>CM056056.1:89543903-90143903 GCA_029574335.1 Rana kukunoris | reverse complement strand
ACTGGGGCTAGGATCTTCGTGAATACCCGGGGGGCCGTGGCCAGCCCGAAGGGGAGCGCCCTGAATTGGAAGTGTCGCTGCCCCATCGCGAAGCGTAAAAATCTTTGATGCAACTGAAAGATTGGTACATGAAGGTAAGCATCCTTTATGTCTATGGAGGCCAGAAAATCGTCCTTCTGAAGCGCGGCGGCTGCTGACCGGATGGATTCCATCCGGAAGGAACGAACCCTTAGGTAACCGTTTAACCTCTTTAGGTCCAAGATTGGCCTGACATCGCCGTTGGGCTTTGGTATGACAAAGAGATTGGAATAGAAACCTAGCCCTTGCTCTTGGGCTGGCACTTCTATTATTACGTCCTGGCAAAGCAGGTGATCCAAAGCTGCCAGCATTGAGGCCTTCCTTGCTGGATCCCTTGGTAGCCTTGATTCTTGAAAATGAGGCGGAGGATACTTTAGAAACTCCAGTCTGTAACCTGTGGTTACAGATGCCCGGACCCATTTGTCGGGGATCTTGGCTTCCCAAACTTCTGAGAAGAAACGAAGCCTTCCCCCCACCCGCGAGAGTGGGGGCGCCCCTTCATAAGGCAGACTTAGGGGCTGTCTTTGACGGCTTGCGATACCACGGCCTCTTACCCCCAGGGGCCTGTCCCTGCGATCTACTGTTAACGTTGGATCGTGCAGGCGGCCGTCGATACTGCCTGGAATTTGAGGGCCCCGAGACAGGAAAGAGCTGCCTTTTAAATGTAGGACCCCGGAATGTCTTTTTGACCGGTAAAAGGGTACTCTTGCCATTTGAAATAGTCTGAATGAATGAATATATTTATCCAGATCCTCTCCGAAAAGTCGTCCTCCATGGAAGGGAAACCCTGCCAGAAGCTTTTTGCATGGGGGCTCCGCCGCCCAGTTCTTCAACCATAAGAGCCTTCTCATGTGCACCAAAAATAGTGATAAACGAGAGGCCTGCTGGATGGAATCTTTTATAGCATCTACAGCAAAACACAGAGCTCTGGGAATGTCAGAAAACTCTTCTGCTTGTTGGGTAGGCATGTCCTTTAACATTTCTTTTGTCTGGTCTTTTAACGCCTGACAAACACCAATTGCAGCCACCGCTGGCTGCACCACTGCTCCTGCCGTAGCAAAGGATGCTTTTAAAAGTGTCTCTAACCTTTTATCAACCGGATCTTTAAACATATGTATGTTTTCCACCGGGCAAGTTAGTGATTTATTCACACATGAGATGGCTGCATCCACTACTGGGAGCCTCCACCTCTTGGAGAATTTTTCCTCCATGGGGTAAATGACCGCAAATCTTTTCGGTGGCAGAAAAATCCTGTCCGGCCGTACCCAATCCCGAAAGATCAATTCCTCCAAAAGAGGATGGACCGGAAAAACTGCGTTGCTTAACGGAGCTTTCAAAGAGCCCAGAGAGGATACCGGAGGAACCTGAGGCTCTGGCAATGGTAAACTAAATGCCGAGCGGACCATGTCCGTCAAAGACTGTACCCACAGTCTTTCTGTCTGGGAGTCTGAAAATGGTTCCTCCGAGACAGACCCCTCAATCCCTGAACCCTCTTGGTTCAGGTCTAGTTGATCCTCCTGTGATTCCAATTCCTCCGGAGAGAGAATCTCAGCATCTGAGGATACACCTCTTGGTGATGGGGATCTAACCCGTTTCTTACCAGTAATAGCTCTAGCGATCAATGCTGCTATTCTCTCTTCTAGCCCCCCTAGGGATACGGCTAGCATCTCCTCTGTGATAAACACAGGGCTGGGCTGATCTGGGCCAGCCTCCGCACCAGATCCCCCTAATGGCTCATCCAAGGCGCCTTTTATGTTAATAAGTTGCGGGGAAAGTATCGGCATATCATCAGAATCAGAAAGGGAACCCTTTTGTTTTTTGGTCTTTTTTGTACCCTTTGACCCCGAACCTTTGGAAGCCATAATACAAAATCGAGGGACTCCGCCCACACAACAGACTGTAGTGGCCAGGAGTACAAAACCAGAGTTTAGGGGACAATAGATCACTAATGCCCAAAAACTGATGGGATCCCGTATGTTTTTTTTTTTTTTTTTTTTTAATATATATTATATATATTTTCTTTTTACAACATACAGTGACCCCAAACTTAGTTTGCCAGCCTCCAACCTGCTGCAAAAAGGGGAATTTCTTGGCTTAACAAAAAAGGCATTGGAACAAAGTCCAGCATGTACTACCCCTCTTCCGCCACCGGGAGTCACTGTTCTGCCGCTCTGCGTCCTCTCCTTCTGAAAATCAGCCTCAGACTGAGCACTGACAATGCCTGCTGTCTATAACAGCACAAAGGCGCGCCCCTGTATGACGCCGCAGGCACGCCCCCCCCCGCCCTCCTGTCTGAACGGCGCGAAAAACGTCTATAAGACGTGCGCGCGCACGTGCGCGCGCGCGTATGCCGGAAACAGGAGGAACATGGAGGAGCCGCGCTGCTGGAGATCCAGGACCGCAGAAACAGGCGGCAGATTCAAACCCCCGGCCAGGTAGGACTCTCCAAAGGCCCCTAGGGATCCTTACTAGCCCTAGGAAGAAAGCAGCAGGTTTAGCTAGCAACACATTCTTAGACAGGGGAACCTAGTGATGGGGGAGAAAGGGTGTCATCCTGTCTCTCTCAGACATAGTGAGCAAGGTTGCCCATGCAGAGCATACTTAGGCTATCCCCCCTTTTAGGTTACCCCGGAGAGCCTGCTGTCGAACCAAGTCCCGCAGGCTCCCACTTACCTGCTCCATGCTGCAGGATGTTTGTCCAGCAAACTGATCCAATCTTCTCCCATCTCCGTGGGTAGCGTAGTAGACCTTCAGGCCCTGGGGTCCTATGAAGGTACCCACTGTCCTGGACCTATATAGCACCCTGGCAAACAGGAACTTATGGTTTTTACAAACTCCAAGTCCTGGGCCCAGGGTCCAGCCCTCCAAAGAGGAGCATTATAGGCAAAACCCCACGGCTTGGGGCCCGGGTACTGTCCACTTTGGCACTGAGGCTCCTTGGACAGATCCGGTTAGCCCGCCCTTAATCCCAAGGATGTGGAGCAAAGCTATTCCGTGACCAACACCTAAGACACTGGCGAAAAAACTGAGGGACTCCCTCTAGGGGAGGGGGTTATATAGGGAGGGGACTTCCTGTTTGAGATTGCCAGTGTCCACACCTGAAGGTACTCCATATAACCCACATAGTAATGAATATGCCGCTCTGTGTCCCGTGATGTACGAGAAAGAAAAATCAGAACCAATAATGATCATAAAAACACATACAGTGGCTGCTTTGAGAAAGGGCAGAACTTGTCATTCCCTATTAGATCTGGGTGTCTGTCTATGGTGACAGCAAGTCATTCTTTATCTAAACCAGCAACATGAAGCAGTAGTACTATTGTTGGCCTACTTCGTATCAAGAAGTGAACTGCCCAAGTACAGACAGCCGTGTAAAACTACCCAAAATGAGACGTGAAACATTATACAAGAAGCTTTCTGCCTGTAAATGACAAAGTATTAAAAGAGAAGTATGGGTTTGGGCTTTTGTTTTTAGAGTCACACATACCTACGTGGATTCTTTATCTGTCCCCCGGCGCCTCTGCACTGAGAACCGAGCGATCAAACACTGCCGATCACTCAGTTCCGTCAGCTCCCCGAGCAAAGAGCTGCAGACTGTCAGTCACAGCTCTCTGCTCCCTCCTCGCTCATTGGAGCGCTGAGGGGCGGCCAAGCTCAGGCTCTCAGCAACTCGCTGAAAGGCTGACACAAGTGTCAGACCAGGCACCTGGCCAATCCCATTGTTGCGAGAATGCGGTGCCTGGGCTGACATGCGTGATGTCAGCAGAGAGCAGACTTCAGCCCACTCTCTGCTGAAAACAGGTCACAGGAGTGCAAAACAAACTGCACTCCTGTGATCCACAGGAGAGGTACAGCCAAAGGAGCTTTGGCTATACTTCTCCTTTAATTAGAACAGATAATTGGTAAAGCACAGTATTAAAAGGATGGGGGTGGGGGTAATAACCCTCAAAATGTGCTGTAACATGCAGAATCCATGGTCCTTATTGCAGTATTAGATCAGCACATGATCAATAAAATGTGTCTGACAACAGTTACAAACTTACTTTTAGCTGTTTCTGTAGTTTGGTGACCTGTGTGCTGACAGTCTCTATGTTATTATTAGTCTCATAGCTTATCTTTGTTAGGATTTCTTTACTAGGGATCTTTTCAATATCTTTAAACTTTTGTTTCCACAATTCCAATTCTGTAAAAGAAAACAAAAAAAAAAAACGTACATTACATTTGGAATAAACAACTAGTATAAAATGCTCAGTTATAAAAAGGTGTGGATGTGTGTTATCTAGTCTCTATACACAAACCTAAAAATGGGACCACTTGCCGGACAGTCTTTTTCTGGCACTTTTTGTTTACAAGTTTAAATCAGGATTTTTTGCTAGAAAATTACTTCCAACCCCAAACATTCTAAAAAAAAATTTTTTAGCAGACAGGCTAGAGAATAAAATTGCAGCGGTTGCATTTTTTTTACATCACACGGTAATTGCAAATGCAATTTTGTTGAAAAAAAGGGATTTTTAAATACAGCTTACCTGTAAAATCCTTTTCTTGGAGTACATCACGGGACACAGAGCGGCATATTCATTACTATATGGGTCATATGGAGGTGTGGACACTGGCAATCTCAAACAGGAAGTCCCCTCCCTATATAACCCCCTCCCCTAGAGGGAGTCCCTCAGTTTTGTAGCAAGCAGTATGCCTCCCAAAATGTTTCCCCAAAAGAGGGGTGGGAGCTCTGTGTCCCGTGATGTACTCCAAGAAAAGGATTTTACAGGTAAGCTGTATTTAAAAATCCCTTTTTCTTTCTCGTACATCACGGGACACAGAGCGGCATATTCATTACTATATGGGATGTCCGAAAGCAATGCTTTAATGAGGGGAGGGAGACATCTTCCAAAGAAGGATTCAATTTAGAGGTATACTCAAATAATAATAATAATTCCAACTTAGTCAAGAAAAAACTTTTTTTTTTTTTTTTTTTTCTTTTTTACAACCAAGGGTGCCTCTGATCCCGAGGATCTTAAACTGCAGCCTGTAGTACTGCCTGTCCAAAGGCAGAATCCGCATTCCTTCTCACGTCTAGTTGATAAAACTTTGTAAACGTGTGGACTGATGACCACGTCGCCGCCTTGCATATCTGAGCCATAGAGATCTGATGGTGTGCTGCCCAGGAGGCGCCCATGGCCCTGGTAGAATGGGCCTTTACCGACAAAGGAGGAGGCAACCTCTTCAAACCGTAGGCTTGAATGATTAATTGTCTAATCCATCTCGAGATGGTGGATTTTGCAGCTGCCTGCCCCTTCTTGGGGCCATCTGGTAGAACGAACAACACATCTGTTTTCCGGATCTTTTCTGTAGCTTTAAGATAGGCCTTCATGGCCCGGACAATATCCAAGGTATGCAGCAACCCCTCCTTTCTAGATGTGGGTTTTGGAAAGAAGGATGGAAGTACCAAATCCTGGTTCAAGTGAAAATTGGATATAACCTTTGGTAGAAAGGAAGGATGGGGCCGGAGAACTGCCCTGTCCTTATGTAGAACGAGATATGGTTCCTTACACGATAAGGCTGCTAATTCTGACACTCTCCTGGCCGAAACTATGGCGACCAAGAAAACCAACTTTCTTGTCAGTAAGACTAAAGGAATCTCAGCCAACGGCTCAAAGGGTTGTTTCTGTAGAGTGGACAGGACAAGATTTAAGTCCCATGGACAAATTGGTGACTTGACAGGAGGATTAATACGCAAGACCCCCTGTATGAAGGTCTTTACCAGCGAGTGGGTGGCCAGCGGCCTCTGAAACCACACTGACAGAGCTGAAATCTGTCCCTTGATTGTGCTTAATGCCAGGCCTTTATCCACTCCTAGCTGGAGAAAACTTAACACCCTATCAATGGTATATTTGCGGGAATTCCATCTTTTGGATTCACACCAGCCTACGTAGTTCCTCCACACCCTGTAATAAATCACCCTGGAGGCCGGCTTTCTAGCCCTAATCAGGGTAGGAATTATCTGCCTAGACAGACCTCTACCCCTGAGAATCAGGGATTCAGCCTCCAGGCCGTCAAATTTAGACGTTGTAATGTAGGGTGGAGGATCGGGCCTTGTGAGAGTAGGTCTGGTCGTAGAGGAAGAGTCCAAGGGTCTCCCACTGCCATCTTCAGGACTAGTAAGTACCATGTCCTCCGGGGCCAAGCTGGAGCTACTAGAATGACCGGCTTGTGCTCCACTCTGATCCTGCGCAACAGGCGAGGAAGTAACTGTAGCGGAGGGAATGCATATAGAAGTTTGAATTGATGCCAAGGGCAAACCAACGCATCGGTTCCGCAGGCCATAGGGTCCCTCGCTCGAGACACGAACCTGTCTAGTTTCTTGTTGAACCTGGATGCCATTATATCTACGTCTGGCATTCCCCACCTCTGGCAGATTGTCTGAAAGACCTGGGGATGCAGAGATCACTCCCCTGGCAACAGACTCTGGCGACTTAAGAAGTCTGCCTGCAGGTTGTCCACTCCGGGAATGAATATCGCCGAAATGCAGGGTACATGAACCTCTGCCCACTGAAAAATCAAGCTCACCTCCCTCTGAGCGGCCTGACTCCTGGTTCCCCCTTGGTGGTTTATGTATGCCACCGCTGTGGCATTGTCTAACTGGATTCTCACCGGGAACCCCTGTAATCTGGAGGTCCATGCCAGAAGGGCTAGGCGAGCAGCTCTGATCTCCAAGATATTGATGGGGAGCTGCCTCTCTGTTTTCACCCAAGTTCCCTGGCGAGAGAACCCCTCGAAGACCGCCCCCCAGCCTGCCAGGCTGGTGTCTGTGGTAACTACCTTCCAGACAACAGGGCTGAAGGATCTTCCCTTTAGAAGATTCTGAGGGTTCAACCACCAGGCCAGGCTTTGTCGAACCCTTGATGATAGCGTCAAAGGGGACTCTAAGGCATGTGCTCTCTTGCCCCAGGCTGCTAGAATGGCTGCCTGTAGGACGCGAGTGTGGATCTGAGCGTATGGTACTGCCTCGAACGTGGCCACTAGCTTGCCTAGTAATCGCATACACAGGCGAATAGTTGTTTTTTTCTTGCTTAGAACCAACTGAACCAACCCCTTGATAGCCTCGATCTTTACAAGGGGCAGGAACACCCTTTGCTGTTCTGTGTCTAACCTCATGCCGAGGTATTCCAACTGCTTTGTAGGCTGGAACGCTGACTTTCCCCGGTTTAGGACCCAGCCGAATCCTTCGAGGTACCGAACCGTGAGGTTTACTGCCTGTTGCAGACACGGCCGTGAGTGATCTATGATTAAAAAGTCGTCCAAGTACGCTAGGACTGTGACCCCTTGGATCCTTAAATTGGCCAGAACTGGGGCTAGGATCTTCGTGAATACCCGGGGGGCCGTGGCCAGCCCGAAGGGGAGCGCCCTGAATTGGAAGTGTCGCTGCCCCACCGCGAAGCGTAAAAACCTTTGATGCGACTGAAAGATTGGTACATGAAGGTAAGCATCCTTTATGTCTATGGAGGCCAGAAAATCGTCCCTCTGAAGCGCGGCGGCTGCTGACCGGATGGATTCCATCCGGAAGGAACGAACCCTTAGGTAACCGTTTAACCTCTTTAGGTCCAAGATTGGCCTGACATCGCCGTTGGGCTTTGGTATGACAAAGAGATTGGAATAGAAACCTAGCCCTTGCTCTTGGGCTGGCACCTCTATTATTACGTCCTGGCAAAGCAGGTGATCCAAAGCTGCCAGCATTGAGGCCTTCCTTGCTGGATCCTTTGGTAGCCTTGACTCTTGAAAATGAGGCGGAGGACACTTTAGAAACTCCAGTCTGTAGCCTGTGGTTACAGACGCCCGGACCCATTTGTCGGGGATCTTGGCTTCCCAAACTTCTGAGAAGAAACGAAGCCTTCCCCCCACCCGCGAGAGTGGGGGCGCCCCTTCATAAGGCAGACTTAGGGGCTGTCTTTGTCGGCTTGCGATACCATGGCCTCTTACCCCCAGGGGCCTGTCCCTGCGATCTACTGTTAACGTTGGATCGTGCAGGCGGCCGTCGATACTGCCTGGGATTTGAGGGCCCTGAGACAGGAAAGAGCTGCCTCTTAAATGTAGGACCCCGGAATGTCTTTTTGACCGGTAAAAGGGTACTTTTGCCACTTGAAATAGTCTGAATGTAATTATCCTGATCGTCCCCGAAGAGTCGTCCTCCATGGAAGGGAAACCCTGCCAGAAGCTTTTTGCATGGGGGCTCCGCCGCCCAGTTCTTCAACCATAAGAGCCTTCTCATGTGCACCAAAAATAGTGATAAACGAGAGGCCTGCTGGATGGAATCTTTTATAGCATCTACAGCAAAACACAGAGCTCTGGGAATGTCAGAAAACTCTTCTGCTTGTTGGGTAGGCATGTCCTTTAACATTTCTTTTGTCTGGTCCTTTAACGCCTGACAAACTCCAATTGCAGCCACAGCTGGCTGTACCACTGCTCCTGCCGTAGCAAAGGATGCTTTTAAAAGTGTCTCTAACCGTTTATCAACCGGATCTTTAAACATATGTATGTTTTCCACCGGGCAAGTTAGTGATTTATTCACACATGAGATGGCTGCATCCACCACTGGGAGCCTCCACCTCTTGGAGAATTTTTCCTCCATGGGGTAAATGGCCGCAAATCTCTTCGGTGGCAGAAAAATCCTGTCCGGCCGTACCCAATCCCGAAAGATCAATTCCTCCAAGAGAGGATGGACCGGAAAAACTGCGTTGCTTAACGGAGCTTTCAAAGAGCCCAGAGAGGATACCGGAGGAACCTGAGGCTCTGGCAATGGTAAACTAAATGCCGAGCGGACCATGTCCGTCAAAGACTGTACCCACAGTCTCTCTGTCTGGGAGTCTGAAAATGGTTCCTCAGAGGTAGATCCCTCAATCCCTGAACCCTCTTGGTTCAGGTCTAGTTGATCCTCCTGCGATTCCAATTCCTCCGGAGAGAGAATCTCAGCATCTGAGGATACACCTCTTGGTGATGGGGATCTAACCCGTTTCTTGCCAGGAATAGCTCTAGCGATCAATGCTGCTATTCTCTCTTCTAGCCCCCCTAGGGATACGGCTAGCATCTCCTCTGTGATAAACACAGGGCTGGGCTGATCTGGGCCAGCCTCCGCACCAGATCCCCCTAATGGCTCATCCAAGGCGCCCTTTATGGGAAAAAGTTGCGGGGAAAGTATCGGCATATCATCAGAATCAGAGGGGGAACCCCTTTGTTTTTTGGTCTTTTTTGTACCCTTTGACCCCGAACCTTTGGAAGCCATAATACAAAATCGAGGGACTCAGCCAACAACAACAGACTGTAGTGGCCAGGAGTACAAAACTAGAGCTTAGGGGACAATAGATCACTAATGCCCAAAAACTGATGGGGCCCCGTATGTTTTTTTTTTTTTTTTTTTTAAATATATATAAGTCTCTTTCTTTTTTTTTTTTTTTTTTTTTCAAACATACAGTGACCCCAAACTTAGTTTGCCAGCCTCCAACCTGCTGCAAAAAGGGGAATTTCTTGGCTTAACAAAAAAGGCATTGGAACAAAGTCCAGCATGTACTACCCCTCTTCCGCCACCGGGAGTCACTGTTCTGCCGCTCTGCGTCCTCTCCCTCTGAGATCAGCCTCAGACTGAGCACTGACAATGCCTGCTGATCTATAACAGCACAAGGCGCGCCCCTGTATGACGCTGCAGGCACGCCCCCCCCGCCCTCCTCTCTGAACGGCGCGAAAAACGTCTATAAGACGTGCGCGCGCACGCGCGCGTATGCCGGAGCAGGAGGAACATGGAGGAGCCGCGCTGCTGGAGACCCAGGACTGCAGTATCAGGCGGCAGATTCAAACCCCCGGCCAGGTAGGACTCTCCAAAAGGCCCCATAGGGATCCTTACCAGTCCTAGGAAGAAAGCAGCAGGTAGCTAGCGACACCATTCTTAGACAGGGGAACCTAGTGATGGGGGAAAAGGGATCATCCTGTCTTTCTCAGACATAGTGAGCAAGGTTGCCAATGCAGAGCATACTTAGGCTACCCCCCTTTTAGGTTACCCCGGAGAGCCTGCTGTCGAACCAAGTCCCGCAGGCTCCCCTCTTACCTGCTCCATGCTGCAGGATGTTTGTCCAGCAAAACGATCCAATCTTCTCCCATCTCCGTGGGTAGCGTAGTAGACCTTCAGGCCCTGGGGTCCTATGAAGGTACCCACTGTCCTGGACCTATATAGCACCCTGGCAAACAGGAACTTATGGTTTTTACAAACTCCAAGTCCTGGGCCCAGGGTCCAGCCCTCCAAAGAGGAGCATTATAGGCAAAACCCCACGGTTTGGGGCCCGGGTACTGTCCACTTTGGCACTGAGGCTCCTTGGACAGATCCGGTTAGCCCGCCCTTAATCCCAAGGATGTGGAGCAAAGCTATTCCGTGACCAACACCTAAGACACTGGCGAAAAAACTGAGGGACTCCCTCTAGGGGAGGGGGTTATATAGGGAGGGGACTTCCTGTTTGAGATTGCCAGTGTCCACACCTGAAGGTACTCCATATGACCCATATAGTAATGAATATGCCGCTCTGTGTCCCGTGATGTACGAGAAAGAAATTACACTTTCAAAAAAAATAAAAAAAGACAATTACCCCAATTTTTTTGTATAATTTGTAAGATTTTATACTGACTAGATACTAAACAAGTCTCATTTTAAAATTACGCACGGCCGTGGAATGTTGTTCATTTTACTTTTTCTTTTTACACTGTCCTTCTTGGATCATTTTAATTCCTATTACAAGCAATGTACACATCCCTTGCAATAGAAATAAGGATGACTGGTCCTTTTATGGAGAGATCTGGGATCAAAAAGACCCTAAATCTCTTCTTTTTTGTGACATCATAATGTCGCTCTGGTCCTCAAAGGCAATCAAAGCATTTCTCATCTTTGATCGCCTATGAGAGCAGCCGGCCACACCATCGGATTGTTTCTCGGGTGAACTGGCAGAAACAGTAAGCCCTAGAAACACCGGCGAGCGGCAAGATGGTGGGGGGGAAACATTTTGTTTGTATATGCTATATTGGTATACTTACCTTCTCTGTGCAATAGATCCCCTTCTTATGGGGACCCCCTGTGGCACTCTTGGCGCCTCCTCTTCTCGGAGTGCCATCATAGAATGGCCACTTCCTATACCTGTGGGCTTGACCCTGAGCCACACTGCCTGCATCCATTGATTCAGACAGCACAGCCTGGCCCCGCCCCCACACCCCCCCCCCAAGCTTCTTTATCACAGGATCTGACCAACAGCAGCTGGAGATGTCTCAGCAAAGCCTATAACAGCGGGAAGAGCCGCTACAGATGGGCACATCGCTGGATCGAGTGAGGAAAATACAGGTGCTGTACAAGGGGCAATAGAGGTACATTATTTACCTTAAATGCAGGGAAAACATTAATGTAACAAATTGTTTAGGCTTTAGAACCACTTCAAGGGATCTTTATGCAGAAGAGGCAACTGAGTCCCAGTCTGTGAACTACTTGCACATTCATATCTAAGATATACCCTAATAAGCTGCATTCAGGAATGACTATAACCACTGTGAACCATGTGGACCTGGTCCAGTAGGCTATCAATAGTGCCAATTCAGTACTTGCCCATATAGTAAACAGACCTCCCCAGGGGCACTAAATGCCTTGATTTAGTATTTTCTCCCATTTCCCTGAACTGTATAAATTAATAATGCAACTGCAGGCAAGTGCTTGCAAATACACACTAATTTACCTGCTATAGAGTTTTTACTTATGGTATATACTTTTCAGTTAATCATTGCCAATAAATTTTAATTTAACAAATGGTACATAAAAAGCTTCAGCCGATTAGAATGTAAAGGCAAGAAAAAACCTTCCTTAACAAAAGGATTACTTTCCAAGATGACATACCTGCAACAAATTTTTCTATTTCTTCTACTTTGGCCTCCAGTGCCTGCTCTTGTTCTTCCTGAGTCTGTTCCTGCTCTAGGAGGGTAAGCTTCATGTCTTCAATTAGCTTATCTTTTGCCTTCACATCTGAGACAGACAGACAGAAGAAGCTTAAACTTTTACCCTTCCCATATCTTCGCGCAACAATTATGTCAACTCTTGTAGTACAACACACCTTTTCACAGCTAAATCACTTCAGTAAAATCATTTGAGATTCTATCACATAGTACATCTAATGTACAGATTTTTGTAATATACACCAAGAAAAATAAATTATCGTATTACAGAAGCTCATACAAGAGATGCACCATATTCTGTAGTGAGATACAGCATTTCATACGGTATGAACACAGTATGTCACGTCTATTACTTTACAATCTATAAGGTTATACCTTCTATATGCACTCCACAGGTGTGCACAGCCTATTGCATTAGGGTGTGCACCCCAAAGCTCAAAACACACAAATTATATATATATATATATATATATATATATATATATATATATATATATATATATATATATATATATATATATATATATATATATATATATATAGTGTGTGTGGGTGTAAGTATGTATATAATGTTAAAAATAAATACACAAACATTTTAAGATGTATTAAGGTTAGCTTCATTTGAATGGGCTGCTGTGCCGCTTGAAAAACAGGGAAACGGACCGTGCACCTTTTCTGAAAACACAGCTCACATGGAAACCGCAACTGCAGTGCAGTTCTCAGTGTGGGAAGCTGCACTGCATTTTCCAGTGCATGGGGGTGCCATTAATCTTAATAGAAATGAAAGGAAAAAACACCAACACAGTAACCCCCCAGCAGCATTGGAGATGTGTCTAGCAATCAGATAAGCTCCAACTCGCTTTCAGGTGCCCCTGATGACGTCATCTCTGACAAAACGCATAAGTAGGAGCCAGGAACACACGCTACTGCACATGCGCGGCCAAAACTCTCTGCCATTTTGGTTACTGGAGAAAGAACCTGTATTAGTTTCTGTTTTTTTTACATGCAAGTTTGAACTATGTAAGTGCAATACTTTATAATAAAATTGAGCCCTTACTTTACAAATGTCCAACAATCATGAGCTCATATTTTGCTGTGAGCGAGTATGAGCTTTTCTGATTGCTGGACATATCTCTATTGCTGCCAAGAGGTTCCTGTTTTTGTGTTTATTTCTTCTTCTTCGCTGGGTCACTGGCATTCCGGTAAGCCTCTGTTGTTGATCTTTCTTTGGGTGTCACCCTATTCCTGGATCCCTTTCCAAGCACACAAGAAGTTATTGTTCGGGACTCTTTTTTTCTTATACTCCCTTTGGAGATGCACTGATTAATACAAGGTATATTTTTGATACTTTTATTCACATTGATACTTTATTGTTGAAAATGTTGCACAAATATCAATCTTTTATGAATTTGCATAACATATGCGCTGCACTTTTGTTTTGATGTACCTGGATTTATAGGTAGAAGTTTAGCAGCTATCACCTGTTTAAATCACTAGCTATCACCTCTTTTTCATTCGATCACTAATAGCCAATCAGAAGTTATCACGTTTTACACTGCAAGGCAATGTCAAAATGTGCTAGTATGCATTGCTTCCCTTTAAATGAAGCCCTCGAGCAGGACGCTGTCACTGCTGCAGAGAATTTCCATGGTCACCCAGTCTTTCCTCCAGGTTTGTGGACTCTGGCCTTGACTGGCAGAGCCACGCAGGAGCCACAGCACACAGCTCTAAAAGAACAGCACGGGTATGCCGTTTGTTCAGAGCGCTTGCACTGGTGATGTCACCAGCTGCTGCTTGCTAGAATATCTCCTAAACTGTGCACGCTTAGGAGATACTGTATTTATTTTACCAACAGGTAAGCTTTATTGTAAGCATACCTTAAGGTAAGAATAAAACAAATCAGCTTGGCTTGTGAAATTTATAGAGAACACAGGCTCATTTTATTTCCTAGGGGAAAAAAAGGGATAAGTCTCTATGAGGAGCAGTGACTCAATTATTTCAAAACTAATATATATATACATTCTTTTATGCAGTTTTTCATGCCATTCTTGATACAGTCCATTTTTAGTGTATAATATTTTATGTTGCTTAATGTAAAGATCACATGCATGTCTTTAGGTGTGTAGATAATAGATGGACTCATTACCTTGACATGCTTTTTGGTATAGCTGTACCGTGTCTCCATTTTTCTCATTATCACGCTGTACCTATAAAAAAGCAACTTTTATGAGCACATAAATCATACACTGATCACTATGTACAAGCTCTTCCATGTCAGAATGATTAACCAGTTTGATTTAGGCAGATGCCCTAGTTATGAAGCTACCATGTGTAATCTGTAAACAAGAATGAAATGAGAAAATGTTACTACAGCCTTTTAACAGGCAGGCTTTGTAATTATAAAGGTCTGTTATTTCACCACACTAGGAAACCTCCAAAAAGCCAAACTCCTATTGTTACTTTGCAATAATATTTCGCACCATTATTATAGCAGACAAAAATGCATTTGTAAGGTTGAAAGATTTTTTTTTTAAATCACATTTAACCAGTAGACTGCCGGTTAAAATGACGGCGGGACCATAAGCCTCTCGTTCTGGGAGGACGTCATATGACGTCCTTGCCTTCCCGAGCCACTGGGAACCCAATGCGTGCCTGGCAGCCGCGATGGCCATCAGGCACCTGCGAGTGTCCAGTAACTGAGCAGGACCGTTGATCTCTGTGTGTAAACACAGAGATCCACGTCCTATCAGGGAGAGACCGATGGTGTGTCCCTTGTACATAGGGACACCGATCAGTCACCTCCCCCAGTCAGTCCCCTCCCCCTACAGTTAGACTAACTCGGGTACACATTTAACCCCTCCATCGCCCCCTAGTGTTAACCCCTTCCCTGCCAGTCACATTTACACAGTAATCAGTACATATTTATAGCACTAATCGCTGTATAAATGTGAATGGTCCCAAAATAGTGTCAAAAGTGTCCGCCATAATGTCGAAGCCACAATCAAAATCACAGATTGCCGCCATTACCAGTAAACAAAATAAAAATGCTCTAAATCTAACCCCTATTTTGTAGCCGCTATATAACTTTTGCGCAAACCAATCAATATACGCTTATTGCGATTTTTTTAACCAGAAATATGTAGAAGAATATGTATCTGCCAAAACTGAGTATTTTTTTTATTTTATATATATATATATATATATATATATATATATATATATATACACATATATATATATATATATATATATATATATATATATATATATATATATATATATATAATTTTGGGGGATATTTATTATAGCAAAAAGTTAATCAAATACCACCAAAAGAAATCTCTATTTTAGTGGGGGAAAAATGATTAAAATGTAAATTTGGGATACCACGCAATTGTCATTCAAACTGTAACAATGCTGAAAGCTAAAAAAAATTGCTTGGGCAGGAAGGGGGTGAAAGTGCCTGGTATTGAAGTGGTTAAAAACAGTAGATTAGTCTAAATAATTTACCTTGCCAGTAGATTTAACTGATGATAAACCTGTCTTCAGATAACATAATGAATACAACAAAACTGTATCAGAGTACCATTAACATAAATTGTAATAAAAGCTATTAATAAAAGCCAGAATCTGATATGACAGGTTCCACCCCTTCCCTAAACAGCATTGGACTGAGGAACATTAATCAGGGACCAACAAATATACAATAGAGATAGTGATTGACTGGAATGCAGGAAACATTTATTAATTCAGGACAGTTAGAAGTCCATGCTTTCATGTGTTTCTAACTGTTTTCAGTACTTTATCAGGGCTTTGGACATGTAAAGTTCTTCATTTAAAATATATAGTTGGGAATCTGTCTTAAAGCGGTTGTATCCCCGCTGTCATTTTTTATTTTATTTTTAAACCTGAAAAGCAAAAGCCATAATCAGCTAGTATGCACCGCATATTAGCCGATTATGAAATACTTACCTTGGAACGAAGTGAGAGGAACTTACCTGGTCCACGCCAAGGGAGATGTCATCTTTCCTCAGCGTGTCTTCCGAGTATTGCCGCTCCCGCACTGATTGGCTGGAGCGGCGATTTCGTCACCCCGCGCATGCACACAGGAGACTTCTCTCCAGCAAGGTCCGGTGGCTGCCGGCCCTTTAGCCGAGGATCCCCGCTGCGCATGCGCCGCTGCAGTCAGCGGCGCATTACGGGGGGGGGAATATCTCCTAAACCTTACAGGTTTAGGAGATATTCTTTATACCTACAGGTAAGCCTTATTATAGGCCAACCTGTAGGTTAAAGTGCTGGTACAGAGTTTACTACCACTTTAAAATAATGCTATATTTACAAACATAAGTAAGAATTAAAGAACCATCCCCTGCAGCTACGCTTTGAAGATCCTTAGTATATGATTACCTTACTAAGTTGCTGAATAGTCCTCTGTTTCATTTCTATTTCACTAGACATCTGCTTCTTCTGGTTCTCATAATCATTAATTTTATTGGTAAGGGTCTTCTTCTCGTCACGCATAGCAGAGATCTGAAACAAGTAAACAAAGTTGACAAAAAAAAAAGGTGGTATTGGCTGCACTCATGTTTGCATATAGGAGCATAAATGTATTTCCTTTAATTTAAAATAGTAAAATACAGCCAGCGCGTTTCAGCCGCTAGGCTGACAAATGCCTAATTGCTGAAATGCGTCAATTGTAATTTATAATCTTATATTAAAAAGGAAGTTCATTTATGCTGTTGTACTGGAGTGCAGGCTTTTCCTTGCATGCATTAAGCTTTGGAGGTTGCCGGAAGGCCTGTTCAGCCTGAGCACCCAACCCGCAGCCTTGGAATCCAGTGGGGGTTGCAGTGCAGCTTCACCTACCTGTTGGTCTTGGAATAGCTGCACTCAAATAACCAAACTTATGACATAGCCAAAGATATGATCAAATATATGATCAAGTAAATTTCATCCATTATGTACTATGTAGCAGGGCTGTACATTGACAATTAAAGCGGAGTGCCAACCACAATTATTTTTTAAATGTCCTTTCATCCTGCGTTTTTATAATATAAATCCGGTCACTTATTTTTACAATCCGCCACCGCTCTGCATAGTTATACAAAAAAGATAGTTTATAAAACGATGTCCACCGTTGTCATTTTGCTTGTGGGCATTGTGAAGCCTACAAGCACTTACTTCCTGGAAGTCTTGGATGGGGAGTGATAATTGGACAGCGCACTGCATTCTGGGAAATGACACATTTCCCAGGAGCATTAGAGGGAGAATCCTAGGTGATTTCAAGGGCAGATTTAGTGGGACCGCATAGTAACAGGCATTTCCAGATGAGTAAAAAAAAATTTTTTTTTGTTTGTTTCATTTTTTAGGTCTAATGAGCTCAATAATGAAAAAACATTTTTGGGATGGAAACTCCACTTTAAGATGTTAAATTATCAAGGAAAGCTGATCGGTATGGGCAATACTATGTTGTCAAGGTCCTGACTGGGACTGAATTTTACAGCTCCAGAACATTTAATGCTTATATACTGGACAGGTCCAGACAATCACATCACAAGCCAAAAAGACTTGAGACGGGTTTGTAAGAAGGTTAACATCATAAACAGATCCCTTCTATATGTCACAAAACCCTGTCGCACTCCGATTGAGTGCTTCCGTCATACACGGCTTCCTCCAGTCTGAATATTGATATCAGATATTACAGCCACATATTGTAACTAAATAAACAGGCGAAACTAGCCCAGTTACTAAGCTGGAACATGGAACTCTTTATTTGACTCCCGTCACAGTATACAATTCCGAATGTAGTAAAACATAATTGATCATACTACAGAGAGATTGAGAGATTTGCAGAACTCCCTTTTTTACATAAAAGGGGGGAAAAGATATAAATGCACTTACCTCTTTTTCAACTTGTTGCATTTGCTTTTTAGCATCAGCTAATTTCTCTTTCAGCTCTGAATAGTCCTCTTCCTTTCTCTGAAGCTCAAGTTGTGTTGTTTTTAGTTGACTGGTTTGTTGTGAAAGGTCTTTCTTTAACCTTAACAACATAATGGGGGGTAAAAAGGGGAAAAGGACTTTTCACATAAGCCATAAACCAAGTGGAAACCCATTTTTTCAGAAGCAAAAAAACAAACAAAAAACAAACAAAAAAACAAATACAAAAAAACAAGCACCTCACTGTTGCATAAAACTAACATTTACTAGCATCTCAATACAGTTAGTCCCTACATATGGATCATCAAGTTATTAACTTTCGAAGATATGAACATGCGTTTGCATATCCAATCATGTGCATTAGTTCACATTTCTGGTAGTTGTGGTTCTGTGCACTTTACTGCATACAGTTCTAATTCTCTATATTTCAACCTTTTTTGGCATGTATTATTTTTGTAAAACGTGTTATAAGCCTATTTTAGTAATTTATTGGACTGATTGTCTTGGTTGGGTACCCAGGTTAACTTTATTGGACTTACAAGTTGATTGAACGTGTTTTCAGAACAGAACTCGTTTGTATGTAGAGGACTGCAAGACCCCTTTCACAATGGGGCTGTCTGTGCGTTAGTGCTAAAGCTCCGCTTATTTTAGCAGTGCATTACGGATGTTTAAGCGTCACTTTCGCACGCTAGCAGGTGAAGGGGTTAAAAGCACCTGTGCTTCAGAAAAACTTTTCAGGTGCTTTGGAAGCGTTGCCCATTCATTTCAATAGGCAGGGTATTTTGGGAAAGCTGTATACAGTGCTCCCAAACCACCCCAAAGATGC
This sequence comes from Rana kukunoris, assembly GCA_029574335.1. Taxonomy (NCBI): domain Eukaryota; kingdom Metazoa; phylum Chordata; class Amphibia; order Anura; family Ranidae; genus Rana; species Rana kukunoris. The sequence continues at coordinate 90,125,095 of CM056056.1, read as the reverse complement.
TGCTTGCATGACTAACATCCCGCAAGCGCACTGCCCCAGTTTGAAAGCACTCTGGCTTTCACATTAGGGCAGAGGTTTTCAGGCGCTTTACAGGTGCTTAGTATAAAAAAGACAATATGAACAAGTCCTCAGAATAAGAGAGTCCTTAAAAATATTGCAGCTGCGCTTTGCCAAAAACACTCAATCTTGACAAGATTTCATATATTGTTCATATCAGGAAACAGGTAGTGAGACCGGGTTGAATAGTGATTTGTGTTATATTGATCTCAAGCTAAACGCCTGCCACCAGAAAAGCTTCACTGCGTGAGGGGATTTCCCCTTTGGGGGTGCACTCGCCACAAAAACGGGGTAAAAATCGCCTTTAATCAACCTCTGATCATCCAACATTTTCAATTAAGCCTTCACCACGTTTACTTTGCAGGGATCCAGCATACCATATGAAAGGAATATAATGTCCACATAGTGTAATACTGCTTAAAGATTTATTGTAAAATATCCCCCTTACAAGTTAAATGTACAATATGTAAACTGATTAGACGCTAAATCAAAGTGCAAAATGCAATCTAAGTCACCAGGTAGGCCGTATACGCCAGGAGAATATGTCAATGCTGACTGCTGCCTCACTTTCGGTTAACCACGGTAATTACGTCTTGACGCATTTCATCACTTCCGGACTTTGTCTGAGTGACGGTAGTGACGTAACGCGTCAAGTGCGTAATGACCCTGGTTAACCAGAAGTGACGCATGCAGTCCACAGGACGCTGAGATACCAAAAAGAGCCAACAGTCAGCATAGACATCTTCTCCTGGCCTATACGGCCTACCTGACGACTTAGACTGCATTTTGCACTTTGATTTTGCTTTCAATCAGTTTACATATTCTACGTTTAACTTGTAAGGTTTTTTTTTTTGGATACAATAAATCTTTAAGCAGTATTTAACTATGTGGACATTATATTCCTTTCACATGGTATGTTAGATCCCTGCGAAGTAAATGTGGTGAAGGTTCAATTGAAAATGGTGGTCGATTAAAGGCTATTTTTACCCCGATTTGTGGTGAGTGCATCCACAAAGGGGAAACCCCTCACGCAGTGAAGCTTTTCTGGTGGAAGGTGTTTGGCTTAAGATCAATATAACACAAATCACTATTCAACCCAGTCCCACTATTAGTTCCCTCATATGAACAATATATGAAATCTTCAAGATTGAATGTTTTTAGCAAAGCGCCGCTGCAATATTTTTAAGGACGCTTATTCTGAGGACTTTTCATGTTGTCTTTTACACTGCGTTTTACTTTTTTAGAGGCTGCTGGTGTGCGATTATTAATCACAAATTAATTACCGTTTGGATGATATATTATTACTTTTACACCTGTATTGTTTCAATCCTGAGTGGTGCTTTTAGTTAGATGGGTGTATTTAAGGCATTTTTCACAGCTTTACAGGTGCTATTTATAGCACTAAAACACCTGAAAACTGCCTCAGTGTGAAAGGGGTCTAACAGCTATTTATCAGTTTAATGACTAAAGTACATCAGGCTAAGAAAACCAAAACATTTACAATTAAAAAGGTAAATTTTTCATACTCAAATATCTCCCCTTAAGCAGAAGATCTGGACTCTATTCCAAATACACAGACACAGTTTAGCGCGTATTAAACTTACAGCTCAATTTCTTTTGTTGTTTCTGCCATTTGCTTCTCTTTATCATGTGTGGCACTCTGAGCACCTGAAAGCTCTTCCACCATCTGTTTAATCTTCAATTCTAATTCACCCTTTTCAACAGCTAATTTCTGGTGGTTATTTTCACAATTCGCGTGTTCTGCTTGGATATCTGCCAACTGTTTTTCCATCGACAGAAACGCAACCGATTTTTCTTTGGTCTGGTCTTCCAAGCTGCTAAGCTTTTTACATTTTTCTTTGTAAGAGTCCTCAAGTAGCTTCAGATCTTTCATCTGTTGGCTATTCAACATTGCCTCATTTTTGTAATCCATTTCTTGCTGTTGCAGTTTCTCCAAATCTTTGGAAGCTTCTAACAACTGCTCTTGCAGCTCAGTAATAAGTTGGTCATTCTCTCTTAGAATAGAGCCTTGAGAAAGAGCCTCCTGGAGATGGACTTGCAAGGTGTCTTTTGCCTTCTGGAGTTCAGTCATTTTGTTCTTTAGGTCTTCAAGCTCTTTTTTGAGATGTTGGATCTGTTTGTTCTTTTTGGCAGATTCCTGAAGAACTTCTTGACACTTCCTCCATAACCCTTCTATGGCGTTGTAAAATGTACTCTCTCTTCCTGATCCCATTTTCTCCACTAGACTGTCACTTCCACCAAATGTTAGGCATTTCCGTAATGAGTTCTGAACTGAGTCACTTAGATTAAGACATTCTGCCTCAGAGTCTGGCTTGGTCTCATTTGTATTAAAATCATCCAGCTTACTCTGAATAGTTTTAATTTGAGCAACCTTACTCGCAGTACTTTCTTTGTTGTGATCTATTTCCTGCTTTAACATCTTAACAGTGCCTTCCAGAGTGGAAACACAATGTTTTTCCGCCTGCAGCTCACAAGCAATGGTTTTATTTTTTGAGTCCAAATCAGTAATTTGTTCTTCACAGCTAGCTAGTTTCTCTTTTAATTCATCAATAGTCCGATTTAGGTGGAGTACTTGAACTTTGTAGTGTTCATTTTCGGCCTTAACCTCTTCTAATTTTTGGAGAGTGTCCATGTTCTCCATGTTCCCTAGGGAGTTTTTTCGCTTGCATTTGCTTTCCATGCTAGCAGCATTACTTTCCAGAAGTTCTAAAAAATACAAAGGCTTGATTAAGCACAACAATTTTTTACAGTGTAATCACTGCAAAATACTTTCCTTGGAGTCTAGTGAGGGACACCAAAAGTCTTTAACCTTCAAGAAATACTGCCAACTACAGTACAGGAAAATTGTACACTGAAAAACTATAGGCCAGCCAAACCCTCATACTACCAGATTGCCGCAGTTTTGTAGCAAATCAGGACTAATGCATGATCATAAACACAGAGAGACTCAGGTCTGATCTCTCTAAGGACCTCAAACAAAGGATTTGAGTACAAAAATCCTATTTTCTCTCGTACATTGAAAGTGGCTGTAAAGGCACAAGGTCTTTAACCTTCATGCATTCTATGCATGAAGGTAAAAAACCTGTGTGCAGCAGCCCCACCTCCTAATACTTACCCGAGCCCCCTCTGAATTCAGCGATTTCCAAGAGAGCCTTGCCTCTGCAGAGACTCATCAATCACAGGCAGTGAGCCAATTGGGAGACGGAGGGGCGGGCCTAAGCCTCAGTCCTGTGTGTGAATTGGTGCCCCCATAGCAAGCCGCTTGCTGTGGGGGCACCCGACAGGAGGGAGGGAACAGGAGCGTGGGACCTGAGAGGAGAAGAATTTGGGCTGCTTTGTGCCAAACTACTGCACAGAGCAGGTAACTTATTTTTTATTTTTTTTTAAATAAAAGCAGTCCAACAGTGGGGCGGGCAACATGGTATATAATCACTGAAAGGGAACTTTCAATTCAAACATTTGGGAACTGCCTGCAGCTAAAATTCCACTGATAAGGACTATTCACCCAAAGTGGGCATCAGATGAGGCCAAAGTGTCCACCTGGTGCAACTTGGCGAATGTGTGAAGAAAAGACCAAACATGCAAATCTGGGAAATTGTTTCTTAATCCAAAAAGCTCAAGAAGCACTCACAGTCCTAAAATTGCACAAGAGGGTGGAACACGATCCTTGGGACCATAGGCTTGGATTTTGGCCTGTCTGAGCCATCTAAAGATGGTGGAATGAGAAGATGGTGCAACCTTAGGGGATTCAAGTGGGATTTTAAAAGAGAATCAGTCTTCCTTAACCACTTGACCACTGGGCACTTAAACACCCTTAATAACCAGACCAATTTTTAGCTTTCGGTGCTCTCACATTTTGAATGACAATAACTCAGTCATACAACACTGTAACCAAATGAAAACTTTGTCCTTTTTTTCCCTAAAAATAGAGCTTTATTTTGGTGGTATTTGATCACCTCTGCTTTTTTTTTTTTTTTGCTATAAATGAAAAAAAGAACAAAAATTTTGTAAAAAATCATTTTTCTTCATTTCTATTATAAAACTTTGCAAAAAAGTAATTTTTCTTCATACATTTGGACTAAAATGTATACTGCTACATATCTTTGGTAAAAAAAAAAAAATGTTGTATATTAGTCTGGGTGAAAGTTATAGGGTCTACAAGCTATGGTACCAATTACTGAAATTTGATCAATTTCATCACACCTGATGTACTGACATCTCTCAATTCTTGAGACCCTAACATGCCAGAAAAGTACAAATACCCCCCAAATGACCCCTTTTTGGAAAGAAGACATTCCAAGGTATTTAGAAAGAGGCCTGGTGAGTTTTTTGAAGTTGTCATTTTTTCCCACAATTCTTTGCAAGATTTTTTATTTTTTTTTCACCAAATGTTTATATAAGCAGGTTATTTCTCACACACAGCAAATGCATACCACAAATTACACCCCAAAACACATTCTGCTATTCCTCCCGAGTATGGTGATACCACATGTGTGAGACTTTTAGGCTGGGTTCACACTTGTGCGGATTGAGTTCGGCTTAAATCGCATCTAATACGCAGAACATTTCTAAATACATTGTTTGCAATTAACTGGTTCACATATGTGCGATGCATTCACACTGCGCATTGCAGAAAAAAAACGTGTGCGGATTTTATGCCTTGGGGTGCGGCTCAGGTGCAAATTCAGATCCATTATTTTCTATGGGTACGCAGCTGATTCACAGATGTGTTCAGTTCTCTTCAGGAATTTCTCTCATTCAGCTCAATACACTTCTCCCCCACTCTCCTCTTACCTGGAACTTCTCCCAGTTCTCCAAATTTGCAGCTAAAAACTGAGCTAATCTGCTGAACACTTCCCTTATCTTTGCAGAGAGATTACAGAGCTGAAATTCGCACCACACAAGTGTGAACCCAGCCTCACACATTGTGGCCACATACAGAGGCCAAATATGCAGAGAGCACCATCAGGCGTTCAGGAACACCCAGGCCAATTCTGACATTTCTCTCCTACATGTAAAAATCATAATTTATTTGCTAGAAAATTACATAGAACCCCAAAACATTATATATGCTTTTTAGCAAAGACCCTAGAGAATATAATGGCGGTCGTTGCAACTTTTCATCGCGCATGGTATTTGCACAGCAATTTTTCAAACGCGTTTTTTTTGGAAATAAAACAGTTTTGTGCTTTTAAAAAAACATTAAAGTTAGCCCAATGTTTTTGCATAATATGAAAGATAAAGTTACGCCGAGTAAACATGTCACCCTTCAAAATTGCTCACGCTTGTGGAATGGCGCCAAACTTCGGTACTTAAAAATTCCCATAGGCGACGCTTTAAATATTTTTACTGGTTACAGGTTTTTAGTTACAGAGAAGGTCTAGGGCCAAAATTATTGCTCTCGCTCTAACGTTCGCAGAGATACCTCACGTGTGGTTTGAACACCGGCTTCATATGTGGGCGGGACTTGCGTATGCGTTCGCTTCTGAATGCAAGCTCACGGGGACAGGGGCGCTGTATGCCCAGAGTATTGCCCAGCAGAGCCGAGCATTGCCCAGTATTGCAGAGCATTGCCCAGTATTGCAGAGCATTGCCCAGTATTGCAGAGTATTGCCCAGCAGAGTATTGCCCAGTATTGCAGAGTATTGCAGCAGGGATGGCTGAGCAGGGAGGGATGGATGGATAGATCTGTGACTGCATTTGTCACAGATCCATCCCACAGCACTGCCGCTGAAATCCGCTCCCTCCCCTCTCACACTGTACAGAACGGTACAGAGAGAGGAGGGAGGAACCGGCATCATCAAATGACGCCGGTTTGTTAACAAGTAATGGACGGAGCGATCACGTGGTAAACCGCCGCTATCAGCGGCGATTTACCGTGATGCGCCGGGTCCTCTGGACCCGGCGGTCACTGACGCTCCCGTGTGCGCGCGCCTCAGGGGGCGCGCAATTCTGGGAAGCCGTTAATTAACGGCTTCCCAGAGTTAAGCAACCGCCCTGTAGACGTACTTTGTCTATAGAGCGGTTGTAAAGTGGTTAAAAGAAGTAGCTGAGAGATACACACTCATAGTCCAAACCACATCCAGCCAACAAAGGGAAGTTTTATTTTGGTGAGCTGACATAGGGACAAAAGAACGAACAATGTCCTATTTATCGGCGTATACCGCTCACTTTTTTTCCACTTAAAATAAGGGGAAAATCGTGGGTGCGCGATATACGCCGATACCCGCGCTCAGTTTGAACACCTCCGCCGACATATACCGAGTGCAGTACACTTGGGTACATTCGGCCAGGCTCGGCTTCGCTTGTGCTCACGCATAAACGTCACAGAGCGTGAGCACAAGCGAAGCCGAGCCTGGCCGAATGTACCCAAGTGTACTGCACTCGGTATATGTCGGCGGAGGTGTTCAAACTGAGCACGGGTATCGGCGTATATCGCGCACCCACGGTTTTCCCCTTAGGGGATTTGTCTCGAGGCGCGCGCTGGAGGAGCTAGGAGGACACCACTGATGCCGAAGACGGACGCTGGACCGGACAAGGCCATCGCCCAAGACACCAAAACTGTAAGTACTAAAAGTCCTAAAATGTTTTTACAGGTCCACATTAGGGGTGCGCGCTTTACGCCGGAGCGCGCAATACCCGATAAATACGGTAAATGTATTTTATTGAGATTTTATGTTACAGACCAACATAAAGTGGCGCATAATTGTGAAGTGAAAGGAAAATGATAAATGGTTTTCATTTTTTTTTACAAATGAATATCTCAAATGTGTGGCGTGCATTTGTATTCGGCCCCCTTTACTCCGATACCCCTACCAAAATTGAGTAAAACCAATTGCCTTCAGAAGTCATCTAATCAGTAAATAGAGTCCACCTGTGTGTAATTTAATCTCAGTCTAAATACAGCGGTTCTGTGAAGCCCTCAGGAGGTTTGTTACAGAGCCTAAGCCCCTTTCACACTGAGGAGTTTTTCAGGTGGTACATCGCTAAAAATAGCGCCTGAAAAACTCCTGCCCAGCCTTCTCAATGTGAAAGCCCAAGGGCTTTCACACCGAGGCGATGCGCTGGCAGGAGAGAAAAAATATCTCCTGCAAGCAGCATCTTTGGAGCAGTGAGAGGAGCGGTGTGTATACCGCTCCTTCCCATTTAAAACAATGGGAAACCGCGGTAATACCACCCGCAATGCGCCTCTGCAGAGGTGCATTGTCGGCGGTATTAACCCTTTTCCGGCTGCTAGCGGGGGGTTAATACCGCACCGCCAGCAGCCGAATCACGCGGCAATTCCGACGGTATAGCGCCGCTATTTTTAGACCGCCACCGCACCTCCTCTGCCCCGTGTGAAATGGGTCTTCATGAACAAACAGCATTATGAAGGCCAAGGAACACACCAGACAGGTCAAGGATAAAGTTGTGGAGAAGTTTACAGCAGGGTTAGGTCATTAGAAAAAAAAAAACTATACCAAGCTTTTAACATCTCACAGCAATATTCAATCCATCATCCAAAAAAGGAAAGCGTGTATGGCACAAGAGCAAACCTACCAAGACATGGCCATCCACCTAAACTGACAGGCTGGGCAAGAAGAGCATTAATCAGAAGCAGCCAAGAGGCCCATGGTAACTCTGGAAGAGCTGCAGAGATCCACAGCTCAGGCGAGAGAATCTGTCCACAGGAAAACTAATCTGGCATTTATGAAAGAGGGGCAAGAAAAAAATCCATTGTTGAAAGAAAGCCATAAGAAGTCCCATATGCAGTTTGTGAGAAGCAATGTGGGGGACACCGCAAACAAGTGGAAGAAGCTGCTCTGGCCAGATGAGACAATTATTGAACATTTTGGCCGAACACCAACTCTGCACATTACCCTGAACACATCATCCCCACTGTAAAACATGGTGGTGGCAGCATCAAGTTGTGGGAATGCCTTTCTTTGGCAGGGGCAAGGAAGCTGGTCAGAGCCAAATACAGAGAAATCTTAGAAGAAAACCTGTTAAGAGTCTGCAAAAGACTTGACTGGGCGGAGGTTCACCTTCCAGCACGAGAAAGACCCTAAACCTACAGCCAGAGCTACAGTGGAATGATTTAGATCAAAGCATATTCATGCTTAGAATGGCCCTGTCACAGCCCAGACCTAAATCCAATTGAGACTCTGTGGCAAGACTTGAAAATTGCTGTTCACAGACACTCCCCATCCAATCTGACAGAGCTTAAACTATTTACAAAGAAGAATGGGCAAAAATGGCACTCTAGTTGAGCAAAGCTGGTAGACATACCCATGCCACACTTTTGAGATACTTATTTGTAAACAATTTTGAAAACCATTTATCATTTTCTTTCCACTTCAATTTTGTGCTACTTTGTTTGGGTCTATCACATAAAATCCCAATAAAATACATTTAAGTTTTTGGTTGTAACATGACAAAATGTGGAAAATTTCAAGGGGTATGAATACTTTTTTTCAAGGCACTGTACACCGCTGGATTTATAGTCCCCTTAAACCCAGAACCATCAGTAGCGATTTGGGTGAGTACACCTGGCTTCACAAGGGGGAAAAAAGTCTAGTAGAATGGTTTAGGGATGTGTGGAGGCTGGGAATAAAATTGTTTTAGCCCAGAATGCGGCATTAAAGAAGTTGTAAAGGAATTTTTTTTTGCCTAAAATTAATGTCTGCAAGGTAGACAGACAGAATAGTGTAATGATTCTGTTAAAAAACTAGTAAATACCCATTAAATTCCTTCATCTATATCATCTCTGGCATTCTAGTTTCTGGTCTTTCATTCACTTCCTGGTTTGCAGCGCTCGTTCATGTAAGAATTACATTTCCCAGTATGAATTGCGGCACGCCCAGTAGTTCACACCTCCTTGAAGTCTAACACTTAGAGAGCGTCCTGCCACACAGATGTAGTTCCCAGGAGGGGGTGAGCATGTTACTGACCACCGCAGTAAAGTGTCCCTTCACGGTGGTCAGTAAAATCAGACAAGCAGGAAGTGAACAGAACAGAGAAGAAATAGAGCAACTTCTGAGCAAAAACGAAGAATGAGGAAGTGAAAAGAGGAATGTCTGCAGGTAAAGGATGCTTATGAAAAAAAGGTTTTCCTTTACAACCCCTTTAAGCCACATAAGCAGTGGGTGGGGCCAGGGATTCCCCACTGACGTCAGTCAGGAGGGGAGGAGGAGAAAGGCAGCCCTGCCCACTGCATCTTTTGGGCCGTGGGAGGAGAGAAGTGGCGGGTCAATCAGTGCTCAATGTACAAGGTATAAACAACTTTATTTTCTAATAGCACAGTCACGGGGGCCATTACAGTAATAAACAGAGGATAGTAGCATAAAGACATTAATTTGAACATGACAGGAGGGGTGCCACGGACACGGAGCTGTAAAGCAGAGAGGAGAGGGGGGTGAGCACACAGGAGAGCACGCTGTGTATGATGAGACTCGCACAGACTACAGTGTCAGGACTCTAAAGCCGTGCTACAAGGGAGTCAGTGCAGAGAGGGGATAGCCAGGCAGGATCAGCCAGGTATTTCAGGTGATGGGGGTGGGGGGGGGGGGGGGGGGGGGGGGGGGGGGGGGGGGGGGGGGGGGGGGGGGGGGGGGGGGGGGGGGGGGGGGGGGGGGGGGGGGGGGGGGGGGGGGGGGGGGGAGGGCAAATGACACAGCACAAGCACTGTGCTGCATAACATGCTCTAAAGCAGGAGACAACTGGTGGTCCTCCAGCTGTTGCAAAACTACAAGTTCCATCATCCCTTTGCCTGTAGGAGTCATGCTGTAAATCTCAGCCTTGCAATGCCACATGGGACTTGTAGTTTAACAGCTGGGGGGCCACCAGTTTGAGATCCCTTCTCTAAGGGAACAGGATCTTTATATATATTTTTTTGAGTTGACAAACGCTTTAATGTTATATTTAGGGCATTTACACCAGTTAATGTACTTCTAAACAAAAAGTAATGAAAAATCTGCCACTGCTGCAAGTACATTAATTTCTCTTGCTGGCAGGACTCCCTCAAACACCACAGAATGGCAGCAATAGAAGCCTATTGGGAGCCGCTTCATAAGCATTTTCCATTCTCCGTGTTTGAATCTACAGTGATGCCATTTATTGGCAGTGTTTTTTCTTTTTGGCTAACTAAAACTTAAAGTGCAAGTTTTCAAAAGCATGCAGTTGACACTGCCTGAAGAGGAGACCTGCATGCTTTGAAAGTGTGCATCACAAATCTATCTAGTTAGCCAATAAAAGGTATCAACCTACATCCAAATTGTATGCAAGTCCATGTTGATACAATTTGAATTGTAAGCTGCTTGCTTGGGGTTCAGGTATGAAAAAGATTTCACCTTTCTTCATGCAGATCACATAATATCTTTGGTTCAGCCATGCCTGGACAGTGTGATCTGTCAGTGTAAGTAGTATGTTTCCTCTTGACAGATCACTATACAGTGACACTTTAAATTACAGGATATGATGCAGTCGCGCCCCAACCCCCCCCCCCCCCCCCAAACATACATTGGTCAGCGTTCACCTGTCACAAGATCAATTTAAACTCTGTTAACACAAGCCTGGAAAAGACATATGGCCTGAAATACTGCTGTGCTTTGCAGAAAACTAATAGGATGAACTAGCTGGGGGCAAACGAGTAAAGTCCTCCAACTATGCATCTGACTGAAAGCGAACATTTCAGCCTTCAGACACATAGCCGCATACCTTATACAGCGTTAGGTTTATGATGCACACAAAGCCACTGGAGACAACATTGGATAAAAGATCATAAATCGTTCAACTTAATATGTGGCAACTGTTTCCTTAGCACACACAAGCTTGGGCTAGGTATAAAAACATGCTCTGCAGCACATCAACATTTTTATAAACCTGAAAATGTATGATATTAGAAGAAAACTAAATGAAACAGTCTCAAATGTGTACAGACACAAAAATATAAATATTCCTGCTGCCGATTTCCATGTTTGCAAATTTGAGAAAATCCCACTGTGTTTGTCATGTGTTCCCATTCACACAGGGACTAAAAATACGATTTTTTTTGGTCATACTTATGGTCCTTTCACACTAGCGGACCGTTCATCTGTTCATTACAAGTCCGTTTACGGACTTGTAATGAACCCCTATGGGAGCGGATCCGTTAGCGGATGATGCATCCGCTAACGTCCGCTAGATCCGCATCCGTTTTTGCGGACGGAAGAATGTCCTATTTTTCTTCCGTCCGGCCAAACGGATCGGATGCAAACGGACAGACAGTCCGTTTCCATCCGACTCCCCATAGGGGAGAGCGGAGGAGAGACGGGGCGGTCCCTGCACAGTGTGCGGGGACCGCCCTGTCTGCCCGATAGCTCAGCTTTATCACCATCAAGATTTATCACCATTTTAATGTCTCCCAGGAGGAAGTGTCATGGCTGACACATTTTGAACAATGTTAAAGTGAGCCTGCCCGAGGTCTGTCCTTGTCGACATACGAAGCAAGAAGCCTCAAAACCTTTCAGGACAGAATGTTCAAATCCAGTTACAATTGATAATGATCTGCCTGCTCAGTACAGATAGCGTTAAATGTGGCAAACCGCCAGCCTTTTAAAAAAAATAATAATAATAATAATATATACCAGAAAAGAAGAAACGCACAAAAAAAAAAAAAAAAAAAAACACAACTACCTAGGATATTTTCCTACTGGAGGATCCAAAAATGGATCTTTAAAAAAAAAAAAAAACAAACACACACAATTTTTGTTTTTATATTTTTCAGTTATTCTGTGTGAATAGAGCAGGAAAAAAAAAAAAAAAAAAAAAAAAAAGCAGGTTTTAACCCTATTTGGCTGCAAAAGTGGAAACAAACTTTAGCCCTAGCTCACACCAATGTGATTTGATAGTTCATAATCGCACCCTAGTCTCAGAATAATGGAACCGTTTTCTGCAGTTTCATGGCAAACTTCATGGCTCACGCTGATATAGGTTGGCAGAATGGCACGTACAGGCAGATTAAAAGTACCTGTACATCGCCCATTAAGAAGCGGCATTGTGGGCGCGCACCGTGAGCACCATGAGTGGGATTGCGGGTCCTGCGAACTCGATGTCCGCGGGGATGCCTGCGATCTTCTCACAGAGAGGAAGAACGGGGGAAATGCCAACGTAAACAAGCATTTCCCCATTCTTTCTAGTGACAGGACACTGATCACAGCTCCCTGTAAATCAGGAGCGGTGATAAGTGTTGTGTCACACATTGCCCACCCCCCTACAGTAACAACACATCCTTAGGACACACATCATCCCTTCAGCGCCCCCTCCTGGTTAACCCCAGTAACATTTACACAGTAATAAAGTGCATATTTATAGCACTGATCGCTGTGTAAATGTGAATGGTCCCAAAATAGCGCCAAAAGTGTCCAATGCTTCCGCCATATTGTTGCAGTCCTGAAAAAAAAAAAAAAAAAAAAAAAAAACACCACACACAAACGCTGGTCGCCGCCAGTACTAGTAAAAAAAAAAAAAAAGCCATAAAACTATCCCCCATTTTGTAGACGCTATAAAACTTTTGCGCAAACTCATTGCGATTTTTTACCGTAGAATACTACATATAGGCCAAAACTGAGGAAAAATATGTTGTTTTTTTTTTAAATATTTTTTTTGCTATTACCAAGGCAGGTGCCGAAATGGTGCAGATCGTGACAGAGCAAGAGCTGCCAAACTTATATAAAGAAGCAGGCGATTAACCGTTTGTTTTTATAAAGAGTCTCTAGCTCTGTCACAATCCGCAGCAATTTCCGCCTCCGAAATTGCGAAAAGCCCGACATCGGCGGCCAGTCGGGAGACATGATAGAATGCAATCTACCCTGACCTGGGCAGGACATGACTTACAAAGGCTCTGAAAGTGCACTACTTTCGGAACCCTCTCCAATTTTTATTGCAGTCTGTGTCCCTGCTAGAGAAATTCGCCTTCTTTGAATGCCTCGTGATCATTGTCACAGAAACGGACAGAACATCACATTTTTTGTTGTACTTAGAACAAAAATAGTGGAAATCATCCAATAGGTAGCAATGTTTGTGGCTTTATTTTAACCTTAAAGCGGAGCTCCACCCAGGAAAACAACATTTTACAATGTTGTTTAAAAAATTTAAATAAAAAAAACCTGAAAAAATAAAAAAATACTCACCCGAAATACCTGTTGCTATGCGGAAGTCCGTAATCTGCCTCACCTGCACCGCGGTCCAATTTCTTCTTCTCCTTGTGAATGGGGTGCGCTGCTTTCTGGGAACTGTGTGTTCTCAGAGAGCAGCGCGCCCATTCACAAGCCAGCGTGAGACTCACGCAGGCGCAGTAGGAAATGGGCAGTGAAGCCGTACGGCTTCACTGCCTGTTTCCCATTGTGTGGATGGTGGCGCGGGACCCGGAGCGATCGTGGGATCGGCATCGGGGGGCCATCAGCGCGGGCAAGTAGGACAAAGTAAGTGTCCTTATTTAAAGTCAGCAGCTACACTGTTAGAAGCTGCTGACTTTAAAAAAAAAAAAAAAAAAATTTGCAGCTGGAGCTCCTCTTTAAAAAAGTGACCTGTGTATCTGCTGAATGTTGGCATCAGGGTTCTTCCTTCAGACACAAAGGATCAGTGTTTTGTAAAGAACCAGTAAACCCTGTAAAAAATGCACATGTCCATGATGGTTTGAAAACGCTAGCCCCTATTCTAGGGTATACAGATACTACTGCCAAACATTGAACTTATCAAAAGTGTTTCTAAAGCCAAAATGTTTACATTTACGCAATGCGCTTGATAAACCGTTTGCTCAAATATTGCAGTAAAAAAACAAAACATTTTTTTCATTGTACAGGGATTCTTCTTTCAGAAAATATATAACGCTCTGGACGTTTAAGTTATTTTAACTACTTAAGGACCTGCTCGTGTACATATACCTCGGTAATTTAAAGATGGATATCTCGGTAACGGCAGCAGCTGCTGCCACAACCGAGATATCAATCTTTAGCATGAGCGGTCCTGTAAATGATAACGGTGGTCTGCGTGTCGGATTCGCCGCAAGATCAGCGTTATCAGGGGCGGGAGAGGGCGCCGTCGGTATCGGCGAAGGTGATCGGGTCCTTCTGCCTGCTGTGTGGGGATGCAAGTGAGGGCAAGATGGCCCCCACCTGTCCCCATAGTATAGCAGGACGGAAGTGACGTCAAAACGTCAGTTCCGCCCATGCGTCCTTCAAAGGCAAATTTTTTTGCTATCATTTTTTCACAGGAAAGAGCTGCAAAAAAATAAATAAGTCTGTAGACAAATTTGTTACCAAAAAGCATTAGCTAAAACTGAGCTGGGAGAAGTTTTGCATGAGATTCCTGGATTTTTTTTGGACAGTCTCCTTTATCCTGAAGGTAGCATCATAACCCAAGTCATTAATATTACACCCTCTGTATCCTGTGATGTACGATTAATAAAGATTTTTCTGTAATTGGCTTTAGTTTGGAACTTTCCAGGCAAGAAATACCAATATTATAAAACACATTAATTTTGAGTGGCATATTTTAAGTCCAAACATTGCGGCACAGAAACAGAATTGCAAGAGATGCTACAAAAGTGGTTAGTGTTAGTTGTCCTTACAGCATGAAGAGTTATGTTATTATGAAGGAGCATGCAGTTAGTTCAGTCACAGAAGAATTAGGGAGAAGCAGAAATGTACAAATAAAAGTTTTATTTTAAATTAATAGACATAAACCTGAATGTACAGTTGAGATCATTATAGACAGTTACTTTATTCAGGGAAACTACATAGAATCCCCACGAGAAGGTGTACCAATATCCCAATATGTACATTAACAAAAAAAGGTGTAGGACTATTAGTACAAAAATAATGTTATTACCAAAGTCACAGCTAAAATGTCTATACATTTTAATAATCAGAAAAACAAAACAAAGCAGGTGCTTATGCAAATAAATGCTTATAATATCACACACACACCTTCATTCTACATGGCTGGTACAATCCAACAACATTAATAAATGTAAAATACTGTAGAGAAATCAACAATGGACAATTGATTGTCAACACGTTTCATGAACTTAGGGTTCATTTCTTGAGAAGGCAGCGGACAACCACCTAGAAGTTTAAAAACCATTAATGTATGTATTACTAAGGCACCCATATTTAAATATGACCAAATACATCGTTTTTTAAAATTAAAAACGATCACCACATTAAAGTCATATGTGCCACTAATAGGTGCGAAACTCCAATTGCCTACAGAGAGGGGGGCCACAGATGATACAAGTCAAACTCTACCCCACACTAAATCAGTAAAGATATTATATCCATTAAATCTAATACAAAAAGGCGTGTGTGCAATATCCAAAATCAAGTACTTGCTAAATCTCTGCAGGATGTTTGAAGAGTCTCAAATGTTCTGAAATAGTGGTTGTCACAAGGTCTTGGAAAGATCTGTACCACCCAATATGAGAATTCTATTCACTCCCAATTTAATCCGTAATATAAGTTCAGGAAAATTTATACCTTTAGTTTTTAGAATCACACTTCAAAAGCGGGAAGAAAACTGTTGCATACAAGATTGTCCCAAATTCTGAAAAAGGAGATCATTTATTTTTTTCAAAGTTATAACACTACAAAAGTCCAATATGACTTAAGACAAGACCTCGGTAACAAGTGTGAGTCTGAAAGCAACAGTCTCCTGCATCTCCCTATATATTCCCCATGGGTACCACATGAAGGACCCACCAGGCCACAGTGCCCTGCACAAACAGAAGTGTTATCCTCTGCGTTCTTCTGTAGTAGTAGACATCTGGTTCATGAAACTCGTTGACATTTACTTACAATGACTGATTTCTCCACAGTATACTGCACATTGAATTCCATGCAGAAGATGGGTTCAGCCATTTGTAGACAGGTGAAGTATACATGCAAAGGATTTATATTAAGCATTATAACATTATGTACCTTTTAGCAGTGATTTTGGTAAACATTATTTTTGTACTTAAAGTTCCACACTTTGTTTTTCCATCAGTTTTAATCATCTCCATTTTGCAGCTTCACTGGAAACACCAGACTTTCTTCTTTTTAGACGATAAAGCCTGCGATTTGCAGCATTCTGTCTTTGCATTGAGACATAGGAAAATGGGTTCCTGGCAGTTTGCTCATCTGAACAGATACCTTTCTTTGTTGGAGGCTGTTCCTGGGGAGGGTGGGGATCCTCAGGCGGCCTCTTTCGACTTGTAGAGCTGCCCTCTATGCTGCTGCTGCTGCTGAATTTGGCCATTTCTCCTTGAAGATCATTCACAGTTTTCTCCTGTATTACAAAATGCTTATTAAAAAATATATCACCTAAAAAGGATTATGTTACGTAAAAACAAATACTAAACACTGATAATATTAAGCTTTTTGCAACTTTTCCAAGGTTGCTTTTGCCTTCCCACTCTGTTCCGACCACAAATGTCCAAAGATGAACCCAGAGAGCCAAGGCAAATATCCCAACCTTACACATTTTATTCATCATCAAAAGGAAAAAGCCAAAATGAGACCTGGCCTAAGCCATCAGTGAAAGCAGAGCATTAACTTGGGAAAGCGATTTTTTTCCCCCTATGCATTAAGGTGGAAAACCTGTGCTGCAGCTCCCCAGACCCCTCTTTTTTTACCCAAGCCTGATCCAATCCAGCGATGAAAATGAGCGCCAGCTGCCGTCTCTCTCCTCATTGGGCAGATTGATAGCAGCGGGAGCCATTGGCAAATGCGGAGAAACCCTGTGTTGGCCGTGTCCCTTGGACACGGCCAATCACAGATCGCGGCAAACGGCCAATCAGAGTGGCCGTTTGCGATGCAATCTGTGGGGGCGATAAAGATCTCTCATAGATCATCTCTCATTGCCGTTTTACACAGAGACAGCGTCCTGTCTCTGGAGGGGAGGAGCCCGATCTGTGTTCCTTCCTACATAGGATGAATGAATGAATGAAAACTTGTATAGCGCGGCACATGCGAACTGAATCGCCTCTGGGCGCTTGTTGTTCCTGTCTCCTTTGATATCAAAAGAGAAAAGTCTTACCTTTTTCCTAAATGCTAGGTGGTTCTCCTCCAACCGAATGCTGGTTGGTAAAGCGTTCATAGTTTGGGACCTTGGATGCAATCTCTTTCCCTTGGACTTGAAGTTGGCTTTCGGAACCTGGAGCAGGCTGATTCGTGGTCGCAAAACGCGATGGGATTATGCGCTTTTATTATTTCGCATAAATAAAGGGGGGCTTCCCATGGACCACTATGTGTAAGACAGAGAGCTTTAAAAGCGATTCTTCTTTGACTGGACCAATGAAGTGCTCTCAGTGAAGGTGAGATGGATTCCCAGGGTTTTTTCCCATCACCAGTGGCGGCCATTCTGAAGATGCAGACGAGCGATTTGGTACTTGGGGAGGCCAGTAAAGGGAGCATAATCCAGTCTGGAGTTAACAATTGCAAACCGCTAAATCTTCTTTAGGGATGAACAGTGAGTCTGCTAGTAGGCGCACAGATGGTGAGATCCGCTATTGACCCATTTGTGCGTCATTGTCAAAAGGTCAAAAATGACCCCTAGCTTTTGACTTTGGCGCTAGGGGTGAAGCTTGCCCAGAATGGGCGGGGGGGTCCATGCTGTTGAAAGTTGATTCATACGCTTGGGGAAACAGGGAAGTTCTGTTTTCGCTCCATTGAGTTTAAGTAACCTGTCATCCAGCCTATCAAAGAGAGAGCCTAGATTGAGGTGGTGATCCTGTCTGTTCTCGGAAATAGAGTTGTTGTCATCTGCATATGAGTGGTAACAGTTTTTGGCTGCTGATAATCTCAAAGAGAGGACGAAGATATATGTTAAACAGCACTGGGAAAGGATCCTTGAGGGACTCCCATGTTACTGTGCGTTTTCAGACGTGAAAGGTCCTAACTTCACTTTTGCGATCGGTTTTCCAGAAAAAGGAGAACCAAGATAGATCGCCTTTGCGACTTGGCTACTTCAGCAAGCCGAGTCAGTAACAGATTGTGGTCTAGTGTCGAAAGCGGCATCCAACAGAACTAGAAGACAAATTCTCCTTCGTCTGCGGTGAACATCGAAAATGCTGTTTCCTGTCCGGGACGGAAGCTGATTGCATGGGCTCTTGTGGGTATCTAGATGCTGTTGCAGCTGTTGTACCACTACTTTTTCCATTATCTTTGAGAGTCTGAGGCTTTTGGGACGGCGGTGGAGTACCCAGGGAGTTTCCAGGATGGGTTGATTACACCCTCTTTCTGTGAGGGCAATGCCTTCCAGCGATGGGAGGAAAATGTCGGCGCATTCCTTCAGCAGTTTAGTGGGGCCATTTGGCGCTGTGCTGCCGTCTCTCGATGGAGATGGGTTCCAGGGCGAACTCATTGGGAATTACTATGGGTGTTGTGTGAGAGGCTGCAGGGGGGGCTGAGGGGGGATTGTTTTGCTAGCTTTCAGATCACCTCGATTTTATTAATGGGAGCATTGCAAAATTCTTGTGTGTTGGTTTCAATCCTGGCTTCATGCGGACCATCTTGAAAGTTCGCGGGGGCGGTTTAGGGCGCCGTTGATAGCCTGAAAAATAATTTTTCTTGTTGGAAAATTCCTTTGTGGTATTTTCGTGTCCTTGTAGATGGATAGGTTTTAGCTTGAAGAACATCTTTTCCAGGCATTCGGCCCTTCTGCGGCTTCAGTAACAAGTTGGTTCTAAACAGCTGCGGTTGGTTTTCCGGATGCGGGTTCGTCGCGGCAAACGGCCAATCAGAGTGGTTTCTATTTTTTTCCTTAAAGTGGTTTGAAGAGCGATGGAGCTTCTTCGACATCTATCAGTGTGTTGTGATTTGGTTTTTGTTGCGGGGGGGATTGTGGAAATATTGAAGGAATGATGGTGATCTGTCCATGCAATTTTTCATCAAATTTTTATTTCCAGAGCTCTGAAAATAGATCAAGTGTGTGATGAAGCATGTGTGGGCCCACTCAGTTGCTGCAATCCTAATCCTTCCAGGTGGTCAATACAGGCGTCGGCAATTTTGAGGAGTTGGCCCAGAGATTGAAATCCCAGAGCAACAGGTGTTTGCTGTTGAGGGTATAAGTGGAGAAGAAATCCGTCCATGATGTAGCAGCTCGATTTTGGGCCGGGCGGAGCAGGGATGTGGAGCCCTTTGATCTTGAAGTTGTGTAAGGGTTCCATGAATGGAAGAGGGTTTTTCTGGTTTGGTGATCGTAAGATACTTGAGGATCACCGCCAGGCCGCCTCCTCTTTGCCCTATTCTGACACAGATCGGTCACCCCCCCTCCCCCCACAGTTCGAACACACCTAGCATACACATTTAACCCCTTCCTCAACCCCTAGTGTTAACCCCTTCAATGCCAGTCACATTTATACTGTAATAAGTGCATATTTATAGCACTGATCGCAGTATAAATGTGAATGGCGCCAAAGATGTGTCAAAAGTGTCCGATGTGTCCGCCATAACGTCGCAGTACCAATAAAAATCGCAGATCGCCCCCATTTCTAGTAAAAATAATAATTCCCTCCCCTATTTTGTAGGCGCTATAACTTTTGCGCAAACCAGTCGCTTATTGCGATTTTTTTTTTTACCAAAAATATGTAGAAGAATACTTATCGCCCTAAGCTGAGAAAAAAGTGTTTTTTTTTTTTTTAAATTGGGATATTTATTATAGCAACAAGTAAAAAATATTGTATTTTTCTTCAAAATTTTCGTTCTTTTTTGTTTATAGCGCAAAAAATAAAAAAAATCGCACAGGTGATCAATTACCACCAAAAGAAAGCTCTACTTGTGGGGAAAAAAGGACGTAAATTTTGTTTGGGAGCCACGTCGCACGACCGCGCAATTGTGAGTTAAAGCGACGCAGTGTCGAAAGCTGAAATTTTACCTGGGCAGGAGGGGGGTGTAAGTGCTTAGTATGCAAGTGGTTAAACATTTAGGACGTTAAAAAGGAGAATTTCAAAATATTAGTAAAAGTTGTACTTACGTAATCTTCACATTTGCCCTCCCAATGAGCTAAAAGGTCTTTAAGCTTCTCAACGGCTGTATCCTTTTCTTGAATCATGTCCATCAGTTTGTCAATTTGCTGCTTTTGTGATGATACTTTCTACATAAAAAAAAAAAAAAAATCTTATTTTGAATGCATTTAAGATGCTCCTTGCCATTGATACTTACAAGTACAATTACAAATGCAAATGCAATTAAAAGAGTGAAAGGAAGGAAGGAAAGGTGAAAGGGTGGGGTTGGGGGAAACAAAAAAGGGATTTTTAAATACAGCTTACCTGTAAAATCCTTTTCTTGGAGTACATCACGGGACACAGAGCGGCATATTCATTACTATGTGGGTTATATGGAGTACCTTCAGGTGTGGACACTGGCAATCTTCAAACAGGAAGTCCCCTCCCTATATAACCCCCTCCCCTAGAGGGAGTCCCTCAGTTTTGTAGCAAGCAGTATGCCTCCCAAAATGGTCACCCAAAAGAGGGGTGGGAGCTCTGTGTCCCGTGATGTACTCCAAGAAAAGGATTTTACAGGTAAGCTGTATTTAAAAATCCCTTTTTCTTTCTCGTACATCACGGGACACAGAGCGGCATATTCATTACTATGTGGGATGTCCGAAAGCAATGCTTTAATGAGGGGAGGGAGACATCTTCCAAAGAAGGATTCAATTTAGAGATAAACTCAAATCATAATAATTCCAACTTAGTCAAGAAAAAACTTTTTTTTTTTTTTTTTTTTATAACCAAGGGTGTTTCTGATCCCGAGGATTTCAAACTGCAGCCTGTAGTACTGCCTGTCCAAAGGCAGAATCCGCATTCCTTCTCACGTCTAGTTGATAAAACCTTGTAAACGTGTGGACTGATGACCACGTTGCTGCCTTGCATATCTGAGCCATAGAGATCTGATGATGTGCTGCCCAAGAGGCGCCCATGGCCCTGGTAGAATGGGCCTTTACCGACAACGGAGGAGGCAACCTCTTCAACCCGTAGGCTTGAATGATTAATTGTCTAATCCATCTTGAGATGGTGGATTTTGCAGCTGCCTGCCCCTTCTTGGGGCCATCTGGTAGAACGAATAACACATCTGTTTTCCGGATCTTTTCTGTAGCTTTAAGATAGGCCTTCATGGCCCGGACAATATCCAAGGTATGCAGCAACCCCTCCTTTCTAGATGTAGGTTTTGGAAAGAAGGATGGAAGTACCAAATCCTGGTTTAAGTGAAATTTGGATATAACCTTTGGTAGAAAGGAAGGATGGGGCCGGAGAACTGCCCTGTCCTTATGCAGAACAAGATATGGTTCCTTACACGATAAGGCTGCTAATTCTGACACTCTCCTGGCCGAAACTATGGCGACCAAGAAAACCAATTTTCTTGTCAGTAAGAGTAAAGGAATCTCAGCCAGAGGCTCAAAAGGCTGTTTCTGTAGAGTGGACAGGACAAGATTTAAGTCCCAAGGACAAACTGGTGACTTGACAGGAGGATTAATACGCAAGACCCCCTGTAAGAAGGTCTTTACCAGCGAGTGGGTGGCCAGCGGCCTCTGAAACCACACTGACAGAGCTGAGATCTGTCCTTTGATTGTGCTTAGTGCCAGGCCTTTATCCACTCCTAGCTGGAGAAAACTTAACACCCTATCAATAGTATATTTGCGGCAATTCCATCTTTTGGATTCACACCAGCCTATATAATTCCTCCACACCCTGTAATAAATTACCCTGGAGACCGGCTTTCTAGCCTTAATCAGGGTAGGGATTACCTGCCTAGACAGACCCCTACCCCTGAGAATCAGGGATTCAGCCTCCAGGCCGTCAAATTTAGACGTTGTAATGTAGGGTGGAGGATCGGACCTTGTGAGAGTAGGTCTGGTTGTAGAGGAAGAGTCCAAGGGTCTCCCACTGCCATATTCAGGACTAGCGAGTACCAAGCCCTCCGGGGCCAAGCTGGAGCTATTAGAATGACTGGCTTGTGCTCCACTCTGATCCTGCGCAACAGGCGGGGGAGTAACTGTAGTGGAGGGAATGCATATAGAAGTTTGAATTGATGCCAAGGGCACACCAATGCATCGGTTCCGCAGGCCATAGGATCCCTCGCTCGCGACACGAACCTGTCTAGTTTCTTGTTGAACCTGGATGCCATTATATCTACGTCTGGCGTTCCCCACCTCTGGCAGATTGTCTGAAAGACCTGGGGATGCAGAGACCACTCCCCTGGCAACAGACTCTGGCGACTTAAGAAGTCTGCCTGCAGGTTGTCCACTCCTGGAATGAATATCGCTGAAATGCAGGGTACATGAGCCTCTGCCCATTGAAAAATCAAGTTCACTTCCCTTTGAGCGGCCTGGCTCCTGGTTCCCCCTTGGTGGTTTATGTATGCCACCGCCGTGGCATTGTCTGACTGGATTCTCACCGGGAACCCCTTTAATCTGGAGGTCCACGCCAACAGGGCTAGGCGAGCCGCTCTGATTTCCAAGATATTGATGGAGAGCTGCCTCTCTGCTTTCACCCAAGTTCCCTGGCGGGAGAACCCCTCGA
Organism: Rana kukunoris; assembly: GCA_029574335.1. NCBI lineage: Eukaryota > Metazoa > Chordata > Amphibia > Anura > Ranidae > Rana > Rana kukunoris. The sequence goes on along the minus strand of CM056056.1, from coordinate 90,102,501 downwards.
AGACCGCCCCCCAGCCTGCCAGGCTGGCGTCTGTGGTAACTACCTTCCAGACAACAGGGCTGAAGGATCTTCCCTTTAGAAGGTTCTGAGGGTTCAACCACCAGGCCAGGCTTTGTCGGACCCTTGATGATAGCGTCAAAGGGGACTCTAAGGCATGTGCCCTCTTGCCCCAGGCTGCTAAAATGGCTGCCTGTAGGACGCGAGTGTGGATCTGAGCGTAAGGTACTGCCTCGAATGTGGCCACTAGCTTGCCTAGTAATCGCATACACAGGCGAATAGTTGGTCTTCTCTTGTTTATAACCAACCGAACCAACCCCTTGATCGCCTTGATCTTTACAAGGGGCAGGAACACCTTTTGACGTTCCGTGTCTAACCTCATGCCGAGGTATTCCAACTGCTTTGTAGGCTGGAATGCTGACTTTCCCTGGTTTAGGACCCAGCCGAATTCTTCGAGGTACCGAACCGTGAGGTTTACTGCCTTCTGCAGACCCGTCCGTGAATGATCTATAATTAAAAGGTCGTCCAAGTATGCTAGGACTGTGACTCCTTGGATTCTTAAATTGGCCAGAACTGGGGCTAGGATCTTCGTGAATACCCGGGGGGCCGTGGCCAGCCCGAAAGGGAGCGCCCTGAATTGGAAGTGTCGCTGCCCGACCGCGAAGCGTAAAAACCTTTGATGCGACTGACAGATTGGTACATGAAGGTAAGCATCTTTTATGTCTATGGAGGCCAGAAAATCGTTCTTCTGAAGCGCGGCGGCTGCTGACCGGATGGATTCCATCCGGAAGGACCGCACCCTTAGATAACCGTTTAACCTCTTTAGGTCCAAGATTGGCCTGACATCGCCGTTGGGCTTTGGTATGACAAAGAGATTGGAATAGAAACCTAGGCCTTGCTCTTGGGCTGGCACTTCTAAAATTACGTCCTGGCAAAGCAGGTGATCCAAGGCTGCCAGCATTGAGGCCTTCCTTGCTGGATCCCTTGGTAGCCTTGATTCTTGAAAATGAGGCGGAGGATACCTTAGAAATTCCAGTCTGTAACCTGTGGTTACAGATGCCCGGACCCATTTGTCGGGGATCTTGGCTTCCCAAACTTCTGAGAAGAGACGAAGCCTTCCCCCCACCCGTGAGAGTGGGGGCGCCCCTTCATAAGGCAGACTTAGGGGCTGCCTTTGACGGCTTGCGATACCACGGCTTCTTACCCCCAGGGGTTTGTCCCTGCGATCTACTGTTACCGTTGGATCGCGCAGGCGGCCGTCGATACTGCCTGGAATTAGAGGGCCCCGAGCCAGGAAAAAGCTGCCTTTTAAATGTAGGAGCCCGGAATGTCTTTTTGACCGGTAAAAGGGTACTCTTGCCATTTGAAATAGTCTGAATATATTTATCCAGATCCTCTCCGAAGAGTCGCCCTCCATGGAAGGGAAATCCTGCCAGAAGCTTTTTGCATGGGGGTTCTGCCGCCCAGTTCTTCAACCATAAGAGCCTTCTCATGTGTACCAAACATAGTGATAAACGAGAAGCCTGCTGGATGGAATCTTTTATAGCATCTACCGCAAAACACAGAACTCTGGGAATGTCAGCAAACTCTTCTGCTTGTTGGGTAGGCATGTCTTTTAACATCTCTTTTGTCTGGTCTTTTAATGCCTGACAAACTCCAATTGCAGCTACCGCTGGCTGCACCACTGCTCCTGCCGTAGCAAAGGATGCTTTTAAAAGTGTTTCTAATCTTTTATCAACCGGATCTCTAAACATATGTATATTTTCCACCGGGCAAGTTAGTGATTTATTCACACATGAGATGGCTGCATCCACTACTGGGAGCTTCCATCTCTTGGAGAATTTTTCCTCCATGGGATAAATGACCGCAAATCTTTTCGGTGGCAGAAAAACCCTGTCCGGCCGTACCCAATCCCGAAAGATCAATTCCTCCAAGAGAGGATGGACCGGAAAAACTGCGTTGCTTAACGGGGCTCTCAAAGAGCCCAGAGAGGATACCGGAGGAACCTGAGGTTCTGGTAATGGCAAGCTAAAATGCCGAGCGGACCATGTCCGTCAAAGACTGTACCCACAGTCTTTCTGTCTGGGAGTCTGAAAATGGTTCCTCAGAGGTAGACCCCTCAATCCCTGAACCCTCTTGGTTCAGGTCCAGTTGATCCTCCTGTGATTCTAATTCCTCCGGAGAGAGAATCTCAGCATCTGAGGATACACTGCCTGGTGATGGGGATCTAACCCGTTTCTTACCAGGAATAGCTCTAGCAATCAATGCTGCTATTCTCTCTTCTAGCCCCCCTAGGGATACGGCTAGCATCTCCTCTGTGATAAACACAGGGCTGGGCTGATCCGGGCCAGCCTCCGCACCAGATCCCCCTAATGGCTCATCCAAGGCGCTTCTTAAATTAATAAGCTGCGGGGAAAGAATCGGCATATCAGAATCAGAAAGGGAACCCTTTTGTTTTTTGGTCTTTTTTGTACCCTTTGACCCCGAACCCTTGGAAGCCATAATAAAAAATCGAGGGACTCCGCCCACACAACAGACTGTAGTGGCCAGGAGTACAATTCCAGAGTTTAGGGGAAAGTAGATCACTAGTGTCCCCACAAACTGATGGGCCTGTATGTTGGTCTTTTTTTTTTTTTTTTTTTTTTAAATAATTATATATTTTCTATGACCATACATAATGCCCCTAACTTAAGTTTGCCAGCCTCCAACCTGCTGTCAAATAAGGGGGATTCTTTGGCTTAACAATAGACATTGGGACAAAGTCCACATGTACTACCCCTTTTCCGCCACCGGGAGTCACTGTTCTGCCGCCCTGCGTCCTCTCTTGAAACAATCAGCCACAGACTGAGCCCTGTACAAGGCCTGCTGTCTATAACAGCAGAAGGGCGCGCCTGTATGACGCCGCAGGCCCGCCCCCCCCCCCGCCCTCCTGTCCGGATGGCGCGAAAATTCGTCAATAAGACGCGCGCGTGCACGCGCGCGCGCGCGTACCCGGAAACAGGAAGAACATGGAGGAGCCGCGCTGCTGGAGATCCATGGCGCAGAAACGGCGGCAGATTCAAAAACTCCCGGCCAGGTAGGACTCTTTTAAGGCCCCTAAGGATCCTTTACTAGCCTCTAGGAAGAAACAGCAGGTTAGCTAGCAACACACTTTAGACAGGGGGGCCTAGTAATGGGGGGGAGAAAGGGTGTCATCCTGTCTCTAAGACATAGTGATCACAGTTGCCCATGCAGAGCATACTCAGGCTATCCCCCCTTTTAGGTTACCCCGGGGAGCCTGCTGTCGAACCAAGTCCCGCAGGCTCCCCCTTACCTGCTCCATGCTGCAGGATGTTTGACCAGCAAACTGATCCAGTCTTCTCCCATCTCCGTGGGTAGCGTAGTAGACCTTCAGGCCCTGGGGTCCTATGAAGGTACCCACTGTCCTGGACCTATATAGCACCCTGGCAAAACAGGAACCTTATGGTTTTTGCAAACTCCAAGTCCTGGGCCCAGGGTCCAGCCCTCCAAAGAGGAGCATTATAGGCAAAACCCCACGGTTTGGGGCCCGGGTACTGTCCACTTTGGCACTGAGGCTCCTTGGACAGATCCGGTTAGCCCGCCCTTAATCCCAAAGGATGTGGAGCAAAGCTATTCCGTGACCAACACCTAAGACACTGGCGAAAAAACTGAGGGACTCCCTCTAGGGGAGGGGGTTATATAGGGAGGGGACTTCCTGTTTGAAGATTGCCAGTGTCCACACCTGAAGGTACTCCATATAACCCACATAGTAATGAATATGCCGCTCTGTGTCCCGTGATGTACGAGAAAGAAAACACACATATAGAAAACAATTCATGAACCAAGTCTCACCCATTAAATGTGTTAGTGCATATTTGTTGGTGACATTGCGTGCATTTTTTTTAAATACAGGAACGTAAGCAGAAATGTGGTCTCAAACCACTGAGGGTCATAGTGATACACAAGAGTGAGCCCAATGACCCCAGATCTTATCAAATGGTTTTGGAAAGCCTTGATTGGGGAATGTGAGCAAATAAAGAAGAGCAAAATGAAGAGCAAAATGAATCCATTTTTTCAATCCAAGCAAGAGGGAGTTTTTTTTTCACGTAATTAGAACACTTTTTGGGCGTAGAAATGCAACACCCTTAAAAGATTTTTTTTTTTTTAGCATTGATGTTAATGGAAAGGTCTCCCATCAGCCCCTTAAGGCACACTTTAGGATACTGTATGTGAAGAATGCTTAAAGAAATTTCAATAACGCAACACATTTCTTTTCAAAAGGATTGTATTTGTAACAGGAGCAGAGTGCAAGAATACAAACTGTGATGTGCTACTACAAAAGCAGCGCGGAGAACGTCTAAACTTTTGGGCATACAACCGCATGGAGGCGTATAATAGGTTTGGTTATATATTTTAAGCTAAATCAGGTTATCTTTAGCAAAATAGCAGATCAATAAAGATTAATCAACAGCCTCCCAATCTATCTCCATCATGCTATTTAGAACAAACATGGACTGAACGTGACTATTAGTCAGCTATAGTATTTGTAGACCAATGTATACAGTAGGTGTCAAATGACAACAGTTTCTCCAGAGACATTTGCTTAAAGCGGATCTCCACCCTAAAGTGAATATCCGCTGATCGGAACCCTCCCCCCCTCCGGTGTCACATTTGACACCTTTCAGGGGGGAGGGGGGTGCAGATACCCGTCTAAAGACAGGTATCCGCACCCACTTCCGGCCCGCAGTCTCGGGCAAAAGTCGGGTTTTTCGCGTTGTGTGCTGGGAACACTCGGCTCCCAGCACACAGCGGGAGCCAATCGTAGGGCGCAGCGCGACTCGCGCATGCGCCGTGGGGAACTGGGCAGTGAAGCCGGAGCGCTTCACTTCCTGGTTCCCTCACCGTGGATGGAGGGGGGAGCAGCAGGGAGACGAGCGATCGCTCGTCCTCTGCTGCGGACGCCGCTGGACTCCAGGACAGGTAAGTGTCCTAATATTAAAAGTCAGCAGCTGCAGTATCTGTAGCTGCTGGCTTTTAATATACCTTTTTTAATGGGCCATCCACTTTAAGTTGGACCTCAAGGGATTTACATTTGACTAAAAAACACATGGCGCAATTGGTAACAAAAAGGTGCAATTTGGTATGAAGAATGTCCAGTTCTGACTGGAAAGTACGAAAAAGTCCTTCCACTTGCCCTCATGGAATAGCAGGTGCATACATTTGACCTAAAAAAAGAAGGCCAGATTTTGAATACATTTTCTTCTACAACGAAACCAGGAAACAAGCAAAAGGGCTTACTTTGTCAGTCTCTTCCAGTTGAAGATCCCTTGTTGTGGACTTCTCAATATGATTTTGCAGCTCTTAAAAAAAAAAAAAAGTACTATTTTGATATATACTGCATTATAGATCTCAAGGAACAATATGCACAGTATGACCAGTTAGAAAAAAAAAAAAAAAGACTGAACACCAATACCTTTTTAATAAAGTGGCTGCTAGTTATTAGGTTAAGGGGTAACTCCCCTTTTGTGAGAAAGAAAAAGGACAAATAAAAAATTATAGTATATACATATTAGAAATTACCTTTCCTTTTCAATCTTTAGCTATGTAATTTTCTGTAAAATGCAATTTGACTACCTGGAGGTGTTCTGCACACAAAAAGTGTACAGAACACCGCGCAGAAACATAATTGGCTGACCGATTGGCTGACCGATTTTGCCAGAAGTCTGTACCAAGATACAAGTCAGATATTAGGCATCCCCTGCTACAAGCATGACATTTTTAGTGAGATAAAAAAAAAAAAAAAAAAAAAAACACACACACACACACCCCCTCCATGTCTTCAGGGATGCAGACCCTGCAATTTTCCCTCATTAGAGCCCTGCAGGTGCAGCGGCTGATTGATAAATTATAAGCTATCCACATTCGATTCACTTACCATATGGAGACAGACAAAAACACTGAGATTTCTTCAGAACAAAAAGCTAGGAATCTGCAACAAAGTTTGTTAAAATCCTTGTAATGGACATAAAATCACCCAGAGGGGAATGTTTTTTTTTGTCCCTCAACAAAAGTGGAGTTACTTTTAAACCCAACCATCTTTTAGAGTTAGGGATTCAAAAACTCAACTAAAAACTCTGTATTTATTAGCTTATGGGCATCTTAACTCTTGCAGCTGAAAAACAGAAGTCAGCTATAGAATGCCACATGAAAACAACATTTTAAAGCTTCATTTGGTTTAAGCATAGGATACACAATACATGTATTTCAAGTATTAAACTTAAATGAGTTTAACCACTTCCTGCCCGCCGTATGCAGAATGACGGCCGGTAAGGGGTTCCGTTCCCCTGACCGAGCGTCATATGACATCCAGCAGGATAACATTGCAGCGTGCGCCCAGCACAACGATCACAAGTGCAGTGTGTCAGTCCCCGACAGAGGCTTCTTACCACGTGATCAGCTGTGACCAATCACAGCGTGAACCAGAAAAGGCCAGTAAACAGCATTCCTCAGTTCGCAATGACAGGGAGAGACGATCGGCGGCTCTCCCTGTCAGAGGGAGGGTCTGTGCTGATAATTGGCACATTGATTATCAGCACAGCCCCCATCAATTTTACCCATCAGTGCCCCATCATAACCCCCTCTCAGTGCCCAATAAAGTGCCAGGGCCCAACAGTGCAAATCAGTGCCCAGTATTAACACCTGTCCAGTACCTGCCCAATCAGTGCTGCCCATCTGTACCATTAGTGTCCATCAATGCCACCTATTGGTGCCAATTCTACATATCAGTGCTGTCGACTCATCAGCAACATTTTATAAACGAAACAAAGAAAAATGTTTTTCCCCCGGTCATTTTTAGTTTGTTTAGCAAAAACACAAACTGCAGGAGGTGATCAAATATCACCAAAATAATGCTCTATTTGTGGGAGGAAAGTGATAAAAATGTAGTTTGGGTACAGTGTTGCATGACCGCGCAATTGTCATTCAAAATGCGACAGCGCTAAAAACTCAACTGTCCTGGGCAGGAAGGGGCAAAAGTGCATGGTATTGAAGTGGTTAAACCAATTGTTTTGTTGATGAAACAAAAATGTCTGACAAATATGCTACAACACAAAGCCAGACACCCACGAAAAAAAAAAAAAAACTCTGGGACAAAAAAAAGGCAGACAAAGGCTGTTTGGGGTTCTAGCCTTTCCCTACTTTATTAGAATTTATTTCTAGTGGTGTGTGCTTTTCTAGTTAGTTGCACTAAACGTCTGGTTATACTGTTACCAACAGGAGGATTGTCTCCAGCATGGTGCAGCAAAGTAGAATTAAAAGGGCATGATCATGAACCAAGAGGTGGGGCCCTGTATCCCTCAAAGGAAACCAAGAAAAGGATTCACCGTGGGGCACATACTTTTGAGGCATGTAAAAGCAGTTCATCCTGGGGTGGGCAACACAAGAAAGAAAAACTTCAAAAAAAGGTCCAGGATATATATATATAAAAAAAAAAAAAAACACACACCAACCCCCAGAAAACTGGGATAGTAAAGGAGCTGCCTAAAGGACTGTATACCCAGAAGTGGCAACGAATGAGGCCAAAACATCCACCGGGTAAAACTTGGAGAACACATCAACAGAACTCCAGCTGGTTGCCTTGCAATTCGGACAAGGTGCTGCAGCCCAGATTCTGAACTCTTCCTGGTAATATATCAGAGGGAAACGTAGTGGTGTGGAGAGCAAAATTCCCTTTTGGGACCTAAGGCTCGCTTTAACTTACCAGCAGATTTCCCTTTTAGCTCCTCTTGTGTTTTAGCAAGCTCAGATATCACTTGCTGCAATTTGATTTCCAGCTGAGCAATGGTCATTGGATCATCATGGATAGCTGCAATATGTTGATGAGCCTTTTCTGCTTGCTTTTTGATTGCTGTCAAATCATTCTGCATAGAAGAATAGAGCCCTTGAAGTGGCATGCTGGGTTCATCAACCTAGTGAGGAGAAAGCAATAATTTGTCTCCCACAGGTTTATTAAAAGACATGTTTTACCATGAAAGGTCCTTTTTCACTCTGCACTCAATTCATCTGCATGTTTTTCTCCACATAAAAGATAAAAAAACGTGACAGAAGCCTGTAAATGGTTTTACATTTACAACCAATTTTACTCATGTTTCCTCAACATTGGATAGTTCAGAAGGAAGCCTACCACATGACTTCTAACCTGTTTAAACCAAGGCTCCCAACCAGTGGTGAATGTGGCTGGCTTGTATGTGAAGCTGCAATAGTTGGCACAACTTCAGAATTAAAAAACCTCATTAGGAGTTTCATGGTGGAAGCCTACCTCTATTAGTAGGGTGGCTTTGTAGTGTACATTACAGAACACAGGTCCCTCCTCAGTTCTTATGATTTCACACATTTTCCAATGATCTGTAGGCAGTTATGCATTCCTTACAGCTTTGTTTGCCAGTGTTCAAACACTTGAAATGTTCAGCTACTTTCAGGCCCATGAAACCAAAAAGCAAACACTGCTCTAAAGCTTAAAATGCAACCTGAATCACCTCGTGTCCAAAACTGGTGTCAGAAACAGGGCTGAACACATGGTAAAAGTTAAAGTTAAACATGGGAACAGCTCTTGTAAAAAAACAATCCTAGCCAAGTAGCCACTGGATTGCTTTTACAAGCAGTGGGAGGGGACGTCCCCCACTTCTATGGTATCATCAAGCTTTCCTGTTCCCCCGGGACACGAGAACCACCAACCAGCACTACCGCCGTCTAATCACATAGAAAAAGACAGGAACCGATTTGTTCATCTTTAGGATATAGGGAACTAGAAGTGATGACCTTACAGCAATTCCAAGTTTACCTGGATGTAAATTGCTATCTTGATGTGATCAAATTCTTTAAAAAGGGCAGAGGAGCAAACTGGGGTTTTATAGACCCCATATCTCTCCTTAAATGAGTACCCATCACATGCCTATTGCTGTCACAAGCATGTTAACATTCCCTGTGACAGAAATAAAATACTGGACATATATGAAAAATGTCGTCAGATATGGGCCTTCAGGGAATGAACAGGAAACTAAAGGGTTAAATGGGAACTAGAATAGAACTTATATGATCTAATAAGATGTCAATATCTCTCAATTTTTGCCATAAACCATTAAAATGCACCTAGAGTGTAAAGAGTGACCGCTGTACTACTTACCTGGGCCTGGCTGGAGTTCTGGGCACCTGCATCCGCCATCACCGCTGACAGCTCTGTCTCTACCATCGACACATGTGCCTTTTTGGAAAAACCGATCCTTCCAGCATTGCCGCACTCAAGGGCCAGAAGGAAGCTCCAACCAGATAACCCGCCCCTTCCCTCTGCATTCCAGTGGCTGGAACTACTCGCTGCCAAGCCTCCCCAGAAGTCTCCTCCCTTTTTTTTTTGCAGAGAGATCACATAACAAAAGAACATGTGCAACATTTCGGAGCCACACAGGATCCCTTTGGGCATGCAACAATGATGATAATGATTACATGCCCAACAAAGGGGTCCTGTGTGGCCCCGAAAAATTGCACTCATCCTTTTGTCATGCAATCGCTTTGCAATAAAAGCTTTGGACTGCATTTGACGATCTATGGTGAGAGTATGCGCATAGATATGTGATATCTAGTTTTCAGCTGGTAGTTGCTACAGCACCCACTACAGAAGAGCCTTAGTGTTCCAGGAATATGTGCGACAGGAATTTAGACAAGACTGTTAACATCTTAATCTACCTGGGCATCTGTTACGGCCTCCTCTTTAGCATCTTCCTCCTCCTCCTCCTCCTCCTCATCTTCATCAGAACATTTTCTCACCAAATCCCGGAAGATTTCTATTCTTTCATCACATCTTTCTTCCATCAATTCTTTTTCCTTTTGTAAACGCTCACTTTAGAGAAAAGAAAGCAAAGAAAAATGCAATGGAGTGTAAGAATAAATTGACAGCCAATAGCATTTTGCTGGCTACGGATCCTAAAATATTTCTTTATGATAGACGTGTAATTTATACATTTGTTGAGTGACAAATTTCACCTGAATATATAAAAGAATACCAATAGGGAGCATGCTGAAAACCTACACCACCATCTCTCATGAACGAAAGTATTTACCTGAAATCATTTTCACGTTGAACGAAGTGCTGGGAGAATTCTTTAGCTACTTCTTCACGGATTTTAAGCTCCATTAAAAGTTTATCCCTTTTCTCATTGTTCAGCTGAGTTTCCAGATCTTTGACAAGTTCCAAAAGTTTCTGAAATCAACAAATTGTACAAAGTGAGATATCAGTATTGTTGTAACAAGTTCTGTATTGGTCATATTAGGGTAGAGATCAATGCTTTTGATTTATAGATTGAAAAACATTGCTCTAAGTGGTAGACATGCTGCTGCAAGTACAGGCTCTCACAAAAGGAGTCTCAGCATGTAAAAGAAGTCAGCAGCTACAAATTACTTAAAATGTCCAGGTATCCCGCAATGTTGGCTCCCCTAGCTGATTTGTTAAATTGGCTTTGGATGCAGGTGCCAAGATCTTTACTAAGGAAAACAGGAAGTGAAGTGGCTTCACATCCTGTTTCTACTGCACTTTCAAACAAGCAGAGCTCTGCTTTAAAGGGTGTGTTCACTTTTGCCAAAAAAAAACTGCCTAAGCAGATAGGGGTAACGGTAGTGTGGTACCCCACCAGTGTATGAATACAGGATTCTCAACCAGGCAGGTTGAGGGGCTCCAGTGTATTTGTTTGTTTGGGAGGAAATTGGCTTTTCAGTTTCCTCATTATTTACTGAAGTCCACTTTGGGACCAGGAGCCTGGGGATTTCTTAGATATCTGAGTGGGATGAAAACCCCAGTCATGGATCCGGGTTTTGAGACTCACCGGAACACTGATGAGGTGTGTAGTGGGCCTGATAGGTCAGGACCAGCATTCTAGGCTCCACCCTCCGAGGAGTCCAGGCTTACAAGGGAGAAGCCAGTGTCAAAGATGTAGTTTGTTTTTATCTACAGATGTCGCTTATGTGCCTAGGCAGTTTTTTGGTAAAGGTGAGCTATGCCTTTAAATAGGGGTGCAACGGATAAAAAAAACTCACGGTTCGGACCGTTCCTCGGATCAGGAATCACGGATCGGATCGTTTTTCGGATCAGCAAAAAAGAAGAAGAGAATCTCCCCATCTCTCCCCCCCCCCCCCCCCCACTGCAGTGGCGTCCCTCGGTGCAAAAAAAATAAAAATGGTGTCACCTCCCACCCCACTATGCCCCCCCCCCCCCTTAGTAGAGACACCCCACAGTAGTGCAGACCTCAGACAGTAACCCCCTTCACATAAAGCAAGCCTCAGACAGTAACCCCCTTCACATAAAGCAAGCCTCAGACAGTAACCCCCTTCACATAAAGCAAGCCTCAGACAGTAACCCCCTTCACATAAAGCAAGCCTCAGACAGTAACCCCCTTCACATAAAGCAAGCCTCAGACAGTAACCCCCTTCACATAAAGCAAGCCTCAGACAGTAACCCCCTTCACATAAAGCAAGCCTCAGACAGTAACCCCCTTCACATAAAGCAGGCCTCAGACAGTAACCCCCTTCACATAAAGCAAGCCTCAGACAGTAACCCCCTTCACATAAAGCAAGCCTCAGACAGTAACCCCCTTCACATAAAGCAAGCCTCAGACAGTAACCCCCTTCACATAAAGCAGGCCTCAGACAGTAACCCCCTTCACATAAAGCAGGCCTCAGACAGTAACCCCCTTCACATAAAGCAGGCCTCAGACAGTAACCCCCTTCACATAAAGCAGGCCTCAGACAGTAACCCCCTTCACATAAAGCAGGCCTCAGACAGTAACCCCCTTCACATAAAGCAGGCCTCAGACAGTAACCCCCTTCACATAAAGCAGGCCTCAGACAGTAACCCCCTTCACATAAAGCAGGCCTCAGACAGTAACCCCCTTCACATAAAGCAGGCCTCAGACAGTAACCCCCTTCACATAAAGCAGGCCTCAGACAGTAACCCCCTTCACATAAAGCAGGCCTCAGACAGTAACCCCCTTCACATAAAGCAGGCCTCAGACAGTAACCCCCTTCACATAAAGCAGGCCTCAGACAGTAACCCCCTTCACATAAAGCAGGCCTCAGACAGTAACCCCCTTCACATAAAGCAGGCCTCAGACAGTAACCCCCTTCACATAAAGCAGGCCTCAGACAGTAACCCCCTTCACATAAAGCAGGCCTCAGACAGTAACCCCCTTCACATAAAGCAGGCCTCAGACAGTAACCCCCTTCACATAAAGCAGGCCTCAGACAGTAACCCCCTTCACATAGTGCAGGCCTCAGACAGTAACCCCCTTCACATAGTGCAGACCTCAATGTGAAGGGGTTACTGTCTGAGGTCTGCACTAACCCCTTCACATTGAGGTCTGCACTATGTGAAGGGGTTACTGTCTGAGGTCTGCACTATGTGAAGGGGTTACTGTCTGAGGTCTGCACTATGTGAAGGGGTTACTGTCTGAGGTCTGCACTATGTGAAGGGGTTACTGTCTGAGGTCTGCACTATGTGAAGGGGTTACTGTCTGAGGTCTGCACTATGTGAAGGGGTTACTGTCTGAGGTCTGCACTATGTGAAGGGGTTACTGTCTGAGGTCTGCACTATGTGAAGGGGTTACTGTCTGAGGTCTGCACTATGTGAAGGGGTTACTGTCTGAGGTCACCTCAGACAGTAACCCCTTCACATAGTGCTGACCTCAGACAGTAACCCCTTCACACACAGCAGACCTGACAACGGCGTGTGTGTGTGTTTCCCCCGAGCAGGCGCCGCTCCTCTGTGGGTGTGAACAGAGGAGGGGCGCCGCCGGGTGTACCAAGATGGCCACCGCTCCGGAGCTAGGCCGAAGCCGGGGACTTTCCTAGGCTGAGGCTCCGGAGCGCTCCGCGGATCGCGGGGTGTGCCGATCCGAACAGGGTGAACGGTTCGGATCACGGATCGGTGATGATCCGTTGCACCCCTACCTTTAAACAGATTGGCAATAAAATGGAAAAAAATATAAAATAAAAAATAAAAATAAATCGCCCCTGCAAAGTACTGTTAACTGCTGAACTCCAATTGCTCCAGCACTATACAGAAATTGAGCTTTAAAAGAATGAGGACCACTGTCATATTCCTGGTCCTCCCTCGAAAGCTCTGGCTCCTCCTCCCGGCCTCCATGTCATTAGGGCAGTGGTTTTTCAACTCCAGTCCTCAAGGCACACCAACAGGTCAAGTTTTCAGGATTTCCCTTAGATGAAATGGCTGTGGTGATTACTAAGGCAGTGAAACTGATCAAATCACCTGTGCAAAATAATGGAAATCCTGAAAACATGACCTGTTGGTGTGCCTTGAGGACTGGAGTTGAAAAACACTGCATTAGGGGATACAGAATGGGGAGATGATAGTCTCCGCTCCAATAAGGTATGGGGATGGATCCGTATCCTCTCAGAGAAACCCAGGTGCCGACAATGCACTAAGCAAAGTCCGGAAGAGACTGTTGGCCTCACTATCATCTATCACCCGCCGAGTATGAATGTGACGGTCTTAAAGGATATCACAGAATTGTTATCGGCCTCAGTGTTGCAGTTTCCCAGGTCTTTAGTTTTGGGGGACTTTAATTTGTGGGCTGATGATATTAGTAATGCAACTTCTGCACTATGCTAATAGCCTGGGTTACACAGAGGAAGTAAGTAAACCCACCCATAGGGCTGGGCATACCTTAGATTGGATATTGCATACTGGCTGTGTAACTAGGACGGAATTACCTCTGGAGGTGGCTTGGAGTGACCATCTCTTTATAGGTTTTAAAATAATGGGCAATGTACAAAAAAAAAAAAACTTATACCTAATAGAGTAGTTATACCATGTCTTACTCGTAATTATGCGAACGTGTCTGCAGATGCTTTCTCCAGAATATTTCTGAAGAATGCAGATATTAAGGTATTTAAAAAAATACATAGAGTTGAGGATAAGGTAGAAACATTTAATTCAGTGATAAGGAAAACCTTAGATCTTCTGGCCCCTAAAAAACAGAGTAAAAACATAAGATCCCCAACAAATAATCCGCTGTGGTTTAATCAGAATACTCGCATGTTAAAATGGAGCTGCAGAGCGTTAGAAAAAATATGGAGGAAAGACCCTAATCCCATCACTAGAGAGACATATAGAGCGACTTTAAGAAAAAATATAAAGCCGAAATAAAAAAAGCCAAAAAAATATATCTAACAGAGAAAATTAGGTTGGCGGAAAATAAGGCCGCAGAATTATTTAAAGTTGCCAATACTCTTGCAAACACAAGTTGTTTAGATATCAAGGAGGAATTCTCTCCAGAATTAAGTGAGAATTTAGCAGAATATTTTAAGAAAAAAATTCTTGATATACGAAATAATATACCCGATTCCTGTTATACAGAAAGTTCTCCTGTATACAAAGGGATACGTTTTACACGTTTTTCAGCGGTAACTAACGCAGAGATACTGAAGATTATTAAGTCGCTCAGAGCTTCGTCTTCAGCGCTTGATCCATGCATTGCGCAGTTGGTGAAGGACTCTGCGGTTACCTTGGCACCGTTTATAGCAGACATTATTAATATGTCTTTTGCTATTGGAACAGTGCCAAGTATTTTGAAGCAGGCAGTTATAATTCCCCTATTGAAGAAGGCTAACGTGACACGGTCAGATTTAAGTAATAATCGGCCAATTTCGACGCTGCCTTTTTTAGCTAAAATAATGGAGAGGGCTTCTGTGTGGCAACTTCAGCCGCATTTGGAATCAAATAACATTTTTGATGAATATCAGTCGGGATTCCGTCCTGGTAGAAGCACAGAGACTGCTCTCATTAAGGTTAAGGACGACTGCCTATGGGCTATGGACAACGATGAGGCGTCAGCGTTAATACTGCTTGATCTGTCGGCCACATTCGATACTATAGATCATGCCAGACTTCTGGAAAGGCTGGTGTCTGTGGCCGGGCTTGAGGACATGGCATTGACATGGATGGCCTCATTCCTGCAGAATAGGGTCCAGAGGGTAAGACTAGGAACGTATTATTCATCTAATAGTTCCTTGTCTTGCGGGGTTCCTCAGGGCTCGGCGTTATCGCCGATATTATTTAATATCTACATAAGGCCGTTGCTCTATATTATTCGGCACCATACCGTCAGCTTTCACGTCTATGCAGACGATACGCAGATCTATTTTAAGTTGCCAAAAAATAAGGAAGTTCAGGTGGATTTGTCAGCCTGTCTGGAGGAAATACAGTCCTGGATGGGATCAAATTGTTTAAAACTTAATGGCTCAAAAACGGAATGTATCATCATTAGTACTCGGAGTAAAGCCAGTTCGACGGATTTTCCGTCTTGGCCAGTTTCCTTTAAGCCTTACCCGGTCCCAGGCACTAAGGTCCGGGATTTGGGATTAATTTTAGATTCCAAACTGTCTTTGGAGGCGCAGGTAAACCAGGTGGTAAGCGGGTGCTATTACCATCTGAAACTCCTGCGTTCTACATTGGATTTCATTGATGAGGTAGACAGAGTCCATGTGATTAATGCTATCATTGGCAGTCGGTTGGACTACTGTAATGCGTTATATATGGGGTGCTCAAAAGCCCTTCTGCATAAGCTTCAGTTGATCCAAAATGCGACAGCTAGGTTAGCAACGGGAGTGGGCCGTCGGGACCATATCACACCATCTCTAAAAGCCTTGCATTGGTTACCTGTTGCTGAACGGGTCTCGTTCAAAGTGGGCTGTATGGTCCACAAAGCCATCCATAAGATAGGCCCAGGGTATCTGCAAATTTTTTTTACCTGTTACGTGCCCAGCAGATCGTTAAGATCTGCTGATCAGGGTAATTTGACGGTCCCTAAATTTAGGAAAACTAAATGTGGAGGGAGGACTCTGGATGTACGAGGATCATTATTCTGGAACTCTCTACCTTTACATTTAAGACGGGAGAAGGATTTGTTAAAGTTCAGGAAGTTTTTAAAAACGTTTTTATTTTCTCAGGCGTATGGTCTTAATTAGGGTTAGATATTAGCAGTTTTAGCTGTTGATGTTATGTGATTTTTAAGTGATTATTATATTGTATGATGTGTTTTTACATGTATCTGTGGTTCTATGAGCGCATCGAGGCCTTCGGGTAATGACTGCGCTCCCAAAAAGCATTTTTATAAATAAATAAATTGTAGAAAGAAAATGTTTGGACAGCCGCACTCTGGAAAAACCTTCTCGGTTGCCTTTATTTGGTAAAAGTAATCAAACAGCGCACATTACAGCAAAAATAGGGGCATACAGCTGACGTTTCACACTATCAATCAGTGCTTACTCATAGCTATGAGTAAGCTCCGATTTATAGTGCGAAAAGTGCAGCACTCAAAATATCACTCTCGTAATGCCCAAAAGTGTACATATAACCTCCGCGTTGCACTTAATAAATTAAATTGCACACATAATATGAAAACTATGCAAATGATTAATCAAAGTGATAATATAAAACGCAATCATTGACTGAACAAAATTCTGTTATTCAAAATTTGGACATGATCTAAAATAATATGTGTAGGTTGAAAATGCACCAAATGAATATAGTGAATAAATAACCAATATCATAAATAAATACAAAATGAAGCACCAAAGATGAAAATAAACCAAAAAAGTGCTAGTGAACAAATGAAATATAAAGTCCAAAATTGATCCACTGATAAAAAGCGACTCTGTATATAGTCATCTGCAGGAAATCAATCACCATGAAGAGGCTTACCAGACAAGATGGACCCAGCAGGGCATATGCCTGAAGGATCAAATGAGCTTGTTGGTGTAACATACCCAGGGAGAGGTACAGCAAGCACAGCTTCCAATGGAGCCAGGCGACGTAATTCCACTATATTGACATCAATGGATATCCACCATAGGTTTAGGCAACGTTACTTCATACACAAATCCTCCCCAGTGCAACATATGTCAAGGAGAGAAAATGTGCCACATAGTACAATTCCATTTAAAAAGTGGCAATTTATTAAATAAAATGGTCACTCACATTTGAGAAGACAAAAAAAAAAGGCAAATAGGATCAAAATAACGCAGTGACATCAGCAGAGCCCTTCCCGACGCATTTCTCCTAATAAGGCATCGCCCCCAGATGATGCGAGTGACCATTTAATATTTTATTTAATAAATGACCACTTTTTAAAATGGAATTATACTACGTGATCCAGTTTCTCTCCTTAAAGGGGTTGTAAAGGTAAAAGTTTTTTTTCACCTTGCATTAAGGTGAAAAAACTTCTGCCTATAATGACCCCCTCCCCCCCCCCCCCCCCAGTTATACTTACATGAACCCTCGAAAGTCCCACGCTCGTCCCTCGACATCCTCTTCGCTGCTCAGCATGGCCGTTGATTGGCTAGAGCGGATGGATTAAAAGCAGCACAGCAATTTGCTGGTGCTGCTGTCAATCACATCCAATGATGTGGCGCGCCAAGTGATACCGTGAGTGGTATCACGGGAGCGCGCTCGCAAGGACTCCACACAATGCGAGGGAGCTCGCATGAATGTGTGGAGTTCTTGCAGGGAGGACCAGAGACAGCCGCCGAGGGACCCCAGAAGACGTGGATCGGGGCCACTCTGTGCAAAACGAGCTGCACAGTGGAAACATAAGATGTTTGTTATTTGTTTATTTACAAACCCTTTAACATATGTTACACTGGGAGGATTTGTGTATGAAGTATCGTTTGTTTAACCTATGGTAGATACCAATTGATGTCAATATAGTCGCCTGGTCTCACTGCCTAGCCCCCCCCCAATACTTACCCGAGACCCATCTCTATACAGGGATGTCCACGAGTCTCTCAGCCTTCCGATGCTCTCAATCCGGAGTGAGAGTAACGGTGGCCAGTGGTGCCGGTGCTGTGTCAGCCAAAGTCAGTTAGCTAATCAGGGGAGAGAGGTGGCAGGGCCGAAACACAGCTCTGTGTCTAAGTGGATACACGGAGCTGTAGCTTGGCTCGGTGCCCCCATAGCAATCTGCTTGCTGCGGGGGCGCTCGACAGAAAGGAGGGGCCAGGAGCAGCAAAGAGGGACCCGAGAAGAGGCGGCTCCAGGCTGCCCTGTGCAAATCCACTGTACAGAGCAGGCAAGTATAACATTTGCACACACCACACAACAAGACTTTACACTGGACATGCTGATGCTTAAAAGGATTGTAAATAGGTAGTACATGCAACACAGCATACATCTCTAATCTGAACAGTAGCAAGATGCCAGAAATCAATCTTACGCTTAAAGTTGTTGTAAACCCTTACAAACCACTTTTTGCCACAGGTAAGCCTATATTAAGGCTTACCTATAGCTACCCAGGATATCTCCTAAACCTGCACGGTTTGGGAGATATCCCCCTGTATCTGAATGTGCCAAAGTCATCGGCACATGCGCACTGAAGCAATGGCACATTGTGTCGTTACTTCAGTTAGACTGTGGCATTACAGGCAGGCGTGGGAGTTCCGTAATCGTTCCAATCACAGCGCCGAAACCCGCGATACCCAGAAGTAACACCGGGAGCGGTGATGCCGGCCAGAGCTTTGAACGATGACCACTATGGGGGCTTGGATCGGAATACATAATGCTATGCATACTAGCTCATTATGCCTTTGTCTTGCTTTCTAGGGTTTACAATCACTTGTAAAAAAGAAGGGGGGAGAAACAAAAAAAAAAAAAAAAGAAGAACAGTACCAACCAAAGACTGGGAAAACAGACAACAGTACTAGATAAACCTACCTCATACATCTCTTTCTTAAGAAGAATTTCCTCCTCTTTATCATCATCATCATCATCATCATCCTCCTGCTCCTGCTCTTCTTCCTCTTCCAGGTGAGTACAGTCAAGATAATCATCATCATCTTCACCCTCAAACACGTCTGCCAATTGGGAGTCCCACTGTACTGTTCCTCGTCTTTTTGATAACCACATCTTGTTGTCAGCATTATTTATAATGAAGGATACTTCTCTGGCACTCTTTGTCTGACTGATTTCCAAAGCTTGGTTTGCTTCCAGTACAAGAACCTGCTCAATAAAGCCAAACTCTTAATGGACAACTAGGGAACAGACTAAAATCAATATCTAAACCCAGAATCTCGCTCTTATATTGAGGCTTTATATCAAACAGTGCAGAGTATGGTTAAAATTCAAGTTTCAAAGCAGATCCATCTGAACGCAGATAAATCTTGCTTTTTTTGTATGTATGTATGTATGTATGTATGTATGTATGTATGTATGTATGTATGTATGTATGTATGTATGTATGTATGTATGTACGTACATATACACACACACACACACACACACACACACACACACACCAAATGTGGTATTTGGAACACTTTTTTTTTTAAAACACCCTGAAAACACGATAGATAGAATAAAAACGTACATTGTGTGCTATGACAGCCTCTAATAGGAGAGATAGACAGAGTGGGAGATGACAGGCAGAAAGAAGAGCAGAGGGGAGAGCAGCGCATGACGCAGGGACGTACCCTGACCACGGTGGACAGGGCTCAATGGCCCCGATTTTTGTGGTCAGCGCAGAGAGGGTATACAGGAAGCGCAGGGTGAGGGCGAAGTTTCGGGTTCCCCCCCCCCCCCCCCAAAGCATTGTGCCGTTTAATCTGCTTTAAAAGGGACCAGTATATTTTATGGGGGGGGTAAACACATTAACATGGACTTATTCTTTAATATTCCATTATAATGCACTAGAGAATTTTTTTTTTTTTTTGTTTATCAAAGAAGCAGCAGTTTCTGCATTGTACATACCTTTTGGGCAACAGCCGAGAACTTGAGCACATTAAGCGTCTCATCATAAGCAGAGGCCGACTGGCTGATGTTCACAATCATGCATACTTTTCCTTTGCCACTGAAAAAGCTCTGAAGGTAGTGTGTCAGCTTGCTTTCCCGGAAAGGCACATGCTGATGGATTCTAAAGAAATAAAAAATTTGACAAACACACAAAGTTCAGCACAGGCGAGCAATTTGACCATATTTATAGTACAGAGAACGAATAAAATCAAACACACACACACACACACCATTCCTTAAAGGGGTTGTAAAGGTTTGTGTTTTTTCACCTTAATGCATCCTAGTCTTACACTTGGCGTCCTTCCAAGAGGGGATTAGCTTTAGCAGGGAAGAGCCAAGACAGCCACCATGGGACCCCAGAACAGCAGAAACCCTTAACGCCCGCCGCACGACTATGTACGTCCACAGAATTGCACGTACAGGCAGATGGGCGTATATTTACGTCCCTGACTTCTTAGCGGGTCGGGGGTCTGATTGGGGCCCCCTCCGCTGCGTGCGGCTTACTTTGGGGAGCGATCCGACTCGAGGGGGCGGCTGTTCCTTTCTGTCTGCCCCCCTCGTGATCGCTCCCAGCCAATCCCGTGCGCCGCCGCCGTGTCACTTCCTCTGCCTGTAAAATGTAAACATAGGCAGAGGAAGTGATGCAGCTCTCATCTCGGTGGTATTTTCAAACCGCCAAGAAGGGTCACAGTAAGTCTGCACCAACACTACACGGACACCAGTACACATAGGCACATTTAACCCCTTGCAATCACCGCCCCACCACAATGTCACTGAATGCAGTGATCATATATGTATTAACTGCATTTTTTTTCAAAAATGTCGCTCTATTTTTGTTTATAGCGCAAAAAATAAAAATAAATCGCAGAGGCAATCAAATACCATCAAAAGAAAGCTCCATTTGTGGGAAGAAAAGGACGCAAATTTTGTTTGGGAGCCACGTCGCACGACCGCGCAATTGTCTGTTAAAGCGACGCAGTGCCGAATTGTAAAAACGCCTCTGGGCATTTAGCAGCATATTGGTCCGGGGCTTAAGTGGTTAAATAACAAAAACATACCTATATAAATCACTTCAAATATGCTGGCTGCTTTGGTTTCCTTTTCAGGCTTTTTTTTTACCCGGTAGTATTGACTGTAGCACTTTGTGTCCAAGGAGGACAACTCTGTATTAATAAAGCAATAGTATTGTCACCCTAAGACAGATGTGTGGGCAAGGACTATAAACAAACACCTCTCTCATCTCCATAACAGGGTAAGTTGCCGCCTGACATTTGGCTCGTGTGGACAGGGCTTAAAGCATCGGGGCTGGAACCCCGATTTTGGCTGTACTAACCAGTCGGTTACTGCCGTATAAGCATGAAAGACAGAAGCTAAAAGTTTTGACCACATACATGGTCCAGGTAAGTGACCCACTTAAAGTGAAGCCTGGATCAGGATGACAGCCCCAGAGCTGGTGGCTTTAAAGAAAATCTATTGGATATTAGCCAGCATAAAGCCTTTCTAGCAGAAGCAGCTCATTGTTGTCCTGCGTGTGCATGGAGCCCTAAATCATTATTAAACCTCTGGGTTATACTGCTGCCATAAGATATTGGAACACTGGCAAACAAAATATGTTGGTCAGCCCAGGAAAACCCCTTCCATTACCAGGATGCCCGTTTTGTACCAAAGCAGTAGCAAAAGCAGAATTATGTGAGGAATGAGATTTGTGCCCCTCAATGGATTCCAAAAAAAAAAAATTCTATCATGCACAGGAAGTTTAATCTTTGGGACACACAAAACAATCCAATTGTGGGGTAGCCAACAAGTGATACCACTGCCAAGAAAACCACAGAGAACTGGGGACTGCCTACAGCTCATAGAGCTGCTTGAAGGACTGTATGCCTTAATCAAAAGTCCATCTAAATCGAACTTGGAGAATGTATGAACAAAAGACCTGGTGTCAGCCTTGCAACACTGGGAAGGAATCTTTTGCTTGATGTCCAGAGACCAGATTGACTTTAGCGTTAGAAGTTTCTCTTTGGCATGATCTGCGTCGAGGACTAGAACCACATAATCAAAAAAAAATATATTTAAAAAATTTGACCATTCCAGTGACAACATATGAAGGTTCAGGATCCCTCTGAATTGTTACAGCATCTATACAGTTAAATGTTACATTGTCAGACAGAGCCAGTGCCTGCTTAAAAGAAGATTGTTCAAGTATCTCATAAATCGGAATGAATGAATGAATGAAAACTTATATAGCGCAGCACATGCGAACTTAATCGCCTCTGGGGTGCCATGAAAATGCAGCAGGGCCAATACTGGGGCCAGCACCTTGGTGAATACTCAAGTTGCAGAAGAGAGGCTCTGAAGGGCAGGGCCACAAACGGGTACTAAAGACCTGCAGCAAAGCCTGATGTGCTAGAAAGATAGGACATGTAAGTAAGCATCTTTGACATCCACAGAAGCCAGAAAGTCTCCCTGGTGAAGGGAGGCAAAAAAAAAAAAAAAAAAATTCCCCAAAACCATTTTGCCACAGATATTAGGGCAATGACACTTTGATCTTGAAGAACACAGAAAGCTCAATGGCGGTGAGAAACCGAGGATGGGCACCCCTGTACCCAAGTATTAGATACAAGCATCCACAAAGGATTAAACATCACCCCACCTTTGGAGGAAAGTGGGGCCACACCTTCATGCAGAGGAAAGCAAAACATGTTAGGCCTCGGAAGTGGGTGGACAACATAACAAGTCCCGATGCAAGGTTGACATAAAGGTTACAGACAGAGGGAGGAGACTGCAGTCTTCCTTAGCCTTCCTTCTTCTGAGGAAGAGTGATCTAGCCACTAGCTGATTGTTTGAGGTTGTCAAGAGTCGATCAGAAGACACGTTCTTCAAAGGCTATGCAGACCAAAAGGCATTTCTTTTTTTTCTTTTTTTAAAGATAAGGGTTCTGAAATAGGATGTGAGAAATGAGACAGTAAACCTCCAGCCAACCTTAAGTCGATAACACTACAGCCAATCAGTCCTGCAGATGTAGCAGTTAGAGGGTTGTGACAAACCAATTAATACTGACAGGGGTGGTTACAACAATCAACTTTTTTTAAATAAAATTATGTAAAACATTTATCCCAAAAATGGGCAAAAAAAACCCCCACACAAACAACTGTTGTAACTGCTTAAAAAGTGCTAGCGGGATATTAGCTAGCAAGCTGTTGGGGAATTTAAATCTGCTGGTACATCCAGCACTCCCCTCCCCCAGACTGACAAAGCTGGTGTCCAAAGGAGTCTGTTGCTTCTTCATTTAGAGTAGGGGTCCTCAAACCCTGTCCGTGGCATGTTGGAGATTGGGCCGCACCAGTCTCCCTTCAGTTACTGCACATAAGTCGGCTCAGGGAAATAAAGCCAAGCTCCGAGCTTGCCCCGAAGATTTGCCTGAAAGTACTCCATTACTGCCAGATAACCAACATCCCCAAACCCACACAAGGTATGCAGGTTTTTATGAGTGGGACAGTGCTAATCCCCAGGGAACCATGGTGGTTGGGGGGTTACTGCTCCTCTGCTCATACACTGAATCTGTTGGCAGGGGACGGTGGCAAGCTCAGGCGAGTTAAAATTATATCCGACCTTGGAATACTACGACGTAATCATTGATGATGTGCCAAGAACAGCCATTCCCCCAACAACACCGCCACCAGTATTAACACCTGTGGAAATGACATACATCCTATGACACTAGCAAAACCAAGGTATGCTGGTAGTGGAAGCTGTTGTCCTGGGCTAGCCTACAGTTTGTATCCAATTGTCCTGTAAATGGGAGTATAACCCAAAAAGGTGTCCCTCAATGTAAAAGGTCTTGCAGGGACGATGGATCCTCAACCTACAGACATAGGTATGCCACTCAAAAGTAGGGCTGCGCATCTTCACCGGTCTCACGATTCGATGCAATTACGATTATCAAGGCCACGATTCGATTCGATGCGATTCCTGCGATGCATCACGATTGCAGCGCAAGTGCGCATGGCTTTCATTAAAAAAAATGTAAGTACTCCATTTTTTTTTCAATCTGTTCTTAAAAAATTAAAAAAAAACACACAATAACACAGCAGACATGCTACAGGAGATGGTCAGAGACTGCAGACATGCTACAGGAGATGGTCAGAGACTGCAGACATGCTACAGGAGATGGTCAGAGACTGCAGACATGCTACAGGAGACGGTCAGAGACTGCAGACATGCTACAGGAGACGGTCAGAGACTGCAGACATGCTACAGGAGACGGTCAGAGACTGCAGACATGCTACAGGAGACGGTCAGAGACTGCAGACATGCTACAGGAGACGGTCAGAGACTGCAGACATGCTACAGGAGACGGTCAGAGACTGCAGACATGCTACAGGAGACGGTCAGAGACTGCAGACATAGTACAGGAGACGGTCAGAGACTGCAGACATAGTACAGGAGACGGTCAGAGACTGCAGACATAGTACAGGAGACGGTCAGAGACTGCAGACATAGTACAGGAGACGGTCAGAGACTGCAGACATAGTACAGGAGACGGTCAGAGACTGCAGACATAGTACAGGAGACGGTCAGAGACTGCAGACATAGTACAGGAGACGGTCAGAGGCTGCAGACATAGTACAGGAGACGGTCAGAGGCTGCAGACATAGTACAGGAGACGGTCAGAGGCTGCAGACATAGTACAGGAGACGGTCAGAGACTGCAGACATAGTACAGGAGACGGTCAGAGACTGCAGACATAGTACAGGAGACGGTCAGAGACTGCAGCCATAGTACAGGAGACGGTCAGAGACTGCAGCCATAGTACAGGAGACGGTCAGAGACTGCAGCCATAGTACAGGAGACGGTCAGAGACTCTTACATAGGACACTGTTCTGAGGAGGATGGATAATCAGGGATATAATGAGGCGAGTGTCGGAGGGGCTGTAACCCTTTCCTGCACTCAGAGGAGAGGTGACCCCAATACACAGGACGGGGGAGGGGGTGTCACCCTCGGCATAGAAGGATATGGAGAGGTCTGGGGGGGTCACCCCTGAACTATGACCCTAATTTCTCAGATTCTGCTGAGAACAACCCCCCCCTCTGTCACATTATCACAGACCCAGGATGGAGTGCACACTGACCTGGTGGGGGGGGGGTCGTGTCCTCACTCCACTTCCCCCACATTCCTATCAATAACAGGCAGTCTGAATAGATTGTGAGCTCCTCTGCAAAATCTGAACAGAGACGTATCCCCTCACCCCACCATCTTCACTGC
The DNA here is from genome assembly GCA_029574335.1 of Rana kukunoris. NCBI lineage: Eukaryota > Metazoa > Chordata > Amphibia > Anura > Ranidae > Rana > Rana kukunoris. The sequence continues at coordinate 90,077,395 of CM056056.1, read as the reverse complement.
TATGCAATCTTCTATGAGATTTCTGCTGGAATCAGCGCCAGGGACCCAGCATGCGTCATCGACCCCCCTGAAAATATTTGCACCCTTTCCAGTTTTTTAGACCTAAATGTGATGCATTAGAGGTAAAAAAAAAATGCATGTCTGTTTGCATCCGCCTACCTTTAGACCTATCATGGGTCTATTTCAATATGAAAGAAAAACCTTAAGATACGCATGTCACAAAAGTCTATCCAAGATCTCCTGCTAATTGGAATGTAAGCTGCCTGCGTGACACTTCTTTAGCTTTTTTTGTTATATCCCTAAGGTACAGAGTGTGATTCACGTACCTCTAGAGTAGATTGTAAGCTCCTAGGGACAGTGCGTGACTCTGCTGCTCTTACGTCCTCTCCTGGCGTCAGCCCCTCCTGCCTTTTTACTGATCTGATAGTTAGACAGTGGGCGGGGCTGACGCCAGGACGTAACTGCAGAGTGAACATAGGAGACATAGGACATAGGAGAGAGGCGGGCCGTGCACTACCCGCCTCTACTAACTTCTACTGAAATTCTAGTCAGTGGGCGGAGCCGACGCCAGGAGACACGGAAGAGCATGCAGACTGGACATAGGAGAGAGGCGGGCCGGACAGTCACACGAGCTGTGTAAAAAAAAAAAAAAGTACCATAACGGAGCGCTCTCCCGAGAGGGGCGGGAGCGGGGCAGGGCTAGGCATCGATTATCAGGGTCGCATGCATCGGTACAGCATCGGGAACACCCGAATCGCGATGCACCGATGTAGCGATTATATTTGACACCCCTACTCAAAAGACGTTTCCCTATACACAATGCATTAACTGGCTCTTGGGAATAAAGGCAGAAGCAATGTTTTGCTTGAGTAAAAAAATAAAATAAAATAAAAATGTATATAATCTCCCTCCTCACTGTCACACAACTGCCACTAGTGACTGCTAAACATTCAACATTTCCCCACTGATCGTGTGCTCTGCTTCAAGAAATTAAACAAAAAGGAAATTCTGGAAATGAAAAGGGAGGTTAGTTCTGTTGGCCAGCAGTGGAGAACTAATGTGGTCGACAACAGGGCTTGGGGTTATAGTGCAGCAGTCAGCACGGTAAACTCACAACAGGAATTTAGGCGCACATTGGACTTTTGTCAGACTCCTCATGCATTGTGTTCCTGAACTGTTGTTATTAAAAAGCACAAGCAAAATCATGCAGACCTGTACTTAAAATAAATAACCAAACACACAAAAAGCATGTTGACTTAGACACATTGAGATCACTTTTAACAGAAAAACAAAAACAAACATTTACAAGCAAGGAGGGATCAAATGCCAAGAAGGGATTGTGAACCTACTTTGACTGCTGGCTGTTCTTCAGTGCATTGATACATTTGCCAAGAATCAGTAATGAAGTGTTTATGTTTCCACTCTCTTTTAGCCTTTCACCTTCATTTTGAGTTTTTGTGCATCGTTCAGAACCTGCCAGATCACACAATGCCAATCTATAAATGCATAACAAAAAATATATAAATAAAATGTAAATAAAAGAAAGTTTAATTTTATTTAATATACATTTTTTTTTTCAGATTTACAAATGGACGATCTGCCACATTGCAGATGTATATTTTAATATGCAAGTCAAAAGTAATTGAGAAAAGATTCCACAATCCTCTTGATTAGAGGCGTTTGGGTACAACCAATAGGAAATATTTAGCTTTTTGTTTAAGTTAAATTTTAGTTGAACCATTTCAGGGCCAAAAGGTCTAAAACAAACGCCCAAATCCAAATTTTGCAATTTAGTGTATGCGGGTGGATTATACCTGGGTTTTTCCCCAGGTCAGATTGGGCTTTCATTTGGTGGTAAACATTAAAAGCATATCTGATTTAGTTGCATTACATAAAAAAAAAATAAAAAAAAAAGGAATACAATGATTTGCAAATCTCAAACCAATTAGGTTAATTTGCGTGATTGGGTATAAAGAGGGCACCTTAGATAGTCAGAGTGTGCCTCAGACGTAAAGATGGGCAGAGGGACAAGGCTAAAACTCAGTATTGGATGCGTGCGATCTTCAGGCCCTCAGGCATGATTCTGTGACGGACCCAAATGCATGGGCTCAGAAATACTTAAAAAAAAAAAAAAAATCACTGCCTGAATACAGTTTGCAGTGCCATCCAAAAATGCAAGTTAACCTCCATCATGCCAAGAAGCCATAGCTGAACATGATCCAGAAATGCTGCTGCCTTTCCTGGACCAAAGCGCATTTAACAATGTTCTGTGGTCGTACGAATGGAAATGTGACTTTTTGGCAACAATGGGTACCGTGTCCTCCAAAATAAAGGAGAGGGGGACTTTCCAGCTTATCAGCATTCAGTTAAAAATCCTGCATCTGATGGTATGGAATGGGCAACTGGAACGTCTGAAAAAGCACTATCAATGCTGAAGGATAAATCCAGTTTTTTGAGCAGCTTATGTCGTTTTCAGCAGGACAATGCTAAACATACTGCATCTATGACAACAGCATGGCTTTATAGTGGGAGAGAGTCTAGGTGCTTAAAGCGGATGTCCGCCGAAAAAATTAAAAATATTAAAAGCCAGCACAGCTACAAATACTGCAGCTGCTGACTTCTAATATCAGCACACTTACCTGTCCTGGAGTCCAGCGCCATCCGCAGCAGAGAACGAGCAATCGCTCGTCACTCTGCTGCCCCCAGCACCATCCTCGGTAAGGGAACCAGGAAGTGAATCGATCCAGCTTTACTTCCCGGTTCCCTATTGGCGCTGCTCTGACTGGTTCCTGCTGTGTTCTGGGAGCTGTATGTTTCCCAGAACACAAACAGGGGGGGGGGGGGGGATAGGACCCGACATTCTGTGTGGCTAGAAGTGGGTGCAAATACCCGTCTTTAGACAGGTATCTGCACCCCCTGAAAGGTGTCAAAGGTGAGGGAGGGTTCCGATGAGTGGAAGTTCCACTTTAAGGTGGAGCTCTGCTTTAAACGGGCTGCCTGCAGTACAGACCTTTCACCAGCTTAAAATATTTGGCCCATCTTAAAAACAAAAAAATACAACAACCCCAGGGCTATTGAGCAGTTAGAATCCCATAGCAGGCAAAAAAAAATGGGACAATTTTCCAAAATTCCACTTTTTTTTTTAAATTATTGAAATAGGAAATTATCAGTTTTATACGGTTTCTTGTGTGAATGAAATATGAGCGAGTTTTGAAAATTACACATTCTGTTTTTATGTAGATTTTACACAGCTTAGCAACATTTTTTGGAACTGGGGTTGCACAAGACAGATATTTTTTTTTCCAGTACTGTGGTCAACTCTGCCCAAGAAAACTCAAGCAGCTGATTGTGACATTACACCTGCTCACCCAAGGTTCACTTCCAACATGTTTAAAAAAAATCCAATCCTTTCCTTGATAAAGGACAGGATTGCTTTGAAACAGGTTAATATGTGGATGAGGACAGAGGCTGGGAGCCAGTATTACAGCTGGAGGTCGCCATCACAGGATTACAGCTGCAATTGTGTTTGTCAATCAATACACTTGGATGTACTTTTTTGCTGCAATTCTTGTGTAATAATGATGTATCCCAACTTGAGAAGGGCTAGTGGTGTCAGCATGACTAGCAGAATCATCACCTTTGGTCTATACGAAAAGCAAGTAACACGATCTACAGCATCATTTTAGTATTCTAGCTTTATTCTGATAATTGGAGGATTTATCTATATATTAGTAAGGCTGCCGTTATTTGGCTAGTGCTTTACATTTGTTTCTATACTTACTCACTGACTCGGACCACTCGTGGAACTTCCAGATCTTCAATTTTTATTAGGCGCATAGTAAATATACTGTGACTGAAAAAATAAAATAAAAAAAATTAATAAGGCATCTTTTACTTTTTTTCATTGCAAGGATGACAATGACAAAAACCTGTGGATAATGGAGAATAAAATGCAATGTCAGCCAATAGCCACTGCCAATGTGTCAGATCAGTAAAAGGAAGTTGCAATTTGTTCTTAGTTTTTCATGGTGACCACGGTCAGCAAGGCAGATAACTGCAAAATTTGGGATTTTTCATTGCCATCAGAAAAGGGGTTTGGCTGAAGGGAGATCTTCCAATGACAACTGTCTGAGATGGGAAGTACCCTGTTGGGTCTCAAGACAGTGAAGGTAAATCTCTCCACCATAGGCGTGCCCACGGGGTGTGCCGGGTGTGCCCAGGCACACCCTAATCATCCCCGCTGTGCTCTTTAACATACCCAATGTCAGTGTATGTAACAGTCACTCAGTCGCAAATACAGCTGTGTCCTGCGAGTAGGAGCCTGGGAGGAATGAGCAGGGAGGGAACTAGCCCCCACCTCCTCCACCTACTCCTGATCACTGGTTGCTATAGCCGCTTGGCGTCTGGCAACCAGTGACGTCACTGCCCACGTTGCAAGCAGAGGAGGATTTCACGTCCTCCTCCTCTGCGCTAGTGCTGCTGGGGAGTCACGCTGGTTCTCTCATGTCTGCTCCAGTGACTGGCTTGCTGCTTCTGTGGGGTGTTTCTGTTCCCACAGCTGCGAGGCATCTCTCCCTCTCACTTCCTCCCCCCTCCTGCCCATTTCAAACACAGGACTGAAGTCCCCCCCCCCCCCCCTTCTTCTTGGCTCGGATGTCAGGAGGGAAGGAGGGGGAGGAGAATGGACACACTGCAATCAACAGGAGGACGGGACATACTGATCTGAGGTAAGCACACAATCTTCATGCTTGACACACTTGCAGGAGAAGGAGAGACAGGGAGGAAGTTGTCAAAAAAGAATCCTTGCAGTGATTTTGGGGGATAAGAGCATGCTGTATGTGCTAGGGGGGTACTTTAGGAGGGAAGAGAAATAATTTTTTATTCAACCCCTCCTTCCATCTCAATTTCTATCCCCTCCCAAAGTGTGCCCCCCTAGTACATACAACATGCTCTTATCCCCCAAAATCACTGCCAGTATTCTTTTTTGACAACTCGCCCCCCTCCCCAGCTTCAAAGACAAGCTGTCTGCTATTGAGGGGACAATTGTACCATCTGGAAACTTTGCTAGACATTCAGGCCCCCCCCCCCCCCCCACCTGTCAGGCAAGTTAGTGAAGCCAAGTGCCTGACCCTTTTCCAGCAATGGGCTCCAAGACTCAGGACTGGTTCACACCACAAATCACATAGGAACATGCTCTGCGCTCTTTTGCAATTCACATGCCTTCCAGGTGCTGTGCGATTTTAGCCCTTTCATTTAAATGGTCGGTCTGCACCAAGTGCTGTGCATGCGCTACTTTACAAAACGCACAGCAACTGAATCGCATGGTACTGCTGATCATACATTCTGGTGCAGGCAAACGCTGCATTTGCTACCTGCATTTGAGTAGTCATTAACCCATTGGCACCGGCCACACACAAATATGTGGCTTCTCTGTGCCTTGGCCTTGGCACAGAGAGGTCACATATTTGAATGAATTGCGATCAGTAACGCTGTGCCGAGTGCACGCCCTGAGCACCCCCTTCACAGTTACCGGCGTCTAAGTGAATGCTTGTGATCGCTGCAAGCGATCAGGAGTTTTTGGATCGTGTGTGCCAGGAGGCAAAGTGTAAATAGGTTAAGTTGACACCCACTACAGATCGCTATGGGAGTGCATTTTGAAATGCACACAAAACGCAGGATTCCCTCACAGCATTCTAGTATATACAGACCCTTATTCCGAATACACAGGATTTCATTTGTATCTCAGAAAGGTCCCACCAAAATCTTGCACACGGTCCTGCTGATTTCATGCGCCCCTGCCCCAAAAGTCGGCAATTTTTTTTCAAAAATCACCTTTTTGTGGGGGGCGGGGGGTGGTGTCCCTGAATAGCAGTTTGGAAATGTGGTCACCCTACCCTCCGGCCTTGTGACTCATCTCCATCAGAAGTAGGCAGCGGAGTAGCCTGGTTAGCAGCAGCGGAAGATGAGTGGCTTTAAGCAGCCTGTTTTGTTTAACCACTTGCCACTCGCCAATGACAGATTGGCGGCGGCAAAGTGGTTGCTTAATCTTGACTGGACGTCATACGACGTCCTCAGGATATTAAGCCGCTGCGCGCCCACGGGGGCGCGCATTGCGGCGATCTTTGTTGCAGGGTGTCAGTCTGACACCCTGCAACTCCGATCTAGGTAAAGTGTCTCCGACGGAGACACTTTACCAGGTGATCAGCCGTGTCCAATCACGGCTGATCACGATGTAAACAGCAAAAGCCGGTAATCGGCTTTTCCTCACTCGCGTCTATGACTAGGCATCAGTTGTCGGTGTGAAATGCGTCAGCTTTTGTTACCCCACTGTTTGCTGTTTTTGCTGTTTTAGTTATATTTTTTGACTGGAATAAACAGGCGCTATTTTTACGTTTTTTCATCCATTGGAGTGCGGCTGTCCATTTCTTTTTCCCTACATTGCACTACGCATTGCCTGCACCCACTTGAGTTTTTGAACTTTACTCACCACTGAAGAGTGTCATCTGGAGCGGTGGTTTTCCCTTTATCTTATCAGCACAGCCCCCCCCCCCCCCGAGGATGCCCACTGGACCACCAGGGATGCCCACTGGACCACCAGGGATTCCACTAGATCACCAGGGATTTAAATCAAAGGTATGCCACCCTAGACCACCAGGTATGACACATAATGGATGCCAATCAGAGCCACAATGGATGCCAATCAGTGCCCACAATGGGCATCACTGATTGGCAGGCATTGTTTGGCACTGATTGACATCCATTGGTACAACACATTAGTTAATGCCCATCCACGCCGCCTATCAGTGCCCATCCATGCCGCCTATCAGTGTCCATCCGTGCCGCCTATCCCTGCCCACCCGTGCCTGCTATCCCTGCCCATCCGTGCCGCCTATCCCTGCTGCCTATCTGTGCCACCTATCCGTGCCGCCCATCAGTGCCTCATATTGGTGCCCATCATCAATGCCACCACATCAATGCCACCTCATTGGTGCCCATCAGTGCCACCTTATCAGTGCCAGTCAGTGTAGTACCATCAGTGCCCATTAGTGAAGGAGAAAACGTACTTTTTTACAATGATTATAATGGAAACAAACAAAAAAATTCAAAATTTTCTGTAATTTTTTATTTTTATTTTCAGAAAATAAAAATCCCAGAGGTGATCAAATACCACCAAATGAAAGCTCTATTTGTGGGTACAAAATGATAAAAATTTAGTTTGGGTACAGTGTAGCATGACCGCGCAATTGTCATTCAAAGTGCAACAGCGCTAAAAGCTAAAAATTGGTCTGGGCGGGAAGGTGTATAAGTGCCCGGTATGGAAGTGGTTAATCAAGGTGAGCAAGTGTGAGAGAGACAGCACTGTGGATGGTCTGTGGACAAATGCTTTTCACCTTTTTGGACGCCTATGGCTCTAATCAGGTGTTTCCAAAAAATACCCCGAGCACTGAAAGTATATGCCAAGGGGTGGCGGGATTTGCTGGAGTGTCTATAGATGTTGGCTGATGGAGTCTCTATTGTCACTGGGTGATCTATTGATGCTGGGGAAGTCTATTACTGCTAGTGGGATCTATTGTTTCTGGGGGGGGGGGGGGTGTCAGTTGTTGATGGGAGAATACTACTGTTGAGGGAGGGGGCTTATGTTGCTGGCTGCTGGAGAGTATATTGATACTGGATGCTGGGAGATCTAGTGTTGCTGGGGGATATTTTCTTGTGGGGTGATCTATTGTTGCGGGGGAGATCTATTGTTAATGGGCGTGATCTATTGTTGTTGGGGAGATGTCTTGTTATTGGGGATCTATTGTTGCTGGGGGAATCTAACAAATTTATTTAAAGCAGTAAATACAATTCAGTATATTAAAACATGACACTTATTAATAAAAAATCCCACTTACCGTTAATCTTTTAAAATTGCTTATTTGATTGAGATTTATTTAAAAGCGTTGTTTATGTTAAGATTATTTAAATAATAAGTTAAAAAATGATGTTTGTTTACATTGATGATTTTTTTTTTTATTAAAATGTTTTAATACATTTAAAAATGTTTGTTAACATTTATTTATAAGAGTGTGTGTGTATAAAGATAGAAAGATCTATCATATATATATATATATATATATATATATATATATATATATATATATATATATATATATATATATATATATATATATATATATATATATCATATACATACACACAGATGAACGTGTTTTTGAGCTTTGGTTTGAGGTGCACACCCTAATGCAATAGGCTGCGCACGCCTATGCTCTCCACTAAAACACAGTGCAAAATTTTTTATATATATATATATATATATAAATAAATAAACACACTCAAAATGCTGAAAGCAAGAACTCCAATACTGAGATATTGAGGCTACCATATCCAAATGGGAGCCTGAAGGTAGAGCTGCACGATTCTGGCCAAAATGAGAATCACTTTTTTTTGCTTGGAATGAAGATCATGAATCTCACGATTCTCACGGCGTAAAATCTTTTATATTTATACAAAAAATCTTGGTGAGGAAATTTCCTCACCGAGATTCCCCCCCTTTTCAATAGAAGGGATTGCACGACCGGTGACCTGATTGTGGTCAAATGTGTTTGTACTGGTTTTTTTTTTTTTTAATGTTATGTATTTTTTATCTTGTTTGATGTCTTCATGTGAATACATTTTCTATATTTTACCCAATGTGAATTACTCTGGTTGATTTCAACCATTTATATAGTACCGGTATAGTCCTCCCCGCCCACCTTTCCTGTTGGAGCCTCAGGGTCTGTGGGGAATCCCTGAGTCCCCTAAATCTACACTTTAATACCAGGCCTATTTTGGCACTTCTCTCCTACATGCATAAATCATAATTTTTTGTTAGAAAATTACTCAGAACCCCAAAACATTATATATGTTTTTTTAGCAGACACCCTAGGGAATAAAATGCCAGCCATTACAACTTTTTATCTCGCATAGTATTTGCGCAATAATTTTTCAAATGCCTTTTTTTGGGGAAAAAAACGGTTTTGTGAATTACAAACCAGTAAAGTTAGCCCAATTTTTTTGTATAATGTGAAAGATGAAGTTACGCCGAGTAAATAGATACCCAATATGTCACGCTTTAAAATTGCGCACACTCATGGAATGGCGCCAAACGTCAGTACTTAAAAATCTCCATAGGCATCGCTTATTTATTTTTTACAAGTTACAATTTTAGAGTTACAGAGGAGGTCTAGTGCTAGAATTGTTGCTGGCGCTCCAACGCACGCGGCGATACCTCACATGTGTGGTTTGAACGGCGTTTACATATGTGGGCGGGACTTACGTGTGTGTTCGCTTCTGAGCGCGAGCTACCGGGGATAGGAGCGTATATATATATATATATATATATATATATATATATATATATATATATATATATATATATATATATATATATATAATTATTTTTTTTAATTCACTCAATTTCTTTTATTTTTACACGTTTTGACTTTTTTTTTTTTGATAACTTTTATTCCTATTACAAGGGATGTAAACATCCCTTGTAATAGGAATGGTTCGTGACAGGTACTCTTTATGGAGAGATGCGGGGTCAAAAAACCTTTCACAATGGGTGATTATTGAAGTCGTTAAAAATTCTTAATTTACATACAGAAGTTTATTCCTTTTGATGTGATACAATGTTTAGACTTAACTTTCCACTGATAAAGAATGTTTTCAAAACTTGGCAGGCTGCCCAGACCTGGCAGATTGCCCAGATTTTGACTTTGGCTGAGAGTAGACAGGAAATTCTTTGCATACCAAAGTGCAGAGAGAAAATTCTTTTCAGGTCAAAGACCTTGAAACTCTGTCAAGAATCGCAAAGGAAAATGCGATAACATTAATTGTGCAGCTCTACCTGAAGGTCAGTAAAATTTCAATAGGATAACCCAAGTTTCAGTATGCACAAAAACAAAATATATAATGTTTGGAAGAGACCTACCTTCTACTGGATGAACTATTTAGCTTAGTAAAAGCAATACTTTGGAATTTTTTCCCCAAAGCCAAAATTCGGCATGCCTCTTTTGCATTGGAAACCTGTATCCACTGGAGATCTGCAGAAAAAATTCCAACAGGACAGGGTCACAAAACATTTCTGTATTTGTATAAGTATTACATATAAGTATTAAACAAATTATTCCTTCAAAAGAAAGGAGCAATTTTCCCAAGTACGTCTATATATTTGGTCACATATTACCAGAATGTATGTTAGAACTACAGGTTACCTCCCCCACTATTTTCAACAGATATTTCAAATGTTGGGGTTTACATATGCTAGGAGACCTGCTTACCTTTAACAAAAGAGAATCCTTTAAGGTCTTGAGCAAGCTTTAGAGTTTTCCTTTTATAAAATTTGTCACCTGATACCGGATCCAACAGGTCATAAATGCACTCATTATAAATTTCACAGAATGAAACCCAAACAGAAAACTTTGTTGCTTCATCCACATCCAGGCTGAACCCTTCCGATTCTCTTAACCGTTCTTCAAACTCAGATATGTTACGAGAGGAGAGTCCTCCAGTGCCTGTAGGGAAATGTAAAATCAAAATTGCTCTAAAGATGCCAAAAAAAAAAAGTGTCAACAAAAACAATTCCACTAAAATAGACCAGAAAATAAAAAGTTTTCTATTTAAAGAGGAGTTCCACCCAAATTTGGAACTTCCTCTTGTTCCACTCCTCACCCCCATACATGCCACATTTGGCATGTAACTCCCTGTCCTGCTTCCGCCGAGGGGCTGGTTAGGCGATTAAGCTTTAATCGCCTACACCAGCCCCTCCCTGTAGGCAATCACATGGGACACTGACAGGTCCCATGCGATCGCCTCTCCAATTAGCGGCGAGCCGCGCGCATGCGCAGTGCGGCTCTCGCATGCGCAGTGGGTGCCCACAGTCGAGATGGAGACGCCGGCTGGGGAGAGGAGCGGAGCCCCGGTCGGCGCGTCGCTGGAACGCAGGAGCAGGTAGGTGAGTGTTTATTAAAAGCCAGCAGCTACACTTTTTGTAGCTGCTGACTTTTAACCACTTGCCCACCGGGCCTGTTTTTCAGATTCGGTGTTTACGAGACTAAAACTGTTTTTTTTTTGCTAGAAAATTACTTAAACCCCCCAAACATTATATATATATTTTTTTTCTAACACCCTAGAGAATAAAATGGCAGTCATTGCAATACTTTTTGTCACACCGTATTTGCGCAGCGGTCTTACAAGCGCACTTTTTTGAATAAAAAAATAAGACAACAATAAATTTGGCCCAATTTTTTTATATAATGCGATGGATAATGTTACGCCGAGTAAAATGATACCCAACATGTCACACTTAAAAATTGCGCCCGCTCGTGGCATGGCGTCAAACTTTTACCCTTAAAAATCGATAGGCAACGTTTAAAAAATTCTACAGGTTGCATTTTTTGAGATACAGAGGAGGTCTAGGGCTAGAATTATTGCTCTCGCTCTAACGATCGCAGTGATACCTCACTTGTGTGGTTTGAACACAGTTTTCATATGCGGGCGCTACTCGCTTATGCGTTCGCTTCTGTGCGCGAGCTCGTCGGGACGGGGCGTTTTACATTTTTTTTTTTGTTTTCTTATTTATTTTTAATTAGTTTATAAATTTTATACATCGAAATAAATGAAAAAAAAAAATTATCACTTTTATTCCTATTACAAGGAATGTAAACATCCCTTGTAATAGAAAAAAGCATGACAGGTCCTCTTAAATATGAGATCTGGGGTCAAAAAGACCTCAGATCTCATATTTAGGCTTAAATGCAAATGCAAAAAAAAAGTCATTTTTCAAATTTCAGAAAAAAAAAAATGTTTCTTTAAGACGCTGGGCGGGACTGACGTTTTGACGTCACTTCCGCCCAGCGGAGCTGTGGGGGACGGGTGGGGGCGATTTTTCCCTCACTCGTATCCCAACACAGCCAGCAAGAGGACCCGATCGCCTCCGCCGTTACCGACGGCTCCGGTAAGCGGCGGAGAGCGTGGGAGAGCGGCGGGAGGGCCCTCTCCCGCCACCGATAACGGCGATCTTGCGGCGAATCCGCCGCTGGGACCGCCATTATTGTGTACAGCACTGCCCACGGAAAAGATGGATATCTCGGTTGTGGCAGCAGCTGCTGCCGTTACAGAGATATCCATCTTTAAAATCATGACGTATTTTTACTATGACACCGTGGGCAAGTGGTTAATAAACACAATTTTGGCTGGAACACCCCTTTAAGTTACCGTAATAATAAAAAAAATGGAGCTTAGTTATGTAGCATTAAGCTGTGTATTCTGCAAGATTTACATTTTTTTTGGTAAACTCATTCAATGAATAACACTAGCACTGCATTGATACATTCACACAATGGCAAAGTAACCAAGAGATAAACCTTCAGGAATATTTCTTTAGCGCATTGTTTTGCAAATCTATGTATACTACAAACTGTATGATTGAATCGGTTCCGATATTGCATGTTTACTAACCTGACAGCTTATTATTCTAAATAGAATCTTTTATATTTGCAAACAAAATGAAGGTTTCCTAACTACCAGCAAGAATAAGTCCTTACATTTAAAGAGCACCTGTCATTTCAGAACCATTATGGCAGCGCCTTTTAGCGGGGCATCCACTCATCTGCTGCCGCCACGTCCCTCACCTTGTTGTGTCACTGAATGGGACTGTCGGCGAGTCGACAGCAGGTCAGAGGAGCCGCTTCAGGACAGAAATGACAGTTGCTCTTTAAAAATTATGATGTAAATCAAGTTGATTTAGATCAAGTCGTTTTACTCACGATTTAGGGCATGTTAGAGAAAGAAAAAAAAAAGAAGGAAGCCGACATCAGTTCTTCCTTATAGGGATGAAAGGGACAGAGTTGTCACTGAGATAGGAAGGCACAGACAACAGTCAAACACGGTCAAAGTTCTAGCCCTTCACCACTCTTCTGAAAATAGATTTTTGTCTGCGTGCCTGTTGGAGAAATTTTCCCTCACTTTTTATCGTGGGAGGAATGTAAAAAATATAATTCATATGATAAATCGATTTAATGTTGGGTGGGGGCGCTGTGATATGAAGAGCTTTGGTGCCTCACACACACACACACACATACATACACACAGGGGTTTCTGCCATTAGAGATATTTCAGAAATGCACTCAACACAAGATGTGCAGAAAACATATATAAAAAAAAAAAAAAAAAAAAAAAAGTCAGATGTGGTGCTGTACACATGAGCTAAAAACTTCCAAAAAATTTACTTTCCCAAATATATAAAACTGGATACATTACCATCATCAGTGAGCAGGTCTGTGGTGTCTACAGAGGTAGCGCTATTGTTGCTCCTAATGCTACAATGAGGATCAACCTAATAAGAGAATAGTTTAGATGTAAGAAAACAATCAATATAAGATACAAAAGAAAGCAGACAGAATACAAAATTCTCAAAAGTCTCTTTCATAGCCATTGAGGTAAGGCTCGATTCACACTAATGCGTTTTTTGGTGCATTTTGCAGGAATGCAGGGAATTTTTTCTAACATGGGTTCCTATGGAACATGTTCACGTCAATGCATTTTTGTGCCTCTCCGTTTTTGGAAAGGGCTGGGGACTCCCCCCCCAAAAATCAGTGTGTTGCATGTAATAGAACTCAAATAGATCCACATCCAAAACGCAAGTACCGCGATATTGCCACGGTTTCTGTTTTTTTTTTTTTTTTTGGGGAGGGTTTGGGAGCTATAGTCTATCCTGCAAAAAAAAAAAAAAAAAATGCAAAAATACATGTGATGAAAAATGCAGCAAGCGCCACAAAAACGCTCAAAAGCAACATGCATAGGTGTGAATCGAGCCTTATTCAGATTATCAATCCTGCAGGTTGCAGCAAAATTGTAAACCATCCCCAGTACAAACTTCCTGCTCAGCAAGTTACAAGGAAGACAGACAGGTATCTTTTTGTCATATGAAAAATTATAACCACATTTTGCTACTTTATTTCTCCTCGATTTCCCCACCCCGGCAACTTTTTTTTTTTTTTTTAATTGAGTGCCTCATCTTAAATCAAGATTCCTTACAAAAGCAATGCTTGAGGTGTTCTCTACAAAGCTATCCAAATTGGAGTTTTCCCACCTTGATTGAAAAGCCAGACCCAGATGGAATGGACATGTGGGGCTTGGAATACGGCCTTTTGAGAACTGGGCCACAGCATAGTGAAGCTTTGCAGAACTTTACTGTACAGATAAAATGAATACCGTGCAAAAAGTTAATTTCACTAATGTAACTTAAAGGTGAAATATATGAGATAGTTGAAGCCGTGATTTGTCATAATTGTGACGATTATGGCTTACAGCTCATGAAAACTCTTAAACCAAAATCTCAAAAAAAATTTGATTACATGCAATAAAAAACAGATTGTACATAGAACAATATCAGACCTCTAAAAAGTAGAAGCATGCATATGTACTCAGTACTTGGCTTGGGCCCCTTTTGCAGCAATTACTGCCTGAATGTGGCGTGACATGGAAGCCATCAGCCTGTGGCACTGCTGAGGTGTTATGGAAGACCAGGATGCTTCAATAATGGCCTTCAGCTCTTCTGCATTGTTCTTCGGTTTCTCAGATAGGCGAGCGGCTCTTTAATCACTCCCAATAGGACCAGCTTGACAGTATTTGTAATCATTGTTACCAATAACTCCATTCTTCTATTGTAAATAGAATTCTTTTGCGATTTCATGTTGTTTCTTGGACTACTCATACACTTGCTTGATCTCATTACCCCCCTGAACAATATATACTTCCCACGTAAACGTATGCTTTACATAGTGTAGACTGTATGGGCGTGTAGCTTCATTTTTAATATCATGAATGCACGTCTTTCCTTAAATTAATCTTCCGAACAACAATGAGTGATATACATCTCCACTCTAGGAATTTTTTGAATATTAAATTCCAATTTGTTACATCCCTATTAAAATATGTTTTTTTTCCTTCATGAAAGAGCCGTTTTATGCTACTTCACTTTTCCTGGTTCCCACACTCACCCAGGAGATTGCCTATTTTGGCCTTGAGATGCCCAGACTTTTGGTGTTGGCTATATGGCAGAGTCTTTTTTTTCCCCCCGCTCCTAATTGACCATCTCATTTGGGTCCATTTTGCCAATGTTGAGGGTGGTACTGGGGAGTTTTATCATATCATATTTTTACCTATATAAAATACATGACATTATACCATGAAGGTTGGCAATGAATTATGCATGCATGTTTGATGTAATTTATATATTTGTTTCATTTGCTTTTTTGTAGATTTTCTGACTTAATACTCCTGAAAGGGGGTAAGCCCGAAACATGTAGAGTGTGCACAGTGCCGATCCTGACCTTCCTGGGGCCCTAAGCAAAATTTTGCTAAGGGGCCCTCTACCTGACCCGTGAAATATGGGCGTGGTTTAAGCATAAAATTGGGCGTGGCTTAAAGGGGCGTGACTCAAAGGGGTGTGGTTAGAGTCTGAGATGAACATGGGATGGAGGAAGAAATAAATGAAGAAAGAGAGAGAGAGGAAGTAAAAAAAGAGGGATGGAGGGACAGCAGGCCCAGATCCTACACTGCAATAGAAATATGTGTATTCCAGAAAGTTTAACAATCAGCAGATAAAGATCCTCCAAACATCTGGTGTTGGCCTCAGTCATCCCGGAACCAAGGTTGATATGGTGTCAGGATGATTAAAGCGCATTATTTCTATTATTAAATTGTAATATAAAATGAAATCATTCAACTCACCAAAATGCAGAATCAGTGGGAGCCCTGATGTCACTGTCCCCAGCCAGCGGAGTGCTTCCTTACATCTCATGTGCCCCTGAGCCAGCAGAGTGCTTCCTTACATCTCATGTGCCCCTGAGCCAGCAGAGTGCTTCCTTACATCTCATGTGCCCCTGAGCCAGCAGAGTGCTTCCTTACATCTCATGTGCCCCTGAGCCAGCAGAGTGCTTCCTTACATCTCATGTGCCCCTGAGCCAGCAGAGTGCTTCCTTACATCTCATGTGCCCCTGAGCCAGCAGAGTGCTTCCTTACATCTCATGTGCCCCTGAGCCAGCAGAGTGCTTCCTTACATCTCATGTGCCCCTGAGCCAGCAGAGTGCTTCCTTACATCTCATGTGCCCCTGAGCCAGCAGAGTGCTTCCTTACATCTCATGTGCCCCTGAGCCAGCAGAGTGCTTCCTTACATCTCATGTGCCCCTGAGCCAGCAGAGTGCTTCCTTACATCTCATGTGCCCCTGAGCCAGCAGAGTGCTTCCTTACATCTCATGTGCCCCTGAGCCAGCAGAGTGCTTCCTTACATCTCATGTGCCCCTGAGCCAGCAGAGTGCTTCCTTACATCTCATGTGCCCCTGAGCCAGCGGAGTGCTTCCTTACATCTCATGTGCCCCTGAGCCAGCGGAGTGCTTCCTTACATCTCATGTGCCCCTGAGCCAGCGGAGTGCTTCCTTACATCTCATGTGCCCCTGAGCCAGCGGAGTGCTTCCTTACATCTCATGTGCCCCTGAGCCAGCGGAGTGCTTCCTTACATCTCATGTGCCCCTGAGCCAGCGGAGTGCTTCCTTACATCTCATGTGCCCCTGAGCCAGCGGAGTGCTTCCTTACATCTCATGTGCCCCTGAGCCAGCGGAGTGCTTCCTTACATCAGGTGTCCCCAGCGGAGTGCTTCCTTACATCAGGTGTCCCCAGCGGAGTGCTTCCTTACATCAGGTGTCCCCAGCGGAGTGCTTCCTTACATCAGGTGTCCCCAGCGGAGTGCTTCCTTACATCAGGTGTCCCCAGCGGAGTGCTTCCTTACATCAGGTGTCCCCAGCGGAGTGCTTCCTTACATCAGGTGTCCCCAGCGGAGTGCTTCCTTACATCAGGTGTCCCCAGCGGAGTGCTTCCTTACATCAGGTGTCCCCAGCGGAGTGCTTCCTTACATCAGATGTCCCCAGCGGAGTGCTTCCTTACATCAGGTGTCCCCAGCGGAGTGCTTCCTTACATCAGGTGTCCCCAGCGGAGTGCTTCCTTACATCAGATGTCCCCAGCGGAGTGCTTCCTTACATCAGATGTCCCCAGCGGAGTGCTTCCTTACATCAGGTGTCCCCAGCGGAGTGCTTCCTTACATCAGGTGTCCCCAGCGGAGTGCTTCCTTACATCAGGTGCCCCCAGCGGAGTGCTTCCTTACATCAGGTGCCCCCAGCAGAGTGCTTCCTTACATCAGGTGCCCCCAGCAGAGTGCTTCCTTACATCAGGTGCCCCCAGCAGAGTGCTTCCTTACATCAGGTGCCCCCAGCAGAGTGTTTCCTTACATCAGGTGCCCCCAGCGGAGTGCTTCCTTACATCAGGTGCCCCCAGCGGAGTGCTTCCTTACATCAGGTGCCCCCAGCGGAGTGCTTCCTTACACCAGGTGCCCCCAGCAGAGTGCTTCCTTACATCAGGTGCCCCCAGCAGAGTGCTTCCTTACATCAGGTGCCCCCAGCAGAGTGCCTCCCTACATTTCAGGTGAAATGCCTACAGACACCTAAAGAGGAATTCCCTGAATCACGCTACAAGGGTGACATTGGTGGCTCAGTAGCAACTGAAAAATGCATGTGATTAATCCTTGGAGCAAACTTTTTTAATGTAATTTTCTGTATTCATTTTTAGCAGAATGGATGCACATGCAGATTGCTGGGGGGAATGTGCTGCAGGGTGTCTCTGCTGTAGGAAGGTCCCGCCCCCCAGACCAGCTTGTATGATAGTAGATGGAATGGAAGACTGATTGAATCAGTGTTTCGCCTATCATACAAGCTGGTATGGGGGGCGGGACCTTCCTACAGCAGAGACAAGACTAACATAGACCCAGCCAGCTCCTGTTTGTTTTATGTGAGAAGCCATAACTGAAGGCAGAGGTGGAGCCGGCCAGCTACAATATATAAATTGAGCTGCGGCACCGCCCACCTGCCACTCCTTTTCACAACAGCTCACATATGACAGACAGACCAGGGGCGGGGGTGGGCGGTGCCGCAGCTCTATTTCGGCAGGCAGGGCTCCCTTCTCGTTCTGGTCTTCAGGAAAATGGCGGCTGGCGGAGACATTATCTCCGCCAGCCTCGGACCTCTAGCGGCGGGGACGGCGGCGGCGGCGACGGGGCCCCTAGCATTACTCAGGGGCCCTACGCAGCTTGCGTAGTCCGCGTATAGGGCGGATCGGCCCTGAGTGTGCAACTGGAAGAATAGTTTCCTTTTTGACAGTGCGGAACCACCATATACATCCAAGTTCTTCCAATCTGTGTCAGAGAAGTAGATTCTCCACTTATAGCAGCATCGTGTCTAATATCTGCTCATTTAGGGCTTTTTATCATGTATATTTTTCTAGAATAACATTTTTATTTTTTTCTATATTGATTCGGTCTCATGTCTCATCTTTCTCTTGGCAATCCCCTATAGATTCTCTATGGGGTACAGGTCAGGCAAGTTTGCTGGCCAATCAAGCACAGTAATCCCACGGTCATTGAACCAGGTTTTGGTGCTTTTGGCAGTGTGGGCAGGTACCAAGTCCTGCTGGAAAAGAAAGTCAGCATCCCCATAGATCTCATTTGCGGAAGGAAGCATAAAGTGCTCCAAAATCTATTGGTAGGTGGCTGTGGTGACCCCCGGATTTAATAAAAGCACAGTGGACCAACACCAGCAGATGACATGGCTCCCCAAATTAACAGACTGTGGAAACTTCACACTGGACTTCAAGCGTCTCCATTCTTCCTCCATACTCTGGGTCCTTGGTTTCCAAATGAGAAGCAAAGTTTGCTCTCATCAGAAAAAAAGAGGACTTTGGACCACTGAGTAACAGACCAGGTCTGTTTTTATTTAGCCCAGGTAAGACGCTTCTGACGTTGTTTGTTGTTCAGGAGGGGCTTGACAAAAGGAATACAAAATTTGAAACCCATGTTCAGGATCCGTCTGTGTGTGGTGGCTCTTGATGCACTGACTCCAGCCTCAGTCCACGCCTTGTGAAAGTCCAACACTTTTGAATGTCCTTTTCCTGACAATCCTCTCCAGACTGCGGTCATCCCTGCTGCTTGTGCACTTTTCTTCCACGCTTTTCCCTTTCACATAATTTTTTAAAAATGTGCTTTGATACAGCACTTTGGGAACATCCAACTTCTTTTGCAATTACCTTTTGAGGCTTTCCCTCCTTATGGAGGGTGTCAATGATGGTTTTCTGCCAGGTCAGCAGTCTTTCCCATGATTGTGATTCTTAATGAACCAGACAGACCATTTAAAGGCTCATGAACCCTTTGCAGGCTTTACGGCTTAATTAGCTGATTAGAGTGGGACACTGAGCCTAGAATATTACATCTTTTCATTATATTCAAATTTTCTGAGACTGTGGATTTGGGGTTTTCATGAGCTGTAAGCCATAATCACCACCATTATGACAAATCACCGCTTGAAACTATCTTGCTTTGCATGTAATTAGTCTCATATAAATTTCACCTTTTAAAGTTGCATTTGTGAAATATATGAACTTTTGTACGATATTCACATTTTTCAAGTTTCACCTTTACTGGTAAAAAGTTATCCATGTCACAACCTCTCCTTCCTACCATTTGGCAGAATCCTGCTGTTGCTCCCGCTGTACAAGCACCAGGTGGAACACCAATCTCTTGTCTGTACACACTGCCAATCTACAATGACTGTCACCTCAGGCCACCTGACCCGAGATGAGCTGCTACGGTTGACCCAAGCCCATACTACACTAACTGATCTGGGGCATTTACTTTTCTGGAAGAAATGAGGACTGCAATCTAGAATCTAGATACGGTATAGGGTCTACATCAATGGAGTCTCCAGCAAGTAAGGCAGAGTAATTTTTTTGTCATCAGGGAGCTTCACAGAACCAAGGCCAGAGTCAGCCAATTCCCAATTCCTTGCAGTAAATGACTGAACAGACTTTAAAGCATGCTCCAGCACTACCCCCTTCAAAGTCTTAAGTCTGGTACACACTATAAGACTTGTATAAAAAAAGAAAAAACAAACACACACAGCGCTCAGAGGAGATCCTGTACTAACAATCTAGTGTCGGTACACCGATCTCCCTGCTGAGCTATTGTGTTCTGTCCCTCAAAACACAGGGGTCAGCACTCCCAGCCATTGGTTGAGATTGCTGATCAGATGCCGATCGGTTGGCTTCTGTCAAACTGGCTGCCGCACACACAGGCCAAACGTCGGCCGGTTTCTATTGAACTGGCCGATACCACCCGATCTTTGTCCCGTGTGTACGGGGCTTTACTCTGACCTTCCAATAGGTTGGGCTACTGGTCACTGTGACCATCTGGAAATCAGATTCCCAACAGTCTGATCTATGAAAAGACTGGCCTTGAGGCACCACAGTCTGCTGCCATCACTTTTGTATTAGAAGGGTTGTTTAAATACTTTAGTGATACACTCCTGGGTTGTAGGCGGTTCCTCATTTTTTTCACTGGGCTCATTAATAGTTGTTTGAGCAGCTCACATTTTTAATCATTTTTAAAAAGGAATCAGTTAACCATTATGTCTCTATACCCTGTAAACAGTCATTTCAGCAAAAAAAAAAAAAAGTTCCCTTTACAACTCCTTTAAGCTTCATACACATGATAAGATTATCCAACTGGAATTGTGATGACAGGCTTTTGGCGGAAAATTTGACGGTTTGTATGCTCCACCGGACAACTGTTGAAATTTCCGGACAAATGTGGGATTTCATGCTTTAAAATTGTCTGCCAACAATTGTGTGTTGTCGAATCTTCCGACCGTGTACACAAGTCTGTCGGACAAAACTCCAAAGTACAAACACGCATGCTCTCTCCCTGCCAGCTGTGGGGTAATTCTGTGCAAGGTTGTTTGTCTGTGTTGAGAATTATGACAGTTAAAGAATGTCTCCCCCCCTCCTCCCTTAGAGATGAGCACAGATACGTTTCTGCCATGTACGCATTTCTGCCATTTGCTTGGCTTCCTCCTGCGATAAAAATTCTGCACTCTGTGCCTCAAAATGCTGCCCAGTGTTTAGGAGAACTGATTTCAGTCTCCTCAGGCTGAAGCTCCTTTTGGGAGAGATCTGTGTGGGCGACTCTGCAGGACACACACACACCCCTTCTCTCATGCATGAGTCTACTAATTAGTCTGTCAGAGGAGAGGAGGTGTGGCGACACCAGGTTTTTTCACTCTAGGAAAGCAGAGAGCATTGTAGATGACTGGCTGCTCCTTTCCTGTTTAGACAGGGCAGATTAGCTTCAGCCGTTTTGCTGTGTGAGGTAGACCTGTCATTTAAAAATGTTGATGTTTCGAGTTTACAACCACTTTGAGACCACTTTCACACTGAGCCGCCCATAGCGCCAGCAGTAAAACCCCGACATTTTTACCACCAACGCTATAGGCAGATTTGAGACACATTTAACCAACACCATTGGCCAAGAAAGGGTTAAAACCTTTAGCAGCGCGTTGCTTTCAATGGGCAGCAGTAGTGGAGGAGCGGTAAACACACCGCTCCTTCACTGCTTCAAAGATGCGGCTAGCAGGACTTTTTTTTACCGTCCTGCTAGCGCAACGTTACAGTGTGAAAGCCCTCGGGCTTTCACACTGGAGACAATAGAGCAGCACTTTTAGGGCCGATTGCAGGCGCTATTTTTAACGCTATAGCGCCTGCAATACGCCCTCAGTGTGAAAGGGGTCTAATCCTTCAATGAAAACTGAAAGCACATTTTCTGAAATGAAGCTCTGAAAGTAACAGTGCTATAAAATAGATTTAAAAAGCATAAACTACATAACAAATTGCTTAAGTTGTAAGAACAAATACATAGCATCAAACGATGACTTGAACTACCATCATTTGTAGCTTTAGATAGTTATGCATCACCTGTATAAAAAAGTACAGCACAGAACAATGAGCAATAAACAAGGACATATCTAAAAAGGTCATTTGATTACTGCATTAAAAAATGGGACAAAGACTCCCATTGCCTCACTTGTAAGGGACAAAGCTTTGTTAGTTTTCCTGGAGGGTGGAGTTAGCAGAAAGCTCTATTCCCTCCTAGAAGAGTCAGAACTTTGGCACTGGGCCATGACTGCAGGTTTTTGGGTGCTAGTACACCGACTCCTATTGGATCGGTCAGTTTTATTTTCTCCATGCAACCAGAAAAAAAAAAAACACAACCAACACACACCTTAGTGTGAAGTCTTTCTAAATTATCAAAATGTACAGCATTTACAAGATTTAGAGGTGACAGGTCACATGAAGGCCAACAGAGCTTGTTCTGTCAACTGGCTGACTTTCTGCAAACACATCATGACTGCATATTAGAAATTACCAAGCCCTGTATTAAAGAGAATTTACCACATCAGCCATCGCACAATATACCTCTTTTGTGTGACGAAGTACACTATTTTTGAAAGCAACTTCTGTTTTTATCTGCTCTTTGGTCAGCCTTATATAGTCTCTGCATCTGTGTGGTTTTATGTCCATTTTGGAATAGACTTTTCCTTCAATTGTATTAAAAAGCATTTCCATTGATCTTGGTAGGATGCCTACATCACATTTGGTACCTGAAATAAAATAAATAAAAGTACAAGTGTTACAAGGCAACATACAAAATTTGACCTGAATAAAATACAGATGCGAACACAGCCCACTTTCCTCGACAGACAGGCGTACCCAATTGGTAGAGAAACGCCAGTTAGGTGTAAAAGAGAAAAAAAAAAAAAAGGGAAACGCGCGTGTGCGCGCGCACGCACACACACACACACACACACACAGTACTAAAAACTCAGATTCAACTCTTCTCAGAAAAGGCCTGTACCAAAACTCAGAAAAGTTTTAGGAGGGAATCAATGAAGTATCTACAGAAATACTGCACATAAAATGTTCAGAAGCTGGGATTCCCCCGATGGCATATTGCCCTGCACTGACAGAAATCCCAGGAGGGTGGTGTCCTTGGTCAGGCAGACGCTTTAGGAGCTGGAGAGCATTTTACATGTTCCCAAAGGTGAACTTATCCTTTATGGAATGACTTGCCCAAGGTCAGAGCCAAAACAACCTGGCCCTTGGGTTAGGACCAATTAGCCTGTTTAGTTCAGATGACCTGTACCACAGACAAGAAGTTGTGCTGCAGGTTTCTGGAGAGAAAACGGCACAAATCTGAAATCAGACCCAAGACTCTCCCCTAAAAGCGAAGAGTTGTCTAGCTACTGGACCAAAGGGGGTGAACCCGAGACTGAAGATATCAGCTTCTCCTGAGGGAGAAACACTCAAGTCTGACGTGCATCTTGAAGGAAGTTACGTATTTGGTGGATTATTAGAAGAGTTATTTATTTAAAAAATACACAACATACAAAAGGTACAGTTGTGTTTTAAAGCCCAATTCCAAGCATACAGAAAACCTTAACTGCCCCATGATGTAAAAGAAATGAACACCTTACATGTTCCACCCATATTAGGGTTTAATGGATAACATTTTCCAACACCCATCCCTTTGCCCCCTGTGACCCCCCCTCCCTCCCTCATAGCCCCTGTCACATTTAAAATCAGTGGCCCTTCCCCTATCCTGCATCATACATTCAAAGCTGTGAATAAAGCAAAATATCCCATCTGCCACCACAGCAGATGGACAGTAGTTTTCAATGAACTACAAGTGCAATGATCAGCATGCTGGTAGTCTATTCACACTTCCTCCAGCTTTCTAACTAAAGGCCTACACACACAATGCAGGACAAGCTTTAAATGTGGGCTGGCACACAGACCAGTGACCACATACCATGGAAAGTGGTCCTTCACTGTATGCGATATTACCAATAGGGGTGGCAACAGAGACCAGTTGGGAAGTAAAACAAAGGACTGTAGATAAAAAGGCAAGTATTGCTCTGTGCATAAGAAGAGCATATTTCAAGTGTGTTAACATAGAGGAACCGTTGAAGTTCTTTTCAGGTCCTAGGTTCATTAGCATGAACAGCAAAAAAGAAACAAGGAAGGATAGAGATGAGATATAGAGATTATATATATAAAAATAAATCAGGGCGTCAGTGTGACCGTTTCTGGTCCCGAGAAGACAAGATGAATGAAATGAATTGGTGGCCTTATAGCAGCATCTAGTGGTGAAACAACAAAGCGACTTAAAATGAAAATCAGTCCAACAGTCTGTTCATACAGATCTGTTTACAGTGAAGAGAAAACTAATTAGGTAATGAACGCAAAGAGAAATCATGTCTGGCATCATTATGTAAAGCAGCGTTTTTCAACCTTTCGGTCAAGGCACCCTTTAGAATTGCGCATAATCCTGTGGCTCACCAGTCTGAGGGTTTGCTCACACATGCAGGTGCATCCGAGTGAGAGCACTTTTTTCTCCCATGTGTATTTTTTTTTAATAGGCTACTCTATTGCTCATGAAACATGCAAAAAGGGTGCTGGCATGCTTTTAAAATTGCACCCTACTGAAATGCATGGTACTGTAGTACCATGCGTTTTAGTGGGTGCAAATGTACAAGCAATTGATGGATGCATGGACGTGCCATTAATAATTAATGGAGAGGTGCGGGATGAGCTCTCGCCCTCCTCTCTGTACACAGACGTTAGCCATTTACATTTAGGTAACAAAAGGGTTATATGTGCTTTTGCCATGGCACCCTTGAGGACTCTTTGCAGCACCCCAGTTAAAAAATCCTGATAAAAAAAAAAAAAAAAAAAAAACACACACACACACACACACACACACACACACACACACAGCAACACAATTCAACAACAGCAGTGACAAAATATAGCAGATGAAAGTGGATTACCTTGGAATGTAAATGTTTTTCCAGCATTGGTAACACCATATGTAAAAATCAAGCGATTCTGACCTTTCATAAAATCAATCATTTGTTTCCTAATAGTACCCTCAAAAAACTGACTCTGTGTGGTCTCAGGGCCAAATACCTGTTAGAAAAATAAAATGAAAATGCATGCAGAAAGACATAAAAATTTTGTTAAGACACACATAGGCACATAGTACAGCATCCAGCTAAAAGATTAGTCTGAAATCCTCCTAGAGTCCTCAACACCTAGGACAATTAAACAAAAAAAAAAAAATAGATGTAGGTTATTTCTACCCCATTATTAAACATGAGAAACAAAATGCAATTGGCTAGGGGAATTTCTAATTTCCAAATTAAATGCTTTGCGCCGGCGCCTCGCGCTCCTTTAAAAGATTTCAGATGCCCAGAGGCGAGGAGCTTATGATCAGGTGAACGCTGCAATTGACTGTCAGAGGTCACAAAGCATCTTGCGACCGGGAACTTTCTGTTAGCCAACAGCAATTGTGCCAGGAGTGTGGGGCTCCACCCACGTGGCTGTGTTAAAGCGGAATTTCACCCTAAATATATACCCTCTCCCATGTGATCCAGCATACTGGCGTCAGCATGCTGTTTTTTTTTTTTAAATCCATGTACTTACTGTCTTATGCAGAATTTTATTTTTTTTACCCCGCGGTGGACGGCGCCAGTATAGCGCGTTACATCTTCCGAAAGTACCCGAAAAGGACTCGGGTAATCGCGGTGAAAATGCGGCGCCTGCGCACAGACCTAGGAGCTGACTGCGCAGGCGCCGTATTTCTCCGAGTCCTATTTCGGCGTTTTTCGGAGGGCGTGATGCGCCATAGCCGTAGGACTCGGAGAAAAAACAGCATACTGGCGCTGACGCCAGTATGCTGGATCACATGGGAGGGCTTATATTTAGGGTGAAATTCTGCTTTAATCATACACAATGTTGCATGAATGAATCAACGCCAAGTACCATCATCCTTTGCAGATGTAGACTTGTAGTTGAAGGAAGGTGGCCCAGGATATGGATGTATTGGGGGAGGGGGACGATGACACCATATGGAAGTGCCAGGCACTTCTAGTCTACATCCATCAGTAGATTTTCTCTTTTTTTGGCCAAAGCGACAGCAACATCTGAATAAAGACCACAATGGCTTTGTGAGGTGAAGTAAGCCACAGAGAATACAATCCCAAATTTAAGTCAACTATATATTAAGGACAGTCCAGGGAGGTTTTATAGAATTGGATTGCTACAAAAAGGTGCACACAGTCTTATTCAAACTCATTGTTATTTTTAGCAGAACATATGAAGGTAATACTGCAGACTTATTCAATTCTTACATGAGTAAAGGTGAATTTTTGAGCCACTGAACCACCGGCTTTCTCGCTTAGCCGACTAGCCTGTGAATGGTGTGGTGCCTTCACTAGGACACTGCAGGCATCTGGGATGCTGACACAATCCTGAAAAAAAAAAAAAAAACACCGTCAGAACATAAAGTTCAGAATACTGGCATCATTTGTATTGAGGAATGAGCCATTAAGAGATAGCCATTGTTGCACTTTGTTGAAAAATGGTTTTCTGTCCGACTTACTGATCCAGTGCTTACAGTAACTTCCTATTCACTGGTCTGGCATGTGTATGCAGATCCAAGTTCACTCAGGCCCCATTCACACTAGCATTTCCGCATTTAGCGTTGAGGGCCAATTCACACCAAGTGCAGTGAAATACATTTTACCACAGGGTAAAACTTCTGTCACCGTAGGGACACAAAAAAAAATAAAAAAAACACACACACCCCACACCCACAGACATGGTGCATTTTATCACAGGCAATGGGCCAAATTGCAGGGCAAGGTCAGGCCACCCGACATTGCAATGAAAGTATGTTTTGTACACTTCAAATAAAGCTTGTACAAAAACAAAACACACGTGAGTAGACGGAGTGTCGCCAAGCGTCATCGGCACCTCAGGCCAAATGGGGTACTGCACACCCCAGAGGATTGCCTAACATGTGTAATATGTGCTTCTTTCACTAACAGATCTTACTGTTTTTTTTCCTTCCTGCTTTGCAGTAATAAGAAACAGTCAGGTTACTAATGTACAGAGTCCTGTGTGTATGCAAACACAGGACTTAGTGAGGCGATTGGCTACAGCCGATAAGCAGTCAGCTGCTTAAACATTTGCCGGGACCCATTGACATGCCCAAAGTAAATGTACTTTGGGCATGTGGGAAGTAGGTAAAGCATGTTTAGCTACATTTACATGCTTTTAGCCACGTTTTGAGTGTCTAATTGGATCCTGGACACACACACCCATTTGAAAGTTCCAGTAAGAATGAACCCCAAATTAGCTTGCTACATGTTGTGGGATAATTATTTAAACCACCTTTCTTTCATAAGGTGCACAATAACGTCTGCCTCTGTATTTCTCCAAGTAGAGAAACCATTTCAAATATTTACAATTTAAACATGTACATATTCAGCTGCCGTTTACATAGAGAAACAAGTGTGCTTTGCATCACTCACCTGCGATTCATTTTGCTCAATTTCAGACGTAGCAAGTGGTCGCACTCGAAGATATACATGCATATGTTCTTTAGACTCGACAGCGCCTTTCTGAGAGAGAGAAAAAAAAAAAACAGAACCTTATGTACCGATACAGTCTAAACACATTTTTTTAACAGCCGATTGAAATTCTGCATGTGTTATCAGTGTACATGTGGGCTTATTCAAGGCAGTCTGCTTATTGTTACACCTGTTTTTAAGGTTAGAACCTCAGCCCGATTTCGTCGCCCCCCCCAGAAAAAAAAAAAAAAGAAGAAGGAGATTCTCATTCAAAGTCATGAGTATAAAGGGTACCCACCCTTTCACTGACATGTCCATACAGACCTACAGAAGTGCCTGCAGGTGGCCAGGTCCGTACAGTGTTTGGACATCACTTCTCCCTCTCCTATAAGTCTATGGTCTCTTCAATGACCATAAACTTATATCAGAATTGTTCAGACTCTGATCAGCAGATTACAACCCGGATCCAGTGCTCTGCGTTGACGGAAGTCAGAGCTGGAGGAAGGAGGTGTGCAGCGAGGAGACAGGCTTGCGGGCTGCACCTTGCAGGTAATGCCTGGGCAGAAAGGGGGTTTACGTACCCAGTAAGCAAGTGGTTAATATTTACTGAGCACTAATGTACTTTATTCATCTATGTATGCAATTTAGTCTATTGATCTAATGCCCCCACATCTCACATAGTTTGCAGTTCAATACACACACATATACATTATATATATATATATACACACACACGGTGCGGAAAAAAAGGATTTTTAATAAACAGCTTACCTGTAAAATCCTTTTCTTGAAGTACATCACGGGACACAGAGCGCATAGCCATTACACTTGGCTTATATGGGTACCTTCAGGTGTGGACACTGGTGTAATCAATTTCACAGGAAGTTTCCTCCCTATATAACCCCCTCCCACTGGGAGTGCTTCAGTTTTGTAGCAAGCAATTCTCCCGAGGTTACACAATGTTCCCCAAAAGAGGGATGGGAGCTCTGTGTCCCGTGATGTACTTCAAGAAAAGGATTTTACAGGTAAGCTGTTTATTAAAAATCCTTTTTTCTTTATCGTACATCACGGGACACAGAGCGCATAGCCATTACACTTGGGATGTCCTAAAGCAATGCTCTATGAAGGGAGGGAGACCGTAAGGCCAAGAATAGCCAAATAAAAACAAACATTGTCAGGAGAAAAAATAGCTCCACCAACAGAAAAACAAGGGGGCGTGAACCGGGCCAGAGGATTCTATACTGCTGCCCGTAGGACCGCCTGCCCAAAAGCTGCGTCCGTACCCTTTGCAACGTCCAACTTATAAAATTTAGTAAACGTATGTACGGAAGACCAGGTTGCCGCCTTGCAAACCTGTGCCATAGAGATCTGATGGTGTGCCGCCCAGGAGGCACTCATGGCCCTCGTAGAATGGGCTTTAACTGATAAGGGAGGTGGAACGCGCTTCAGACCATAGGCCTGAAAAATCAGCTGCTTAATCCACCTAGCCAAGGAAGACTTGGCAGCCGGCTGACCCTTCTTGGGGCCATCCGGAAGAACAAAAAGCACATCTGTTTTCCGAATCTTCTCTGTAGCCTTGAGATGGACCCTCATGGCTCGAACCACATCCAAAGTATGAAGTCGTCTTTCCTCTCTGGACTGGGGAGTAGGAAAGAAGGAAGGTAGGACTAGGTCCTGATTCAAGTGAAAACTGGATATGACCTTAGGAAGGAAAGAAGGTTGAGGCCGCAGAACCACTCTGTCCTTATGCAGAATAAGGTATGGCTCCCTGCATGACAAGGCTGCCAGCTCGGAAACCCTTCTGGCTGAAGCCATAGCCACCAAGAAAACCAACTTTCGGGTTAGTAGCACCAGAGGGATTTCTGTCAGAGGTTCAAACGGCTGCCTTTGTAAAGCTGACAAGACCAGATTTAAATTCCAGGGGCAGAGGGGAGCTCTAATAGGGGGAGTCACATGCAAGACCCCTGCAAGAAGGTTTTCATAAGCGAATGGGTGGCCAAGGGTCTTTGAAACCATATTGATAAGGCCGACACCTGCCCCTTTAGAGTACTAAGAGCCAACCCTTTGTCAACGCCAACCTGGAGGAATCGCAAGATCCTGTCAATAAAAAAAACTTTCGAGGATGCCATTTTTGAGACTCGCACCACTCCACATAGGTTCTCCAGACTCTGTAATAAATATTTCTGGAGACTGGTTTCCTAGCCTGAATCAACGCAGATATGACCTGATCTGAGAGGCCTCTGCCCTTAAGAATTAGGGATTCAGCCGCCAAATTTAGCTGCTGTGAAGCAGGATGGCAGATTGGGCCCTGAGACAGCAGATCTGGGCGCAGGGGGAGCGGCCACGGCGCCCCGACTGACATCTTCACGATGAGTGCGTACCAAGCCCTCCTGGGCCAGGCTGGGGCCACCAGGATCACAGGCCTGCGCTCCACCCGGATCCTCCGTAGAAGGCGGGGAATCATCTGCAGTGGAGGGAACGCATACAGAAGAGAAAACTGGTGCCAAGGACAAACCAAGGCATCGTTCCCGTAGGCCGAGGGATCCCTGGCTCGGGATATGAATTTGTCCAACTTTTTGTTGGATCTCGTTGCCATAATGTCCACCTCTGGGACTCCGAATCTTTGGCAAATTTCTTGGAATACCTGGGGGTGAAGAGACCATTCCCCCGGGAGCAACTGTTGACGACTCAAAAAATCTGCTTGAGAATTGTCTATCCCTGGGATGAACACCGCCGAGATGCAGGGTACATGGGCTTCGGCCCATGAGAAAATCAGGTTTACTTCTCTTTGGGCTGCTGGGCTCTTCGTGCCCCCCTGGTGGTTTATGTATGCCACCGCAGTGGCGTTGTCGGACTGTATCCTTACTGGCAGACCCTGAAGGGGGAGAGTCCAGGCGATCAGGGCCAGCCGAGCAGCTCTGATCTCCAAGATATTGATGGGAAGCAGTTTTTCTGCCTCCGACCACTGCCCTTGCTGGGTCTGTTCTTGTAGAACTGCCCCCCAACCTGACAGGCTGGCATCCGTGGATACTATCTTCCACGTGATGGGGCAAAAGGATTTCCCTTTTGATAAATTTTGAGAGACCAGCCACCAAGACAGGCTGCGCCGGACCTTCGGGGAGAGCACTAACGGACGATCTAACGCCTGAATGGACTTGTTCCAAGCAGAGAGAATGGCTGCCTGAAGATATCTGGTATGGATCTGGGCGTAGGGCACAGCCTCGAAGGCGGCCACCATCTTCCCCAGCAGTCGCATACATAGGCGAATAGTCCGCCTCTTCTTGCCTAAGATCACTTGAACTGCTTGAGCTATTGATCTGATCTTTGCTTGAGGTAAAATTATCCTCTGGCAGTCTGTATCTAGCCGAAGGCCTAGATATTCCAACTGCTTTGTGGGTTTCAATACCGATTTTTCTAGGTTTACAATCCACCCGAATTCCTCTAGATGCTGAACTGTGCGACCTACTGCCTGATTGAGGTTGGAAGCTGAGCTGTCGATAACCAGAAGATCGTCCAAGTATGCCAAGACTAAAATGCCTTCTGTCCTTAGGACGGCTAGCACCGGGGCTAACACCTTTGTGAATACCCGCGGAGCTGTTGCCAACCCGAAAGGGAGGGCTACGAACTGGTAATGGCGGTGATCTATCATAAAACGAAGAAACCTGTGATGTGCCGGGTAGATCGGCACGTGCAGATACGCATCTTTTATGTCTATAGATGCTAGCAAGTCGTCTTGATGTAGGCTGGCTGCCACCGAACGTATGGACTCCATACGAAAGGTCTGAATGTTTAGAAAGCGATTTAGGCGTTTGAGGTCCAAGATAGGCCTGACGTCGCCATTGGGCTTTGGTATTATGAAAAGGTTGGAGTAGAATCCCAGACCCCATTCCTGGGTTGGTACTTCTACAATTACCCCTTGGAGCAAGAGACGATCCAATGCTTTTACAAGAGAGGCCCTCTTTAATGGGTCGCTTGGAAGACTTGACCCCTGAAAATGAGGAGGGGGGACTTCCCGAAACTCTAGCTTGTAGCCCGTGGTTACCACGGATCTTACCCAAGAGTCGGGAATTCTGGCCTTCCACACTTCGGAGAAAAACCAAAGCCTTCCCCCCACCCAAGAGAGTGGGGGCGCCCCTTCATGAATCTGACTTGAGGACTGGTTTAACCGGCTTGCGAGACCATGGCCTCTTGCCTGTCGTGGCTTGTCCTTGTGGGCGGCTATTAAATGCTGAACGCCCGGGAGGCCGTCGATACTGACGGGAAGTTGAAGGGGCCGAGCCTGCGAAGGCCTGTCGCTTAAATGCGGGCCCACGCGATCTTTTCTTGACAGGCAAGAAAGAACTTTTACCACTTGATATGGTCTGGATATATTTATCTAGGTCTTCACCGAATAGTCTTTCACCATGAAAGGGAAATCCTGCTAAAAGCTTTTTGCAGGGTGCCTCTGCTGACCAGTTTTTTAGCCACAAAAGGCGACGCATATGAACCAACAGCAGAGATAAACGGGACGCCTGTTGAACGGAGTCCTTAATAGCATCTACTGCAAAGCAGAGAGCTCTTGGGAGGTCAGCCAATTCACGAGCTTGCTGAGCCGGTATGTCCCTTAATATCTGTTTAGTCTGATCCTTGAAAGCCTGACAAACGCCAATGGCTGCCACTGCTGGCTGAACCACGGCACCTACTGTGGTAAAAGAAGCCTTCAGTAGGGTCTCCAATTTTTTGTCGACTGGATCTTTAAACACCTGGACATTTTCCACCGGACAGGTCAGGGATTTATTTACGCAGGAAATGGCTGCGTCCACGGTAGGGAGTGCCCATTTCTTTGCAAATTCTTCTTCCATAGGATAGAGAATGGTGAACCTTTTAGGAGGGATAAAAATCCTATCAGGTCGAGCCCAATCCTGAAAAATCACGCTCTCCAGAAGGGGGTGAACCAGGAAAGACGCACCACTCAACGGTGCCTTCAAGGAACCTAAAGAGGATACCGCGGGGGCTAATTGTTCTGACACTGGAAGTTTAAAAGCAGTGCGAACCATATCCGTCAGAGACTGGATCCACAGACTCTCTGCTTGAGAAGCCGAAAAATTTTAATCTATAGTGGAATCTTCAATGTCTGACCCGTCAGGACTCAGGTCCGCTTGATCCCCCTGTGGGTCCAATTCCTCCGAAGAGAGGACCTCTGCATCCGAACACACCATTCTAGGTGACGGGGATCTAGCCCGTTTGCCACCCGGCAAAGAGCGGGCAATTAAAGCAGTTAACCTTTTCTCTAGCCCACCCAGGGTGGATTCTAGCATTTCTTCCGTAACATAAACGGGAATGGGTTGATTGGGGGCCGCCTCTGCCCCTAGCACCCTCAATGGCTCCTGCACGATGCTGTTCGGTGGTCTATCTGGTGAGGGTGGGACCACTGGAGCCTGGCCCAAATCCTCTGACCCCGTTGGAGACCCCTTTACTTTTTTGGCACCTTTTGCAGCCTTAGCTGGTCCTGATCCCTTGGGAGCCATTGCACAACCTTGAGACACCCCTACAGCCAACACCCAACTGTTGTAGCTAGAAGTGAAACATTAATAAGGACAGGCTATGGTAAAAAAAAATCTAAATTTTCATACGCCTGAGAAGGCGGCAATACCGAGGAAAGTCCTGTGAGTATTGCCACACCAATGCCCGTTAGCTGGAGTCCAAAGCTGGAGTCCAAGCTTGCACCGACTCAGATACTGCCAGATCTAAGGCTGAGTCCCTTTAAGAAAAAAATCTTTTTTTTTTTTTTCTGGTCAGTGTGGACTTTAAGTCCAGACCTGAAGATCCACAAACCACCACTGGGTGTCACTGTTAGCCAGAACTGGCTCAGCTGCGCGCTCTATGTCCTCACTCTCCACTGCTCTCAGGAGGAAATGACCAGCCAGGAAATGCTTTTTTGCTTTATCTGAGACCTGACGCTGCTGGCCCGCCCCCCCCACGCCCGCTGTAAAAGGCGGCGCGCGCGCCCCCCCCACGCTGAAACCAACATGGAGGAAGCAGAGAGCAGAGGAGAAGCCTGGCCAGCGCTAGTAACACAGACACCCGGTAAGCCACTAATCTTTGTAGTGCACACATAGAGGAAGCTGTCCCCCTAGGCTTCCTAGGTAACAGGAGTTTTGTCAGCACTTCCTCTCTATACACGTGGGGCTGCAGTATCAAGCTAACAGGCAAATCTGGGGGGAGTAGCAAAATACATATCTTTAAAAGCATATATATATCTACATGTTATCTGGGTAAACATTAGTACATCCCATCCTGCCTCAAAAGACATAGTGGAGATAGTGGCTGATGCACAAGCATACCATTAGCCAACCCAGAACCCCCAGGGGGATACCTACTGTCGAACCAAGTCCCGCAGGTTCCCTCTTACCTGCTCCACGCCGCAGGGTATTGCAAAAATGCAAGAGGCCCAGCCTTCCCCCATCTCCGTGGGTATTGTCTTGGACCTTCAGGGACCGGGGTCCTGTGTTAAGGAACCCACACCCCTGGACCTATATAGCATCCTGGCATCAGTAGCGTTTAGTTCTTGGAAGAGACTAAGGCACTGGAGCCCAGAATCCAGCCCTCCAAGGAGAGGCATTATAGGCAAAAAACCCACTCCAGCAGGACCCGGGTACCGTACACCTTGGCTTTGAAGCACTTCGGACGGATCCGGCTAGCTATCCTGGGTCCCGAGACCTCCGAGGGACAGCTAGACATGACCAACACCTAAGACACTGGCGAAAAAACTGAAGCACTCCCAGTGGGAGGGGGTTATATAGGGAGGAAACTTCCTGTGAAATTGATTACACCAGTGTCCACACCTGAAGGTACCCATATAACCCAAGTGTAATGGCTATGCGCTCTGTGTCCCGTGATGTACGATAAAGAAATAAGTATTTGAACACCCTGCTATTTTGCAAGTTCTCCCACTTGGAAATCATGGAGGGGTCTGAAATTGTCATCGTAGGTGCATGTCCACTGTGAGAGACATAATCAAAAAAAATATTCCAGAAATCATAATGTATGATTTTTTTAACTATTTATTTGTATGATACAGCTGCAAAGAAGTATTTGAACACCTGAGAAAATCAATGTTAATATTTGGTACAGTAGCCTTTGTTTGCAATTACAGAGGTCAAACGTTTCTTGTAGTTTTTCACCAGGTTTGCACACACTGGAGGAGGGATTTTGGCCCACTCCTCCACACAGATCTTCTCTAGATCAGTCAGGTTTCTGGGCTGTCGCTGAGAAACACAGAGTTTGAGCTCCCTCCAAAGATTCTCTATTGGGTTTAGGTCTGGAGACTGGCTAGGCCACGCCAGAACCTTGATAAGCTTCTTACAGAGCCACTCCTTCGTTATCCTGGCTGTGTGCTTCGGGTCATTGTCATGTTGGAAGACCCAGCCTCGACCCATCTTCAAAGCTCTAACTGAGGGAAGGAGGTTGTTGCCCAAAATCTTGCAATACATGGCCCCGGTCATCCTCTCCTTAATACAGTGCAGTCGCCCTGTCCCATGTGCAGAAAAACACCCCCAAAGCATGATGCTACCACCCCCATGCTTCACAGTAGGGATGGTGTTCTTGGGATGGTACTCATCATTCTTCTTCCTCCAAACACGGTTAGTGGAATTATGACCAAAAAGTAATATTTTGGTCTCATCTGACCACATGACTTTCTCCCATGACTCCTCTGGATCATCCAAATGGTCATTGGCAAACTTAAGACGGGCCTTGACATGTGCTGGTTTAAGCAGGAGAACCTTCCGTGCCATGCATGATTTTAAACCATGACATTACCAACAGTAACCTTGGAAACGGTGGTCCCAGCTCTTTTCAGGTCATTGACCAGCTCCTCCCGTGTAGTCCTGGGCTGATTTCTCACCTTTCTTAGGATCATTGAGACCCCACGAGGTGAGATTTTGCATGGAGCCCCAGTCCGAGGGAGATGGACAGTCATGTTTAGCTTCTTCCATTTTCTAAATGATTGCTCCAACAGTGGACCTTTTTTCACCAAGCTGCTTGGCAATTTCCCCGTAGCCCTTTCCAGCCTTGTGGAGGTGTACAATTTTGTCTCTAGTGTCTTTGGACAGCTCTTTGGTCTTGGCCATGTTAGTAGTTGGATTCTTACTGATTGTATGGGGTGGACAGGTGTCTTTATGCAGCTAATGACCTCAAACAGGTGCATCTAATTTAGGATAATAAATGGAGTGGAGGTGGACATTTTAAAGGCAGACTAACAGGTCTTTGAGGGTCAGAATTCTAGCTGATAGACAGGTGTTCAAATACTTCTTTGCAGCTGTATCATACAAATAAATAGTTAAAAAATCATAAATTGTGATTTCTGGAATTTTTTTTTTGGATTATGTCTCTCACAGTGGACATGCACCTACGATGACAATTTCAGACCCCTCCATGATTTCCAAGTGGGAGAACTTGCAAAATAGCAGGGTGTTCAAATACTTATTTTCCGCACTGTATATATATATATATACATATATATATATACATATATATATATACATATATATATATATATATACATATATATATATATACATATATATACATATATATATATATACATACATATATATATATATATATATATATATATATATATATATATATATATATAATTTCATAGTGCAAGATTCTTTACAGTTCACAATCTTCGGGGGGGGGAGTGAACATCATTACGCAAAATCATTCATCCTGGAAACAGAATATTTATGACCAGAGCAAAAAAAACATACCAGGATATTCTGACGACGGTCAAACAAGGACAGGCAGGGAGTTTAGTTCTATCTGCAAGACGCCCCATGTGATCATTAGGCATTAGGTGTCAGCGGCACACACAATGTACTAATGTATAAAGAGGTATACAAGTTTGCCTACAATCAAATAACCAACTGCTATATATCAGTTAGGATTACACACACAAATAATTGTATCACAGGTTAGTTACCTTGTACAACCATGTATAGATATCAGTCTGACAGGATAGATTAGATAGACATTTAAAATTCACCCACTAGTGTATTATATAAATAAAATGGCACTGTGAACATCTCCATCTCTGTGATGAATGTATAATCCAACCACTGCCTCTACCTGCTGGATAGACTGATATACCATACCTGATATCTATGCTATACAATTTTTTTGTGTAATCCTCACTTTGAACCCAACTGATATATAGCAGTTAGTTATTTGATTGTAGGTAAACTTATATACCTTTTTATACATTAGTACATTGCGTGTGTGCTGTTGCCTTCTCCTGACACCCCCGCATTCCTAATAATCACATATGACCTCTTGCAGAAAGAACTGAACTCCCTTGGTTGATTGACCCTCATGAGAATATACTGATGGGATGTTTTTTGTAATTTGCTCTGGTTAGAAATATTGTGTTTCCACCTAAGGTAGGATTTATTCCAATATCCTGGATTCCTATATATACACAGGTTGAGTCTCTAAAAGAGTATTATAATGAACACTAACATGGTGTATTGATACATTATAGATGGGGTTTTTTTCCCCCTGAAGATCAAACGCAACATTGAGATTGAAACGCATCGGGTTACCTTCAACGGTAATCCATCTATTATGAAAACATTGTACACCAGAGCTCTTGCTGTTGTGTATGCATTTTCCCCTCTCCAACCTCATATTGTTTTTAATGTAATACTTTTCACAAAAAGAAACAATATATTTTTATAAACACAAGTAGTTATTTACTTGCAAGCTGTGTATAGGCCCCTGGGAGTATTTTTTTTTTCTACATACAATATTTGGGCTAGCAGCGCTCTGTCCACAGCCAGGGGAGGTGGGTCCCAATCTTTGTTTAAAACATGTGTTTACCAACCTCCCCCGGTAGTACAGTGGGCGTAGGCAGCGATAGTTCCCTATATGTCCGACAGCTGATCCTAGTGAACCACAAGCGTTACCATGTAGCAGACTGTCAGTAAAGAATAAATGAATGAAGAATCTCTATACAGACTCCTTATGTCATTTATGTAAAGCGGTGCAGAGGAATGACCATCTACAGTCCCTTTCTCAGTCTCCAAAAAAAAAAAAAAAGGGGGGGGGGGATATGGATATTTTTTAGGTTCACCCGCACTAAGCCTCCAACCCTCCACGGATTAGTCGGCTTCCCCGATGCGCCTCCTGTGCCGATTGGCTGGGAGGAGAAGCCAGAAGACGATAGCGAATATTGATTCGCTATTGTCACAAGTGGGTGGGTTCGGGAAGCAATGCTTTGTGCCCAGAGCTCAACCTTTTTCAAGCCAATTGGAGCCTCAGGTGTACGAGTCCAGCTCCCTTCAGGGGGGCAGCACTACCAGTGCCCTTAATAGACCGGCCGGTAAGACCCCTTTTCACATGGTGCGGACTCTGCCAAGAAGATCCACCTGCTCAGCGGGGGATCCGTCAGCTGATCCCCGCTAAGCAGGTGGATGACAGGTCTTCGTCCTGTCTGCTGATGCAGACACAACCCGCTGTGCTCTATGGAGCGGTCAGAAGGAAACAGACCGCCTGTCCATTTCCACTGGATACCATCCGATTCGATCTGCTAGATGTATGGGGAAATGGAATCCCCCATCTGTCTGTTTTCAGCAGACTGGACTGGATCAGATGCAGGCAGGTGTAAACTAACACATGTCCATTTACATCAGCCTCTCCATTGAGAAAAATAGGTGGTCCAATTAAGAATAAAAAAAAATAAAAAAAAAACACAAACACACCACACATGATATTTTAGATTCTCAATTTTACATCCATGTTGGTCCACATGCATGTCCCCAAACGCAGACAGTGTGACCTCAGGGTCATGTACCCACACAGATGTCAGATTGGGAAAACCAGCTATGCCCGTGTAGCCATTGCATCCCAATTGACATAAATGGAAAAAAATAAAAAAAGGGGCGCACATGGCCTGGCATCAAAAGCGTTAAATGAAAACTTTGGTTGCTGTCTCACCTGGGAAGTGTCAGCATCTCCAATCAATGAAAACTTCTCTGAGAGATTTGTTCTGATATCCGATATCTCTTGTGGTTCACCCCTTTCTGGATAAGTTATTGCTGTCCCAAGATAGGATGGTCTTGGATGAGGACGATGATCTTGGTTTGGATTCATATTTCCTAAAAACACCTTAGGAATGAAAAAGACAGCATTTCATTTTTTTTTTTTTTATAAGAGTAAAAACCAAAGGGCACGATATGCACCCTGAAATTTTAAACTCCACTTATCACACATACAGGCTGATTTTAGAGCATCAAAAAACAAGATAATTTTTACAACAGATGACCAAATTCTCATGAACAGATGACAGTTCTGCATGGACTTCTATAGCATACCAGGCAAGAGGACAGCGCAAACATAAGCTGGCCATACAT
Organism: Rana kukunoris; assembly: GCA_029574335.1. Classification (NCBI taxonomy): domain Eukaryota; kingdom Metazoa; phylum Chordata; class Amphibia; order Anura; family Ranidae; genus Rana; species Rana kukunoris. Next base: position 90,038,607 of record CM056056.1, on the reverse strand, counting down.
TATATAGTTTTCTCTTTAACGGGTAAAAGTGCGTCGCCATTCCACAGTGGATGCAATTTTGAAGCATGACACATTGGGTATCAATTTACTAGGGGTGCAACGGATCAAAAAACTCCTGGTTCGGATCGTTCCTCGGATCAGGAGTCACGGATCAGATCATTTTTCGGATCAGCAAAAAAAAAAAAACTCCCCCACTAATATCCACACCCCCCCCCCCCCCTTGCAAAAAAATAAATGGTGTCACCCCCCCCCACCCACTATGGTCACCCCCTCAGTACAGACACCCCCCAGTAGTGCAGACCTCCTCAGACAGTAACCGCCCCCCCAGTAGTGCAGACCTCAGACAGTAACCCCCCCCCCCAGTAGTGCAGACCTCAGACAGTAATGCAATTAATGCAACCATGCAATTAATAACTTGCATGGTTGATGATTAAAACAGACACATCCAAGTATGCAGACATCCGAGGTAAAGCTGTTCACATACATTTTCCTCCTCACTGCCATTGACGTCATTCCTACCACGCTGAGCGCCAATGAGTGCTTCAAGCCTCACTTTCAGATCGCTCTACTGCAGGGTGGTCTTCCCAGTCACAATTGTAGATTGACAGCGGTAAGAGCTGGCGGTCTGGAGGAGGACAGTCTATGTGCACAACTTTACCCCAGATGCCTGCATACTTAGATGTGCCTCTTTTTATCATTAACCATGTGAGCCACCAAGGGCCAGATTCAGGTAGAAGTTACGTGGCTTATCTATAGATAAGCCGCATAACTTCTAACCTACGCCGTCGTATCTGTTTTCTGTATTCAGAAAACAATATACGCCGGGATTGAGTTTAGATACGAGCGGCGTAATTGTATTTCGCCGTCGTATCGGAACTGCAATTTCAAAATGGCCGCTAGGGGCGTTCCCGCTGATTTAAGCCGAGAATATGTAAATCAGCGAGATACGCCAATTCACGGTCGGACGCGGGCCCGATGCAGTCACTTTACGACGTTTCCGTAAGGGGTTTCCCGGCGTAAAGATAAAGCAACAAAAAGCACGCGTATCCTATGTTTCACGTCATTTGCGTAACTTGTCCATGAATAGGGGATTGACGTCATTGACGTTCACGTAGAAAACACTGTCCTAATGTGGAGCATGCGCACTGGAATACATTGACGGCCGGCGCATGCGCAGTGCGTTCGCCACGGGATCGCGCCTAGAAAAACAAAAAGCTCACAACCCCAATCGCATTCTGAGATCCACCAACCAGAATCTACTCCAGATACCCAAAGCCAGATACAAATCCAAAGAAGAACGTAGATTTGCAGTCCAAGGACCTAGACTGTGGAACGCTCTACCAACCACCATCCGATTGGAGGTGAACCACTTGGCCTTCAGAAGAAAGATCAAAACCTATCTCTTCTGGGAGGTCAAAAAAAGTTTCACTCAGGGAATGGATACTAAGCACCCGGAGGCGATTCAGTTTGCATGTGTTGCGCTATATAAGTTTATCACTCACCCACTAATCTTAGTTTTTTTAACCCCATTATGTTACTGACCGATTAATCGATTATGAAAATTGTAATCGATTAATTTCACAAATCGATTCATTGTTTCGGACCTACTTGTAGGTTTGTTTTGTTGTGATTAGCCAGAGCTAATCACATGGTACAGATGGACTGTGATTGGTTCTGTCTTTACCATGTGATTACTTTGACCAATTACAGCTAGCAACACAATTGTACACAATGGATGGCATGAAAGGGAGCTATCCATTTACAATTGTCGTGTGACCCACTGTGATTGGTCACATGGTACCAACAGTGAGCCAGTACACTGGTCATTGGCTGTGTCTGGGACACAGCCAGTGAAAGGTTGTGATGCTGCATTGCCCTTTCTGAGAAAATGTCCACTTAGAACAGTAAAGCCACGTGTGTGTGTGTGTGTGTGTGTGTGTGTGTGTGTGTGTGTGTGTGTGTGTGTGTGTGTGTGTGTGTGTGTGTGTGTGTGTTATTTTTTTTCTCATACATTTACATACCCTGGCAGAATAGCCCATCTGTACCATGTGATTAGCTCTGGCTAATCAACACAAAATGAATCAGTTTCATTCAGTAAAATCATGAAATGAGACCGTCAGTACATCAGGATTGATCTATCTCTCGATAGAGATAGATTATTGATTTGTGTTTTCTTTGCAAAATGGAGCACAACACACTCTGCCCGAAATGTATGAGGTACAAATTATTTATTTGCAGAATTGTATAACTGAAACGGTGTTCTTTCCCCAAATGTTCAGTATTTTGTGGTTTAGTTAGCAAAAAAAAAAACTCAGTGGTGATTAAATATCAAAAAAGAAAGCTCTAGTTGTGTGAACAAAAATGGTAAAAATCTAGTTTGGGTACAGCTTACATTACTGCGTAATTGTCAGTGTGACAGCGCTGAAAGAAGAAAAATTTACCTGGGCAGAAAGGGTATAAAAGTGCCCAGTATTGAAGATGTTAAATTAGAATCAGTGTGTTTTAGGCAGGATCACAAAAAAAAAACAAATCCAAAACACGTACCACTGTTTGAGCCCTTCTACAGGTACAAACTATTCTAACATACACAAATGTGGTATCACCGCAATCTCCACAAGAAGATTTTATTTTGGGTTGTTCTTTGGTGTCAAGTTATTGTAACAGCAAGAAATATATTGCTAAATAAAAAATAAAGTTTTGTTTGTTTTTTTACTATTTTGGGCCAGTTTTCCTTTCAAACAAAAATATATATGTACAGTTTTACTAACCAGAGTTAGTAAAGCCAAAGCTGAGAAAATTGTGTTCAGGCATTAACATTAGTTTTACCCTCAGTCACTAAGGGGTTAAAGAAGAAAACTCCCAGGAATACTCACCTCCTCATGTCAGTGATGGGGAACTTGCACCAAGTTCCATCAAGATGGCACGGCCAGAGTGTGCTGGGAATTTGGGATAAAATCTCCTGCAATAAAGAGCTGCCTGCTTGCAGTTTTACACACTTGTTTGGGCCCCACGTCTGGGTAAGTTCGCCAAGACATTTCTGGCCCCTCCTCCTTCCCCACGCTGCCTTCTGGGACACACAGGTCCCAGAAGAAGGTGGGACCACTAATAAAGCACAGCATGACTTCCGCATGCGCAGTAGGAAAACAGCTGCGAATCCTGAAGGCTTCACTGCTGGCTTCCTTACTTACAAGGCCGGTGCCTTCATCTGAAGCAGATTAATGAATCAGCTGCTGTGCCAATGTCACAGGATTCCTAGACAGGTAAGTGTCCTTATATTAACCACTTAAGACCCGGACCAATACGCTGGCAAATGACCCAAGGGGTTTTTGCGATTCGGCACTGCGTCGCTTTAACAGACAATTGCGCGGTCGTACGACGTGGCTCCCAAACAAAATTTGCGTCCTTTTTTTCCCACAAATAGAGCTTTCTTTTGGTGGTATTTGATCACCTCTGCGGTTTTTATTTTTTGCGCTATAAACAAAAAATAGAGCGACAATTTAAAAAAAAAATGCAATATTTTTTACTTTTTGCTATAATAAATATCCCCCAAAAATATATAAAAAAACATTTTTTTTCCTCAGTTTAGGCCGATACGTATTCTTCTACATATTTTTGGTAAAAAAAAAAAAAAATCGCAATAAGCGTTTATCGGTTGGTTTTCGCAAAATTTATAGCGTTTACAAAATAAGGGATAGTTTTATTGCATTTTTATTAATTATTTTTTTTTTTTTACTACTAATAGCGGCGATCAGCGATTTTTTTCGTGACTGCGACAATATGGCGGACACTTCGGACAATTTTTACACATTTTTGGGAAAATTGTCATTTTCACAGCAAAAAATGCATTTAAATTGCATTGTTTACTGTGGAAATGACAGTTGCAGTTTGGGAGTTAACCACAGGTGGCGCTGTAGGGAATGTGTACCTAATGTGTGTGTTTACTACTGTAGGGGGGTGTGGCTGTAGGTGTGACGTCATCGATCGCGTCCCCCTATTACAGGGATGACGCGATCGATGCTCCGGCCACAGAGAAGCACGGTTCTCCCCGTTCTTCCGCTCCAGGGACGGATCGCCGCACTGCAGCGGCGATCGGGTCCGCGAATCCCGCGGTCCCGGAGCTTCGGACCGGGTCGCGGGCGCGCGCCCGCGACCCACGGCTGGGTACTATAACCAACGTATATATACGTTTATGTGCCCAGCCGTGCCATTCTGCCGACGTAAATCTGCAGGAGGCGGTCCTTAAGTGGTTAAAGTAAGAAACTATTTGTAGATGCTGACTTTTAAATTATATTTATTTTTTTTACAGACGGGAGCTCCTCTTTAATGCCTTCTTCACACAGGGGTTCTACACTATAGGGCCACGTTTCCCTGCATGGGGATGCACAAGTGTTGTTTAACCCTGTGCAGGCAGTCCCACTGATGTCTATTGGGATGCACTAGCTGCACAGCCACAGCCACTCCCTCCCAATCCGACACTGCTTGTGTCATTTACACACATGGATATCAGATTAGGAGCAGTGTCTGTGCAGATGCTGCACGTTTTTTGTTTTGTTTTTGTAATAACAAACATGTTATACTTATCTGCTCTGTGCAGTTGGTTTTCCACTGATCCTCCTCTACTTGGGTCTCTTTTCGTTGCTCCTCGCCCCTCCCTCCTGTTGGGTCCCCCCACAGCAAGAAGCTTGCTATGGGGTCACCCAAGCCAAGCTGCAGCTATGTTTGTCCATTCAGACATGGCGATGTGAATTGACCCTGCGCCCTCCTTCCTGAATGGCTAGGTGACTTGACAGCTGCGGGAGCCAATGACATCACTGCTGTGTCTCAGCCAATCAGGAGTCCCAGACAGCTAAGAAACTCATGGACATCACTGGATAGAGATGGGGCTCAGGCAAGTATTGGGAGAGGGACTGCTACACACAGAAGGCTTTTTATGTTAAAGTGATTGTAAAGTCTTGTTTGAAAATTGATATATATCTCAAACATGTTATACTTACCTGTTCTGTGTAGTTGATTTTGCACAAAGCAGCCCTGATCCTCCTCTTTTCGGGTCCCTCTTAGCTGCTCCTGCCCCCACAGCAAGTAGCTTGCTGTGGGGGCACCTAAACTGCAGCTGTGTGTGTCCACTCAGACATGGAACTACCTCTTGGCCTCTCCCCATGCCTGGCTAAATGACCGACAGCCTCGGGAGCCAATGGTGCTGCTGCTGTGTCTCTGCCAATCACGAGAGTCCTGGATGCCTGAGGGGGCCCGTGGGCATGGACATTACTGGACAGAAAGGGGGCTCAATATATACGGTATAAAGTATATGGGTGTATATATATATATATATATATATATATATATATATATATATATATATATATATATATAAAGTATACGGGTGGCTTCTGCACACAGAAGTTTTTTTTATCTTAATGCAAAGACCACATCAGGATAAAAAGCCTTCTGCCTTTACAACCCCTTTAAGAACAAACGCATCACACCACCCTTACCAGCACACACCTGTCCTCACCCTCCCAGTATGCCGAGTGATGTGAATGAGCCACTTGAAAAAGCAGAACCCTTGCCATTTACAGAATACTAGATTGTAAGCTCTTACTAGCAGGGCCCTCTGATCCCTCCTGTATTCATTTGTATTGTGACTGTACTGTCTTCCCTGATGTAAAGCGCTGCGCAAACTGTTGGTGCTATATAAATCCTGAATAATAATAATAAAACTGTGTAGCAGTCACGGGAACCTCAGATATTCTTTCATCATAAATATTTACTAGAGGTTTTCCACCATACACACCAAGGGAGCATTAATACCCTAGTAAGGCTTGTTTGTTTCCATCTGTGTCCATTTAGATTTCCCTTCACTTCCTGTCCCATAGACAAACAGGAAGTGAGAGGAAATCCCTGGGTGCCACCAGAATGAGTGTCCCCATTAGAAGATTTCCCTTCAATTCCTGTTCTGGTGTCAACCCAAAATTTGGAAATTAATTTTATTTTAATAGTAAACAGGACACATATAAAGGGGGTCTCCCTAATGGGGGCAGAGGTAGCAATAAGAACTGTCAGGGGTTCTATCCAAACTGGAAAGCAGAGTTGTGTCTTCAGTTCATATTATAGAGCCTGCCGGTACGGAGTGTCCCCAGGGATGGATGTACGGAGCACTTCACACAGGGGACACCCTCCATACACAGGACTGGGTGAGGGACCCTATGACACAACACCCGGAATACACCCCGAAAGTATACTAAAAGACCAGACTTCCTGGGACCTGTAGTCCCCGTCCCCAGACACGGAGCTCAGCTCACCGTACAAGGCGCTCTCTTCAATAAATCCCCGGACCGCGGCCACCATTCAACCGTTGCCGCCACCGTCTCTTTTTAAATTCCTCCAATCCAGAGTCGCCGCCGGCCGAACTGTATTATGGGAAGAGGCGTCCCAGCTTTCAGCAGAAATCTTGCTTGAGTTACTGCGCACGCGCAGCATCTCAAACGCTATGAAAGGCAATCGGAAAAACTCCTCCCCACAAGTGTCATTCATCTCTCCTGGCACGCCGAGTTTCCTCCCAAGCCAGACGTTTTTTCCTGCCCTCTATATCCCGCCTACTTCTCTGAAACACCGCCTACTTTGGGATTGACGTCCGCCAATAAGCGCGAGTTGTTGGTTGCGCTGTTCCGCTCTGTTATAAACACCGTCAGCCGCATCTTTTCCAATGCATCAGATACTCTCCCCGTGCTGCAGGATGTACATGTTCCGTCTGAGGGGGAAGGGAGCCACACACAGATCACCATCAACCCCTTCCATATCCCAGAGGCAGTGCTGGCCTGTCATTCCCTTACATTGCCACTACAGGGCGCTGTACACGTGCAGGAAGTCAGTCATAAAAAGAGACCCTGTCACTACACTAAATGAGGATCCATTAACCACTTGCTTACTGGGCACATAAACGCCCTTCATGCCCAGGCGAAATTTCAGCTTCCGGCACTGCGTCGCTTTAACTGACATTTGCGCGGTCGTGCGACGTGGCTCCCAAACAAAATTGGCATCCTTTTTTCCCCACAAATAGAGCTTTCTTTTGGTGGTATTTGATCGCCCGTGCGGTTTTTATTTTTTGTGCTATAAACAAAAAAAATCGACAATTTAAAAATATATATATATTTTTTACTTGTTGCTATAATAAATATCCCATTTTTTTTTTAAACTATTGTTTTTTTCTCAGTTAAAGCGGTAGTTCTGCGGGAATTTTTTTTTTTTTTTTTACGGTGATTCGGGCTCTGTTAATATACCTAATGTTACACTCACCAGTCCTGTCTTTGCTGCCACGATTGTCCCGATTTACAGAAAAAGGATGTTTTATAAAACGGAGAGATGGACGTTTCCATCTTGTGTGTGGGCACTCCTGAAGCCCACCACGGTATACTTCCGGGGATGTACACGCTGTGCCCAATCGCGTGTGCCAATCGCTGTGCCCAATCAATGTGTATTCTCCCCCCGACAGCGTTATGTCTCCTGGGAGTCAGTCCTGACAATCCCAGGAGACGCGCTGTGCTCAAATCGCGCAAGATCTCGCCGGTCACGTGACTCGGCAAGCGTGAGGAAACATGTTGTAACTCGTCACAACGGGGCGGGTCATTATGACGCCAGCCGTTGCGAGTCACGTGACCGGCGAGATCTTGCGCGATTTGAGCACAGCGCGTCTCCTGGGATTGTCAGGACTGACTCCCAGGAGACATAACGCTGTCGGGGGAGAATACACATACACGCCCACTCCCCGTGGTGGATTGTGATTGACAGGGCATAAACTGAAGCAGTTGGATGAAGAAAAAAAAAACAAAAAAAAACGTATTAGTTACTGTTAATGCCTAGCAGTTTGATTGAGATAAAGTCCAAATTTAGGGTGAACCTCCGCTTTAAGGCCGATACGTATTCTTCTATGTATTTTTGTAAAAAAAAAAAATCGCAATAAGCGACTGCTTTGCGCAAAAGTTATAGCGCCTCCAAAATAGGGGACAGAATTATGATTTTTTTTTTACAATTTTTTTTTTACTAGTAATGGCGGCGATCTGCGATTTTTATTGGGACTGCAACATTACGGCGGACACATCGGACACTTTTGACAAATTTTTGGTGCCATTCACATTTATACAGCGACCAGTGCTATAAATATGCACTAATTACTGTATAAATGTGACTGGCATTGAAGGGGTTAACACTAGGGAGTGAGGAAGGGGTTAAATGTGTTTCCTGGGTGTGTTCTAACTGTGTGGGGGGAGGGGGGTGACTGGGGGAGGTAAGCGATGCTGTGTTCCTATGTACAAGGGAAACAGCGTCTGTCTCCTCTCCCTGACAGGACGTGGAGCTCTGTGTTTACACACACAGCTCCACGTCCCTGCTCTGTTACCGCCGATCGCATGTACCTGGCGGACACCGCGGCCGCCGGGTACACGCATCAAATCCTCGGCGATGCAACGGCACTGTGTGGCGCACGCGGGGAATTACAACAACATTGACATCCAAAGACGTGACCCCGGCAGCTCAGGTCCGCGCTGTTGATGTCTTTTGTCAATAGCGCGGATCTGTAGTGGTTAAAGCGGAGCTCAACACAAAAATGGAACTTCCGCTTTTTTGTTCAAATGTGTCACATTTGGCACTTTACAGGGGGTGCAGATATCTGTCTAAGCTACTCGTGCATGCGCAGTAGGGAACCGGGCAGTGAAGCCGCAATGCTTCACTTCCCGATTCCCTCATTAAGGATGGCGGCGGGTGCAGCCAAGGGACAAGCGATTGCTCGGCCTCCGCTGCTGACATCGCGCTGGACAGGTAAGTGTCCATATTTTAAAAGTCAGCAGCTGCAGGATTTGTAAAATTGCAAAAAATGTATCGGAACGACCTCCTGAAGCCCAGAGTCACTGAGCAGCAGTAAATGATAAAACAGAACTAAACCTATCCATATAATGTTTTCAAAAAACAGTTGCATTGCTGGAATACTAGGATTGCTAACTGTCACATTTGCTTGTGTCCTCAACCAAACTGTCATAACTGATCACACGTGCAGCTACACGACAGTTGCAGATCAAACAGAAGCAGCTTGGCTGTAAAAGGTTGGAGGGTTTATTCTGCTTTAGGCTCCATTCTCACCTGATTGCAAATTGCTGCAAAACGCAGGGCGCGTTTGCGATGCTATTACTTCTAATGGCACCCCAATTGTGTCGCAATCTTTCCATGATAATCACACTGCAATCGCAAAGCAAACTGCTGTCGCCCAAAAGAAGCTTATATTCCCTTTGAGCATTGCATGTTGCAATTGGGCGCCATTAAGTAATGGCATCACAAACACGTCCCGCATTTTGCAGCGATATGAAATTGCGGGCAAAATCACGGCAATTTCGCTCACAATCAGATGTGAATGGAGTCTTAAGGCTGTCAGCAGACCAGTCTACAAATTCAGCAATGCTTAAAAATAGAGAGCAACTGAGCATGTGCAGAGCAGGGTGAGGCAGAATATTACTGGATCTTACACAGCATAGGCACTGATATTTTATGTTTTACAAGGGGACATCTAGTAGGACTTAAAATGGTTGGAAATGCATTCTTTGCATTAAGATAAAAAATACCTTCTGTGTGTAGAAGCCCCCTTAATACTTACCTGAGGTCCATCTTCATCCAGTGATGTGCACGATAGACTCGGCTGTCACTCCAGATTGGCTGAGACATGGCAGTGGGCGCCATTAGCTTCCGCTGCAGTCAGTGAGCCAATGAGGAGAGAGAGGGGGCAGGGCCGAGCCGCCACTCTGTGTCTAAATAGACACACAGAGCAGTGGTTCAGCTTGGGTGCCACCATAGCAAGATGCACTCGGCAGGAGGGAGGGTCCAGGTATACCAGCGAGGGACCAGAGAAGTGGAGGACCTGGGCTGCTCTGTGCAAAACAACTGCACAGAGCAGGTAAGTATAAAATGTTTGTTATCTTTAAACAAAAAAAACAGAGGGCCAGATTCAGGTACACGTACATTTGCGCAGCGTATCCGAGATCCGCTACGCAGCCGTATTTTACCAGGCTCTAGAACGAATTCTGGTAGATTTTTGCCCGTACGATACGGCGGCGTAGTTTATTTCTCGCCGCGTAATCGAAATACACGACGATCGAACTGCGCATGCTCCGTTCAGAAATTTCCCGCCGTGCATTGCGCGAAATAACGTCGTTACGTCATTTTTTTTTTTGAGTAGCATCGTTTACAGACATTCCTATTCCCGGACGACTTATGTAAAAAATAATAAAAGACGTCGGAAAACGTTGCAATTCGACGCGGGAACGACGGCCATACTTAACATGGGCTGTCTAATATTAGACCAGCTAAAAGCTGGTATAACATTATGCAGCGAAAAGATGACTAAAGATGCCGTAAGAGATTGCGATTGAAGATCGTAATTTTGGGGATCGACGGCAAAAGCTCATTTGCATACCCCGACGCGGAAAACGACGGGAAGTCCACCCAGCGGCCGCAATTTTATTGCAGCGTAGATCCGAAGGCGTACGAACACGTAAGCCAGTCGGATTGAAGCGCAAAGCCATCTTTTCATGGTTTGAGGATTCAAACTAGTGAAAAAACGCACGTAATTAGAAAGTACTCCGGTCTAACACCAGTTAGACAGGAGTTACGGCTCTGTGAATCTGGCCCAGAGACTTTAGTATCACTTTAACTTTCTTTCCACTTTATTTACTATGATTGTTCGTTCCACCTTGTGGCCATATTGCGGTATTTTCCTAATGCACTAAAACATTTGACCTGAAGGAAAAACGGCCTAATATCATTTATTTTTGCCCCATTTATACAGAAAAAATTCACAGATTCTATTTATTTATTTTTCTTATAAATACACCCCAAAATGGTTCGGTCAAACCTAAAGCATCAATTAGACTGTGATGTCATATAGAAAAACTGTGAGGGGGCGAGGGGAAGAGCCCATAGGGCATCGCTAATCAGTAAAGAGGATCTTCAGTCAGCCTAAAAAATATAAAGGACTGAATAAGAGAGGGTGGCTACATTTCTACATACAGTGGGAGCACGGAGAATGAACATAGACACCCTCTAATAGGAAGTCAGATCACAGAACCAAAAACATTTTTGGGATATTTGGAGGAGGCTGAAATTAACCACTTAAGGACCGCCTCCTGCACATATACGTCGGCAGAATTGCACGGTTGGGCACATGCACGTACAGGTACATGCTGTGCTCGTACCCAGCCGATCCCAAGTCTGTGTGAATGGGCTCCTATTCTAAGTACTAGGTGGTATAGTGCGATCAGAATGTACCCACAAATCCCATATCTTATGGAATATACAAGGGCAGCCTCTAGCTTCATATGTCAGTTTGTAGAGTTGGAGCAGGGCCGGCCTTTGGGGTGTGCGAGCTGTGCGCCCGCACAGGGTGCCATGGGCAACAGGGGCGCCATTCGGCCATCACAGCCTGTAGAATGTGAATTGCTGCCCGTGCACCATCCCGTTCCGCCCGCTCCACTGAGCCGGCAAATTGCCGCCAGTGTTGCAAACCGTCCGTGAATCGGGGTGTCCATGAAAGTCCGTAAAAAGATGTCCGCGAGCCGACCATGCAACTGCGCATGCGCCGTTCCGAAGCCGGCCAGGCTCGGGAAAGCTTGTATGCGCTCGGCCGGGGCGGCGCATGCGCAGTAACTTAATGGCGCCACACGGCGCCATTTTTGAATAAACAATCGGGACAGTGTATTGCACTTACCATAGGAGGATTTGGCCAAGCAGGGGTGAGGAGGAGGGGAGTAAAACTGGGGGGATATGAAGTGAGAGGAGGACTGCGAGCCTGGAGGGTGAAGCGGCCATGGCATGCAGGGGAGGGACAGAGACTGATGTGCTCTGTCCACAGTCCACCATTATATAACTTCTCCTCCACATCATCAGTATGCTGTGTCCTCCTCCTGTGCCCCTCTTACCTCTCCACAGGTCAGAGCTGCCCTGATGGTGGGAAGAGGAGGAGGCCACTGTAAGGGGGTGAGGAGAACACTATCGTATCTGCAGCCTCTGTCTGGATGTTGGTGGGTGTGATTTTTTTTTGGGGGGGGGGCAGCATTTCATTCTTGGTACCAGGCAGCACAATGTCTTGGGGGCAAAAGGATTAGCTTGCACAGGGCGCCTGAACACCTAAGGCCGGCCCTGAGTGGGAGTGCCCGATTAATAAGAGTAAGCCGAAAGGCTATAGTAGGGGGAGATGAGGACTTCCTGTGCATTCAAAAGTTATAGACTTTTTGGCATAAATAAAGGTTATCGTAGAAAGAGTTGGGTATTATTAGAGAGGGACCCGTCATCAATATAACCAAGAAGGTGGTGACTTCAGACCAAAACTCCCCAAGTTTTAAATTGTGATGCACTATCACTATGGGCACCATGCAGGCCAGCTGTTGGCATTCTAACAACTGTAATGTCATGGGTTAATAAGGAGGACATCAGTGTCTGAGGACGTCCTTGTTTGCCCTTTCCTGTCAGCAGTGGGGTCACATTAGCTGGATGAGGGGGAAGAAAAACACTGGAATACTAGTTAAGCGGTTGTAAACCCGCATATATATATATATTTTTTTTTTTACACTTGCAAGGCAAAAGTCATAATGAGCTAATATGCACCGCATATTATCTCATTATGAAATACTTACCTCGCAACTAGGAGAAGTGACCTTCCGGGTATCGCCGCTCCAGCGCTGTGATTGGCTGGAGCGGCGATGACGTCACTCCCACGCATGCGCGCAGGAGAGTTCATTCCGGCAAGGGTCGGCGCCGGCCGGCCCTTCAGCCGAGGATCCCCCCCTGCGCATGCGCCGCTGCAATCAGCGGCACATTGCGAGGGGAATATCTCCTAAACCGTACAGGTTTAGGAGATATTCTTTATACCTACAGGTAAGCCTTATTATAGGCTTACCTGTAGGTAAAAGTCAAAAAGTGGGTTTACAACCACTTTAGTATCGGTGTGCTTTGTAAACATGAATTACCTTCAATGTTGGATGTCCTAGGTGTGTCAATGCTGCTGTATTATGTAAAAATATTTGTTATTTATTTATTTATTTTACATTTTGGAATAGGGTGCTTTGAGAATTTGCAGAATTTTAAACAATGAGAAAGACTGATTTAATTGGAACGTTGTTTTAATCATTTGTTCAATTAGAATTTTCCACCTTTGTGACAGGTTTACTTAAAATGGCAACAATTGTATTTTCAATAACCACATCTTTTCAGCCATCATAACTATGATTATCATAGAAATTTTCATATAATACTCACATTTCTATATGCTTGCTCTGCCATACTTTCTTTTACCACAAATCTTTTATCACTTCAATCATTCCCTACAGTTACAAGCTTTTGTACCACCTGCCCGCCCTATTAGATTGTAAGCTCTTCTGAGAAAGGGCCTTCTTAATCCTCTTGTATTTTATTGTATTGTAACTGTATTGTCTTCCTTTTATATTGTAAAGTGCTACGTAAATGCGCTATATAAATTCTGTATAATAATAACAATAATAATACTTTCACTTACATATTTTGAACAGTGATTTGCAGATAAACCACTAGAGGGCGCAAACACTCAATTTACAGTCAATACACTGTCTTCACTTTAGAAAAAAAACATTAAAAGTCAGCAGCTACAGTATTTTTAATAAAAGTACGCTTACCTGTCATCCAGGGACCCAGTGCCATCTTCGCCTGGGCTAGTTCTTTACTAGTCCTTGGGTCCGCGACTCCAGCATCTTTAGTGTGGCAAGCCGTCTATGACAGTTTGCAGCTTCACTGTGCATGCTCGAGCCACGCAGCACTTTGTGAATGGTCTTTTTTTCTGGTAGCGAGTAACTATTTCTGACAGGTACCCATTCCCACTTTCACAATTCTTGCCTAGGTGAGGATTACTTCAGATTGGACGTGGCTTGGCAGATTCAGAATAGTTTATTAATCCCAAAGGAAATTATTACATTTAATTTTCACAGACTGAGCACCTCGTGCCAAACCTGCGGCACTTTGGCACTTTTTGTACAGCCCTTGGTGCCCCCTGCAGATGTTAATTTATGTTTCCCTATTGCCTTATTATAGTAGTGATTTATGTAATATATCTGCAAGCTGTTAAAGTCTGCTCCAACATCTCTTACAGCATGTTCACAGTCTCTGACCATCTCTTGTATCATATTTATAGTCTTGTGTGTGTCTGCTGTCTCTTATAATGAATATTCGCTGATTTTTTTATGTCCCTGAGATTAAATACAGGACATACTGTAAAAATTGTGGCTAAATAGTGGCATCTAGTGGTGATACAAGAAAGTGAATAATTGTATACCAGTCCATCTTCCCAAATCCAACAACCTGTTTCCACAGATCTGTTTTTTGCTTAAATGCAAACAGAAAGAGCAAGAGTTTCTGGCACAATTCACATGTGAAGTGACTTTCACAAACAGCAACCACACATTTTATCTTGAATATTTACATGTTCTTTTTTAGCATTGATAACCCAACAGGTATCAGATTATCCTGACCTCTCATAAAATCAATCACTTGTTCCAACCTCACTTGTTTCTGTCCTATCTGGTGCTTGGTGGAAAACAATTGTGCTGCTCTTTAACCACTTAAAGGGGAGGTTCACCTAAAAATAAACTTTTAACATTGCATTCATGATATTAATGACAATTAGAATCGGCTGTTTAAAAAAAAAAAAAAATACCACCGTACATACCGTTTCCTATATGTATTCTGATCGCCGCTTCCGGGTATGATCGTCGAGGCTGGGCATTCCTTATCGATTGGCAGGCATTCGACCGACGCATACAGCACATCAAGAGATGCCGAAAGAAGCCGAAAGTCGGTGCGGCTCTATACGGCGCCTGCGCACCGATGTTTGGCTTCTTTCGGCATCTCGTGACGCGCTGTATGCGTCGGTCGGATCCCTGTCAATCAATAAAGAACGCCCATCCCCGACCATCATACCCGGAAGCCGCGATGAGAATACATATGTAAAATGGTATGTCCGGACGTATTTTTTAAAAATAAACAGCCGATTCTAATTGTCATTAATAACAGAAATGCAATGTTAAAAGTTTATTTTTAGGTGAACCTCCCCTTTAAGGACCCGGCCTATTTTTCAGACTTTGTGTTTACAAGTTAAAATCATTATTTTTTCTAGAAAATTACTTATAACCCCCAAACATTTTGTGTATATATATATATATATATATATATATATATTTTCCCCCAGACACCCTAGAAAAAATAATACAGTTATAGCAATACTTTATATCACACCATATTTGCGCAGCGGTCTTACAAGCAAAATTTTTTGGGAAAAAAAACACTTCTTTCAATTAAAGAATAGGACAACAGTAAAGTTATAGCCCAATTTTTTTTAAATTGTGAAAGATAATGTTACGCCGAGTAAATTGATATCCAACATGTCACGCTTTAAAATTACATCTGCTCATGGAAATTTTAAACCTTAAAAATCTCCATAGGCGACATTTAAACATTTCTACAGGTTACCAGTTCTGAGTTACAGAGCAGGTCTAGTGCTAGAATTATTTCTCTCGCTCTATCGATCGCGGCGATATCTCACATGTGTGGTTTGAACACCATTTTCATTTTTTCTCAAACAACTTTTTTATTGAAAACAAAAGATGGCTTACAACATACAGGAACACATGATACAGCGTAAGGAGGTAAGGCACACATCTACCTATGGTACAGGTATTCAGGTAATGAACAATGTAGACCGTCTTCATGCTCCTAGACACTTATTAAACACACAACTGAGGTAGAGGAAGCTATATCATAGTGTCATATAACAGTACACTGCAAAACGTTACGCATGAGTGGAGTTACAAGGGTACTCCCAATAGGAGGGAGATAGAAAGAAAAAACGGAAAAAATAAATTGAAGGGTAAAGAGGGAAGAAGAGGAAGAGGAAAGGGTCATCGAGTTGGCTCATATACCTGGTCACGGCGGATCCTCCCGAAGGCGCCACGGCTCCCAAACACTGTCGTGAGCCTCCAATCTGTCCTGTATCCGGGCAGTCATTCTCTCCATCAGCTCCACATCTTTGATCCTAGCGTGTAGGGCCTCTGGGGTAGGGGGGGGGGGGGGGGGGGGACCACTTTTCCAATTTAGGGCTACAAGACGTGAGAATATGGCGTGTCAGCTTTTTGTAAGGTGTGGCGATTCTCAGGGGAGATAAGCCCAACAGGAAGAATATGGGGGACATGGGAACCTGTGTATCTAAAAGGCGCCCCAACAAACACTGTACCATGTTCCAGTAGGGGGCGATAATTGGGCAGCTCCAATAAATGTGAAAGAGGGAGCCCCTGTCTCCTTGACAACGCCAGCAGTGGTCCGAACTAGTAGGATATATGGCATGAAGCACGTCAGGGGTCATGTACCAAAACAGGAGGATTTTATATGCATTTTCTTTGTACATGGTACA
Organism: Rana kukunoris; assembly: GCA_029574335.1. NCBI lineage: Eukaryota > Metazoa > Chordata > Amphibia > Anura > Ranidae > Rana > Rana kukunoris. The sequence continues at coordinate 90,022,142 of CM056056.1, read as the reverse complement.
AAGGGAACTCTTTGCTGCCTGGGACCAAATAGTCCGCCATTGCTCTATAGGAATTACCTCATTAAGGGCTTTTTCCCAGCGGATCATATAAGAGGGTTTACCTTGTGTTTCTAGAGGATAGGCATTAAGAATTTTGTAGATATTAGAAATTAGGCCTTTCTGGGTCGAACCAGCCAACACCAGCCGTTCGAAAGGAGTCGGAGGGGAGAATTGCAGGTCAGGTGCTATGGACAGGGCGTAATGGCAAATTTGCAAATAGCTGTAGAATACCTGCCGAGGGTGATCGAATTTAGTTTGGAGGCTAGAGAAGGGCATTCGTTTGCGAGACAGGGTGAACACCATTTTCATATGTGGGTGCAACTAACGTATGCATTAGCTTCCGTGCACATGGTTGACAAAACGCAGCGCTTTTAAACAAATATTTATTTATTTTAGTTTTTATTTCTTTAAAAAAATTAATTTGGGGCACCTTTTATTCCTATTACAAGGAATGTAAACATCCCTTGTAATAGAGTAAAAGCATGACAGGACCTCTTAACTGTGAGATCTGGGGTCAAAAAGACCTCAGATCTAACATTTACACAAAAATGCAATAAAAAAAATTAAATGACTTTTTTTGCATTGGGCAGAAGTGACATTTGACAATGGCTTCTGCCATCTAATGTATGGAGCCAGGGCGGGGGCCACCTCCTGTGAGAGGTCAGGACCTAATTATCTTCACCGATACCATTGGCTCCGGTAAGCAGAGGAGACCACCAAAGCGCAGCGGAAGGGGGGGAGCCCCTCTCCCACTCCTGATAAAAGTGATCTTGAGGAGAATCAGCCGCTGAGATTACTTTTATCTGAAAGTGGACCACCGGCTGTTGAAGAGGATACTGGGGTTATAGCGGCTAGCTGCTGCCATAGCAACAGTATTCCCAGAGCTTTTTTTCTCAGAAAATAGGTGCAGGAACTCAACCACGACCCGGTCAGATTTCACAAACAGTAGAAGGGTCTTAAAGGGGCATTAAATACCAGAATTGCATTACATACAGTGTGCATAGTTCAGGGGGTTACAAAGCAGTCACTTGTAAACACAGAAACCAGACTTCTGTGTTCACAAGTCATTGTGGTGAGCAGGCACCAAAGGGTCTGAGCCAAAGGTGGTGGAACTGAGTTCCACCAAGTTCCCCCAGAAAAAAAGCCCTGAGTATTCCCCTTCAAACAGCCGACGTACAACAGCAGGCAGTCCTTAAAGCGGTTGTAAACCTGCATCAAAATTTTTATTTATTTTTTCTCCTGCAAGGCAAAAGTCATAATGAGCTAATATGCACTGCATATTAGCTCATTATGAAATACTTACCTCGGAACGAGGTGTGTAGAACTTACCTGGTCCACGCCGAGCGAGATATCATCTTGACTCGGCTTGTCTTCCAGGTATCGCCGCTCCAGCGCTGTGATTGGCTGGAGCGGCAATGACGTCACTCCCGCGCATGCGCGTGGGAGATTTAAATTCGCCAGGGTCCGGCGGCGGCCGGTCCTTTCGCCGTAGATCCCCCTGCGCATGCGCCGCTGCAATCAGCGGCGCATTGCGAGGGGAATATCTCCTAAACCGTGCAGGTAAGCCTATAATAAGGCTTACCTGTAGGTAAAAAAGTCAAAAAAGTGGATTTACAACCACTTTAAGTGGATAAACCACCTCCAGTCCATGCATTTTCTGGCTCTTTTTTATTCACAATTTTTTGCTAGTGTAGCACTACCCCCGAAGGAGCTGCTGGTTTAGATTTGGGCCTGCCGTTACCTTACTGTTCACCAGGGCTTTTTTTCTGGGGGAACTTGGTGGAACTCAGTTCCACCACCTTTGGCTCAGACCCTTTGGTGCCCGCTCACCACAATCACTTGTGAACACAGAAGTCTGGTTTCTGTGTTTACAAGTGACTGCTTTGTAACCCCCTGAACTCTGCACACTGTATGTAATGCAATTCTGGTATTTAATGTCCCTTTAAGACCCTTCTACTGTTTGTGAAATCTGAACGGGTCGTGGTTGAGTTCCTGCACCTATTTTCTGAGAAAAAAAGCTCTGCTGTTCACCATTCTTGTCCTAGGGGTCCTTCTTAAAGAGTTACAGTAGAAATGTCCGCACCAACACTTTGTTTCTTTTTCTTCAAGGGTTTTATTAAACAAGTTCCACAGACTTGATGAGTGCCGTTGAGTCGTTGCATGGTCCTCTGCCACACGACCATGTAAACCACACACACACTTTGCAAAGTTCAAAGAAATTACACAGCTCACGGTGCCAGGATCTTTCAGCCAAGCCGGCAGCACGTTGAGGTAAATTGGCCAGGATGCGTCCTCCAATTGAATCCCCAAAAGCTTCTTCCCACCGGGACCACCCCTGGATCAGTAGGCCCCCAGAAAGTCCTGGGCCTACTCGCAGTAACGGAGCCTCGGGCCAGCAGGCCCCCGAGACCAAAAGGGCCCTTAGGTCAAGATCGAAAGAACCCGCCAGAACGATGTCTGTCTCTTAAAGCGTTGGTCCATCCATTTTTTTATTTTTTTTTAAAAAGCTAGCAGCTACAGATACTGCAGCTGCTGACTTTTAAAAAATTGACACTTGCCTGTCCAGCGCGCTTGCGATGTCAGCAGCCGAGGCTGAGCAATGGCCTTGCGGCTTCACTGCCTGATTCCCTACTGCGCATGCGTGAGGATTGCAGTGCGCCGTCACTGGTCTCCGCTCTCACGTGTCCTGTGGGATCAAACTGTGCCATAAGGTAGTAGGCACCACGGCCACCACGTGATATTCTGTCAGTCAAGAATAAGAACAAAAAAAGGGGGCTTTTAATATTAGTGTTTTAACCACCTCCATACCGGGCCTATTCTGGCACTTCTCTCCTTCATGTAAAAATCATAATTTTTTTGCTAGAAAATTACTCAGAACCCCCAAACATTATATATATTTTTCTAGCAGACACCCTAGGGAATAAAGTGGCGGTCATTGCAACTTTTTATCTCGCACAGTATTTGCACAATAATTTTTCAGACCCTTTTCTTTGGAAAAAAAAAACTGTATCATGAATTAAAAAATAACAAAACAGTAAAGTTAGCCCAATATTTTGTATAATGTGAAAGATGATGTTACTTTGTCATGCTTTAAAATTGCGCACACTTATGGAATGGTGCCAAACTTCGGTACTTAAAAATCTCCATAGGCAACGCTTTAATTTTTTTTACAGGTTACCAGTTTAGATTTAAAGAGGAGGTCTAGTGCTAGAATTGTTGCACACGCTCTAACACATGTGGCCATACTTTACATGTGTAGTTTGAATGGCGTTTACATAAGTGGGCAGGACTTACGTGTGTGTTCACATCTCTCCTCCAGGATTGAAATCATGAGATTGTGAAAAAAAAAATTCACTGATCTCATGCCGACAGCCGTGATTGCGGCTTTGTTTACTTCCGGGAGCCTCTGACGGTCATAGAGTCATAGTCATAGAGACCGAAATCTCTATGGTCGTGGGCCGGGAGAGTTCAGAGAAGCACCGCATGGGGGCAGGAGGAAGAACGTCCCCTCCTGTCGCCTATAAGAATAATCAAGTGGGGGAACTGCCACTATGATCGTTCTAATGGTGCGCAGAAGAATCAGAAATTTTCCAAAACAAGCAACACCTGGCACCTAGCTGCATATTCACACAGTGACTCCCCCAAATAGTGCTATACTTGATAAATTCTAGAGGCTCACAACTCTGAGAAGACGTGTATTTTTAAGACAAATGATGCAAGTCATGCACTCTTTGGTCATTGGTCAAATGTTTGTGACGATTGATCAGATTGGTGATTATGATCAGGTGTTGGTGACGAATGGTCATAATTTTAGATGACTTCTGGATTTTCCGCTGGACTTTCCTCACTGTTTGGAAATATGTTTGTGACTTAATGTCTCCCAATTTGAAACTGATCCTTTGTGGTTACGGGTTGCGACACTCAGATGCTTATGTACAATAAACATAAGGAGAAGCAAAAGTAAACATTAGTTTCAGTAACTATCTTATAGACTCATCAGTAGTTTTTTTAAGGCTCCATGCATACTGGCTTAAAAATCAATGCTTCTACAGGAGTTTTGTGTTCTGCCTGTATAGTTATAGTGGGTAAAATAATGATTTGATACCCTGCAGATTTTCAACCCCCCTGCCGGTATCCCCGAGCGCGACTCGGGGTGGATTTTTTATGTAAATATCGATATCCCCGAGTCGCGCTCGGGGTGAATATGCAGAGCCTGCAGCGCGCTGGCTTACCTTGTATCCAGGCTGGGTATACTGTACTTACCTTGTCCCTGGATCCAGCGATGCATCCCCGCTGTGTGAGCGAGTGGCGTCCTCCATTCGACTCACACAGTGCCCGCGCGCCGCCGATCTCCGTTCCCTGCGACGTAACGGCGCACGGGGGCGGAGACCGGCGGCAAATTCAAAAAAGTAAAACAAACACATTACATACAGAATACTGTAATCTTATAGATTACAGTACTGTATGTAAAAAGTACACACCCCCCCTGTCCCTAGTGGTCTGCCCAGTGCCCTGCATGTTCTTTTACATAATAAAAACATTTTTTTTGTGCCTGCAAACTGTAGATTGCCCATAGCAACCAAAAGTGTCCCTTTATGTCAAAAGTGATTTTAGAGCAGCTAGAAAACAGCGATAATAAATTATAATCATTTGCAGAATTGAGCGATAGCGATTGGGGGGGAAATTCGTCATAAAAAAATAAAAGTAATGACAGCGACAATTCTGCAACTGAGCAAATTTCAGTGATTTTGATTTGATTACATTAGTGAATCATTTTTATTATAATTACATTATTATTTGTTATAATTATTTATAGTTATTTATTATATTATAATTTTATGATTTTGTGTTTCAAACTTTATCATACCCGGGATGTCTACTAGACTCTGGTTTGGACAAATTTAAGTGAGTTATTCCTAAAAATTGCAGGCCTACAGTATAAAACGCAGAATTTCCATGCAAAATAATTGTACCGCTTTTGGTACGTAATTCCAGACAGAATCATACCGCCAGGGAGGTTAATGCGGCAAAGTTGGCCTGTACCTTTAGCAGAGAAACAGCCCCAAAGCATCATGTTTCCACCGCTGTGCTTGAATGTAGGGATGGTGTTCTTAGGGTCACAGTCAGCACTTTTCTTAGTTGAGTCAATACCAAGGAGCTCAGTTTTGGTCTCAGCTGACCAGAGCACTTTCTAATACTTCCCTGAATCATTTAGATGTTCATTGGCATGACTGTACATATTCCTTCTCGAGGAGGGGGACTTGCCATGTCTGGAGGAAGAAAAATGCTACAGGTATAGCAACCTGAGATGCTGGACAGCTTCCTGGACAATCTTGTCTTGAATCTAGTTTCTGGTGAACCTTGAACTCTTTGCTCCTCCCATGAACTTCCTTTTTAAGCCATGCCTTTGTACTTACTGATTATTGTACACTTTACAGAAAATATCTCGTTCTTGTCACTCCTGCTACCATCTGTATCTTTGAGACTGCTCGTTACAATCTTTGGCTTGTTCCTCGACTATGTTTCTCCCTGATCTGAACCTGCAACCACTTGTTACCAACCTTCAGCTACTACAACTAAGCTTAAGCTATGTCTGCTACTGGACCCCAGTTTGCTCACCTAGTGGAGCAATCTTGAGGACCGTGACCTGCAGAAAAACACATCTCCACCATCAGGAGTTATGGTGAATATTGGTTAGTGCTTAGACTCTGCACCTCAGGTCATCCACCAGGATGACCTGCTTGTATACTTATGCCGCATATACACGATAGGTTAGCCAGACGACAACAGTCTGATGGACCATTTTCATCGGTCAAAACCGATCGTGTGTAAGCCCCCTCAGTTATTTAAACTTCGGTTTAAAAAAAGCCAACTTGCTTTAAAATTTAACGCATGCTCAGAATCAAGTTGATTCTTGGAAGCATTGAACTTCATTTTTTTCAGCATGTTGTTGTGTTTTACGTCACCGTGTTCTAACACGATCGGTTTTTTAAACCGATGTTGTATAGGCACATCAGACCATCAGTCAGCTTCATCGGTTAACCGATGAGATCAGATGGACTGATCATGTGTACGAGGCTTTATAATGCTGGTCAGTGGGAGCCTCTCTACTGCTTTTGCTACTGCTCTCCAAGCCTAAATCTCTGACTGTGACATGGGGAATCGAGAAGTCCTACCTTAGGAGCAACCCAAAGGGATTTTAGTTTACCACCTGTACTCAGGGACCACACTACAGCTGCTTTATAGGAGAACTTGAAGTTCTAAATGGTAACTGTAATTAGAGAAGAGGTAATAGACGACCAACAGAGCTGTATATTTTACAACACAAGACAATGAAACCGTATAAAAATACATTAGTACTATATTTATTAAATGCAGCTAAAGGGGGATTTCCAATGAAGTAGTTAGATCCAGATTTTTATTTTTAAGTAAGAGCATGGTTTAAAATAATTGATTATATACCCGGTAGTTTGTATGGAAGATTTAAATAGCAGAAAAGAAGATCGGACAGAGAGGTTTCAGGGAAAATGGGAAAAGTGGATGGACTTAAGAAAACAAAACAAATATATAGCAAACTTTGTGGGAGTATAGATTTTGCTAGGGAAGGAGAGGGAGGGGGTCTGGGAGTCTATGGCATGGAGTGGGGAGAGGTGGGTAGATAAAGATATTAACAATGTGAGAAATCAGTCTGTAAAACAATACAGTTTATGTAAAAAATAAATGGTACCTGTAACGAAACCGAATCCTGCACTCCGCTTGAGTGCTTCCTCCAGTTTGGACCTTCAGATACCAGATATTACAGCCACATGTTGTAACCAAGAACCAGGCGAGACTAGCTCAGTTACAAAACTGGAACATGTAATGTTTTATTGAAGAAGGATACAGGCTTTTTATACACTTAGGGTCCTTTCACACTAGCGGACCGTTCGTCCGCTCATTACAAGTCCGTTTACGGACTTGTAATGAGCCCCTATGGGAGCGGATCCGTTAGCGGATGATGCATCCGCTAACGTCCGCTAGATCCGCATCCGTTTTTGCGGACGGAAGAATGTCCTATTTTCCTTCCGTCCGGCCAAACGGATCGGATGCAAATGGACAGACGGTCCGTTTCCATCCGACTCCCCATAGGGGAGAGCGGAGGAGAGACAGGGCGGTCCCTGCACAGTGTGCGGGGACCGCCCCGTCCGCCGACAGCTGAGCGGAGACCCCCCCGCTGAGCTGACGGGCACACGGAGCGGACCGAAAAACGGTCCGTTCCGTGTGAAAGGACCCTTAAAATGTATGTCAGTCCCCCACATACACAATAACAAAGATTTTTACCCAAAACATCACACAATTTGTTAGATAACGAGATAGGGCAGACTCGTGGCTACTCCCCCCTCCTCTAGCAACTACTAGCTGACAATTATAAAATTAACATGCTAATTAACACAGAAACAAGGGTAAAGCAGTGTACATTAACCACATACTTACTGGGCACATATACCACCTTCCTGCCCAGGCAAAATTTCAGCTTTCGGCAGTGCTTTGTTTTAACCGGCAATTGGGCTATAAATATGCACCGATTACTGTATTAATGTGACTGGCAGGGAAGGGGTTAACACTAGGGGGCGAGGAAGGGGTTAAATGTGTTCCCTACTAGTGATTCTAACTGTGGTGGAAGGGGACTGACTGGAGGGGTGACCGATCTGTGTCCCTATGTACAAGGGAAACAGCATCGGTCTCCTCTCCCTGACAGGAAGTGGATCTGTGTGTTTACACACACAGATCTACGTCCTTGTCTGTGTAACGGCCGATCGCGGGTTCCTGGCGGACATTGCGGCCACCAGGCACGCAAAACAGCACTTCAGTAATGCCGCAGGAGCATGCCCCCCAGTGGCCGGAGGAGCCGAGGACGTCAATAGACGTCCTCCCGGCATTTAAGAAGCCACCTTGTGGCCGTCTTGTCTATGGCTGGGGCTCCAAGTAGTTATACATTATCCTAAGAATAAATACAGAACACTTTATTAAACAGACATTAGCAGGAGACCCCCGATAGCAGACTGTTTGTCTCCTACCTACAAAAGTTGAGTTTTTTTTTTCTTTTAAAATAACAAAAATGTTATACTTACCTGCTCTATGCAGTGGTTTTGCAAAGAGAAGGCCCGATTCTCCTCTTCTTGGGTCCCCCTGCCAGTGCTCCTGAGCCCTCCCTTCTGCTGATTACCGCTATAGCAAGCGGCTTGTTATGGGGCACCTCTCCCTTGAGCTGCTGCCTTGTCTGTCTATTCAGACACAGAGCATGGCTCAGCCCTAGTCTCTCCTCACTGGCGTGATTGACAATTGTGAGAGCCAATGGCTGTCTCAGCCAATGAGAAGGCAGAGACCCCGGACAGCCGAGGCTCTTGTTTACACCTCTGGATGGAGATGGGGCTCATGTAAGTATTGCAGCTGCACACAGATTTTTTTTTTACCCTTATACATTCAAACTTTGAGCCTTTACAACCACTTGAATCCCTTTTTTACAAAACGTGTATTCTTCTCATACTGTTGTGTGTATCAGTGTACATAGGGTTACTGGCTGCAGTAGTTCCTCTCTTCTCACTTTGATTAGATTACGGGTTCATCTCCCAGGAAGAGAACCCTTTCTGCTCACAGAGGACCTGTCCTGGGTGAAAGCACTACTACCTGTATGTAGCACTCACCCCCGAAGAAGCTGCTGGTTAGAATTGGGATGGCCTGTTACCTCTATAGCTCCGCCGTCTAGGGTAGTTGATGACAGCAGTAATGATGGAATGTCCAAACAGCAGGCGTCTTATCTTGTGCTTTTATTTACCCAACATGGTAAACGGCAAAACGTGCAGTGAAGGTAAAGTATGTATGAGAAGAAGAAATAGCAGGTTCAGGCGTAACAATGAGGAAGACAGTCCTGCTTCCAATAGCACTTTTATCTTCTTCACCGCTCTAGCCAGAGTGTGTTTACCGTACCCGGACAGGCCTCTGCCACAGGCCTGGCAGCCAGAGTATCACTCGGAACTTTGAGGGAAACGAACCTCTGCCACAGGCCCCTTCCTAGAATCTCAATCACAGAGAATATTCTCCTCAGTAAGCTTTAAGCATGAGTCTCTTCAGGTAGTTTGTAGTTAGGTTATTGACTGACGGGCGACCGACGTCCAGCCTTTCAGTGTCCAGCGACCTCGATCCCCAATGGATCATAGGGATCCAGTCGATCACTGGGACCCAGCCACGACTCAGATGCTCTGAACCAAAGTGGGCCCAGAACCGAAAACACCGTGTGGCACGCTCACCCCGACCTGGTAGGCCATAACGCAGCGCAGACACCCTGAAAGTGGGTGACGCACTTCCAGAACCCAGAGCATCCCGTCTCCTATGTACCCCCTCCCGGCATGCCCAGGGAGGCTCAACCCTCCCGATTGGCTGCTAAAAGAGAGCACCCCAGCTTGGACTGCACTGCCACCACCTATCACCCCGGGTGGTACAACCCCCCAGGAGCAACAAAATAGTCCCACAACACAGCCAAGCCAAGACAGAGACCCAATCTGAGAAAATCAACTGGATGAGAGCTAACTAACTCTCCCATCCCCCTTAAATTTATACCTAAAAGTACATGGGTGCTACATGTGTTATTATATCATTATCACTCTTCCTCAGTGAAAGCTCTGCTTGTCTTTTACATACAGGTTTGGTGCAATAGGGGAGTCCATTTCTTATAACTCCTCAAAGAGGGCTTTACATGCATCTGCCATGCAATATATATATATATATATATATATATATATATATTCTATACAGTCCTGTAGTATAGATACTGTAGTGAGTGTGACCAACACCTAGGAGACAGGGGGAGCCACCCTCCATACACTGGACACACACAAACTGAGGGATTTGGTACAAATCACGTGATGCGTCACACAGCTGGCTGTAGGAATCACGTCACGGTTAGAGGTTACACTGTACGCTTCACCTTGTCACTTTGCTCGAAACACGCAGGTTACGCGCCTGCGCAGTATACACTCCCGAGCAGCGAGCTGACAGGCTCAACCCCATGACAAGAACCTGCCTCAGCCAAGCCCCCGCTGACGTCACTCTCCCTGCCCGGGCTCCATTGCACGCAGTGCCGCCCCCTCCCGCACGTTGTAGTGATGGGGGATTCTGCGGAGCCCGAGGCGGCCTCCTCTTCCCGGCTCAAGAATGGCTTTCATCCCCCGGTGCTGGTGAACGGGGAGAGCAGCCGGGTCCCGGGAGAGCATGGGCCGCTCCGAGCACACCCGGACAGTGCGCAGCACCAGGGATCCCCGGCCAAGAAGAGCAGAATGAGGAGGAGGAGCAGACCTCGTGAGTGGGAGAGCTGGGGGCGGGGGGATTGTTCTCTGTCATCATCTGATGGTGCATTGTGGTGTCATTCATTCCCATGTCATGATCTGATGGTGCATTGTGGTGTCATTCACTCCCATGTCATCATCTGATGGTGCATTGTGGTGTCATTCACTCCCATGTCATCATCTGATGGTGCATTGTGGTGTCATTCATTCCCATGTCATGATCTGATGGTGCATTGTGGTGTCATTCACTCCCATGTCATCATCTGATGGTGCATTGTGGTGTCATTCACTCCCATGTCATCATCTGATGGTGCATTGTGGTGTCATTCACTCCCATGTCATCATCTGATGGTGCATTGTGGTGTCATTCATTCCCATGTCATCATCTGATGGTGCATTGTGGTGTCATTCACTCCCATGTCATCATCTGATGGTGCATTGTGGTGTCATTCATTCCCATGTCATCATCTGATGGTGCATTGTGGTGTCATTCACTCCCATGTCATCATCTGATGGTGCATTGTGGTGTCATTCACTCCCATGTCATCATCTGATGGTGCATTGTGGTGTCATTCATTCTCATGTCATCATCTGATGATGCATTGTGGTGTCATTCATTCCCATGTCATCATCTGATGGTGCATTGTGGTGTCATTCATTCTCATGTCATCATCTGATGGTGCATTGTGGTGTCATTCATTCCCATGTCATCATCTGATGGTGCATTGTGGTGTCATTCATTCCCATGTCATCATCTCATCATCTGATGGTGCATTGTGGTGTCATTCATTCCCATGTCATCATCTGATGGTGCATTGTGGTGTCATGCATTCCCATGTCATCATCTCATCATCTGATGGTGCATTATGGTGTCATTCATTCCCATGTCATCATCTGATGGTGCATTGTGGTGTCATTCATTCTCATGTCATCATCTGATGGTGCATTGTGGTGTCATTCATTCCCATGGCATCATCTGATGGTGCATTGTGGTGTCATTCATTCCCATGTCATCATCTGATGGTGCATTGTGGTGTCATTCATTCCCATGTCATCATCTGATGGTGCATTGTGGTGTCTTTCACTCCCATGTCATCATCTGGTGGTGCATTGTGGTGTCTTTCACTCCCATGTCATCATCTGGTGGTGCATTGTGGTGTCATTCACTCCCATGTCATCATCTCATCATCTGATGGTGCTTTGTGGTATCATTCATTCCCATGTCATCATCTGGTGGTGCATTGTGGTGTCTTTCACTCCCATGTCATCATCTGATGGTGCATTGTGGTGTCATTCACTCCCATGTCATCATCTCATCATCTGATGGTGCTTTGTGGTATCATTCATTCCCATGTCATCATCTGGTGGTGCATTGTGGTGTCATTCATTCCCATGTCATCATCTGATGGTGCATTGTGGTGTCTTTCACTCCCATGTCATCATCTGGTGGTGCATTGTGGTGTCATTCACTCCCATGTCATCATCTGATGGTGCATTGTGGTGTCATTCACTCCCATGTCATCATCTCATCATCTGATGGTGCTTTGTGGTATCATTCATTCCCATGTCATCATCTGGTGGTGCATTGTGGTGTCATTCATTCCCATGTCATCATCTGATGGTGCATTGTGGTGTCATTCATTCTCATGTCATCATCTGATGGTGCATTGTGGTGTCATTCATTCCAATGTCATCATCTGATGGTGCATTGTGGTGTCATTCATTCTCATGTCATCATCTGATGGTGCATTGTGGTGTCATTCATTCCCATGTCATCACCTGATGGTGCATTGTGGTGTCTTTCACTCCCATGTCATCATCTCATCATCTGATGGTGCTTTGTGGTATCATTCATTCCCATGTCATCATCTGATGGTGCATTGTGGTGTCTTTCACTCTCATGTCATCATCTCATCATCTGGTGGTGCTTTGTGGTATCATTCATTCCCATGTCACCATAGGGCCATCTGATATGCATTGTGGTGTCATTCATTCTCATGTCATCATCTGATGTGCATTGTGGTGTCATTCATTCTCATGTCATCATTTGATGGTGCATTGTGGTGTCATTCATTCCCATGTCATTATAGGGCCATCTGATGTGCATTGTGGTGTCATTCATTCTCATGTCATCATCTGATTGTGCATTGTGGTGTCATTCATTCTCATGTCATTATAGGGTCATCTGATGGTGCATTGTGGTGTCATTCATTCTCATGTCATCATCTGATGGTGCATTGTGGTGTCATTCATTCCCATGTCATCATCTGATGGTACATTGTGGTGTCATTAATTCCCCTGTCATCTCATCATTTGATGGTTTGTTGTGGTGTCATTCATTCTCATGTCATCATTGGTGCATTGTGATGTCATTCATTCCCCTGTCAACATCTGATGGTGCATTGTGGTGTCATTCATTCCCATGTCATCTTTAGGCCATCTGATGGCTTATTGTGGTGTCATTAATTTCCCTGTCATCTCATCATCTGATGGTGCATTGTGGTGTCCTTCATTCTCATGTCATCATAGGGCCATCTGATGGTGCATTGTGATGTCATTCATTCCCTGTGATCTCATGTCCATCTGATGGTGTATTGTGGTGTCATTCATTCTCACCATGCCATTGTGTTCAGTGTGGTGGAGTGATGTGCTGCCATTCCTTCTCAACCACATCTACCAACCATTAATGTGTGCAGCCAAAACATGGTGGTGTGTACCCGTTTCTGGCACCTCACCCCTCCTGTCATTGTCCATTGGCAGGGTCTCTGGGCGCTGTTCAGGATGAATGACACCGCATTGCCCTGATGCACCTAGGGTCCATTCACCCTGTAACACACCTAACATTGCATGCACATAGTTCTGATGTTACACATAGACGGTGGGCACATCACTGCGCTATTTAGGAAAATATGAGCTGTTTGATTTTTTTTAGTGTGTGCTACTTTACACAGAAAAATGCAGCAAACTGGAAGAGGCCTAGGTGTGAGTGGGGGAAAAATGACAATCACCCCAACCTATAACTGCCCATAGCGGCAAGGGAGCCCATGGAGGGGCAACGCATGTCAAAAAACAACAAAGATTCCCAGCTCACTTGGCAGCCTGCCTGCAACAAACTCAATTCTCCTGTCTATCAGTTCAAGTTAAAACCAGGGGTTTAGTTTGCACCCATTTACAAAGACGTGCGTAAGCTGCGGCACCCCAGTGTACTGCAGTCCTAACTCTATCATTCCATATGAGGAGCACATAGATGATAATGGATAGATTGAGGGTAGGTATGCCTGGAGGGAGCCCACCCCAAAGGTATACGGACACAAGGGACACCCAACAATAGCACAACGGCAGCGAAGATATCCAGTGCGCCCCCCTCACCAATTCACCAACAGTACAAATGGCAACCACCCCATCCTATAACTGGAAGGTCAACGCATGTTGTTTTTTTTTTTTTAGGTTTTATATGGTTTAGATCCAATTTCTGCTGCTGGATTAATCTAATCACTATGGATATTTTTTTAAATTTCACATCAATCATTTCATAGACGGACACTGAAGGTGTTTTTGATGAATGAATACTCTTGTGCTTTCCAAAATAAATGGGCCGCCTTAAGGCAATGCAAATTGGTGCACAACATACCGGACAGATGTGAAAGGGCCCATTTCTTTTCCCAGTGCTGCACAATGCAACGTAATGCATGTAACACACATTGGTGTGATGCCATGCTCTTCATTCTGAATGGCACCCAGCACACCTTTCCAACAAATGCACCACAACACGTTAACACTATACCTCGCATTGCAGTGTGCTGTGTTACAAACATAGTTTATGCCGCGTTCAGCAGCGCCTTCAAATGAATCGGCTGCCCTAAAGTAGTTGTAAACTTCTGACATGAAATATGAACAAAGCAAATCCCTCTATAGTGTGCACTTCTCTCAAACAGAGCACTATAAGGCCCCTTTCACACTGAGGAGTATTTCAGGTGTTTTGGCGCTAAAAATAGTGGATAAATAATGCCTGAAATAATCCTGCCCCAGCATTCTCAATGTGAAAGCCCGAGGGCTTTGACGTGAAGGCGATGCGTTGGCAGGAGGAAAAAAAATCTGCTGCAAGCAGCATCTTTGGAGCGGTATAGGAGCGGGGTGTTTATCGCTCCTTCCCATTGAAATCAATAGGGAACCGCAGTAATACCGCCAGCAATGCACCTCTACTGAGGCGCATTACGGGCGGTATTAACCCTTTTTCGGCCACTAGTGGGGGTTAAAACTGCACCGATTAGCAGCCGAATATCGCGGTAAATACGACGGTATAGCGGTGCTAAGAATCGCACCGCTATACCGCCACCGCACCTCACATGCCCAGTTTGAAAGGGGCCTAAGTGTCATTTCTGTCTGGGTATATGTTAGGGCAGGGGTGCCCAGCCAGTGACCCGGGGGCCACACGTGGCCTGCGGAGCCCTCTGATGTGTCCCGCGACCTCTTGCTTGGGGATGAAATAGAATAGTGTTATTAAAGGTCAGTTTCATTAATAAAATCACAGGGTATATATGGGCATATTTGTTCTGCATTGGTTACTGGGCTGCTTTCAAACTGATCCGCAGGTGCAGAGCTGTACACCTGCAGGTTACCTGCACTGAGTTATAAACTTCTGTTATTACCTGTGAGTTTGGTGAGCTTTCTGAAAGTGCATATGCAAAGAAAAATATCCAATCACAAGGTGAAAGAATGGCGGACTTTGAGGCAGTGCGGAAGTATGTTAAAAAAATATATATTTTAATACAAAAATAAAAGATTATACAATTTTACAATATATAGAGAATATACTTGACATAGGTAGAGTGTAACCCTATAGATTACAAATGTTAAAGTACTGGAACAAATCCCTTGAAGTCGCCTACGCGTTTCGCCGTTGGGCTTCTTCAGGGCGAGACAGAGAGGATTTTAGGGAAGGGGAAGAATGTAATACAGTCGTATAATCTGAAACAACATATACAGTATTAGTACATTCTAGAAACTTTAATTTAAACAAATGAAACATAGATAAAAAATGCAAAATTGAAATTACATAAAAGATCGTAGAGTAAGAAAGTTGCATGTATATATATACATATATGTATAGAGTGGCTACTTCACCTAGTAGAACACGGTAAGTATATTCATCCACCAGATTCAGGCATCAAAGGTGCCAGGGTGTTCGAATATAGGTATTGTCACCTATTGAGGCATCTTGAAAAAATCTGATAAAGATAAAGTATATTTTTGCCAACAAGGCTATAAGTAAACTATAAGGCCGCGTACACACCATCGGACATATCCGATGAAAACGGTCTGCGGACCATTTCCATCGGATATGTCCGATCGGGAGTTTGATCCGATGGCGTGTACACACCATCGGATCAAATTCCCCGCCGCCGGACGGCGCGGTGACGTGACGTTGACGCCGCCGCGTCACCGCCACGTCACCGCACCAGGAAGTAAAACACTTCCGCGCATGCGCCGAATCCATTCGGCAGCGGCGGTGGGGGACGACATGTCTGCTGGTAAGTGTACTAACCAGCAGACATGTCGGGCGGACAGATTCCCACCGGATAGATTTCAAAGCATGCTTTGAAATCTGTCGGGTGGAGAAATCTGTCCGCTAGCCCATACACACGAGCGGAGATGTCTGCTGAAACGGTCCATCGGACCGTTTTCAGCGGACATATCCCCTCGTGTGTACGAGGCCTTAGAGAGAGCAACATAAGTTTGTACATAGGAAGAGAATTTATAAGGATAGTGTGACAGAAGTTTTTAACAGACATACCAGTAATCCATATAGTGACGTCAATACTAGCAAAGGTCCCCGAATATCAGGAATTCTATGGTACAGCACGCCATTTCAATAGGTACCAGAAACTGTGTCACAACACCCAGTGAACAATAATTCCTTGTCTGTAGGTAAATATAGAATGGATAAATAGCCTGTCCATCTATCTAACTCTTCTGCTATGTTGAAAAGTCAGATCAAAAAGTACCTGGAAAATCCTAAGATGGCACTAGGGCTGGGGCCGCTTCGTATGCACAATCAAACATCCAAGCAAGTAAAAGCTCCAAAGTAAATTCTGGACAAACGCTTTTTATCAGCAGTGTGATCCGCAACAACCTCAGTGGTGCTGGGAGAGCAAAAGTAAAAATAAGAACCACATCATTATCATATCACGCAATGAATCCTTCAGTTCAAGTGCAAGAGAGTATGCTTACCATATAGATGTTTGGTCTGTGTGTGCCCCAGGGTCACAACCAACGTTGTGTACACTGCAGATCATAGCAGCTGGGTTTAAATAGGCCGCCATCTTCGTGCGTCACGTTCGCGGCGGCGCATAAACAATGGGTGGTTGACATCGAAGTATGCTGCAGTGGGCGGGTCGGATCCAGCCTGACCGCGTCTCCGATTGGCTGAGGGGTGTGTCCATGCTCGCCCAGACAAACACTGGGCCACTGAGCAAGTGTGATGACACCACACAACAGCGTGATGGCATAAACAGAGCAAAACGGCCAACATGGAAGCATACACAGTGGGCGAGTTAGATTTGACATAGCCGCCCCTCCGCGTCTCTAATTGATTGGGGGGCGTGTCAGCACTCGCCTAAACATACATTGGGCCATTGAGCGGATGGAATGACACCGCATCTCGGCGTATATTTTTTAACATACTTCCGCACTGCCTCAAAGTCCGCCATTCTTTAACCTTGTGATTGGATATTTTTCTTTGCATATATACCATATACGGATGTGGCGAATGTGAGTGCTTTTCCTGTGTATCCTTTCCTTATGTTTTTCACCCCCCTATTATCCCCCTTTCTCTCTTTCCCCTTTTCCTACTTTTTGTTTTTCTTCCCCTTCCCCTTCCAAACCCCTTCCCAATTTCTTTCTTTCTGAAAGTGCATCAAACCTGCAGGCTATAATAGAAGTCTATTGCAAAGTGCAGGAAAGCTAAAGGTACACTGCGTTGCACCAGCGGTGTGGGTAAACTGCAGCGCATCTTTGTGAAAGCAGCCTTGGGCCCCTTTCACACGGTCAGTCTGATCCAATTGGACCCTCTATACACCTCTAAGGAGTAGCAAATGTAAACCAACTTGTGTCCTATCTCCAATCTGCCCAAAAAAAAAAGAAAAAGTATAGTGGGATGTGTCCGTGTCTGCTCTGCATATGCAGAGCAGACACAGACCTGCCATCCACCTGCTCCGCTCATCGTGGCCCTCGCTCTTCAAAAGGTTGGGCACCCCTGTGTTAGGGTATACAACCACTTTAACGTAGGACAACAAGCATTTTACCACAAGTTAACAGAGCTCAGTGGTGTGAATGGGGCCTAATGGCCGTACACACGATCCAATTATCATACGACAGATCATACGACATTTTTCACATGTTAGTCACAAGTAGAAATTGAATAGGTTACTAAAGTCACGAAAATTTTCGTACGTCAGAAAAAAAAAAAAAAAAATGGGAAGTGACGTCATGTGTTGTATTTTATTTTCAGACGACAACTAAACGAAAATCATACAATCTGGTATCCGATCGAATAATATGGGATGAACTGTCGTGATCGGCTCCCAAAAGTAGTGTACACACGATCTGAATATCGGACGATTCTTCCTCGGATGATCGTTTTCGTCCGATATTCGGATTGTGTGTACGGGCCATAAGACTGGCCATACACCTATAAATTATCTGCAGATTTTCTATGGTCAGATGGAAAAAGTGCAACAGAGTTCTCTATCTACGCTGCACTGTGTGGTGTGGATGGAAGAATCTCCCACGGCCCAACAATCCATATCTCGCTAGTTGGCCCCGCTGGCTCTCACAATACCTGAACATTCTGATTGGGTGCAGGCATTGTTTAGGTTAAGAGCCAGCGGGGCCGACTAGCAAGATACTGAAGTTTTGCCCAGTGGGAGATTCCTTCATCCACACAGTTTAGCATACATGGAGAAATTTGTTGCACTTTTCCCATCTAACCATAGAAAATCTGCAGATAATCTATAGGTGTATGGCCAGCTTAACGCTGTGCTGGTGTCAGTTTCATATACAAAAGTTGGCTATACACTGTATGATGTGACTGTACAATCAGCCTTAGATTTACCTAAACAATGTTATATGATGACCTAACTTAAGTGGATGTAAACCCTTCCTTATACCCAGTGAGGTGACTGGCTTCAGATGATGCACACAGATTAAACACATCCTCCTATATAAGTTGTACTGGTTTGTCTGCAACCTTCGCAAGTCTACAGCCAATCAAAGTACTGAAATTATAGAGCCTATCTGAGAAAAGAAAGATAACCAAAAAGCCTCCTCACTGGATCCAAATCATGGGTGCCGGCAATGCAATGATAATGCAAAAATACGAAGGGAACTTGGACAGCCGCACCCCAAAATGTTCCTTTCATTAAAATTGAATCACAAAAAAAGCATGCCACAGCAAAAAATTGGAACAAAACTAACGCGTTTCGCACTGTAGCTTCAGTGCTTAGTCATGGCTAGCCTATCTGAGAGAAGCTGGGCAGAGAGCCACTCGATGCTCTTTATTGAGTAGCACATTTCCAGCACTGGGTTCTGGTGTGAGCCGGCCCATACACATGGCTGTAAGCCACCCAGACCAGAGGGTACTGTGGAGGGTATGGCCAGGTTTGTCCGATTAGCTGCTCCACCTGGGCAGATCAATAACGGGCTGAGAGGCTCCTTGGCTGTCCTGTATATGGGCACATGGAGCATTACCTGTGGGTAGGGAAAGATGAGTGTCCCCGGACACAAGGGGGGAGATTTTCTAAGGGCCAGTTCACACCAGATGCAGTCCAGTGCGTTTTTATTGCTTTCTGCATCAAAAACCGTAACGCACCTTAAAGCGGATCTCCACCCTAAAGTGAAGATCCGCTGATCGGAACCCTCCCCCCCTCCGGTGTCACATTTGACACCTTTCAGGGGGGAGGGGGGTGCAGATACCTGTCTAAAGACAGGTATCCGCACCCACTTCCGGCCCGCAGTCTCGGGCAAAAGACGGGCTTTTCCCGTTGTATGCTGGGAACTCTCGGCTCCCAGCACACAGCAGGAGCCAATCGCGGGCGCAGCGCGACTCGCGCATGCGCCGTAGGGAACCGGGCAGTGAAGCCGGAGCGCTTCACTTCCTGGTTCCCTCGCCGTGGATGGAGGGGGGAGCAGCAGGGTGATGAGCGATCGCTCATCCTCTGCTGCGGACGCCGCTGGACTCCAGGACAGGTAAGTGTCCTAATATTAAAAGTCAGCAGCTGCAGTATTTGTTGCTGCTGGCTTTTAATATTTGTTTTTTGGTGAACCATCCGCTTTAATGCACAAAAAACGCACTGTAACACGTTTGTCCTTATCTAAGGTTAATAAAAAAAAAAAAAGGGGTGAAGCACTGGAACGCATCAAAAATGTGTCAAAAACGTTCATGCAAAAAAGCACCTGGAACGCATCCGGATTGCATCTCTATAGTGTGAACTGGCCCTAAGGGTACTTTACACTGCCTGTTGGCGGTAAAGCGCCACTATTTTTAACGCTTTTTGGGAGCGTTTTTCCCTCACTGCTCCAAAGATGCTGCTTGCAGGACTCATGCCGCGTACACACGATCATTTTTTAGCATGGAAAAAAATACCTTTGTTTTTCAGCATGTCCAAAAAACTGTTTTTCCAACTTCATCATTAAAAACGATGTTGCCCACACACCATCGTAAAAAATGATGAACAAAGCGCGGTGACGTACAACGGCACTCTAAAGGGGAAGTTCTATTCGCCTTTGGGCTGCTTTAGCTGATTCCTTGTAAGTAAAAGAAGATTTGCGCTTTTCTGTCTGTTACAGCGTGATGAATGTGCTTACTCCATTATGAACGGTAGTTTTACCTGAACGAGCATTCCCGTCTCATAACTTGCTTCTGAGCATGCGTGGGTTTAAAACGTTGTTTTAGCCCACACACGATCATTTTTTACAACCCGAAAAACAACATAGTTTAAAACGAAGTTAACATTTTTTATTTATTTTTTGTCGTTTTTCAGAACCTGAAAAATTATGTGTAGCCCACACACGATCATTTTAAATTACGTTTTTCAAAAACAACGTTTTTTTCATGCCGAAAAATAATCGTGTGTACGCGGCATCAGGCTTTCACACTGCGGAGGCATGAGAGCTGCTTTTCAGTTTTAAAGTAGCCTAAAACTGGTGATCTCAGAATCTGGTGCAGGTCTGCATCAATTGGCTTCCAGGTTTTATTGTCCAAGCTTGAGACCTGGTTTACACAGGGGCGACTCAGCCGCCTGACAAGTCGTGCTCCGCTCTTTTCAATGGAACCGTTCTAATAGAAGCGACTCAAGTCGCTCCGACTTAGAAAAAGGTTCTTGTACAACTTTGGGGGCGACTTGCATTGACTTCAATACAGAGGTCATTTTGTAAGTCGCCTCTGAAGTTGTCTTGAGATGGCCTTGCTGAGTCGCCCCCAAAGTCGTGCCGCCCGTGTGAACCGGGTCTAATTGAATAAGATGAAACTAGAAGTTGATTGGTTACTATGTATAGCTGCACCAGATTCTGTGTGTTTCCAGTTTTAGTAAATCTCCCCCAAACAGTCTGCGTACAGAAACGCCTTTGTTTCCCTGACTGCCTGTGGACAATGTCTATCGGTCATTATTCCATTCAGGGTGATCCACCGCAGCTGATCTCAAATGATTGTACCCACCACAGAAATACGCTGATCTGGGTGGCGTATGGAACTAATCAGCCATGTGAATGAGCCCCATAGTCTGTACTGCACGTGGTTCTCAAGGGGGGTCATTTTGGTAAGGGGAGCTCCACCACTCAGCTGAAAGCCTGTTCCTTAAGAATCGGTTCACACTGGGGCGACGCGTCAGGCGGCTCAGCCGCCTAACGAGTCGCTTCCCATGCAATGCAATGGGAGCGTTGCTCCGACCTAGAAATTTACTCCCTGTACGACTTCGGGGGCGACTTGCATTGACTTCTATACAGAAGTCGTCTTGCAAGTCGCCTCTGGAGTCGTCCTCAGGACGACTTGCAGAGCCTCCCCCGGAGTCGTGCCGCCTTAGTGTGAACCGAATCTAAGGGAATGTATAGAAGACCGTTCTAAGTGCAACAATAAAATGGCCGCAAATCGCTGCTGTCCAGTAACTGGCTACAGGCCGATGACGCGCGGGCTACCCACCCCCCCCTTCCCCCCCCCCCCCCCATGATTGCTACAGTGACTTCTTGCTAACAAAATTGTGCTGATTTTTCTATGGGGTAACAATATTAAAGATATCAGCATCTTGGCTTGGTAAAAAAAATAAAAAATTGTGTGTGTGTGTATATATAATTTTTTTTTTTTTTACTTTAATTTGCGTGTTCATTTGCAAAAAAAAATGTAGCATGCTGTACTTCCTTTTTTTTTTTTTATCGCTTCTGCATTTAGAACTGCATCTGGTGTAAAGGAGCCCTTTGTTTTCGCCCATAAATGTCATATTTATGAAAAAGCAGAGTGATGTAGGGTTGTGTTTGTAGAATATACAATGCAGATGACATGATATCTATCCAGTGATCCAGACATTGAGGATACAAGCACATCATCCAGGCTGCCAGCACCCCCCCTCTCCCTGTGTATAGGGCTCTCCAGCCTTCCCATCAGCAGCCATACAAGCCGGGGGTGGATTGGTGAGAACACAGTCAGTAGACTGCTTAAAATCAATGTGCTGTTAAATACCAGACTGGATCGGCCAATGAGGCGATGAGAAAGCCGAACACACCTACTGACACCATGGGAGGCCGGGCTGCTAATCGGCCAATGAGCAGGCAGGAAGCATGGCTTTTGTGGCTGCATTGTAAATACCATGTAGAGAAGGCACAGTTCACCGGGCGTTTCACAATTTCTATGCAGGAAAAAAAAAAAAAACTGTGACCTTGTTCCTAGTGATTTCACAGCAGACAGTCTTGAAATGCGAAGGTGCTGGTCACATCTCTCCGGATTGTCATTCTGTCACTGAAGGGTTGGAAGAGAAAAGCGGCTACATCATACATACAACAATGAAGCTCATTGATGGCAAGAAACATTGTAAGTACAGATGAGGATTGCCCATCGGTGAGGAGATGTAGGATTTGCAAGCCGCTGCCTATGTATGTGTGTCTGTAATGATGTATGGGAATAGACCAAGCAAGGCGATGGCAATAGAATGTGCATGACAACACCGGCTGACACTTGTAACATTGCTGTGTGTATAAATATGTCTGTCCATTCACTGATCCGTCTTGTATGTGTATCGTAGTCTTCCTTTTATTTCTCATTACACTTTGTTTTATATAATTAATTATTATTGTCATAATAGTCTGCTCAGTTTTACATCCAGCGATTTTATATATATATATATCTCCTTGCTGTTTTGAGACACTCAGATTGTACATTTTTGCAGATGGTATTGTTGCTAACTAGAATTATAGTCTTCATTTAAAAAAAAATTGCAGTGACACAAGCCATACTACATACCTGACATTTTTTTTTATCTCTGTAAAAATACCCAATGCTTGGCACTTCCTTAGGGTGACAACGGATTCCCCTGCAGTGAAATCAATGCAGCGTGGTCACCCTGTGTAGTGCTGTCACCCCCACTCAAGTAGAGGAGAGGGGGGATCCCAGTGTTACCCCCACTCAAGTAGAGGAGAGGGGGGGTGCCAGTGTTACCCCCACACAAGTAGAGGAGAGGGGGGGTGCCAGTGTTACCCCCACACAAGTAGAGGAGAGGGGGGATGCCAGTGTTACCCCCACACAAGTAGAGGAGAGGGGGGATGCCAGTGTTACCCCCACACAAGTAGAGGAGAGGGGGGATGCCAGTGTTACCCCCACACAAGTAGAGGAGAGGGGGGATGCCAGTGTTACCCCCACACAAGGAGATGAGGGATGCCAGTGTTGTCACCCCCACACAAGTAGAGGAGATGAGGGATGCCAGTGTTGTCACCCCCACACAAGTAGAGGAGAGGGGGGATGCCAGTGTTGTCACCCCCACACAAATAGCGGAGGGGGGATCCCAGTGTTGTCACCCCCACACAAGTAGAGGAGGGAGATCCCAGCGTTGTCACCCCCACTCAAGTAGAGGAGAGGGAGTATCCCAATTTTTTTTTCCCCCCAGGGAAAAGCATACACATGAGTGGTTTCGTGACGAGAAAAAAATGGAGCAGTTTTCTCGTCGGGAAAACTGCTATGGAGCATACACACAAGCGGTTTCCTCGACCAATCTAAAAAATGGCAGGTTTGTCATTGGGAAAACCGGTCGTGTATACATGGCATTAGATTAGAGCAGGGATATGCAATTAGCGGACCTCCAGCTGTTGCAGAACTACAAGTCCCATGAGGCATAGCAAGACTCTGACAGCCACAAGCATGACACCCAGAGGCAGAGGCATGATGGGACTTGTAGTTTTGCAACAGCTGGAGGTCCGCTAATTGCATATCCCTGGATTAGAGTGTTGTAGCCTCTGTGTTGATGTATGAAGTGGATTTCCAATGCCTGAAATGGCAAAGTAAAAAAGAAACGGCAGCAAGGTTAGCGAAATATTCAAACTTTTATATTTGGTTACATGACCACAAACAAAGGCGCTTTCACACCAATCAGTTGTTGATGTGCGTTTGGTGTAAACAGAACTTTGATTAAAAAAAAAGGGCACCAAAAATGAAAAATTGTCTTTGAAATGAATGGAAAACGCACCACGGTTGCACTTTTATTGAGTTTCCTGTCCATGTTTCACAGATGCATGATTTGAGTCGGGTAACCAGAAAATGAATTAAAAACGCAGGCGTTTGTACTGTATTTTTTTCAATGGTGCAGCGTGCAAGAGCCCTAAAAGTTACACGGCCTTATAAAGGGTACAATGTGTTTGGTTGATAAAACTCTTGATAAATACACTCGGAGGTTTTATACTTTGTTTAGTTTATAACTGAATTACACTTACAGGGATGAGCCAATGATCCTTTGTGCTAAGTGACAGTTTAGTGCAAATCGTGTATTTCTGGTTTAGTTGGGCGCTCTGTAGTCCTTGACCTGTGTTGGGGAAGTTGTAGAAAATAAGTTTTGTTTGTCGAACTGGTGGTGGTTTGAATTTTCAGATGCCCCAATGGCTTAAAAAGTACCGTTTGTCTGCAGGTGGCATGTGAAGATTGAAGGGACAGTTTATGTTACATTTGTCTGTTAGGATCTAATCGTGATCACATTGTACTGGTGTTGCTAAAGACTAAACAATGAGTGATGGTATCACATGGAAATGTGTTACTAATGACATGTACACAGAGATGTTGGATACCTAGAGATAATTGATATCTATTGTCATAAATGTAGAGATATTAGATTACTGTTGTCGCATGCGTAGCAATATTTATATAGATGTTGGATCTCCGTTGTCGTACGAGTAGAGATGTTGGATCTCCGTTGTCGTACGAGTAGAGATGTTGGATCTCCGTTGTCGTACGAGTAGAGATGTTGGATCTCCGTTGTCGTACGAGTAGAGATGTTGGATCTCCGTTGTCGTACGAGTAGAGATGTTGGATCTCCGTTGTCGTACGAGTAGAGATGTTGGATCTCCGTTGTCGTACGAGTAGAGATGTTGGATCTCCGTTGTCGTACGAGTAGAGATGTTGGATCTCCGTTGTCGTACGAGTAGAGATGTTGGATCTCCGTTGTCGTACGAGTAGAGATGTTGGATCTCCGTTGTCGTACGAGTAGAGATGTTGGATCTCCGTTGTCGTACGAGTAGAGATAGTGGCACTGTGCATGGCATTTATTGGGTAAATATCCATGTTTGGGCAATGGAGAAAGAGGAGGACCCACTAGTACAAATTTATTTCTAAATGGATCGCCGCTGGTATGATCAGGCAGACATTGTCTATAGACACCTTATAAAACCCAACTCCAGAGAAAGTAAAAATTCTCTCTGCACAATTCTATATTAAGGCTTACCTGAAGGTAAAATGAAACCACTAATCGATTAATTTCATAATCGATTAATCGGCCAGTAACATAATGGGGTTAAAAAGGTAAAAAAAATAGCCCTTTATAGTACAAAGTAGGGCTGCAACTAACGATTACTTTCATAATCGATTAGTTGGCCGATTATTCGAAACAATAATCAACTAATCGGATAATCTTAAAAAAAAAAGTGTGGTGTACAATTTAGTTAATATGTAAATAAAAAGAGGCAATTTATTCTTAAAGCGGATGGTTCACCAAAAACAAATATTAAAAGCCAGCAGCAACAAATACTGCAGCTGCTGACTTTTAATATTAGGACACTTACCTGTCCTGGAGTCCAGCGGCGTCCGCAGCAGAGGATGAGCGATCGCTCATCACCCTGCTGCTCCCCCCTCCATCCACGGCGAGGGAACCAGGAAGTGAAGCGCTCCGGCTTCACTGCCCGGTTCCCTACGGCACATGCGCGAGTCGCGCTGCGCCCGCGATTGGCTCCCGCTGTGTGCTGGGAGCCGAGAGTTCCCAGCATACAACGGGAAAAGCCCGTCTTTTGCCCGAGACTGCGGGCCTGAATTGGGTGCGGATACCTGTCTTTAGACAGGTATCTGCACCCCCCTCCCCCCTGAAAGGTGTCAAATGTGACGCCGGAGGGGGGGAGGGTTCCGATCAGCGGATCTTCACTTTAGGGTGGAGATCCGCTTTAAATATCCATATGCAGTGGTAAATATAAATAACCAACTACAGTAATTGTATTGCCTTCTAATGCCTCCACTTTCTCTGGGTTCAGATGCTGATCTTCCCTGCACAGGGTCTTTAAAGGGGTTGTAAAGGTACAAGTTTTTTTACCTTCATGCATCCTATGCATGAAGGTAAAAAAACATCTAGCAGCACCGCCCCCCCCCCCCCCCCAGCCCCCGTTGTACTTACCTGACCGTTCGAATCTCCCGGGCGCGTCCACGTCGTCCTCTTCGGTTCCCAGCCTGGCCGTTGATTGGCTAGGCTGGGCGGATTGATAGCAGCGCAGCCATTGGCTAGCGCTGCTGTCAATCAGGGCGGATGACGCGGCGCGCTGGGGGGCGGAGCCGAGTGATACAGTCGGCAGCTATGGCCGCCGCTGTATCACGGGAGCGCGCTCCCAAAAGCTTTCCTCCATGCGAGCGCCCTCGCATGAAGAGGGAAAACTTTTGCGAGGAGGAGCCCAGACAGCCGCCGAGGGACCCCAGAAGACAGCTTTCCGGGCCACTCTGTGCAAAACGAACTGTACAGTGGAGGTAAGTATCACATGTTTGTTATTTTAAAAACAAAAAAATCCTGTGTTTAGTGTCCCTTTAAAGTGATTTTTTTTAAACAAACATGTTATACTTACCTGCTCTGTGTAAAGGTTTTGCACAGAGCAGCCCCGATCCTCCACTTCTGGGGTCCCTCACCGATGCTTCTGGCTCCTCCTGCCTTCAGAGTGCCTCAATAGCAAGCTGTAAAGTATAGTACAGAGCGCCCGCTATAGCAAGGTAAAAAAAAATTCTGCCTTTAGAACCACTCTCTTCCTGCCCAGGACTACATGTCCCATGAGGCATTGCTCCTCACACTTTCACATTCACAAATTCTCAGGCACTTAGTGACATGTATGGATTGTGTACTGAGCTGTATGTGTGCTGCACTGTATTTCCTGATATGTAAACAAATAATGCATTCTATATGCAGGCCAACTGATCAACTGGCCGATTAATCAATTCTGAAAATAGTTGACAACTATCAGTATCTATTAGTTGTCGAATAATCAATTAGTTGTTTCGGCCCTAGTACAAAGAGCAAATCTCTACTGTAAATATTACTTTCACTGTCCCACAGTAAAAAATGAACCCCTTACAGAAGCAATTATTTGCTCTTTTTGTACCAATTTTAGTTTTTTTTTAACCCCATTCTGTTGCTAAACATCTCAGGCCTGGGTCACACCTCTGATTTTTGCAGAAACGCACTCCGTTCATTTACATGGTTTCACATCCATGATTTTTTCAGCTGCTGTGTATTTGGAAAGGGCAAGGACTTTATTTTTTCTAACACACAACGGTGCTATTTTTTTTTTTTTTTTCAATATACTTCAATTTAGAAGCTGCAAAAAAAAACATTTTTGTGGCAATTTGCGTTTTCTTATCTGCCCAACAACAAATTGGCCAAAAATAAATAAAAAATGCAAATCACAGCAAATTTTTATATTTTTAAGGTTTATTAACCGATTAATTGAAACAATAGTAATCGACCAACTAATCGATTTATACAAATAATCGTTCGTTGCAGCCCTAAAATGAATATCTCTTAAACCCAGGGCTTTTTTTCTGGGGGAACTTGGTGGAACTCAGTTCCACCACCTTTGGCTCAGACCCTTTGGTGCCCGCTCACCACAATCACTTGTGAACACAGAAGTCTGGTTTCTGTGTTTACAAGTGACTGCTTTGTAACCCCCTGAACTCTGCACACTGTATGTAATGCAATTCTGGTATTTAATGCCCCTTTAAGACCCTTCTACTGTTTGTGAAATCTGAACGGGTCGTGGTTGAGTTCCTGCACCTATTTTTTGAGAAAAAAAGCTCTGCTTAAACCTATACAGTTTAGGAGATATTCCTCTTGCATGCAGCGTCTGCTGTCAGCGGCGCATGCGCAGTGAAGGTCCGGCGTATTGTACCGGAACAGAGGGCTCCTGCGCGCATGCGCTGGAGTGACGTCATTGCAGCTCTGGCCACTCTGGAACCTGGAAAAAACCTGAGGGAACATGTCAGCTCCCTCAGCGGTGACTGGACGCCCCTGTGGGAGCTCTGTTCTAAAGTAAGTATTAGTATATAGTATGCAGTGCATACTAGCTCATTATGCCTTTGCCTTACAGGTTTTTTTTTTGGGGGGGGGGGGGGGGCATACAACCGCTTTAAACACAGTAGAGATTTCTTGTTAAAGTCATACTGCCCTTGCAGAGTAATCAGTGGTGGAAAATCTAACTTTCTAATACAAAAGCCACATAGACTTTTGTCTGTGATGTTTTCCTTTTAACACCATTCCCTTTATGTCACATATTTTTTCTTTGTTCTTTCGGAACAGATGAATACAGGGTTTACGTCTGTGAGCAGGAAAACAGTCGTTTGTAAGGCAGAATCCTCCGGCTCAGGCTAATAGGTGTTTTGCATCTGAAAGTATCTACTGAAGTCTAAGGCAGCCCGTAGATGAGTCCTTCTTCTTTTTTTTTTTTTTTTTTAACTAGTGGGTTGAACAAAAAATAAATAAATAACTTGATTCCCCCATCCACACGATGTGGATAGTGGACTCCTCACTGCTGTGCTATTGTATTCTAACTAGGGTTGTACCGATACCGATACCAGCATCGGGACCGATACCGAGTATTTGCGGGAGTACTTGTACTCCCCCAAATGCCCCCGATGCCTGATATACTGAATACTTCCTCCCCCCCCCCCGCCGCCGCATACCGCAAAGCCGCCGCGTTAATCCCCGTGCATTACAGCGCGCATTACAGGCAGCTTTCGTTTGGATACTTGTAATGCCCGACGCGGCCTGTATAGACACTCCCCTTCTCGGGATTGGACGGATCTGTCCAATCCCGAGCAAGGGGGAGTGTCTTTTCAAATGAAAGCTGCCTGTAATGCGCGCTGTAATGCACGGGGATTAACGCGGCAGCATCGGCATCATCTACTACTAGGTATGGGGAACATGAATGGCTGCAATATGTGGGGAACATGCATGGCTGCAATATGTGGGGGGACAGGACATGGCTGCAATATGTGGGGGGACATGGCTGCATTTGGGGGACACATTTAAAAAATGTATCGGTGTTCGGTATCGGCGAGTACATGAAAAAAAGTATCGGTACTTGTACTCAGTCCTAAAAAAGTGGTTTCGGGTCAACCCTAGTTCTAACAGGTGAGGGACTTCCCCACCATTAGAATACACTAATAAGCGCTGCCTGTTATAGCCGGTGGCCCTGATCATAATGACATTTTCCTACAGGTTGGTTGTAAAAATTGACTTTACAACCAGCCTGCTTATACGTGCGTTTGAAATTTGACCGATGCAGCAGGAACATCCCAATTTTGAGCCATTTGTGGCTGTCTTAGGGTGCTTTCACACCTAGGTGTTTTGAATTGCAGGCAGAATTTCTGTGATTCTGCCTGCGATTTCAAAACACACATTGCGAATTTCAGATGCCTTTTATTTTAATGGCACCTAAAAATGCGGTGTGGTGGTTGTCGCGTGATAAATTGTGGAAAACTGCATTGCGTGAAGTTTGTCGCCCAAACAAGGGTGAGGAGCTTCTTTCCAGCGACAAGTGACCGCACCACATTTTTAGGTGTCATTAAAGTGGAGCTTCACCCTCCAAACAAATTTCAGGCATTCATTGGAGCTCAGTATGCCGGGTTTTTTTTTCTATACATACCTTTTTACGGGCTCTCGCGCATGACTGGCCGTTTCCAATCACAGCGCGTCACGAGATGCCGAAGGAACCCGAACGTCGGTGTGGCCCTATACGGCGCCTGCGTACCGACTTTCGGCATCTCGTGACGCGCTGTATGCGCCGGGCTGAGGGAGGTTAATCACATCCTGTGATTGGAAACGCCCAGTCACGCGCGATCGCCGGAGGGGACGAGAGCCCGTAAAAGGTATGTATAGAAAAAACACCGGCATACTGCCGGTCAGGTGGGTGGGCTACATGGCATGCCTGAAATTTGTTTGGAGGGTGAACCTCCCCTTTAAGGCCCCGTCTACATCTGCGTGTTTGCGATCCCAAAAGGCTTTGTAAAACTCACAAATCACATCACACTTGTTTAGGTGCCATTCATTTTCAGTGTGGGGTTAGATATTGAGCTCCTGCTCCTTTTTGAACTACAAGGTTTGCATGATGTGGTTTGCCGCAATTGCAGCGCAATTTATTGTGATACACTCGTTGCCAAATTACACCCGCGTTTAGATGCCATTGAAAATGAATGGCACCTGAACAAGCGTGTTGCAATTTGTCAGTGTTGCAGAGCATTCTTGGGGTTGTGGGCCGAATTGCTGAGATCGCAAACGCCCGGTGTGAACGGTCTTAACTGAATGGCAGCTGAAATTTGCGTTGTGCGATATGTCATTTTAGCAGAGCGTTTTGAAGTTGCTAACATAATTTTAAAACCTTAGCTGTCCTGTCTTTTATTTATTGCAGAATCTGCGGGATTGCACAACAATCATCTAATGTCTGTACAGAGATTGCGATGCCTACTTAGACAATTTTGGAGAGTTAATTGTTGGTGTAGTCTATATTTATATACTAGATGCTTGCTGTGTTGTTAAATACACACCACTAGGAAGATATTCCTTGAATGTTGTTCCTTTTAATAACCACGATGTGACTGCTAAGACCCAAATACCATGAAAATCTCATTCCTCTTTAATTATAATCCTATTATATACAGGAAATTAACATACCTCAACACAGTCTTTTCCTAAATGGTTGTAGCAAACCAAAAAAATCAAGAAGCTTGGACAATATTGGGACTTCTGGACATGAAACCGATAGGTCAATCGCTTTAGGAGCGGTGTATTCACCGCTGCAAAGAAGCTGCTTGTAGGACTTTTTTTGACGCCCTGCCAGCACAGCGCCTCAGTGTGAAAGCTTTGGGCTTTTTGGGATTGCAGATGAAGCTTCTTTCAGGCGCTTTTTTTAACGCTAAAGCCGCGTACACACGATCGGTCAAACCGATGAGAATGGTCTGATGGACTGCTTTCATCGGTCCAAACCGATCGTGTGTGGGCACCATCGGTTAGTTAACCTTCGGTCAAAAAACTTGAAACTTGAACCGATGGAAGCCTAACCGATGGGTCAAAACCGATCGTTAGTATGCAAAAGCATCGGTTAAAAGGCCGCGCATGCTCAGAATCAAGTCGACGCATGCTTGGAAGCATTGAACTTCATTTTCTTTCAGCTCGTCTTTGTGTTAAAACACGTAAACGTCACCGCGTTGTGTAGGCACATCAGACCATCGGTCAGCTTCATCGGTTAACCGATGAGAACGGTCCGAAGGATGGACTGATCGTGTGTACGAGGCTTTAGACCCCTTTAACACTGGGGCGTTTTTCAGGTGCTTTAGTGTAAAAGTTTTCAGGCTTTCACATTGGGATTGCAGGTGAAGCTTCTTTCAGGTGCTTTACAGGCGTTTTTTTTTTTTTTTTTTTAACGCCAAAGCGCCTGAAAAATGCCCCAGTGTGAAAGGGGTCTTAGAAAATCTTAAGAGTGGTCAGCTTTAGACCCCTTTTCACACTGAGCAGTTTTTCAGGCGGTTTAGCGCTAAAAATAGTGCCTAAATACCACCTAAAAAACTCCTGCCCTAAAGTCTGCGTAAAAGCCCGAGTGCTTTCACGCTGAGGCGATGCGCTGGCGGGACTACTCCAAAAGTCCTGCCAGCAGCTTCTTTGGAGCGGTGAGAGGAGCGGTGTGTTTACCCCTCCTTTCCATTGAAAACAATGGGACACCGCGCCTATACTGTCAGCAATGCGCCTCTGCAGAGGTGCATTGCGGGCGGTATTAACCCTTTTTCGTCCGCTAGCAGGTTAAAACCGCACCGCTAGCTTCTGAATACCGCCGCAATTCAGACGGTATAGCACTGCTAAAAATAGCGGCGCTATACCGCCACCGCACCTCCCACCACCCCCCCCCCCCAGTGTAAAAAGGGGCCTTACTGTTGAGGTGTCTGAATACAAACAATTAGAACAGTTTATAAAACATTTCATAACCTGAAATCTTATGTATATGGGGGGGGGGGCACGTAATTCTGAGTAATAATTTTATGATTTGCAATGTTCTGGCCTTTTTTGAAGAAATCCTGTCAGGTAAAGGTACACTTGCAAAGATTTGGGAATTTGTGAGTAAAGTCCAGTCCTTTTATGGTTGTGTGGAGTAGAGACCATGTTCCTAGCATGGCACCTCTTTCATCATTTGGCAGTGTAATATGATGGAATACAGGGCTCCAGTGACTTGTATTAAGATGACTATTCCCATCATTCTTAGTGTGGAACTGTATCTTTGAAAAAAATTGCCAACTGGCAGCTCTGTGTAGAATTTTGGCAAAGCTGAAATGACCGAACTCCTGCGCAGGAGTGACATAATCTCAGTGGAAATGGCCATGGACTGATACCTGCAAGCCGCAGGGCTGAAGATGTCAGTGGTCGGTGGGGAGCTCCAGCGCATTGCAGAGTTGAAGGTGATATCTCCGCTTTAAGGAGATATCTGCCTATCTAATGGTGGGCTCATATTTTAGACCCTCCCGCCAAGCCATTGTATTCTCCTGGCAGGGCAGGCTGGTTGTACCCAAGTTGATTAGTCAACTTGGGTACAGTCAGCCTTCCCATACATGGTTCAAATCTCAGCCAGTTCCTGCTGAACCGGCCAAGATTTGAACCGTCTATGGCTAGCCTTAGGTTTGAGGCAGCAGCCAAAGGTATACACATGCTGCCGCAGAAACTAAGCCCCCTGTTGCTTTTGGTGCATGCCAACGCCTGCCAATCACGACCAATTCTAGTAAATGGGGCCACTCTGCATGGGACAGGAGCCGGCACTCTGGAGGAAACTGTTTATGCGGCTCCTGCTCCTTACTACAGCTCCAAGTAGTCCCTCTGTTTGTTTGATGCTCTGGGATGACAGGTCGTCTATCTGCAATCTACTAATAGATCGCTATCTACAGGTTGCTGACCCCCCCCCCCTCCCCTCCACACCAAGCTGATGGTTGCTGTAGCTCTGAACTTGCTTTAACCCTTTTGAATACCAGGAAATTTATGAATGGACCTTCGTAGACAAGTGTGACGTAAAGCAAACCTTTATATTTAGGTACAAACAATTGCAAACAAGCAATTCATCATTGATTTATAATACAAAAGGATGCAACATGCACAATATTGTTCCACACTCATCAATAAATGTAAACAGGCTATTAAATATGAATGTTTAATCGATCCGAATTACAGATATTTTGCTCAAATGATGAGAAACTATAGACAGAGTTCCACCACTGCCGATCAATTTAGCAAAGTCTAAATCCCTTGTGAGCTCAGTAAATCAGTGATATTGATATGCGTGTAGCCCAGAGCTTGACAAATTTGCTTGGAATCTAGGAGCCAGCTAAAAAAGTTAGGCGCCAGAAAACGCGCCCTGTCCTGGCGAGCTTGCGCGCAGAAGCGAACACATACATGAGTAGCGCCCGCATATGTAAGCGGTATTCAAACCACATGTGAGGTATCGACGCGATCGTTAGAGCGAGAGCAATAATTCTAGCTCTAGGCCTCCTCTGCAACTCAAAACATGCAACTTGTAGATTTTTTTAAACGTTGCCTATGGAGATTTTAAAGGGTAAAAGTTTGACGCCATTCCACGAGCGGACGCAATTTTGAAGCATGATATTTTGGGTATCAATTTACTCGGCGTAACATTATCTTTCACAATATAATGAAAAATTGGGATAACTTTACTGTTTTATTTTTTAATACATTTTTTTTAATTTTTTTTTCCAAAAAAGTGCATTTATAAGACCGCTGCGCAAATACGGCGTGACACAAAGTATTGCAACGATCACCATTTTATTCTCTAGGGTGTTGGAATAAAAAAAATATATAATGTTTGGGGGTTTAAATTAGAGGGAAGTGAAAATTGTGAAAAATAACATTAGAATTGCTGTTTAAGTTGTAATGCCAAACTGCCACCACCAGATGGCGCCAGCTCACAGAAGTTTTCCTTGGGACATCACAAGGCCGCAAAGCCGTGGCCTTAATTACCAGCCGCCGCCGGCGCCAGGTCACAATTTCTGGTCGCAAATGCGACCTGGCGCCCGGACATTGTCGACCCCTGGTGTAGCCTGCATTAGATGGTGTGAAGAAGGGTTAGAACCTCTGTTGGTGGTTATTGCTCCTTTAGGTCTTTGTTAGGGAACTATGCCTTTACTTCCTTTCCACCACTTCTGAAAAATCCTCCACAATGGGGACATTGTAAAAAAATACAAGAGAGGCACTGAACCTTTCCCAGGCTATCTAAAGGATCGGAAGGTTTTGATGAATTTCAATGATGGAGTTTTCCTGTACTGTATTTTCATATACACTGATGTACCCTAAGGAGCTGCACTTCGCCTTCCTTGGCAACCAACCACTCCATCACAGCGCTGAATCTTGAGGCCAGAAGGATATCTGAAACCACTTGTTACTAAATAACTTAGTAACTTTTAGTGTCCTTATGCGATTAACCTAGAGGAATATATAGACAGATCCTATTAAGTAAAGCAAGACCCAGAGTTAGAAGTGAGCCTAAACGTTCCTGTTTAAAGTCTGTGGTACAAGGAACGTTGCTCGTGCATATAGTAATGTTTACTGGTACTCAATAACAGTAAGTAACTGTAAATACCGTTCCATGAAAATAACTTTGTAATGGGGGAAAGTGCCTATAAATGATGATTGTGATTCTATAGCATCACTCAAAATGGTACAGTAAGTACACAGAGGAGATACTTTCAAAACACATTAACACCTTTTATTATTTAAAGAACTAAGCTTGGTTTTTATCTGGAAGTCCGTTTTTATTTCCCTGAACAATAAAAAGAGGATTGCTCAGAGCTGGATTAACTCTGTGTGGCAAGACTGGGCACAGATGATAGGAAATTGTATTCTCTACATTGTGACATAAAAAATAAAAAAAATGTTTTGGGTTTACATCCACTTTAAAGCGGATGGTTCACCAAAAACAAATATTAAAAGCCAGCAGCAACAAATACTGCAGCTGCTGACTTTTAATATTAGGACACTTACCTGTCCTGGAGTCCAGCGGCGTCCGCAGCAGAGGATGAGCGATCGCTCGTCACCCTGCTGCTCCCCCCTCCATCCACGGCGAGGGAACCAGGAAGTGAAGCGCTCCGGCTTCACTGCCCGGTTCCCTACGGCGCATGCGCGAGTCGCGATGCGCCCGCGATTGGCTCCCGCTGTGTGCTGGGAGCCGAGAGTTCCCAGCATACAACGGGAAAAGCCCGTCTTTTGCCCGAGACTGCGGGCCGGAAGTGGGTGCGGATACCTGACTTTAGACAGGTATCTGCACCCCCCTCCCCCCTGAAAGGTGTCAAATGTGACGCCGGAGGGGGGAGGGTTCCGATCAGCGGATCTTCACTTTAGGGTGGAGATCCGCTTTAAGTAAGTATTGCAGTCAATAGTAATCAAGTGCCTCATAGTAAGGCCCATAGTCAACCACCAAGTCATCAATGAAAATGACAAGCTTTCTAGTGCCTGTGCATCCAGACAACTTTAAAAAATATATATATATTTTACTTTCTACTACAAAACCTCCAATAAAATGTTAATTAAATTTCTTCATACATGTTGGCCAAAATGTATTCCTCTACATGTCTTTTGATGAGAAAATCCCAATAAGTGTATATTGATTGGCTTGTGCTAAAGTTATAGACAGTGGAATTTTGTATTTAATTAAATATTTTTTTTTTTTTTATATACTACTAATGGCGGTGATCAGCAACTTATAATGGGACTATGATAGTCCAGTTGGTAATCTGACAATAAGAGGTGCTGGGGGGAACTTACTAACAGTCACTGATATTACCAGTGACAATAATACGGTGATCAGTGTTAATATTCGCTGTCCCTGTACTGGCTGGGAAGGGGTTAACATCTATGGCGATTTAAGGGGTTAAACGTGTGCCTAACTATGTGTAATGTGTGTAAAATGTGCTGCTTTTACCAAGAGATCTCTAAGTTTCTCACCCCTGTTTGTACACATGAGAAACGGATCGTTCTCTTTGTACAGAGTTCTGTGTTGATTGTCAACACAGAGCTCTGGGCTGTGATTGTACACATCCGATCAGTAGGTCCCAGCCGTGAATCATTGGCTTGAACTTGCTGATGGGATCCCGCTGTATACAACCACAGCGGGCCCTAAACAGGCCCTAAAACCTGGAAGCAGACCGCAATGTACAGGTACGTCTCTTTGCCTGTGCGTGTCGCCTGTCTGCAGTACATTACAGGTGGTTTGCAAATGGTAAAACGCAACAAAGACATCATGCATTACTTGATTCTTCGTAATCAACACGTGTAAATGAGCCCTCACAAGTTGCCAAATTTCATGTATGAATATACTGCCAACATTTTCCAGACATGGTATTTTTACCGCATAGCATATTGCATAAAACGATTTGTTTAAAAAATTAATTTTAGATTTTGACCTCGGCCTACTTGGCATTCTTCACAACTGGGTAACCCGAGTCACCTTTTAGTTTGGCATCTAAATTTATATTTGTCTGATGGGAAAGCTTGGCTGTATGGCGCTCTGACATGTGAGCGGGTTGTGTGCAGATAAAGGCACAATAACTGCATATCACAGGTGTGTAGACTATTCACTAGAGTTTAAAGAGGGACCCCACCCTCCTAACCCCCTATTATCTGGTCTGCTGTTTTGAGCACAAATAACATTTAACTGCCCAGCAAGTCCAGCTTTGCCCTACAGGAATCCACCAAATGCCACAGCACGCCAAGTCCTGCACCACCATCTTCTTTTCTGATATTATCACCTGCTCCCTCCTCATTGGCTTACCTCTGCATACTCTATCCCCCCTTCAGTCCATCATGAACGCTGCTGCCAGACTGGTCCACCTTACCAACCACTCTGTCTCTGCTGCTCCTCTCTGCCAATCCCTCCACTGGCTTTCACTCACCCAACAAATTAAATTCAAACTACTAACAATTACCTACAAAGCCATCCACAACTCTGCCCCCAGCTACATCAATGATCTAGTCTCTACCAACCTAATCGTTCTCTTTGTTCTTCTCAAGACCTCCTGCTCTCTAGCTCTCTCATCACCTGCTCCCATGCTCGTCTCCATGACTTTTCCAGATCCTCTCCAAGCCTATGGAACTCCTTACCCCAATCTATCCGTCTATCTCCCGCTCTATTAGCTTTTAGAGGATCCCTGAAAACCCTCCTCTTCAGAGAAGCCTACCCTTCCCACACCTAGCAACTGCATTTTTCATTTGAGTCGATCTGATCATCCCCCACAGCTAACTACCCTTTGTTCCACTTGACCGTCCCTTCTAGATTGTAAGCTCTTACGAGCAGGGCCCTCTGATCCCTCCTGTATTGATTTGTATTGTGAATGTTCTGTCTTCCCTGATGTAAAGCGCTGCGCAAATTGTTGGCGCTATGTAAATCCTGTATAATAATAATAATCAGGAGGCTGACTGTCTCTTTCCGATCCTATAATACACTGCATGCCCTGAGGAGGGGGTTATTCCAACCTAAACAAGAAAGGAAGTTCAGGGTGCATTCCTCTAGCTCAGGGGTCTCAAACTGGCGGCCCTCCAGCCATTGCAGGAATACAATTCCCATGAGGCATTGCAAGGCTGACAGTTACAAGCATGACTCCTTTAGGCTGAGGCATGATGGGACTAAGGGCCCTTTCACACGAGCAGACGAACGGTCCGCTTTTCATAAGTCCGTTTACGGACTCACAATGCTTCCCTATGGGATCGCGGACGTTAGCGGATGATGCATCCACTAACGTCCGTAAACATCCGTCTCCGTCAAGATCCGGTTTTTCGGACGGAAGAAAATCCTACTTTCCTTCCGTCTGGCGGATCGGATGAATACAGACATACGGGCCCAATTCATCCGATTCCCCATAGGGGAGAGCGGAGAAAAGACAGGGCGGTCCCCGCACACTGTGCAGGGACCGCCCTGTCAGCCGGTTTTCGTCCTAGCTGTCAGCCGGTTGGTTTTCGTCCTAGTGTATTTTTCATTTTTCGGTATGGGTTTCGGCACCAAAAAACCCATTCGGGTGCTCCCCTATACAATGGGCATATGCAGGGATGGTACTTACTGTACAGTATGTTCCAAACTTGCAGATTATTGGTCACACCAAGCAGTCATTCGTCTAGCAGTATGTTCTTTATTCATATGACAAGATGACAAGGTGATCAGTGAATCATGGGCAGGGTTGTTATTTTTGGATTTAATTACTTTTGTATAGGATTTGTGGAGTATGAATTTTGTAAATTATCAGTAAGTACAGGCATACCCCGCTTTAAGTACACTCGCGAGTAAGGACATACCCGCAAGTATATGTTAACCAGTTGCTGACCCGCCCACCGTCATTCTACGGTGGCAGGTCGGCACTGCTGGGCGAGAGCACGTAGCTCTACGTCCTCCCGCGCGCTTGTCCCCCGAGTCCCGCACCCGGCGGGCGCGATCGCTGCCGGGCACGCGCGCTCGTTCGTTACAGAGCGGGGAACGGGAGGTATGTGTGTAAACACATAGCTCTCGTTCCTGTCAGCGGGGGAAACGCTGATCTCCTGTTCATACAATGTATGGACAGAAGATCAGTGATTTTCCCTAGTGAGGCCACCCCCCCATACAGTTAGAACACACCAGGAACACACTTAACCCCTTCCCTGCCCCCTAGTGTTAGCCCCTTCACTGCCAATGGCATTTTTATAGTAATCCAATGCATTTTTATAGCATTGATCGCTATAAAAATGCCAATGGTCCCAAAAATGTGTCAAAAGTGTCCGATGTGTCCGCCATAATATCGCAGTACCGAAAAAAACCGCTGATCGCCGCCATTACTAGTAAAAAAAAATATTAATAAAAATGCCATAAAACTATCCCCTTTTTTGTAAACGCTATAAATTTTGCGCAAACCAATCAAACGCTAATTGCGATTTATTTTTATTTATTTTTTTACGAAAAATATGTAGAAGAATACGTATCGGCCTAAACTGAGGAAAAAAAATGTTTTTTTATATATTTTTTGGGGATATTTATTATAGCAAAATGTAAAAAATATTGCATTTTTTTCAAAATAGTGGCTCTATTTTTGTTTATAGCGCAAAAAATAAAAACCGCAGAGATCTCAAATACCACCAAAAGAAAGCTCTATTTGTGGGAAAAAAAGGACGCCAATTTTGTTTGGGAGCCACATCGCACGACCGCGCAATTGTCAGTTAAAGCGACGCAGTGCCGAATCATAAAAAGTGCTTTGGTCTTTGACCAGCAATATGGTCCGGGGCTGAAGTGGTTAAGTGCCTTACAAGTACTGTACAGACTTTGCAGCCACAGTAGAAGGAGCTAAAGCTCCAAGATCATACCCCACCCTGTTTCAGTGTGCCCCTGACAACCCCACTACAGCCCCTGATACCTCAACTACAGCTCTTGAAACCCCCACTACAGCCCCTGACCCCCCCACTATACCCTAGAAGTGAAAAAAATGTATTGTTTCACTTTAAGTACATTTTCGTTTTGCATACATGCTCTGGTCCCATTGTGTACTTAAAAGTGAGGTATGCCTGTATACTAGTTGCTATTTTTAGATTGTATTTATTTTTACTGAAAATGGGTAGTTTTATACTAGTTGCTATTTCTGTGAACAGTTTTAGGTCCTGTTCACAATGTGCCTCGGCATGCATGGCTCACTCTTGCCGTCCACTCAATCAGTGGGACCCCAGTACTTCTGCAGATGACCCGCTAAGCAATGTGTACACCAGTAGACTCTTTCGTTGACATGGAAAGAGGGATAATGTGCATGGACTGGTGTAGAGGACCCAAAGTTAGTGGATGAGAACGTACAACAATGCACATTGATGCATCAAGAAACCCCTTGAGGTATATGCTAAATAACACACATAGGTGTATATGGTGTCTTTAGGGAGCAATGGGGAAACAAATTGTAACTATCTACATTTTCTTTGACTAGCGCCACAAAGTTCTTTGCCTCGGTAGCTTTTTTTCAGGTGTTAAAGGGGTTGTAAAGGTACATTTTTTTTTTTCCTAAATTCCTTCCTTTACCTTAGTACAGTCCTCCTTGACTTGCCTCATCCTTCGATTTTGCTTTTAAATGTCCTTATTTCTTCGGAGAAATCCTCACTTCCTGTTCTTCTGTCTGTAACTCACCACCGTAATGCAAGGCTTTCTACCTGGTGTGGAGTGTCATGCTCGCCCCCTCCCTTGAACTACAGGAGTGTCAGGACGCTCTCTATGCTGCAGATAGAAAACAGAGCCGTGTGTTAGTGGGCGTCCTTACTCTCCTGTTGTCCAAGGCAGGGGCGAGCATGACACTCCACACCAGGGAGAAAGCCTTGCATTACTGTGTGGAATTACAGACAGAAGAACAGGAAATGAGGATTTCTCAGAAGAAATTAAGACATTTAAAAGCAAAATGGAAGGATTAGGTAAGTGAAGGAGGACTGCACTAAGGTAAAGGAAGCTATTTAGGGGGACAAAATTGTACCTTTACAACCCCTTTAGGCCAGCCATACATGGATCTTAATTTGGCTGGGTCAGCAGGGACTGGACGAATTTTGATCCATGTATGGACACTGAGGTTGTACAGAAGATTGGTAAATAATCTACTTCTATACAACTGCCTTGTCGGATTCCCCCATCTGATCAGCGCTGCAGGTTATTAGTGGCAGCAATAAAAAAAAATCTGACAGCGGGGAAGTCCACACACTATCTAAATACAAGGGCTCTGTGGGGAGGATTCCCCCATCCACACACTTGAATCAAGTTTTTCGTTTTACCTGCTGGTTGAACAAAAAAAACCTGACTCCCCTGTGGGCTGCTTTAATCTTCCTACATTAAAGAGGTTGTAAACCTTGGGGGGGGGGGGAGACAAAAACAAACAAACCCTGTTAGGCCTCTTTTCACACGATGTCCGTTTTTTCAGGCGGATCCGAGTGGGCCATCCATTGACTCCTATGGGCAGGCGGATGTCAGCGGAGATGTTTCCACTGACACCTGTCTGCCATCCGATCTGCTCAAGGTAGATGTATGGCGATACCCCTGCCATCCATCTTTGCGGATCAGATTGGATGAGATCTTCCCATAGAGATCAGCAGGGCTCTGACAGGTCCCTCCCCGCTCAGTAAGCAGAGACATACCTGTCATCTGCCGGCTTTTAAATGTCAATTCTAAGGCAGGGCAGCTTGTGGTTTAGTTTTAATAGCTTGTAAGCTACGATACATATATTTATTTATTTTTGTTCGTTTTACACTTGATATAATTATTATTTTTTTACTGTACTTCTTGTGTTGACATTTACATTATTTGTCTTGTAGCACTTCTGATAATAGTTTAATTATTAGGCTGTACCTGATATTGGGGTCAATTCACAAAGCTTTATTTTCAGATTGCGAGTGTTATTTTAACGATTCTGCACGTTATTGAAGCTAGTTCAATTCACTAAACGATTTAACGCTTTGAAAAATCATCAAATAACGTTTCCCTACACAGAATCAATATTTTAAGGCGTGGATCCGTGTTAAAGAGTCAAATCGTTATTTTAAAGATTCAAAACGTTATTTTAAAGAGTCAAATCGTTAAATATGTACAGAAGTGCAATTCACAAAGATTTTTTCAATCGTTAAGCAATCGTTAAATTAACACCTCCCTCAGGGTGGCGTTATGACATTTCCCAGGCGATATTTTGTTGTTAGAGGAAGCTTTTGGCGATTTTTGTAGTGTAGTGTAGTGTTGGGCAAGGTAGAACCGTGCTCTATTTTAACTTAAAATTATCCAGAGGCGAAGAAGAACACGTTAGAATGTTGTTCAGATTTATAAACGTGTATTCCGTTCACATACTATTTTGGATGACTTTTCTGAAACCCAGGTGATAGCTAAATTCCGATTATCATCTCCCATGATTTATTCTCTGTATGAGGAAATACACATGGCTTTAGAAAAGCACACACTAGAAATTTTGCACATCACATGCTCAATCTCCACGTGTATTGCTTGTGTCTCCCTCTCTCTCTCTGTATCTGCTCTTTTCCACATGCAGCTGTTCTCCTCCCCTTCTGCTCCCAGAATGCATCTCTCCAGCATTATTTAACGACCTTAAGAGTTATTTTAACGTCTCACATGTTAATAATAACGTCTGAGTAGTTAGCATAACGTTTGGATAAAGAGTCAGTTGAAAACCATAACGACTATGTTAAATAACGATTATAGCTTTCGTGAATACCATGTTTGCTAGCATTAAATAAGGAGTGCTAATTTAACACCTGAAGAAAACCAATAACGTTTCTCTTTGTGAATTGACCCCATTGTGTCTCTGGGCACTTGTCTGATATACTTGAGACCTTTCCCCTAGAATAGTTATCGGCTAAAGCAGAGATCAAATTTCAGCCTTTCAGATAGCACCTGCTGACTTGGCCATGTGATTGCGGAGTGCAAGCCAAGCAAGGTATGTAGAACAAAGTTTGGTTAATAGAAAAGAAAGGTTAGGCTTGTTTTCTCTTTTTTTTTTTGTTTATTTTTTATTTTTAGGGCTGAGCTCATTAAAATATGCCCCAAACGTTACTTTTTTCAGTGTAACATCTTGTTCAGTCCTCCTTGGCCTCATGCACACTGGAAGTTTTTACAGCAGCTGTTTTTGGCTTCAGACGTTTTTTTTTTTTTTTCCTCCGTCGTTAACCAGCTTCAGACCCGGAAGATTTTACCCCCTTCCCGACCAGAGTACTTTTTACGATTCGGCACTGCGTCTCTTTAACTGACAATTGCGCGGTTGTGCGATGCTGTACCCAAACAACATTTTTTCCCCACAAATAGAGCTTTCTTTTGGTGGTATTTGATCACCTCTGCGGTTTTTATTTTTTGCGCTATAAACAAAAAACAGCGACAATTTTGAAAAAAAAAAAAACACATCTTTTACTTTTTGCTATAATAAATCTCCTCAGTTTAGGCCGATATGTGTTCTTTACATATTTTTGGTTATAAAAATCGCAATAAGCGTATTGATTGGTTTGTGCAAAAGTTATAGCGTCTACAAAATAGGGGATAGAATTATGGCTTTTTTTTTTATTTTATTTTTTACTATTGATGGCAGCAATCTGTGATTTATTTTATTGGGACTGCGTCATTATGGGGGACAAATCTGGCACGTTTGACACATTTTTGAGACCATTGGCATTTTTACAGCGATCAGTGCTGTAAAAATGCACTGATTACTGTAAAAATGTCACTGGCAGGGAATGGGTTAACACTACTAGGAGGCGATCAAGGGGTTACCTGTGTTCTCTCTGCATGTTCTAACTGAAGGGGGGGGGTGGAACTTACTAGGGGAAATGGCAGATCGCTGTTCATACATTGTATGAACAGACAATCAGTCCTTTCTTCCCTAAGAGAACTGGGATCTGTGAGTTTACACACAGATCCCGGTTCTCGCTGTGTCACGAGCAATCGCAGGTCGGCGGTCATCACACCCGCCAGGCACTTGCATCGGCTCTGGGGGCCACCAGTGGGTGTGTGCCTCCGGCGGCACGCGCACTCCTAGTGGCCACAGGGCGAAGCAATGTAACATTACATTGTTTCGGCCAGCCAAGCCATGCTGCCGCAGTAAAACTGCGACGGCTGGTCTGCAAGTGGTTAAAATCCCCATCAGGTTATTCTATGTGTCCATGCACACATAGGCTGTTATTAATATTGGCAATAAGTCCAGGCTACTGGGTGGCATCTCTATTGGCAGGTAATAACTATTCTGGGCAAATAACTATTCTGGGCACTCTGGCAAATAAGTGGTTAGTACTCTGACCCTGGAGCACTGAAGTTCTGGGTGGAGTTCCTTCCAAATCGAGGTTGAATATCCTTCTTCTGCCCAAAAACATATTGATAGGTTAATCGGCTTCCATCAAAATTGACCCTTTTATATTTGTGGATAAAAGGGTTTGAGGATCTTGCATGAGATACTTTGGTGGCAGGTACTAAGGTCCTAATGGGTCACCGGTTTGAATACCAACCACGATCCAACCACGGTGTGTGTCTTCCTGTGCATGCATTGGTTTCTTCCTGATACTCTGGTTTCCTCCCACGCTCCAAAGACCTGCTGGTACCTTTAGATTGTAAGCTCCTAGAAGCCTATAAATTAACAGCGATATATATAAATACCTGTTTAAAAAAAAATACATTTGCATGTTCCAAATTTTTGTGAAACTGCTTGCAAATGCTTGCTGGATTCTGAGCTGTTATAGTGAATTGATACTTGAAATGCAGAAAGAAAAGGCAGAAGTGTGTACAGTGCTGATGACTAGAAGAACACAGGTCTGCGGAGGGGTTCACACTTTTGCAAATTGGATGTGGATTTTCGCCGCATCCAACTCCCATGTCAGAGGGTTGTGACAGGCTCTTTGTGGAGCCGGTTTACACCTCTCCAGAGTGGCTCCGATGCAAATTGTACAGGAGTCCTGTGCGTCTTCTGGTCCCTTTTCAGGTCTGACTTCAGCCAAAAAATTT
Source organism: Rana kukunoris (assembly GCA_029574335.1). Classification (NCBI taxonomy): domain Eukaryota; kingdom Metazoa; phylum Chordata; class Amphibia; order Anura; family Ranidae; genus Rana; species Rana kukunoris. The sequence continues at coordinate 89,977,515 of CM056056.1, read as the reverse complement.
GAACTCAAATCGCATTTGAAACGGTGAACAGGGACGCACCGGACCCCTGCTGTAAGCCGCTCCGTGTGGTGTGAAGGTGTGAATTTAGCCTTAATGTGTATTTTGCATGCAGTTTCAGATTTTCTCTGTAGAAAAGGCACAAATTACTAAACTTTCTGTAAAAAGAGATCTTCAGTCCGCAGAAAAAAATACTTTGCTATCCCCCCCCCCCCCACCTTTTTACTTTTTTAATTAGATATATACACCCCTAAAGCTCCCACACCCAGCAGTGTTCTGTAGGGATTCCCTGCACACTCTGTCCTGCAGGTCTGTCTTCTTCTGAGACATCTTCAAGTGCCAACTGTTCTTCAAGGTTCGTGCAGCCAGCACCCTGTGCCATGTGCATCATCAGGCCAGCTGTAACCGGTTGCACCCCTGATGATGTGCCATAGAGTACCCTGAGGCCTGATGGGATGCATGATGTAGGTATCTTAGAAAGCTGCACACAACAGGCATGTCATTCTCACCTACGTGAGAATCCAGAAAGTGTGGGGATGTGTTCCCTGGAAATGTTATTTAAAAAAAAATGAATAAAAAATAAATATGGGGTTTGCAAAGGAAAGCAGGAAAATCCACTTGAAGAAAGCAAATCTATACCCAAAGATATTTTGTTTGTTTTGTTGGGGGGAGGGGGATTCAAACGATCCCCTGTCAGGTTTTATTGTTTTCTGGGGCTTGGGTAGGGAGATTTCCTTTGACATTGTCTCTGGGAGTTCTGGGGAAACCTGTTACATAACAGGAAGTAAGTAAAAATCTGCACCAGGGACACAGACAATGATAAAAATCTGACAGGTTTTAACATTCACATGCTCCGAAAAAACACTCCACCAGGGGTATTCTTCCATCGCTTCTATTCACAATGCCCCTCCAGACTGCGGAGGCGTCCTAAACATTTGTCTTTTTGGATTTGAATACATTTATTTATGGTAATGCACAAGGTGTTCCCGCCCTCCTTTTGTGTTTTTTGCAGTCTTCCATTCACACGCTAAACTACTAAAAACATAGAAAAAAACATTCTAAAGGGTTTTTATTTCTGTCTGTGTTGCTGTTAGGGAGATTTTCTCTTATTTTCTGACTTCTCTCCAGCAGCGCTCTAATTCTTCCTCGCTCTATCGAAAACAAAAAAGGTTTTGATTCTAGATCTACTTTAACCTCTGCCTGGGCCTGCTCAAATTATTTGCATTGTTGACACATATGGGGGCATGTATGGCCAGCTTTTTATATTTGCTCGAAGTGTCTTTATTATTGAGCACTGCTCTGATGATCGGACATAAATTCATCATGAGCTTAGAGAGGGAAGAGCTCCATGTGGTGATTATACTGTCAGGCTATATTTAGGAGCACATCAAAACACTTGGCTGTTTTGTTGCAGTTGCCAAGTTAGCTGGGCATTGAGCGGCAGGGTGGGCTCCTTCAACATTATTTTGAGCTGGTTGGCTCCGTTTCAAACTGTGGAGCTCAGACCACAACTATTATACTGCCAGAAATTTAATGAAAGAACATAGAACTTGGAGTTTTTTAGGCACACCAGTACACCGTGTTAAAATGTAATTTTTATATTTAATACATCATATAAAAATAAACAAACAATTGGCTTCACATTTACGCTAATATATGCTGCCTGTATAATAAAGTATCCACCACTCATACATCAGTCGTTGCACTACATAGAAAGTAAGGACATTCTATACAATAAGAATGATTCCAGAGTGCTTGTACTGTAGAATTGTAGCGTAATGTATCTTGGCCCGCTCTACATGTTGCGAGCTGAGCGCTTCTTCAGGAGCCTGTTGTTGCAGACGTCGACTTAGCCCCCTTTCACATTTGTACGACTTCAAAGTCGTGCAATTTTACCGCAATTTCGCGCCTGCGATTTTACCGCGATGTTGCCACGATTCGCGGCCGCGATTTCAATGAATGCCTGTGTAAGTGGCATCAAAGTAGTGCAGGGACTACTTTGAAGTCGGCACTACTTAAAATCGTGCCAGTATAATTGGTGTTCATTGAAAATCATAGAGAATGACTTGTCATGCGATTTTGCAGTCCAAAATCGTGGGACAAGTCATATAAATGTGAAAGGGGGCTTAGGGTGTTATGTTTTGGCGTAATTGTCATACATTTAATGTCACTAACAGTGCTCAACCAGAAAGCCCATACACTGGGATTTGTCATAAGATCAGGAAATATTTGGGATTTCAGTTAAAATGTATTAATGAATACTGATGTTGAAGTTTCTAATATTCATAACTCGGTGATGGTTTTTGTAGTGTTGTCTAAATCGCTGTTTCAGATCACAGAGGGCTCGAATGCATGGTAAAATGCTTGATCCTTTTGGATAATTCCCTTTCCTGTTTAGAACGAAGGTGGTCCTGATCAAATTAAAATTTATAAGTGAGGTTCCCTGTAAACATATAAACATCTTTTAATAGCCCCATATTTATCAATTTTCGTAGAGGGACAGAAGCTCAGCCCAAATTTAAGGACGTCCAACTCCTGTTGAATAAACTGGTATGGAGTAAGATTAAGTACATCGAATCCTACGTTTGGTTAATCGCTGGTGCCTGAAAATTTCAATGTGGGGTTCCTGGCTGGGTGATATGGGGAGCAAGTTTGAGAATATTTGAGCATTGTCTAAAGGCATGGGAAGTGCAGGGACATGTAGATTGGAAAGTACCAGTGTAGTATTTTGGGTGAGAGGTGGTTGTGAAGGATTAAGTGTTGGTGGTTGTGTGTTCAAAATCTGTAAGGCCTGCATAGCTGTAGCACCCATGTATTTGGTGTGTGACCGATTCCCACCACCACTAACAGAAGTGATACCCGATTGTTGATTCTGATGCATTGGTGTCATATAATTAGGAAGACCTTTTTAGAATAAGTGATTTCACTTACGTGCACCCTGGTTGTTGTTTGAAAGTGTATTATTTCTATTCCTAGGCAGTGACTGTGAAGAAAAAGTGGAAGAATCAGATTCTGTATCATCATCAGTCATAAAGTTATTTTTTACATGAGTACGTTTTGTTCTATAATTATTCCTAGGGCCTCTGCCAACAGTAGGCAAAGCTTTCTAAGAAATCCAATATTTCCTTGGACAGTTTATTTTGTTTTTTGTTTTCAATTTCTCTTTATTAATGTATACAACATGTTTACAGTTATACAAGGATCATTACAATACACATTTGTTCTTGTTATATATTAAATATAAATAAAAACCTTGAATTAATATCTATTAGCTTCTTTATCATAAATAACTACTATATTCACACTAACATATTCTTCTCTTTTCCATATCCATGTAGAAAAAGGGGGGAAGTTGGGACTTTACATGAGGCATATGATAAACTACAACCATGGGCCTCCATCCCTGTAAATGGATAAAAAAGGGGGGGGGGAGAGGTTTTAGGACTTTAAATGAGATAAGTTTTTAGCAAAATTAGGTTTAGTTGCACACATTTGCAAATACCTGTGTAAGCTGCAGGCCCCATCAAGGCTCTCTGTGTACTGCAGTTCCTAACTATGAATTTTAAAGTCTCCTCAGTAGTAGCACAGGAGTGCTAATCAAAAGATAGGGGGCATCTATGGGTAGGGGCATGGTCAGGTGATCACCTGCCCCCTATCTATTGATTAGCACTTATGTGCTCCTACTGAGGAGACTTTAAAATTCATAGTTAGGACTGCAGTACACAGAAAGCCTTGACGGGGTCTGCAGCCTACACAGGTATTTGCAAATGCATGCAACTAAACCTCTGTTTTTAATGCTTACAGCTAGAAAGGTAATTTTGGTTTGTTGCTTTTTTGGTTGGTAACTTTGAGCCTGGGTATTATGGAAACATTTTTATATTCCATATATATATATATATTTAATTGCATTTTGCTAAAAACGCATCTCATTTAAAGTTCCAACCCCCCCCCCCCTTTTATCTCTTTTCCATATCCATTCATACCTAAAATCATGTTTAATCATACAATTTTTTATTTTGTTTTTTTAAAGCTAATATCTTTGGTAATTCTTGTTACATAATCCTTCACTTTCTGCTAACGTTTTACATAATGGGTATAATTTTTAAAGCGGATCTCCACCCTAAAGTGAAGATCCGCTGATCGGAACCCTCCCCCCCCTCCGGTGTCACATTTGACACATTCCAGGGGGGAGGGGGTGCAGATACCTGTCTAAAGACGGGTATTTGCACCCACTTCCAGCCCGCAGTCTCGGGCAAAAGACAGGTTTTTACCGTTGTGTACTCGGCTCCCAGCACACAGTGGGAGCCAATCGGTGGGCGCAGCGCGACTCGCACATGCGCCATAGAGAACTGGGCAGTGAAACCGAAGCGCTTCACTTCCTGGTTCTCTCACCATGGATTGAGGGGGGAGCAGCAGAGAGACGAGCGATTGCTCGTCCTCTGCTGCGGACGCCGCTGGACTCCAGGACAGGTAAGTGTCCTAATATTAAAAGTCAGCAGCTGCAGTATTTGTAGCTGCTGGCTTTTAATATTTTTTTTTTTTTTGTGGACCATCCGTTTTAATCGCATAGTTATTGGATTGTAACATTAACCACTTGCCGACCACCACATGCCACTTTACGTTGGCAGAATGGCAGGGGCAGGCAAATGGGCGTACCTGTACGTCCCTTCAAATTTGCCTCCTAGCGGGTGCCACGGGAGCGTGCCCCGAGAACTCAATATTCGCCGGAGGCCAACGATCGTGTCACAAAGTGGCAGAATGGGGAGATACCTATGTAAACAAGGCATTTCCCTGTTCTGCCTAGCAACATGACAGGGATCTACTGCTCCCTGTCATCGGGAGCAGTGATCTTTGTCATGTTGTAGTGAGACTATTCCCCCCCCCCCCCCCACAGTTAGAACACATCCCTAGGACACACGTAACCCCTTGATAGCCCCCTAGGTTTTAACCCCTTCCCTGCCAGTGTCATTTATACAGTAATCAGTGGCTATTTGTAATTCTGATCGCTGTATAAATGACATTGGTCCCAAAATAGTGTCTGATGTAATATCACAGTCCCGATTGAAAAATCGCAGATCGCCGCCATTTACTAGTAAAAAAAGAAAAAAAATTATAATAAAAATTCCATAAATCTATCCCCTATAACTCTTGCGCAAATCAATCAATATACACTTATTGGGATTTATTAAAATTGTAGTGTTTTTTTTTGTTGTTTTTTATAGCGCAAAAAAAAAATAAACTGCAGAGGTGATCAAATACCACCAAAAGAAAGCTCTATTTGTGGGAAAAAAAATTACGTCAATTTTGTTTGGGTACAATGTCTCTGACCGCGCAATAGTCGGCTAAAACGACTCGGTACAGAATCGCAAAAAATGCTCTGGTCAGGAAGGGCGTAAATCCTTCCGGAGCTGAAGTGGTTAAAGGTGTTGTAAAGGTAAACATTTTTTCACCCTAATGCATTCTATGCATTAAGGTGAAAAAAACATCCGACAATACCGAGCCCCCTCCCCTCGTTTTACTTACCTGACCCCTCGAAAGTCCCGCGCTCGCCCTCAGCCTGGCCGTTGATTGGTTAGAGTGGATGGATTGAAAGCACCGCAGCCATTGGCTTGCGCTTCTGTCAATCGCATCCATTGACGGGGCCGAGTGATACAGTGAGCGGTTATGGCCGCCGGCTGTATCACGGGAGCGTGCCCGCAAAACTCGACACCATGCAAGCTCTCTTGTTGATTCTGATACATTGGTGTCATATCATAATTGGGAGGACCTTTTTTAGGCTAAGGTGTGATAGACCCCCCCACCGTGATTTCACTTACGTGCACCCTGGTTGCTGTTAGAAAGTGTATTATTTCTATTCCTAGGCAGCAGGTGTGAAGAAAAAGTGGAAAAATCTGATTCTTTGTCATCATCAGTCAATTTTCATGAGTACGTTGTGTTCTATAATTATTCCTAGGGCCTCTGCCCGGGAGGGTTTCTGCTAAAGGTAGGCAAAGCTTTCTTTCTGAGAAAGTCAATCTGTTCTTGGACAGTTTCTTTTGTTTTTTTAAGCATAATATCTTTGGTAATTCTTTTTACATAATTCTTTACTTCCTGTCAACATTTTACATAATGGGTATGAATTTTAATAGTTGAGTTCAGACTGATATTAGATAATCGGTAGTTTCATCAATTCAATACTACATTTGCTGTCGGTGTCAAAGGACTTTAAGTCTTTGAGTGGTTAAATTTCCCTCATTTACATACCTAAGTTCATTCCTTTTGATCTAAGAAAGAAAAGTTACAATGCTAATGTTATCTACCAGCATGGACAATGTTTTCAAAAACTTGGCAGGCTGCCCAGTTTTTTTCTTCTGGCAGAGAGTGAGCAGAGAACTCTCTATACTTGCATGAATGAATTGGGAAATTCTGCATAGAGATTGTGAGGGGAGTTGAATTGAGATCACAATTTTTTTTCAACAATTAATCATGCAGCTCTAGGGGGGAATTAAGCAATTTTCCTTCCTTCAACCTGTGAAAATTGGTTAATTTATGGCCAGGCTTACAAAATACTCTAAAATGAACCCTTAACGCCTAAATTAAGCACCGTAACTCCTTGTCTTAAGCTAGTATCTTTTATCCTGAAAGATGAGAGTTCCCTACTGGCAATGAACAACTTTAGTCTCCTGGTACCGGCAAAGAATGGTCCACCTTGCTTCTGCTGAGGAACATGCAAGTAGGGGCTCTTAGAAAATGGCTGTCAGACTCATGCGGTTTAGATGCGGCAAGGTTGGGTACCTTTCCCCTGAAACGCACACAACCATAAATACATTCTTCTTTTTGGTTGATTTATTTTCTATAAAAGTAGCAAGAAGTGAGCTGGACTGGGTCAATGTCCGAGAAAGGAACACAAGCGATGTCATTAGGCTGAAAGTATGGGCCAGATTCACGTAGTCCAGAGCATCTTTGCTCTGGAGTAACGCTTCTCATTTGCGTTGCGCTGCCGATTTTTTAGGAGCAAGTGCTGTCATTCATGAAGCACTTGCTCCTAAAGTTGCGGCAGCGCATCACAAATGAGCCGGCGGAATTCAAATTGGGCGGGTACGGGGCGTGTAGTATGCTAACTACGCGCGATCCCGCCGCCGACGTACTGCGCATGCGTCGAGTGTCAAAACATCCCCGTGCGCATGCTCCAAAATCTGTGAATGAACGTCAATGACGTCACATTCCCATTCATGACCGTTTTACGCAAGCGACGTTTTTTTTTTTTTTCCCGACGCGATGACGACGCCTATACCTAACATAGGATACGCCAGCCCCATGTAGGTATAACTATGCGCCGCGTATCCCGTCCGGAAACGTCGTAACGTCACTGCGTCGCGCCGGATTTCGATCGTGAATTGCCGATTTCCGCTCATTAACATATTTTTTGAGCGTAAATCGGCGGGAACGCCCCCGGCGCCATTTTTAAGTTGAAGTAACGATGCGATGGCGAAACTCAGTTACGCTCACCGCATCGGAACTTCAACCCGGCGTTTCTTGTTTTCTGGTTACAGAAAACAGAAACGCCGGCTCAAAGCCACTGTTACGCTGGCGGATCACTCGATCCGCCAGCGTAACCTTTGCTGAATCTGGCCCTATGTGTTTATGTTTCATGTGTGTCAAGGGTTTGATTTTTTTTATTTTTTATTATTATTTATTTTCCTTTTTTTTTTTTTTTTTTTACAGCCTTCCCATGGTTTGGTATGGATATTGGTGGCACTCTGGTTAAACTTGTCTACTTTGAGCCTAAAGATATCACAGCAGAGGAAGAGCAAGAAGAGGTTGAAAACCTGAAAAGCATAAGAAAATACTTGACCTCAAATACAGCCTATGGTAAAACTGGAATCAGAGATGTCCATTTGGAATTGAAAAATCTGACCATGTGTGACCGCAAAGGCAATCTGCACTTTATCCGCTTTCCCACCTGTGCTATGCATAAGTTCATTCAGATGGGAAGTGAGAAGAACTTCTCCAGCTTACACACTACACTATGTGCCACAGGAGGTGGGGCGTTCAAGTTTGAAGAAGACTTTAGGACGGTACGTAGGGGAAAGGGCACGTTTTTTTTTTTTTTTTTTTAATTATTATTATTATTTTTTTTTTTGGTAGTGTCTCGTAGTCCAATTCAGTTAATACAATGCATACATATATATGAAAAGCTTGATAGTAGGCTAACAAATGAACAAATGATATTTAACCTGAAAGTGCAAAAGAACAGTTGATGTCTGTCGGTCTTTGTCCATCATAGGCTACATCTGTTAGTTTGTACACATCCTTTATAATTCTTGTCAAGCAGTGTCTGTCAGTGCATGTCCTTCACTGTCCAGCCGTGTCTTTGTTTCTGTTAGTGTGTTTGTTTTAGTGTTTGATAACGACAGTCTTAATTTATTTTAAGTGTGTTATAAAACTCCCACAATAAATAAAGGCTGCAACATGCATTTATATGACCACCAACCTCCTCATATCATTTAGATTTTATAGCACAGGGTAAATATTCCAAAATATAACTGGGTGATCATTGGCCTGGTCAAAGCCTATGCCTCCCATCTTTTTATTTTTTATAATTATTATTATTTTTTTGTCTTTAATGGAGGTGAAAGTAAAAAGTTATAGTGCCTGTGGTCAATAGGAGGAATAGAGCCCCATCATTTGTATTAGTGGGAGGAATAGGGACCCATCATTTGTATTAGTGGGAAGAATAAGGACCCATCATTTGTATTAGTGGGAAGAATAGGGACCCATCATTGGTATTAGTGGGAAGAATAGTGCCCCATCATTGGTGTTCGTGAAAGGAATAGTGCCCTATTATTGGTGTTACAGAAATAAATAGTGCCATATCATTGGTGTTACAGAAAGGAATAGCGTACCATCTTTGGTGTCAGTAAGAGTGATCATGCCCCATTGTTGGTGTCAGCGAAAGAAACCGTGCCCCATGATTGATACCAGTGGAAGGAATAATGTCTCATCATTGGTGTTAGTGGGAGGAATAGTTCCCCATTGTTGATGTCTGGGAGAAGAATCATGTCCCATCATTGGTGTCGGTGGAAGAAATAGTGTCCCATCTTTGGTGTCAGTTGGAATGATCGTGCCCCATGGTTGGTGTCCGTGAAAAAAATAGTGCCCCATCATTGATGCCAGTAGAATTAATTGTGCCCCATCGTTGGTTTTAGTGGAAGAAATAGGGCTCAATCTTGGCGTCAGTGAGAGAAATGGTGCCCTATCTTTGTATTAGTGTATAGCTATAGTGCCCCATTTGTTAGTGCCAATGGGAGGAAAAATGCCCTATTGTCGGTGTCAGTGGAAGGAATGGTGCCTCATTGTTGGTATCAGTGGGAGGAAAAAAGTGTTCCAACATTTATATCGGTGGAAGGAAGTATACCCCATTGTTGACTTCAGTAGAAGCAAAAGGGACCCACCGTCGGTGCCAGTGAACACAGGGGTGCTTCACTGTTGGTGTCATTAGAAGGAATAATGCCTTGTATTAATGACACAAATGTTGCCCCCAAGGGCTGGCTAAAGGCAGGCAAAGGGCTGCAGTTTGGAGACCACTGCTCTACATCATGGCCCGCTTCAAGATGTTTTCCAGCCCGTGGTCACTGTGCGAGACAGTACCTCCGCTGGCTGGCAGTAGAGGCACCGTTCTGTGTATCGTAATACTGACACTGGTGCATCCACTGCCAGCCAGCCATGACCCTCTGATGGGGACTCCTGCATGTAAAGGGGGGCTCTGATGGGTACTCTTAGACTTAAGAAGGAACTCTAATGGGTTCTGCAGGATGTAAGGGGGGACATAAGTGAAAATTCTTTATAATACAATTTTTGGCCCAAGAATATTTATAAAATATATGATTTGGTACCTCGTATTGAATTGTTTGGAGACTCTGGCTCTAAATCAACCTTACTAATGGGGCTTGAAACAAGATGTGAATAATCCGATCCACAGAGCATGTTTGTCGCCTCCGAAAGGCAGAACTTTAGATGAGCTTTTAGTTGATCTCCCTTTAGTATGTTCCTGATGTTGGGTATATCCTAGTTGTGTGTAAACCGGTTACTAGATTGGATACCAGAGCTCAGCACTGTGGATGCTTCCATTGTTCTTTTCCTTATTCACACGGCTAATTCTAATACTCGGGTTTCAGTTTTTAAGAACGATAATTCCTTTAAAAGACCATAACCTGAATATGTCTCCTATTGGCAGAGCATATGTGTGATATTAAGGAGGTTGTTGTTTGTAATCAATATAGGTATGGCTAGATGAGATAAGAGAGCCGCAGTGCAGAAAGGGTATCACTGAACTAATGAGTTTGTTTATCAAGTGTACATGGCTGTAAAATTTCACACTCGCAAATAAGCATTAGAAAGGTGTTTGACCTCCAATACTTTTAAGTAGGAAATCTGTTTATGTAGTTTAGATACAGCATACACACTGATCAGCCATAACATTATGACCCCCTTACAGGTATAATGAATAATATTGATTATGTCATTACAATGGTATCTGAAAGTGGATGGGATATATTGGGCAGCAATCGGACATGTTGTTGTCCCTGAAGTTGATGTGTTTAAAACAGAAAAAAATGGGCAATTGTAAGGATTTAAAAAGACTTTCACAAAGGCCAAATTGTAATATCTAGACAACTGGGTCAGAGAAACTTCAAAACTGCAGGTCTTGTGGGATGTTTCCGGTCTGTAGTGGTCCGAACCTACCAAAAGTGGTCCAAGGAAGGAAAACCAGCGAACCAGCAACAGAGTCATGGGTGGCCAAGGACCATTGATACACGTGGGGAGCAAAGGCTGGTCAGAACTGATAGAAGGGCTACCATAGCTTGAAAAAGTTTTAATAGAAAGGGTTCAGAACACACAATGCATCTGTTTGTTGTGTGTGGGGCTGCATAGCTGCAGATTGGTCAGGGTGTCCATGCTGACCCGTGTCCAAAGCCAAGAGTTTCTACATTGTACATATGAACATCAGAACTGTTCCATGGAGTAATGGAAGAAGGTGTTTTTGAGGTGTTGCCCTGGCCTCCAAATTCTTCAAATCCCAATCAAATCAAGCATCTGTGGGATGTGCTGGATATACCAGTCTGGTCCATGGAGGCCCCACCTTGCAATTTACAGGGTTTAAAGCAGGGGTCTTTAAACTATGGCCCTCCAGTTGTTCAGGAACTATAATTCCCATCATGTCTAGTCATGTCTGTGAATATCAGAGTTTACAATGTCTCATGGGATATGTAGTTCCGAAACAGCTGGAGGGCCGTAGTTTGAAGATCCCTGGTGTAAAGGACCTGCTACTGATGGCTTGTTGCCATATACAACAGCAAACCTTCAGATCAGCGAAGCTTAGGCCTCGATGGGTCAGGACTGTTTTGGCAGCAAAAGGGGCTCTACTCAATATTAGGTGGGAGGTCATAAGGTTAGGGCTGATCAGTGTAAGCTTAAAGTGATTGTAAATGTTTTCTCAATGACAATTGTGTTCTACTTGCCAGCTCTGTGGCGTTGCCCAGAGTGGCCCCAAACTTCCTTTTCTGGGGTCCCCCAACAGCACTCTAGGCTCCTCTTCCCCCGAGTGCCCCCATAGCACACTGTGCAGGGACCGCCCTGTCAGATCAATGCTCTGCATTTAATGCTCTGCATTAAAATAGGATTTTCCTCCATCTGCAGAATGGCGCATAGCGGACACTGATGTTCATCCGCTGACACCCGCTATCTCATAGGGATCAATGTATGTCCCTTTTTCATCCGTACACAGATGGATGAAAAAGCTGGTGTGAAAGGGCCCTTAAGGATTTCCTTTTACCACCTTCATTGACTTGCATTGACAAGGTTCTTTTTTATTTACAGTTGTCACTGAAGACAAAGGAGCACCTAATATTTAGTAAACATGGAACGATTGATGATTGGCTGTCCATACCAGGGAAGAAAGAATAGATTTCATTGTCACTGTGCATTTGTATTGAGAATGACGCATTCACAATGTCGGGGTGTTGTCTACATTCATTAGAATAATCCTTTGCTTCTTATTGAAGACCGACAGAACAGCAGTTCTTGCAGAAGCTTGTTGCATAGCAACAAAAAGAGCATAAAGGGCGAGCGAAACCGGCCTAGCTGGTTGATTGTATTTTTCTCAAGAATGACAAAGGAACGGGTTGGAAGAGATCTAAAAGGCAGCACAGTGAAATATCGGAATGTAAAATAAAATGCGGCCGCGTTGCCTACAATGTACTTCTAGATGAAGAGACGTGGAATCCACCTTTTTTATATTTGGTGGAAAAAGCTTGATTAGAGCAAGTCGTCTTCAAAGTGATGCTAATTGCCTTTTATTAATAATGTAGCTCATTAGCAATTCTCTTTCATTGATGCCTGGGCCTCTCCGAAGAAGTGATCTCTGCCAGTTGGGGATGTCAGTAGGTCGTGTTCCTTGTTCTGCTTTGTTAAATGTCAGGAGACCCAGAAATGTTTCGGTTGTCATTGCATATTAAACTATTAAAGGGGTTGTAAACGTTCGTTTTTATTTTCGAAATAGGCTCCTTTAAGCTAGAGCATTGTTGGTTCACTTACCTTTTCCTTCCATTTCCCTTCTAAATGTTTTTTTATTCTTTGTTTAATTTGTCTGAATTTCTCACTTCCTGTTCCTCCTCAGTAAGCTGTTCTGTCTGATTAAACACTGCTCGGATGATGGGGGGCAGGCTTACTGAGGAGAAACAGGAAGTGAGAAATTCAGGCAAAGGAAAAAAAAAACATTTAGAAGGGAAATCGGAGCAAAAGGTAAGTGAACCAACAATGCACTAGCTTAACCACTTGAGACCCGAGCCTGTTTTTCAGATTCGGTGTTTACGAGACTAAAACTGTTTTTTTTTGCTAGAAACATTATATATATTTTTTTCTAACACCCTAGAGAATAAAATTGCAGTCATTGCAATACTTTTTCTCACACCGTATTTGCGCAGCGGTCTTACAAGTGCACTTTTTTTGGTAAAAATTCACTTTCTTGAATTAAAAAAATAAGACAACAATAAATTTGCCCCAATTTTTTTATATATTGTGAAAGATAATGTTACGCCGAGTAAAATGATACCCAACACGTCACGCTTAAAAATTGCGCCCACTCGTGGCATGGCGTCAAACTTTTACCCTTAAAAACCTCTATATGCGCTCTAACGATCTCATATGCGGGCGATACTCGCATATGCGTTCGCCTTCTGCGCGCGAGCTCGTCGGGACGGGGCGTTTTAAAAAGATGTTTTTTTTGTTTTCTTATTTGTTTTAATTTATTATTACATTTTTTGCACTGAAATTAAAAAAAAAAATTGATCACTTTTATTCCTATTACAAGGAATGTAAACATCCCTTGTTATAGAAAAATGCATGACAGGTCCTCTTAAATATGAGATCTGGGGTCAAAAAGACCCATTGTGAGATCTGTGAGTGAAGCAAGCAGGCTACTTGGGACACTAGACAGAAGGTCAGGGGTCCTGCAGCATCATAGGACAGACAGGGGAAAATTAAAACTCCTCCTACAAGCTTTAATGTGATACTTAAGCCTTTAAGTCTTTTTCTTTTTAAATAACAAACATGGTATACTTACCTGCTCATGGCAGCGGTTTTCACAGAGCAGCCTGGATCCTCCTCTTCTCGGCCCCTCTTCTGTGCTCCTGTTGAGTGTCCCCACAGCAAGCAGCTTGCTATAGGGGCACCCAAGCTGAGCCGCAGCTCTGCATGTCCATTCAGACATGAATCCATGGTTTGGCACTGCCCCCTCTCTATCCTGATTGGCTGAGACACAAAGTCAGTTAGCCTATCAGGAGGGCGAGTCCTAGACGACTAGAGCACCCGTGCACATCTTTTGGATAGAAATGGGGCTCAGGTAAGTATTAGGAGGCTGCTACACATAGAAGTTTTTTTTTTATCTGGAGCCTGTATAGCATTCTTTGTAGTTTAGAATTGTCTGTCATTTAACATAAAGAATGAGGCCGTCTAAGGATAAATGTGGCTGGTGAGACAATATTGAGGTGCAGAGAACTTTCACCTGAAGTCCAAAGACTGGGTGCTTACCCAGAGTGTGTTTATTAGGTCTACTAACCCTTTATTTGGCACTACAGTCAGTTTTTGCACAATGTTTAGCTTGGCGATACAGAATCTTTTATGTTTATCAGTATTTAGCATTTTGGGATTTGCCAATAAGTGATAAATCCCAAAGTGCAGAGCAGTCGTTAATTTCATCATGTACTTTGTTTATGTGTTATGCAATATGGAATATGTACAGGAGATCAAAGTGCTGTCAGATAGCTCTTTGCCCTTGTATTTGGAGAAATCGTCTCCTCTGCTCTACTTACACCTGCTTATTCATTAACTTTATGTTTCTCTCTCTGTCTAGATAGCTGACCTTCAGCTCCATAAACTGGATGAACTGGACTGCTTGATCCAGGGCCTTCTCTACATGGATTCAGTGGGATTTAATGGACGACCAGAGTGTTATTATTTTGAAAACCCAACAGATCCAGAGCAGTGTCTGAAGAAGCCATATTGCCTTGATAATCCTTACCCTATGTTGCTGGTTAATATAGGGTCAGGCGTCAGTATCCTTGCAGTGTATTCTAAAGACAACTATAAAAGAGTAACTGGGACCAGGTATCTAATATTTTATAAACTATATCTTATTGAGATATTTATTAAAAGTATTAGGAAATGATTCCACATACATATCACATATCAATTGCTTTATGACCAGGAGAATGTTGTGTCTTGTGACTTTTAATGATTCTGGTCAAATGACTTTCAGTTTTTGGTGTGACAGTGACTCCCAGCTATATAAATATGCACCGATCAGCCATGGCTTTATGACAGGTTAAAGTGGATGTAAAGCCACTCGCATCCTTTCTAAACTACTGCCATAGTGCTGATCTATAAGGATATAGATTCCTCCTGCATGTATCCTCACCTGTCAAATGTCTCCCCTCTGTCTGTTATAAGAACTGAAAAACTTCAGATTCTGTGAGTGGGTCTGTTGTCTGGAGCTCGGTGGGTGGAGTCGTGATGACAATAGACTCCGCACCCTCCTCTACACTCCCCTTGTCAGCATTTTTCCTGTGTATTCCTTACACTCAATTCTGCTATGATCCCTAACATCCAGTCAAAATCCAGAAAAGTAACCACATGACTTCAGAAAAGAATTGGGGTGGGAATTAAAAAATACTGCCTGTCTCCAGGCTAGTGCATGAGATATGTAAATAACCTGTCACTCACAGCAAGGGGGCGGAACAGGCTAAGGTTTTTCTTTGTAAGTCCCGTTTTATTTCACTGAACAATAAGAGGATTGCTCAGAGCTGGATTAACTCTGTGTGTCAAGACTGGGCACAGATGATAGGAAATCTTATACTCTACATCGTGACATTAACAACAAATTGTGTTTTACATCCACTTTAAGTGAATAACATTGTTTATCTCCTTACACTGGTATCTGAAAATCAGTGTGGTATATTAGGTAGCACGTAAACATGTTGTCCTTGAAATGTTGAAAGCAGGAAAATTTGGCATCACACTTTGTTGCGTATGGGGCTGCATTGATGCAGAACAGTCAGGGTGCCCAGGCTGACCTGTATCCACAGTCAAGAGTGCCTACAATGGGCTCATGGGCATCAGAACTGGACCACTGAGGTGGTCTGATCTGATGAATCTAGTTTTCTTTTAAATGGGTGGCCAGATACATTTATATTTCTTATCCGGGGAAGAGATGGCACCAGGATGTAGTATAGGAAGAAGGCAAGCTGACAGAAGCAGTGTGATGCTTTGGGCAACGTTCTGCTGGGAAACATTGGGTCCTGCCATTTTTGTGTGGATATTACTTGACACGTACCACCTACCTAAACATTGTTGCTGACCAAGTTAGACAACAGGTAGACAACATTCCCTGATGGCAGTGGCCTCTTTCAGCAGGAAAATGCGCCCTGCCACACTACAAAAATTGTTTAAGGATGGTTCGAGGTACGCAACACCAAGTTTGAAGTGTTGAATTGGCCTCCACATTTTTCAGCTCTCAATCCAATTGGGCATTTGTGGGATGTTCTGGAAAAACAAGTTCAATCCAATTTACAGGACTTGAAGGATCCGCTACTGATGGCTTGGTGCAAAATACCACAGCATATCTTCAGAGATCTAGTGGCACCCATGCCTCAAAGGATTAGGGGGACCTACTCAATATTAGGTGGGTGGTCATAAAGTTATGGCTAACTGGTGTATACAGTCCAATGAAATTACCAAACAAATGTCTAAAAGTCCAAAAAAATTATGATAATGTTGATTTAAAGAAGAAAAAATCCATCAGATTTTGGGGGCCAACCAAACTCCTCCCTTTTTTCGGGGCTGAGGGATTTTGACTGTGCCTAAATGGATTCTGATAAGCAGATACCAAATAGATCTGTACTGTGGTTTTCAATAGGCGTTATGCCGATATTAAAGGGGTGTTCCAGCCAAAAATTGTGTTTATTAAAAGTCAGCAGCTACAAAAAGTGTAGCTGCTGGCTTTTAATAAACACTCACTTACCTGCTCCTGCGTTTCAGCGACGCGCCGACCGGGGCTCCGCTCCTCTCCTCCCCTCCCCAGCTGGCGTCTCCATCCCGACTGTGGGCACCCACTGCGCATGCACGAGCCGCACTGCGCATGCGCGCGGTGCGGCTCGCTGCTGATTGGAGAGGCGATCGCATGAAACCTGTCATGTGTCCCATGTGATCGCCTACAGGGAGGGGCTGGTGTAGGCGATTGAGGCTTAATCGCCTAACCAGCCCCTCGGCCGAAGCAGGAAGTGGGACAGGAAGTCCCACTCCTACTGAAGCCCCCACCCCCCCCCCCAAAAAAAATTACATGCCAAATGTGGCATGTAAGGGGGAGGGGAGTGGATTAAACAAAAGTAATTTTTTAGGGTGGAACTCTTTAACAAGTGCAGCAAAGGTCCTTTTTGTTCTGCTACAATTTTATAAAAATGTTGGACCCTTAGACATTTGTTTAGCACTCTCATTGGACCATACAATGGGTATTAAAAATAATTGCCCCCCTTTAAAATTGCACTGAAATGACGACAGATGCTGTTTTTTGTTTTATCCAGCTGTATTTACTTGGTGCAACTTATAACATCCAAGTGAAAGATAGAACACCAACTTGTCAGAACTATTATTTTTTTATTCAAAAACAGAATCACTGAATTGGAATAAAGGATCGCCCCCTTGTGTCAGTATTTTGTTTAACCACCCTTTGCTTTAATTACAGCCTCTCTGTAGAGACATATCCCAACAGACAGATGTAAAGACTGTAATTAAAGCATTTAGGTCACAGATGTCAAACACAAGGCCCACGGGCCGAATCTGGCCGTCCATGCCATTTCATGTGGCCCTCGCCCCTCTCCTGCAGCTGCGGGAGAGCTCCAGCCCTCCTCTGGTCCTCCTCCAGACCCCTACTTTCTGCTTTCAAGCAATGCATCCAGCTTCTTCCCAGCAGCAGCATAAGGAAAGGGGGTGCACTGTGATGTAAGGGAGAGTGGGGGACTCAACTTCTGATGGTGGGGTGGCTCTTGACATCTAATGTAAAGGGGAGGGGATGCGCTGGACATCTATTCCTACAGATACAACCGGCCCTTTTGAGGGCAATCGTAATGCTGATGTGGCCCATGATGAAATTGAGTTTGACACCCCTGATTTAGGTGGTTCAACAAAATACTGAAACAAGGGGGGGGCGATTCTTTTTCCAGTTCAGTGATGTATATATATCTCACTTGGATGTTATAAGTTGCACTTAGTAAATACAGCTGGATAAAACAAAAAACTGTGTCAGTCTTAATTTCAGGCTGCAAAGCAACAAAATGTGATTATTTTAAAGAAGGTTGATTATTTTCTATACCCACTGTACATATCAAAAAAATCTAAGGCCTGGATTTTTCAAGGAATGTCCCCATTTTGGGAAATGTTGCTGAACCAGAGCTAGTTTGCCCGGTTATATTTTGATTGACCCATTAAAAACCTGTATCTCGTGCCTCATTTTTTTTACACCATTTTTGGTGGCCGTTGGTAACACCCTGAATAAATCCTGAAAAGATGCACGCTAATAGAAACCCTCATGGCGTACTCCCACTTCTAAACACTATTGTGGGTAGACTTACTGTACATGGTCAGATATAGCTAGATTTCCTAATGCTTTAACTGGTTGCCGACCAGCCGCCGCAGTTATACGGTGGCAGGTTGGCTCCCCTGCGCGAGAGCCCGTAGCTCTACGTCTGCTCTCTTAACGGGCACTAAGGGGTGTGCGCGCTCGCCCCCGTGCGCGTGCCCGGCGGCACTTGCGATTGCTCGGTACAGAGCAAGGACCGAGAGCTGTGTGTGTAAACACACAGAGCCCAGTCCTGTCAGGGAGAGAAATGCTGATCTTCTGTTCATACAATGTTCATAAAATTGCGGCCGCAAGGCCCCCGCTTATTAACAATTATCTTTTTATATTTAAATTAACTTGTTATCTAACTTATCTGGTAATCTAATGCAGTATGTCCGCAGTCTCTGGTAATCTAATGCAGTATGTCCGCAGTCTCTGGTAATCTAATGCAGTATGTCCGCAGTCTCTGGTAATCTAATGCAGTATGTCCGCAGTCTCTGGTAATCTAATGCAGCATGTCCGCAGTCTCTGGTAATCTAATGCAGTATGTCTGCAGTCTCTGGTAATCTAATACAGTATGTCTGCAGTCTCTGGTATGTCTGCAGTCTCTGGTAATCTAATACAGTATGTCTGCAGTCTCTGGTAATCTCGTGCAGTATTTCCGCAGTCTCTGGTAATCTCGTGCAGTATTTCCGCAGTCTCTGGTAATCTCGTGCAGTATTTCCGCAGTCTCTGGTAATCTCATGCAGTATTTCCGCAGTCTCTGGTAATCTCATGCAGTATTTTCGCAGTCTCTGGTAATCTAATGCAGTATTTCCGCAGTCTCTGGTAATCTAATGCAGTATGTCCGCAGTCTCTGGTAATCTCGTGCAGAAGAGTTGGAGCCTAAATAGGAAGGGTTGTGGTTTACATATGAAAGGGCGGGTCTTAAATAGGAAGGGTGTGTCCTTGACAGGAAGGGTGGGTCGTATTTAAATTAGGGGGTGCATGAGTTTAGTCAGGCCTAGGGCAGCACAAAACCTAAATACACCTCTGATCCACACACCAACTCTTCCGCGTGTGTTTTCAATGTCAATCTGAAAATAAACGGTATGTTAATATCCAAATAAAAATGTGATTACGATGTTGTGTTCAGTTACGTTCATATATCTTCACATTTAATCTTGTATGGGGGGTAAAGACAACACCCCCTAAGGATTGGACTCTTACCGCACTGTGCTAATTCCAAGCACACCACGCCTGGCGGGGATACAAATCTTCTCCTTCTCCACTCCACAGCATCAAGGTGTAACGATAGTCAGTACACTGTGCTAATACAAAGCACACAACGCCGGCCTGGGATGTAGATCTTCTCCTTGAAGCGATAGTTCACGCACCCCGCAGCATATAGTCGGCTGATGAGCTCAATCGCATGTAGGAAAGAAACAAAGCTTCCATAGCATAGTATTGTTACAAAATGTATTTATTGTTCCCTCTTTATGTAACATTGAAAACTGGCATATGACATAAATCTTTTCAGTCAGCTGGTAGTGTAGCAGCATTACTGTTTATTGCAGCGTAACTTGCACAAGTCCACTATCTCCCCGAATGACAGGTTCACATCAATCCTGATAGTCGTGTAGCCTCACTGACGCGTTTCATCATACAATATCATCTCAGGGAGTTCCTTTCCACCGACGCCAACAACGGGGCACTATTCCTTCCCAATGTCGCCAACAACGGGGCACTATTCCTTCCCAATGTCGCCAACAACGGGGCACTATTCCTTCCCAATGTCGCCAACAACGGGGCACTATTCCTTCCCAATGTCGCCAACAACGGGGCACTATTCCTTCCCAATTACGCCAACAACGGGGCACTATTCCTTCCCAATGACGCCAACAACGGGGCACTATTCCTTCCCAATGACGCCAACAACAGGGCACTATTCCTTCCCAATGACGCCAACAACGGGGCACTATTCCTTCCCAATGACGCCAACAACGGGGCACTATTCCTTCCCAATGACGCCAACAACGGGACACTATTCCTTCCCAATGACGCCAACAACGGGGCACTATTCCTTCCCAATGACGCCAACAACGGGGCACTATTCCTTCCCAATGACGCCAACAACGGGGCACTATTCCTTCCCAATGACGCCAACAACGGGGCACTATTCCTTCCCAATGACGCCAACAACGGGGCACTATTCCTTCCCAATGACGCCAACAACGGGGCACTATTCCTTCCCAATGACGCCAACAACGGGGCACTATTCCTTCCCAATGACGCCAACAACGGGGCACTATTCCTTCCCAATGACGCCAACAACGGGGCACTATTCCTTCCCAATGATGCAACAACGGGGCACTATTCCTTCCCAATGACGCCAACAACGGGGCACTATTCCTTCCCAATGACGCCAACAACGGGGCACTATTCCTTCCCAATGACGCCAACAACGGGCGCTATTTTCTTCCCACTGATGCCAACAACGGGGCGCTATTTTCTTCCCACTGATGCCAACAACGGGGCGCTATTTTCTTCCCACTGATGCCAACAACGGGGCACTATTTTCTTCCCACTGATGCCAACAAGAGGGCACCATTCCTTCTCACTGACGCCAACAACAATGGGGCACTATTCCTTCCCACTGACTCCAACAATGGGGCACTATTCCTTCCCATTAATGGCAACAACAGGGCACTATTCCATCTCCACCTAACCCCATCAGTGCTATGTAATTTTTTTACTGCCACTGTCCGCAATCCGGTCCCCTTAAAGTGGATGTAAAATATGTCACAATGTAGAGTATAAGATTTCCTATCATCTGTGCCCAGTCTTGCCACACAGAGTTAATCCAGATCTGAGTAATCCTCTTTTAATGTTCAGTGAAAATGAACAGCCTTCCAGATAAAAACCTGCCTAAATAAAAAGTCTGTTTTCTCTCTTCTTGCTTTGAGTGACAGGTTATTTACATTTCTAGCTTGGACATGTTTATCATATGTTATGTTTATCATATGTTATGTTTATCATAACATGAGGTATACAAAGTGAGAAATCCCCCCCCTCCCCCACATAACACATCCTGGTAATATACAATGAACTTTGGATCACCTCATGTTATGATAAACAAAACATAACATATGATAAACATGTCCAAGCTAGATATGTAAATAACCTCTCACTGAAAGCAAAAACAGAGAAACAGACTTTATAATTTGGCAAGTTTTTATCTGGAATTCTGTTAATTTGCACTGAACATTAAAAGAGGATTACTCAGCGCTGGATTAACTCTGTGTGGCAAGACTGGGCACAGATGATAGAAAATCTTATACTCTACATTGTGACATAAAAAAAAAATGCTGGGGTTTACATCCACTTTAAAGTTTGAGGACATTAAACTGGCCCTTTTGTTTAGAAAGTTTGGAGACCCCTGTCGTAATGCATTGTTTACACCTGCACTGTTCTTTGTGTGTTTTTTGAGGTCCCCATAACCTTGAATTGTTGTGTCCATTTATTTCTTCAGAATCAACTGAGCCCTACAAAGTTAGACAGATATTTCTAGTCTATTATATATACTGTACATATCTTTTATTATTTTATTTTTTTACTTTGTACCAATACAGCTAGAATTCTATTATCCTTTAGTCACGGTTTTGTTTCCTAATCTTTTCAGTCTGGGAGGAGGAACATTCCTTGGCCTATGCTGCTTGCTGACGGGTTGTGAAACATTTGAGGAGGCTTTGGAAATGGCTGCTAAAGGAGACAGCACAAATGTCGATAAACTTGTGAAAGACATCTATGGTGGGGACTATGAACGCTTCAGTCTTCAGGGCTCTGCTGTCGCCTCTAGGTAATTATTATACAGTAACACTAGTTGATGCAAGAAATGTGTTGAAACATTTTAAGGCTAAGTTCACGCTTGCTTCTCTGAAAATATCTCCATGGTGTGAACAGTAAGCTTTTTCAAAGCATTTGCAGAGCTTTTTAGCATGGTTTGTTGAAGCTTTAAAAACTATAATTCAGCTGCCGTTTTGAAGTGTTAAATACAGATTACTAGGAGTACTTTCACTTCAAATAAGCCATCTAGCAGACTTCAGTTTTACTTGAGCTTGCTGAAGCCTGCTAGCAGCTTGTATAAAGTGATAGTCAGCACTCCCATTAACAGGAGCTGTAGTGTACTTTTAGGCCCCTTTATACATAGGGTGTTTAGCCACAGTGTGTCTGATCCCGGTGTTTTTGTGCAACAGGGAGGCACAGGTAAAGCATCCAGCCTTTCAAGGTCTGTGACCAGCTGAAATGCATTGCAGCAGCTCAACACTGTACTAAGTGGTGCTTGCGCTTAAGGCCCCCATGCGTTCAAGGATGTTTGCCTGGAACAAAGGTATTCTGTGTTCTGGGCATATGTCCCTGAATGCATAGGGACCTAAACGTGCGTGTCACTCATGTATATGGCTACTTGAAGCTTGTCAAAAGTTTCATAAAACTTTCTGTTTACAAATGCCTGTGTGAACTAGGTCTATCTAAAAGAGCTGAAAACTTTTACAAATATATTTGTAAGAGCTTGTTTACCCTTACAGGCAGGCAATAGGCAGTTGAGATACAGTTTTACTGCCCCTCATTAAGCTGCACAGTGTTGTACACATGCTGCAAGCATGGCAAAATTTTTTCAACCTGTTTTGTTCATTGGGCAGAAATGCTACTGAACACAACCCATTCAAGTGAATAGGGCCATGCCTCAACATCATTCAGTGACTTTGTTTATGGCACAGTGGGCTGGCATTCTAGGGTAAAACAGTTGGTGAGGTGGCAACATATCGCTTACTCACTGCCTGTCAAATGCCTCTGAAAAGCTATCCACAGCAAATGTCTTTTCAGAGGGGTGGCATGATTCTGCCACAAGTGTATATAACACAGTGTAACATAATGTAATTGGTAAGCACTGATGTACAACATATGCTGTAAATGTTGATATGCCAGCTGTTTAACATTGAACATTGTATAAAAATGGAACAGCTGCAGCAAACTTGGTCACAGTACTGCCAGTCTTTGCAGTTACTTAACTACATAATGCTGTTCAATAAGGACAGAACCATACACACACACACATACACATACATACACACACATACACATACATACACACACATACACACACATACACACATACACACATACACACACACACACACACACACACACACATACACACACACACACACACACACACATATATATATATATATAATTTATTGAAAGGATAATGGCAACAATAGTTTAGGAATGCAAAAAACATTATATAGCATAGTCTACATGGCATCTTTATGCTGTGAGTAATAATCAAGAGAGGCATAAGGCTCCATGTACACTAACAGCTCCTAAACTTGAGTTTAGGAGCTTTTGGCGTTTTTTGGCTAAGCTCCTAAACTCCAACGCCATAAAAGTCTGTTCCTGTAAACATAGGCTTTTTGGATAGTTTATGAGCTGCTGCGTTTAGGGGAGGTTCAACCACCCCCAACCTCCCTCTCCTGAACGCAGAAGAAACATGTTCAGCATAGGAACGCTTTGACCACCGGCTGCAAAGTCGCGGTTTTCATACTTCAAGTGCACATGAAGCCTGAAGCTATAGGTGCAAAATGCAGAAAAGAGGTTTCTCTTTTAGGATTTCAGGACGGATTCTCAATTACATTTTAATTTAAATATGTCTGTTTTGGGCATTTATTTTATAAGGATGCATCCTAAAAACTAGGAATTTTGGAATTCTAGGGTCCATACAAGGGTGGGGGAGGTCCTGGGGCAGATCCAGAAAAGTATTTTGATCTTGGAACACCCAGGAGGATGCTGGAGTCTGTAGCTGGGGAAAAAGGAGTCCTGGGACAACCGGCTCAGTTTGTTTTTGCAAAAGCCCTGTAAGATTAAGTAGTATGATAATGACAGGTTTTATGAGAAACACGGGTAACCAAATGCATATATTTGTTACAGTGACCTCAAGGTAGGTGTGGTCCAACAGTAACTTAGCCACTGCCAGAATACCTCTGCCTACGTCTCAACAGGAACAAAGCAATTTGTCTTCTCATATTGTGCTGGAACAAGAAATTAAAGACGTACAGGCAAAGCTCATTTTTCTATACATCTCCTGTGAATCACAGGAGTGCATTTATTTTTTTGCACTCCTGTGACCTGTTTTCAGCCGACAGCGGGCTGAGGCCCACTGTCAGCTGATGTTGCAGAGCTGTTTCAAGCTGCGGAAAGATCGCAACCATATGGTCGGGAGCAACCCAGGAACCTTGGCCGAAAAAGCTGGTTCAGGCTCTTGGAGAGCCTGAGCCAGCCGCTCCTGCCCCATACACAGCACACCACTCTCTGCTCATGGATCACTGAGAACTGAGCAATCAGCAGTCTGTAATCACTTAGTTCTCAGTCTTGGACAAATGCAGCATCAAACCAATGCTGCATTCACCTAGGTAAGTATGATTTCTAAAAAATGCCAATATTTTGCTCTTGAACTGACAAATTACAGCACACAAAAAGGGGTTGTCAGTATTTTAATGGAAATATGTCTTAGGCCCCACTCATATTGGGTTGCAGGAAAGAGTGGTCCCACATGCACTTCTGTGTGTCGTGCATAGGGCGGTCCATTGACCTTTAATAGGTATCCCTATGTGTTTTTGTGTTTTTTTTTTTTGTCCAAAGGAAGCTTTTGCTCCTTTTTGACCGACGTGATTGGCACGATTTTTTTACCGCACATTTTGCCATCATACGACAACCACAGCAGAATTGCACCTCATTTCTGGTGCCATTAAGAAAAAAAAATGGCACCCAAACTCGCATTGTGTGTTTTGCTGTGATTTGGAAACGCGGGCAGAATCAACGTGATTCCAAATCAATCTAATGTAAATGGAGCGTAAATCTAAGTGCTGAACCGACATGTTCAGTGTCACATGACCATACATAAATGACATCCAGAGTTCTTCCTATGCATGGAACAAGCAGGCAGGTGTTCAAATAATTACTAACCATCCAACCATACACAATAGCTAACAAGCATCGTCCCTAAACTTCTGACCCCATCATGCTTTTGCAATGCAGCCTGTCACGTCTTCCCTATAATTACAGCCCAAGAAGTTTATTTGACTTATCAACTGTTTACAACAATTGTCACTATTCCTCAGAATACACACAAAGGCACCTGCTCTTCCCTTTTTATTACTGACTTATCTAAATTATTAGGGTTCCATGATTATAGCAAATCTTCTAAGGAAATACAACCTCATCCTTTTAGAAGATCTTGTGAAGGATTTCTGTGTAACAAAGCAATGAAAGGATAAGTAGAAAGGTGAATAGACACAGCTATAGACAATGAGCAAACGACAATAGTGGCAGTTTACCAAACAAACCATAACCAATGCAAACAATATACAAGGTGTATGCATAGTAATTGGGGAAGGTATGGGACAGGGAAATAATAGGGATGCACAGGATTGGGAAGAAGCATGCCATAATACAAGCCCTGGAGACTAGATGGTCAGAACTACAAGGTAGAAGGCAACTGGCTGAAAACTGAGACATCTGGGTGATGAAGAGGGAGAATATAAATTCTTCCTGTGGCCAGACACACATTTGTGGATTTAATAGAGGAAGGTTATGTGTTGGAAGGAGTCACCTACCTGTGGCTACTGGAACCAAACAATATCCAGAGACAGATATACTGTAAAATGCTCATAGAAGGATCAAAAGTTCAGTAGGGATCCGCCAAATTTCGATTCATCTATGGCCGTTTCTACTGAACAGAATTTGATCTGATAGACTTCTGTCGCATGGGAATGTTGGAAAACCTTTGTCAGCCACTGAATAGTTGTTCTGACAGCAGAGTCCCTGTTATCAAAGTACTATGGGGAGTGTTCCTCTATCCACCCCTCTTGTGTAAATGGGAGAAATCTGCTTTTTTTTTTTATTAGCAAAAAATAATAATCAAGGTGCAGCCTTATTAAAGGAGTGTTCCAGCCACATTTAGTGTTTATTAAAAGTCAGCAGCTACAAAAAGTGTAGCTGCTGGCTTTTAATAAACACACACTCGCCTGCTCCACGATCCAGCGACGTGCCGGCCGGGGGCTCCGCTCCTCTCCCCCCCTCCCCGGCCGGAGTCTTCATCCTAAGTGTGGGCACCCGACCGTGACAGCCTTCAGCTTCACGGCCGGGCACCCACTGCGCATGCTCGAGCGGTGCGGCCCGCTGCTGATTGGACAGGCGATCGCATGGAACCTGTCAGTGTCCCATGCCATCGCCTACAGGGAGGGGCTGCTGTAGGCGATTAAGCTTAATCGCCTAACCAGCCCCTCGGCGGAAGCAGGAAGTGGGACAGGAAGTCCCACTCCTCCTGAAGCCCCCACTCCCCCCCCCAAAAAAATGACATGCCAAATGTGGCATGTAAGGGGGTGAGGAGTAGGATTAGCGGAAGTTCCGAATTTGGGTGGAATTCTGCATTAATAGTTGAGACTTGTCCCTCAATAAACTGTGTAGTAAGCAAATTCTTGTTCTCTTTTGTAAATCCAATTATGTGAAGCTGAAGTAGGTAAACCCGAATGTGAATATCCACACAATTGGGCCTTTTGTACACGGTACTGATGTTTGAGCTTTTTCTTTTTTGGACATCATTTCAGGTGTTTGTTTCATGCATATTTAGGGCCGTATATGCATGTTCGCGCACACAATATATTTCTAGGGAAAACTCCTTCATATCTTTGTTCATCAACTCTATGTATTTTGAAGGAGTAGCATGAACGTTGTATTTTCATGTTTTTTTCTCATCAATTATATGTAGTCAGTACCTAACCCTTATTTATTAGTCTCATAAACTGTATAAATCCTATGCATTGGTGGATAAAATCATATGTGGACAACCATGGTACTTCTGATAGTTAATGTTTTTTATTGTCTCAAATTTTTCTCCTTTAAAAAAGTTTCGGACATATGATGAGCAAAGAAAAAAGAGATACCATCAGTAAGGAGGACTTGGCAAGAGCGACACTGGTTACCATTACAAATAACATAGGGTCAATTGCCCGTATGTGTGCCCTTAATGAGGTAAGAATTAGGTCTTGCAATGATCAATTTAAGTGACATTTAAAAGGTTAACTAATGTCGATTGCACATAGCAATTTTAAGTTTATGCCATCCTCAAGTAACAACTTTTACTGTGCAAGCATATACACTCGCCGGCCACCTTATTAGGTACACCTTGCTAATACCAGGTTATATTGGACCCCCTTTTACCTTCAGAACTGCCTTCATTCTTTGTGGCAATGATTCAACAAGGTGTTGGAAACATTCCTCTGAGATTTTGGTCCATAGTGACATTATAGCATCACCCAGTTGCTGCAGATTTGTCAGCTGCACATCCATGATGTGATTATCCAGTTCCACCACATCCCAGAGGTGCTCTATTGGATGGAGATCTGGTGACTGTGGAGGCCATTGGAATACTGTGACCTCCTTGTCATGTTCAAGAAACCAGTAGTGAGATGATTTGAGCTTTGTGACATAGTGCATTATCCTGCTGAAAGGAGCCATCAGAAGATGGGGACACTGTAGTCTCAAAGGGGTGGATGTGGTCAGCAACAATACTCAGGTGGACCATGGCGTTTAAACAATGCTCAATTGGTACTAAGGGGCCCAAAGTGTGCCAAGAAAATATCCCCCACACCATTACACCACCACCAGCCTGAACCGTTGATACAAGGCAGGATGATTTCATGTTGAATGACGCAGCTGAAATCGAGACTCATCAGACCAGGCAACGTTTTTCCAATCTTCTATTGTCCAATTTTGGTGGGCATGTGCGAATTGTAGCCTCAGTTACCTGTTCTTAGCTGACAGGAGTGTCCCTTGGTGTGGTCTTCTGCTGCTGTAGCCCATGTGGTTCAATATGTTGTGCTTTCAGAGATGGTATTCTGCATACCTTGGTTGTAACGAGTGGTTGCTTGAGTTACTGTTGCCTTTCTATCATCTCAAACCATTTCTGCAGATTCTCCTCTGACCTGTGACATCAACACAACCTCCACTCACTGGATATTTTCTCTTTTTTTCTGGACTATTCTCTGTAAACCCTAGAGATGGTTGTGTGTGAAAATCCCAGTAGATCAGCAGTTTTTGAAATACTCAGACCAGCTCGTCTGGCACCAACAACCATGACATGTTCAAAGTCACTTAAATGCCCTTTCTTGCCCATTCTGATGCTCATTTTGAACTTCAAGTTATTTTCATCACATCTAGATGCCTAAATGCATTGAGTTGCTGCCATGTGATTGGCTGATTAGCAATTTGTGTTACCAAGCAATTGAACAGGTGTACCTAATAAAGTGGCTGGTGAGTGTATATTGCCTCTGTCACAGCTACATACCAGACAACACAATAGTGACTCAAGAATGCAATTTGTGTGTTGGAACCAATCAGATATTTGTTTAAACTATTTGTGAAAATTGCAAGGTTGTATCTGATCTGGTTTCACCTTCCTTTGCATTCATGTAAAAAAATAAGCTAAAATTGCTTTATTGTAAATAAAATGACATTAACGACAGCTCTCCTTTACATGCTAGCATCAACTCTATGTATGCTGAAATCAGATGGGAAATTCGTTTTTAGTGGAAAGGTGTGTTTTGTTGAAGGTGTTTTTTCAATGCATAACGTCTGTTTATAAAGCAAAATACCTATATTTTTTCATACCGTCCAATGGCACAGCATATATTAAAACATAAAGAGTACATTGAAGATGTGCAGGACTCCATAGCAGCCAGTCCGATTTCAGATTGGCTATTTTTGTGTAGTCAGATAAGTTGATGATTACTTATTGGTTGCTATAGAGCACTCCTATCACTGCTATCCTTTGCATTGCACCTTGCTGATTGGGTCTTCTGGCATTTATAAGGCTGAACTCAGAAGTGCAAGGCACCAGAATGCCTTAATAGATGGATTCCAGTTGTGTGATGTGGGCATTCCTAGGCAGACGATATTTACATGAAGACTGTCCAAAGGAGCACCCACATGTGATGCTGATCCTCCCTGATTGAAAGAACTGAAACTCAAAAAATGAAAGGGGCAAGCCAGTAAGGCTAGGGAGGAAGGAGATCAGTGGTTCTCAACCTGGGGGTTGGGACCCCCATGGGGTCAAATGATGATTTGCCAGGGGTCACCGAATCCTGGGCTGTTCCTGAAGCTAGTGCCGCTCTCCCAGCATTTTGCATCCGCCCAGCAGGGCTGTTCCTGGAGCCCGCCGCCGCCCACTCAGCCTCTTCACAGCCACCCGTTAAGTTCACGGCATTGGTTGGGGCAGAGACTAGGGGTCAGCTGACTGGTGAGAAATGTAAAGTGGAAAGGGGCTGGAGGAGACCCTATCTCCTGATTTCGGCATAGATGTCACTGCTACGAGACACCACAAAATCGGAGACACAGTGAAGGTTGAGAACCACTCAGTTAGATGATGCTGGATCTCCTTTAGTCTGGGAATGTGGGCTTTATTTGATTTGCTGCAGCTTTTGATGTACTCTGAGAAGCTCACAGTGTGTTGTGAAATCAGAGTAAGCTATTTTAGTACAGAAGGGGTGCCTGCACAACTGTGCAAGACTGGAGTTCAGCTTTAGATATGCTTGTACATGCATCTCTGTAGCTTGGCTGCTCACTGCACTTGCAGGGTGTAGCAGAGTAAGGACTCTACAGTAAGGACCCTATTTTGCTGTACACATACAGGGACTTTGTTGGAGGATATCATGGGGAAGAAATATACTGTGAGGATCTAAATGTGCTGTTCACATACATGGACTTTGATGGAGGACACACTGTACATTGGAGACCCTAGACAGATACATGCATGAGACTTTGATGATGGGCATATGGGGTAGAAGAAATATGCCTTGAGAATCCAGACTTGCCCTACACATAAAGGAACACTGATGGAGAATGTAGTGTGGGGGGGGGGGTGGTGATGATGACTGAACAGTGAAGATCGTAGTTGTTTGTTCTTAAACAGGGACCTTGATGAAGGACATAGTGGGGTAGGACTGTACAGTCAGGATGCCAGTTTGTTGTACATATACAGGGACCTTAATGGAGTTCATAGTGGGGGAAGGACTGTACAGTTGGGATTCTAGTTTGTTGTACACATACAGGGACCTTGATGGAGGACTGTACAGTGAGAACCCCAGTTTGTTGTACATATACAGTGACCTTGATGGAGGACTGTACAGTGAGAAACCCAGCTTGTTGTACATATACAGTGACCTTGATGGAGGACTGTACAGTGAGAATCCCAGTTTGTTGTACATATACAGGGACCTTGATGGAGGACATAGTGGGGGAAGGACTGTACAGTGAGGATCCCAGTTTTTGTACAGATACAGGAACCTTGATGGAGGACATTGTGGGGGAAGGACTGTACAGTGAGGATCCCAGTTTTTGTACAGATACAGGAACCTTGATGGAGGACATTGTGGGGGAAGGACTGTACAGTGAGGATCCCAGTTTTTGTACAGATACAGGAACCTTGATGGAGGACATGGTGGGGGAAGGATTGTACAGTGAGGATCCCAGTTTTTGTACAGATACAGGAACCTTGAATGAGGACATAGTGGGGGAAGGACTGTACATTGAGGATCACAGTTTTTGTACAGATACAGGAACCTTTGATGGAGGACATAGTGGGGGAAGTAAAGTGAGGATCCCAGTTTTTGCACAGATACAGGGACCTTGATGAAGGACACCAGTTGGGTAAGGACTGTTCAGTGAGGATTCCAGTTTGTTGTACAAATACATGAACTTTGATTGAAGACATTGTGGGGTATAGATTGTACTGTAAAGCTGGCCATAGATTGATAGAATATTGAACAACAGTTCTTAAGAAAAGCCTTTCAGAAACTTTGCACAAAAATCCTTAAAGAGTTTGTTAACCCAAAAAATGAAACTAAAGACCCTGTTCCCTTTTAAAGCATTATATACAGCACAGTGCTTGTGCTGTGTAATTTGTCCCCCCATATCACCTGAGATACGTGGCTGATCCTGCCAGTTTCTGCCCTGCCGTATGTACTTGGACCACGATATATCGGGGCTGCTGAGCACAGACACTGTTGTCAGCGTACATGTCCCTGTTAGCCGCAGCCCTGCTCTGTGTCTCCTGTGTTCTCTCGTCACTCCCCTCTCTGACTGTCTGCTCCATGTCCCACCGCCCCCTCTCGTCATGCTGCTAAAATTAGTGTTAAAGGGGTTGTAAAGGTTAATTTTTTGTTTTCTAAATAGGTTCCTTTAAGCTAGTACATTGTTGGTTCACTTACCTTTTCCTTCCATTTCCCTTCTAAATGTTTTTTTTCTTTGTCTGATTTTCTCACTTCCTGTTCCTCCTCAGTAAGCTGTTCTGGCTGACTAAACCCCAGCCAGAAGGGCTCGGATGATGAGGACAAGCTTACTGAGGAGAAGCAGGAAGTGAGAAATTTAGACAAAGAAAAAAAAACATTTAGAAGGGAAATCAAAGGAAAAGGTAAGTGAACCAACAATGCACTAGCTTAAAGGAACCTATTTAGAAAAAAAAAAACTTTACAACCCCTTTAACGTTACATTATCCTCTTTGATGATTCATCTAATGTCCCCCTGTAACTGTGCTTTATTAACCACTTAAGACCTGGACCTTTAGGCAGGTAAAGGACCTGGCCAGTTTTTGCGATTCGGCACTGCATTGCTTTAACTGACAATTGGAAACGCACGCCGACCCACTAATGATTATAAAAATTAACAACATATTCTTAAGAATATTCGAAATTGTAGCCATCTATGGCCAGCTTAAGGATTCCAGTTTGTTGTACATGCACAAGGACATTAATGGAGAACATCATGGTGGAAAGACGGTATAAAGTGTGGATCCCAGTTTTTCGTACAAGCTCGAGGACATTGATGGTGGACATGGTGGAAGGATTGTACAATTCACAGTTTGTTACATACACAGGGACTTTGATGGATCCTAAAGGAGTAAAATAGATTACAAACACACTGTGAAAGTTTCTACAAAATGACCATGTATGACCTTGTTCATAGGATTAATGTGTTAATATGAGTATAAACATATTTTTGAAATATCTTTTTGTACAAAGATTTTTGTTTCAGTTTAGAAGGTACATATTTTAATCCGCTGGGGAGCATTTTTGGTGTAAACCACCAGCAATATGATGTCCTCTTCCTGCTTTCAGCTTCTTTACAGTGTTGCCTTGTGGCATGGAGTTCAAGCAGCATTGTACAGGGCTATCAAAGCACGAAGAACTGCAGCAGAATCCTGCAAGAGAACTCCTGTCTTTTTTGCTTGGTGTTGTCTTATTTAACTTTTTTGTTGTTGTTGTAACTGTTGTATTCCTTGAAGACTAAATTCGTACGAAGCTGAGAATTCATTGTCGGTGCAATCTAGGCATACTGGAACCCCCTTCACTGAAGCCTTTACTTCAAGTAAAAGGCAATATTCAACATCTGTCTTTTCATTGGACTGCAGATTTTGGTGTTTTTTCCAGTGTTCAATTTTTTTTTTATTTAAATGCTATAATATTTTATTTTATACAAGTGGAAAAAAAGCAAAAATGGTTTATTGCCAATATCAACCAAAATCTTAATATTTTGAAATTGACACGCCCCACCTTGTGCCGTTGATTCGGAATACCTCAGTTAGAAACACTGGCAGGAGTGTGCCAATTTTGGCACAGGAGGGATTGGGAAGGTGTAACTAATATTCCCACATATGTAGAATAGTGGTTAGAGCTTGTAACCCTTCATTCCTCCAAGACATGCTGGGAGCTTGGGAGTGTAGCTCCCTAGTACCCCCCAAGAAACATGCTGGGGCTTGTACGCACATACCTCTGTACAAACAGCCCTGAGCAGCAGCAGTATAACAAAGGTCAATCTGCATCTCCTTGTTACACTGACAACCCTCTTCACCTCGGGGAGCACTAGTTGACCAGTTTCCTAGTCTTATCCTTACTACTTAACCTAAGATGGCAACGTGGAGGGCACATCGATGATGGACACCATTCTGCTTTTTGGAGGGGAGACAGTCTAGTACAGACCTAACCAGCACCACATGAGTGGGAAGTGTGTGGACTCTGAAGCTGCATCAGCCATATTGGTTATGGTCAAACACCCATGGAGGCAAGAAAAAATTATTGGCCACCTATGCACATTTCCCTACTTTCTAATATCCCCAATCTGCTTATATGCCAAATGGATAGTTTGGGGTAAAAAGTTTTTTGAACAGGACATGTATAGGATTTTTTTCTTTTTTAGTATTTGGATGTTAATCATTTATCTCACATACCCTGTGAGTTTCATTTTTTTTTTTGCATGTTGTCATTGAAATTTGAAGGGTTTGCTAGGCCAAAATGATCCCCTTATTACTTCATCATTTTGATCAGTACCATATATCTTCATAACTTTGATTATCCACTTAAGGACCGCCGCATGTACATTTACGTCGGCAGAATGGCACCGACAGGCACATCAACGTATATATACGTTGGTGCCTTGGGGGGGATCGGGGGTCCGATCGGACCCCCCCCCCCCCCCCCCGTACATGCGGCGGTCCGCGCGGCTGCAGGAGCGATCCGACAAGTGGGGGCGGCTATCCGTTTTCATCCGCCCCCTCCGGATCGCTCCCAGCCAATGCGCGCGCCCGCCCGCCCTGTCACTTCCTCCTCCTGTGTAAACACAGGAAGGAGGAAGCGACGTGATCTCTCCCTCGGCGTTTGTTTCAAGCGCCGCTGAGGAGAGATCACCACACACCAAGTAAGTCTGCACCAAACAGCACACTTACACACACACAAACACATTTAACCCCCGCGATCGCCCCCCCCCTCCCCCCTGTCACAGTGTCACTGAATGCAGTAATCATACATGTATGATTACTGTATTTAGTGTCAGTGTGACAGACAGTGTGACAGTCAGTCAGTGTTAGTGTCAGGGTAGCCCCCCCACCCCCCCCAATAAAGTTTTAACCCCTTGATCACTGCCCTAGTTAACCCTTTCACTCCCTATTGCCAGCGTCACTAAGCGATCATTTTTCTGATCGCTGTATTAGTGTCGCTGTTCCCGCTAGGTAGCTAATTTTTTTTTAATGCGATTTTTTTTTTTACTAAAGACATGTGGCTAAATAAATTTTGGCCTAAATGTTTGACTAAAATTTAGTTTATTGGTTTTTTATTATAACAAAAAGTAAAAAATATTGATTTTTTTTCAAAAATGTCGCTCTATTTTTGTATATAGCGCAAAAAATAAAAATCGCAGAGGCGATCAAATACCACCAAAAGAAAGCTCTATTTGTGGGAAAAAAAGGACGCAAATTTTGTTTGGGAGCCACGTCGCACGACCGCGCAATAGTCTGTTAAAGCGACGCAGTGCCGAATCGCAAAAACCCCTTGGGTCATTTGCCAGCGTATTGGTCCGGATCTTAAGTGGTTATAAATGGTCTACTCTGGGTCTATACAGCTATTCATTTTAGTTTTTCGTTTTTTTTTCCTGTGTCTAATGCTGGCCATACACTATACGAAAATTTGCCCAAAAATCGTCGTTAAAAAAGATCTTTAGTTTTTCGTCCTATTATGTTTAACATTTGTTTCCAGGGGACATTGCCTGAATTTCCTGTAGTTCTCCCCTTGAGTTTTTGTATTTAGCTTGTTGGAGTTTGACAAGCAAGCATCCGGAGTTAAAAATGCCACGGCCACAAAGCAATGCGCCCTGTCCATCTCTACTATTATAATTTGATTGGGTGGCCAAGAGACAGTAAATCTGCTTCTCAGTCGCCTGTTTTTACCTTTTTAATCTGCTGTTGACTGATTCTGGGTCACAGGAGAGCAAAAGTAAGTGAACTCCTGTGACCCTGAAAAGAAGTAGGGCCAAAAAACTTTTGCCCGTACTTCTCTTTTAAAAACCCACAAAGCAGTGTTGCCAACCCACTAGATTGAAATTTACTGACTTGACGCCCAAAATGTACTGCCATTTCCAAAAAATGTATTCTCGATATAGTAAGCAAGTAGCTCTGGGACAGGACTCAGGAGGGCAAGAAAATAGAATGGGCATGCACACCCACATGAAATTGACTCTCGTAGGGACACTGACAGCAGTGTGCAGCAACACAGATGATGGTGACACCTCACCAACACGACAAGTCCAGTCTCTCTCCATGCCAGGTGGACCCTTCAATCCACTCCAGTCCAAACCGCATTGACAGTCCTGCTCCCAGCTTGCCTTGCTCCCATCCTGCAGACCCACACACAAGGTTCTGGCTGCTCTGCTTGACTCCTTTGCAACACAAAGCAAACATCACATGGCATGCTCAGGCACTACCTCTGCCAGACCTACCCACCTGCCAGTTCCACCTAAACACACTGCAGTGGGCACTTGGATGGTCTCAGCTGGCTACGGACTAGAATAGCTCATGTGCAGTTCTGAGCTGAGCATCACAGCCATGTTTTTTTACTGGTAACCTTTTCCTGTTACTGGCAGGAGAAAAGTGTCCAATTTTTACTGTCTGCCAGTAAAAATACTGACGGTTGGCAACACTTTCACTAAGTGGGAAATTCACAGAAGCTCTGCTTTGAAATGAGGACACTTACCCAGCAGTCATTTTTGCTGTAAGAAGCTTTCCTGAGTAATTTCCTGGAGAGTATTCAGGGTTTAGAATTTAGTACTAGGCTGAGAGAGGATCTGAAAAAAGACAAAACGAGAAGTTGTTCTTTCTGGCTCATAGATCTTCAGTATCATCTTGCCCTTGTGCATTATTACAAACTGTTGTGTTTTTTTTTTATCACTACCCTATTGTTTGCCTCCTGAAACTGGAAGATCGATTTAAAGTCTCTGGGCAAATGAAAAGAATCGTCCGTTGTGGTGTTGCCCTCACACTGCAAGGACAACAAGCTTATTTAGGTCTATAGGGCCAGGAACAGCAATATTTTACTTGACCCTCTGCTTCCCTGGAAATCGTTGCTCTGCTCTACTCCTGTATGCTCTGTTGGTGAACTGTCCCTCGGAGTCCTCATGTTAAATGCAAGGCCATGGCCCATGGGCCCTGCCCAATGTACTTGATTGTGTCAGAGGACCTGCAACCACCAGAGCATTAGGTAGAAGAGACTGTAGGGACCGGTCTGTCAGCGTGGAGGGAGCTTGCAGATGATTGGTTAAGTAGAGGTGCTTTTTCCAGTCCCTTAGGCCACGTACACACGGAGGGACATGTCCCATGGAAACGGTCCGCGGACCATTTCCATCGGACATGTCTCCTCTGGATTTTCGTCCGGCGGTGTGTACACACCATCGGATCAAAATCCCCACCGGCAGACAGCAGGAAGTAAAAAACTTCCACGCATGCGTCCAATCCATACAACGCTTGTGCGGGCAAATATGTCCGCTGGTTAGTGTACTAACCAGCGGACATATCCGACGGACATGTCGCCGGCGGACAAATTTTAAAGCATGCTTTAAAATTTGTCCGCTGGTCAGACATGTCCGCTAGCTCATACACACGATCGGATTTGTGCGCTGAACTGGTCTGTCGGACCAGTTTCAGCGGACAAATTCGATCGTGTGTACGCGGCCTAAGAGTTAAACAAGCCGTTGACCCATGAAGTGCATGGGCAGCCCCACTGCAGGGATGATTTTTTACTTTACTTGGAGTTCAGTCTTTAAAAACATTATTCTCATCCATCAGTGCATCTTCCCTGTTCTGTGTTTTTTTTTATTTTTTTCATTATAAAGTCTGTTTATATTTTTTCCGTATGAGTGTTTGTAGTCATCCATGATAACAAGCATGCCTATGTTAAGTATTAGGTTATCTGATAAGTTGTGTGTAATTAATGTCTGTGTTGCTCTGCACTTGTAGAACATTGACAGAGTATTATTTGTGGGGAACTTTCTACGAATTAATATGGTTTCCATGAAGCTGCTATCTTATGCCATGGATTACTGGTCAAAAGGACAGCTCAAAGCCCTTTTTCTGGAGCATGAGGTAAGAGGCATTTTAACATTGTATTTAATCATAGATAATTTAAAATCAAGTAATGATGTTTACTTAGGGCGGCCATTCTTGGATGGAAATTCATCCGGTTCAATCAACTTGTGTACAACCAGCCTGTCGGTCAGTGCCATAGCCGGCAAATGATTAATGTATGGTCAGCTTTAAGCCAGTCATACATTAATCATTTTTTTTTTTTGTTCAACCAGCAGGCCATACAAATTAATCATGTATGGCCTGTAAAAGCCAACAGTATGGTCATTATCCTGATATTAAAACTAGTAGCACAGAAAATATAGTTTGGCAGTGTGATAGAAGAATACAACTCGTAGCATCTATTTTAAATCTGCTGGTGTTCTGCATTGACTGAGATCCCCAGTTAGTGACTGAATTCAAGGTACACTGTTATCTGTTTGTAGAGCGGGGATAACCATAGTGCCACCACATGCCACTAGCATTGGGACTTGTAGCTCTAGGAGCCCAAATATAATCCAGCCTATTCACACTTACAAATAGCTTTTACCTTGCAAATCATATACATTTATTCTTGCATACTCTGGAAATATTCTTAATGCTGAACTCCAGGAATTCACTCACTTTGTGAAATATGCTGGCATACTAGTAGTTAAGTTAAATGACATGCATATCTTTTTTAATTTACATCTGACAGCTTTATGGAGCTCTGGGTGATTGGTTATGGCTACACTCCAGGGCTTTGAGAGAAGAGACGCTGACTTCTCACATGCAACTCCCCCCCCCCCCCCCCCCCTCGCTGCCTATTTCCTAAAGCATGGGTCCTCAAACTATGGCCCTCCAGCTGTTCAGGAACTACAATTCCCATCATGCCCTAGTCATGTCTGTGAATGTCAGAGTTTTACAATGCCTCATGGGACTTGTAGTTCCGCAACAGCTGGAGGGCCGTAGTTTGAGGATCCCTGTCCTAAAGCCTTTGTATTTTGTGAATGAGTTCACATAATAAAAAGCGGTCTGTGATTGGGCAGGAGGAGGGGAGGGACGGGCACAGCAGCTGTGTGCACCTCTTCAGCTTAAAGCGGAGGTTCACCCTAATAACATGTATATCTGACCAACTTCCTTATACTTGTAACAAGTACAGTCCGCAATTATTATTTTTTATGCTGTACGTACCTTGTAATCCATCTTTTCAATCGCCTTCTCCCCACGGGAGTAGCCGTTTCTATGCCTATGGGGATTGTCATCTGGGAGGTCGCCCAGATGATTGACGTCTGTTCCCCCCAGCGGATAAGGCCCCCCCCCCCCCGTATTGCATAGGCATGCACGAGTTACGGGGTTTCCGAAAGAAGCCGAACATGCAGAAATGTGAGTCGGCTCTATACGGCGCCTGCGCTCTGCATGTTTGACTTATTTCGGAAACCCCGTAACTCGTGCACATCTACGCAATATGGGGGCGGGGCCTTATCCGCCGGGGGGAACAGACGTCAATCATCTGGGCGACCTCCCAGATGACAATCCCCCTAGGCATAGAAACGCCTACTCCTACGGGGAGATTGAAAAGTAGATTGAAAAAATGGATTACAAGGTACGTACAGCATAAAAAAACAAAAACAAATTGCGGACTGTACTTGTTACAAGTATATAGAGGTTGGTCAGATATACATGTTATTAGGGTGAACCTCCACTTTAAGTAGCTGAGACCATAAGACCAAAAGGTCCAGTGTTGAAGCTCCAGAAATGTAGCAAAAGCTATTTTCCTGGAGCTCCATAAAACTGTCAGATGTAAATTAACCACGTCAAGACCACAAAAAGTAAGGGAAAAAAGTATTTGATCCCCTGCTGATTTTTTATGTCTCGGCGCCTTTCGATGTGGCGCCTTTCGATGCGGCGGGGGGGGGGGGGAGTATTCTATTTAGGCATCGGGGGTATTCGCGGGAGTACAAGTACTCCCGCAAATACTCGGTATCGGTCCCGATACCGATACTGGTATCGGTATCGGGACAACCTTAATGACTACCATTCATATTGGCACGACATGAAGTAGAACTCCATGCCAATTAAAAAAATAAAAAAACGCATGGGTTCCCCCTTCATGAGTATACCGGGCCTTTTGGTCTGGTATGGATTTTAAGGGGAACCCCCCACGCCAGAGCTGCCTAATAAATTACTTTAAAAACCTGTAGTGCGTTTTATTTTTGACACTTTTTATTCATGCCAATTTTTTAAAACCGTCAGGGAGTTCCCCCTAACTATTGGGGGATCAAAGTTGCATTCCTGGTCATTAAAGTCATACTTCAAGTCATAGGGCAAAGTCCGATCCACAGTCGTATGACTGTGTTGTCAAAATCGCAGTTGCAAAATCACGCGACTTTGGAGTAGCACAGGTGTTAAAGGGGCCTATGGGTATTTTTATTAGAAGAGCAACGTAGGATAAGAGTTTGGTGCTTGAAAAAATGCATAAAAAGCTGCAACACAATAAAAAAAGACTTGCAGTGACTGCTCAGTGTATCCTTGCTCTTATTCTGTCTTTCACTGTTAAAATAAATCTACCATTTAAATTTAAGATCATTTCTTTGTCAGTGGGCAAATGTACAAAATCAGCAGGGGATCTAATACGTTTTTCCCTCACTGTATACATTGTGGCTTTGAAGTGATTTACCGAGGTTATGGCTGAAGCCATCAGCCATAACCCTCATATTTTTTATTTTCAGCCTACAATTCTCTTTCTCATAAAAGCAATCCGTGCGGTTCATTAGCCGCTGGCTTGCTCACCAGTATTTCTTGTGATTCATGACCAGCCTATTTGTGTTACTTTAACTGACAATTGCGCGTTCATGTGACCCTGTCTCCAACTAACATTTTTCCCACAAATAGAGCTTACTTTTGGTGGTCAAGTCACCTGACCACCTCTGCGGTTTTGATTTTTTGCTCTGTAAACAAAAAAAGCAGACAATTTTGAAAAAAATAACTATATTTTTTACTTTCTGCTATATAACATGTCCAATAAAAAAAAATGTAAAAAAGCTAATTTCATAAATTTAGGCCAATATGTATTCTGCTATATATGTTGGGTAAAAAAAATCCCAATAAGCGTATATTGATTGGATTGTGCAAAGGTTATTGCATTTGGGCATTTTTTTCTTTCATTTTTTTACTAGTTTTGGCGACGACAAATCGGACACCTAACTGACATTTTTGACACTTTTTGGGAAACCAGTGTTATTATTACAGTGATCAGTGCTAAAAATATGCAGTGTTACAGTACTAATGACACTGGCAGGGAAGGGGTTAACACGGGGGGTAATCAAAGGGTTAAGTGTGTCCTTAGTGGATGCTTTCTAACTGTGTGGGGGATGGACTGACTGGGGAAACCTGGTAGGAACACAAGGTCACTGTATTTTCCCCTGTCAGAATTGCCTTTTTTACATAGACAGATCGATGTTCTGCCTTCTCTGGGGAACGATCATCGTGTCCGCCGAATCCGCTGACTGGCTCCCCCTCTGGCCAATCAGTGCACACGCCCACTGTCTATTGCACAAAATGACGTACAGGTACATCGTTTTAAGCAATAGAGCCGCCCTGCTGCAGTATTTTTTTTTTTTTTTTTTTTAAAGTGTATTTTTTCCCAAAAAATTGCATTTGAAAAAACGCTGTGAAATGCCATGTGAGGTAAAAAGAAATGATTGCCATTTTATTCTCTAGGGCAGTGGTTCTTAATTCTTGTCCTCAGGACCCACTAACAGGCCAGGTTTGAAAGATAACTGAAATCCATCACAGGTGGTATCATTTGCTGCTCAGTGATTGCAGTATCCTAGTCTGCATCTCCCTAAGGGTCCTTTCACACGTGCGTTCAGTACGTCCGTTTTTTTTGGACGTCCGTTAACGGACCTCAATGCTTCCCTATGGGTTAGCGGATGAGCATCCGCTAAACGTCCGTTAACATCCGTCTGCGATAAGCTCCGTTTTTTTGGACGGAAGAAAAACGGATGAAAAACGGATCAACTGAAGGGAAAAAAAATGATCTTAAAAACTGAAAGGACGTGTGAAAGAGCCCTAAGGGTCCTTTCACACATGCGGACCGTTTTTTCGTCCGTTTTTTTATCCGTTTTTCGTCCGTTTTTCATCAGTTTTTCATCCGTTCACATCTGTTTTTTCATCCGTTTTTCATCAGTTTTTTCATCCTTTTTTTTTTTTGGTTTTAGAACTTTTTTTTAATTACATATTTTTGATGAAAAACGGATGTTAGCGGATCGGATGTTAAACGGATCGTCCGCTAACATCCGTTTTTCGTCCGTTCCGTTTTTTTGACGGAAGAAAAATAGGATTTTCTTCCGTTCAAAAAAACTGAGCTTAACGGAGACGGACGTTAGCGGATGCGTGTGAAAGGACCCCAAGATGGATAATAATCCAACCTGTTAGTGGGTCCTAAGTTGAGAACCACTGCTCTAGGGTCTTCCCTGCTAAAAATATATAATGTTTGAGGGGTTCTAAGCAATTTTCTACCACAAAAATACAGATTTTTACTTGTAAACAAAAAGTGCCAGAAAAGGCTTGGTTCTTAGGTCCTGGTTGGGCTTTACGTATAGTATGCCTGCACATTTTACAAAGTAACTGAATTCCTGGAGTCCAGTTTTAAAACAAACATGCATGTTTGATAACACAAATAATTTCCATGGCCTTTCTCAATAACAAAATGTGTTTTAGGGTTATTTCGGAGCTGTCGGGGCCCTTCTGGAGCTACTGAAGATGAATGATGAACACTAGGAAGATCGTCGGTGCACAAATTGCACACCTCAAGGCTGCTGACTGAGAGGCTTCTTCCTTCCTAAGCTTCCAAGAGATGCATACAAAGCCATTTCACCACCTGTATGTCGTGTCCTGTACATAGAGCAGATTCCTTTCAACAGACACTGAAATTCTGTACATATTTGTATATTTTATTGTATAAACCAACTTTGCAACATGGCCAAATGTACTGTAGTGATTTTAGAACTAATTTTTATGCAGTAATTATTCATATTTATATTTCTTTTCTATGTAAATAGTCTTTTACCCTGCTGATTGTGCAGGGCTGCTGCTGTTTTAAAATAGAGATCTCTGTTTTGTTTTTTCATAATATCTCTGTTAGTTGAACTTTAATGCTAAACCTCGGTAATACATTTTTGGGGCTCTGAGGGCGGCTTTGCAAATTTTGTGGAGATTGGACCTATGAAATCCTAGAATTACTTGTTGGGTCGCTCACACCCTTCTAATGAGAGCCAGATAATAGAAAAACCCATCGTTCACATTTGGACTCATTTTAGAGTAGTATATTATTTGAGGAAACAATATATCTGCTGAGTAGTGAAAAAGGTTTAGCTTTCCTTTCATGTCTCTGTTGAATGACACATTATCATTTTTTTTATTTCATTTTTATTAAATGCTTCCATGTTTATAAGGTATCTTTTTATATCATTTCTATCATTACTTGTATACCATTTTTTATTTTTTTAAATACATTTGTCATACAAGGTGCTGCCAACATTTTAGGTTGCCCTTGTTCACTGACAACACTAAAACTTCATGTGTCTGTATGAGCAAGCAGACTTAGAAGGGGTTCTATCCCTCCTCTGATTTTGTGAGTTTTGAATAGACATGAATAGCAAGCAGGTTATCTAACTACCCAGACTATTCACAACATAAAAGTAAACCTCTTTGTAGCAAACCTACTTTTCCCCTCTATCTTGCCACAACCAGTAAGTAGGAAAGGTTTATGGGCAATATTTCTTTCTGACAAAAAATGAAAAAGCTTTTTATATATTTAATTCTGCATAATAAATAAAAAAAAACACTATATACATTCCCCTAATCCATTAAAGGCACATCCGTCATTAGTTTGAATGTTATGTAGTCTCAAGAGTCTTTTTTTTTTTTTTTTTACTTATGAAAAAGTGAAATTAATTTAAAGGCCAAGTTCACCCTTTGGAACATGTTGCACCCATATTTATGGTGTAACATGTACCGCCTGTGACAGTGGGCAAACCACTTAGGCTGTGTGGGGCTCCGCCCACAGAGCCGCTTCATTCACAGGAATCTGGGAATGAAAAAAACTACAGGTCCCATCTGCCACCACGGTTCTCAATGAACTGCGAAGGCAGGGATGAGCGCAATCCAAGTCCATTCACAAGGCCTGCAGTTTTCAGAGTCAGTACAGAGGTCCAGGTTGAAAGCTGCTGGGCTTGTCTGCAGGAGCCTGACGCTGGACTCATGATCTACTGACCTGCAGGAAAAAAATAATAAATGCATATTTTTTTCTCTGCAAAAATATGTACATTTATTAGCTTTTCCCAAATGGTGAACTTGTCCTGTAAACTTTTTCAGTGGATGTCAGTTAGAAAAGGGAAAGCTACATTTTTATTCATATTAACAAGACAAATTAGAGTTGATTTGTGTGAACACAAGTCTTGCTTTTTATTATTGATATATAGTCAAGCAGCATAACAAGTAAAGCATTTTTTTTTTTTTATATTTCGTGCTTTAAGCTGTAAGACGATTTATACCAGCTGGGCCATTGCTCTTACACACAACTAATCGGTCCAGGTTTCCAGCAGCTCAACACAGCCCCTACACAGGGCTCCCACCAACAATGCTGCTTTGGGAGCATGAGTGCTATTGATTCTAGTACTGTGCAAGGGCGGTGTTGGTCTGTAGACTCAGACCCTTACACTGAGAGCAGTAATAATAATAATAATAATTTAAAAAAATACCTTTTTAAGTGCCAGTTCACACAGGGGCGACTTGTCGGATGACTTAGCCTCCTGACAAGTCATGCTCCATTCTGTGCTATAGAACAGTTCTTATAGGAGCAACTCAAGTCGCTCTGACTTAGAAAAAGTTTCCTGTACTACTTTGGGACAACGTCAGGCCGACTTGCATTGACTTCTATACAAAAGTTATTTTGCAAGCTGCCGATGAAGTCGTGTGCAGATCGCCTTGCACAGTGTTTTTCAACTCCAGTCCTCAAGGCACACCAACAGGTCATGTTTTCAGGCTTTCCATTATTTTGCACAGGTGATTTAATCTGTTTCACTGCCTTAGTAATCCCCACAGCCATTTCATCTAGGGAAATCGTAAAAACTTGACCTGTTGGTGTGCCTTGAGGACTGGAGTTGAAAAACATTGGCCTTGCATAGTTGCGCTTCAAGTCGGGCTGCCCCTGTGTAAACCGTCATTTACTTGTTATGCAGCCTCAAAAAAAAAAGGCACCTAGAGGTTCCTGCCTATACCTGCAACAACCTCCCAAACCCTCTAATCATGACAACGTGCTGTACCATTTTGTAAGCAAAGTTCAGCTTTTTCTGATAGTATTGGCTAGTGAGGCTGCCCCCCTCATAATAAGGATTTAGCAGCAGATTGACACTACCTAGAAAAGTCAGATCTTTACCTGTTAAAACGGCCAAAGATTCTGCCATGTCAGCAGAGTTTAGAAGTCCCCTACAAGTATGTGCACCACGAGGTGCCTCTACTTTATACTTGCAGCATTTTTTTTTTTTCCCCATTACAAAGTCTTTTTTTTAAATGAAGCTGACCTGGCCTAATACGTTCTATAGTAACAACTGCATGGACCTTGTGATGGTTGAAATACCTATAACAGTTTCCAATCAATGCCCATGTCTCACCTAAGCCCCTTGGTTCCTAGGTCTAGGCTGTACATGGGACCTTCACTTCATACCTCCTCACAACACCAAACCCCGCTCCTGTCATTTTACCTGTCAAATGAGCAAAGCCTTTGCTACCAGTAATGCTCTGGCATTTGACAGCTGAAGAACAGAGATGGGATCTGATGCCA
The DNA here is from genome assembly GCA_029574335.1 of Rana kukunoris. Lineage (NCBI taxonomy): Eukaryota > Metazoa > Chordata > Amphibia > Anura > Ranidae > Rana > Rana kukunoris. Next base: position 89,932,563 of record CM056056.1, on the reverse strand, counting down.
AGAATGGAGGAAATTCGTGGGAGTGACACATGGACACACTGACTAGTAACCGCTATAATGTTAGATTTAGACCAGGACAGCTTCAGTTATCTTTTTAATAAATATTACAGGGTTATAAGAATGGAAAAAAAATCTATGTAGAATAAAATTCAGTCCTCTCAACAATTTGTATTGTTGATATTGATCAGTAATATTAATGCCATCTTATGTGAGAACACTTGAATTGATGTTTAATGACTGTGACCTTGTTTTAGAAATTTTCTTTTTTTAACGTTTTCATATGCTGAATCTCAAAATTCACTGCACTTAATTTATGCTGTTGTTTAAAAAGGATATTCAAAGGCTGTTACCGCAGACAGTTAATATTATCTTTATTTTTTAAAGCAAAAATAAAACGGTGATTAAACACTAAAAGACATTATATGCTCATATTGATATGTTGTGTATATTTTTGTATAATCAGCACTAAAGTAAAATGTGTAATAATGTGTAGTTCATGTAACTTTACGAAAATTTGTTGTCTATGGATGACGGAGTGCCTGCCCTTCCTTGTTGAATGGATTACTTGGAAGTATGGAGGTACTAGTCTAAGCACCAGTAATTCCAGCCAAGTCCACGTGGTTGAGCGTTGCTTCTTTGTATTTGTAGAGATTAGCAAAGACCTGGTGTGGGATGGCAGCAGGCCCTCATTGAGTAAATACTTAATCTTTTACACTACAGTCTATGTAGATAGAAACTGATGTTCTGTGTATAGTTAGTGCTTTACTGCAACTTCATAAAAATGGAATCTGTCAAATCCTGTTTTTTGATGTGTTGATGCCATTTGGATTTTGTAAATTATCTGCTGGTGAGACAACTTGTGTGGCCATTTGGAGCCAGTCAGGAGCACATGCTGGGATACTGTAGCTTTGTTCAGTATGAATTTCTGCATCACACTGAGCATGATCTGTGCCAATATGCAGAATGCTCACCTTCTCCTTAATAAATAATTTTTTGGTATCCTATAATATAAATAATTAGGGCACTACTGCTTTTATTCATTGGTATAGGATCATGCCCTATATTGGGATTCAAGCAGATGAGCCTTGTCCATATTAGTACATGAGGCTGTAGGCAGCAAGTATGCATAAGGGGCTTTGAACAATGAAAAAACGTAAAGCTGAACGCTAGGTATGAATTTTATTGCCTACATTGGGCCAGTTTGGAACAATGGAAGTATACCTTATGCCATACCTGTGGGACCACTTTGGAAGCAGAGAATCATTTGTAGTTGCCGAGCGGCTGCCCTACTGCATAGTAACCACAGGGAGTCATTCGCTTGGCACAGGACCCGGGGAGAGCAGTGATCACTGTAGTAGTGAGGCTACAATGGTGAATCTCCACAGCAGTACCACAGGCATGGCATATGCATACATACACACATTGGTGCAATAATATCCATACCTGGAGTTCAGCTTTATACTATAGGCTTCCAATGATATTCCTATAGCTGACATGTACACGGACCTAAAGACATCCTGTGAATGCCAGTTTAACAAATGCTGTTTGCTGACCATAAATATGGCTTAATTAGACAGTTAAACGATAACAAGCAGCTAAAGTATTAGATCTATAAAAACAGTTTAAACTGTTGATACAGAACAATCATGTTCAGGATGTGCCATTGGCATCTGCTACAAGGTATGACTTATAAATATGCTGCCTGCTTATAAACTGACTTCACGTGCTTTGTGATGTTGTAGAGAGGCACACTGTAATTTTGAAATGTGACCAAAGGCATTTATGATGATAAATCCAATGGCTGTAGACATTGTCTCCTATTGCTTTTTATTGTGATTTTTCATGTACAACGTGTTTCAGACCTGTTCATACATGTACAATGGCCACTCTTTATTTTCCCAAAGTCAGAGAAACTACTAAATCTAGATTATAGAAGACAATTCTTTACACAATAGAGGAAATTATCCTCTTATTAAAACGTCCCTCCCTTCCCTGAATACCACCTCACTTGCAACTTAAACTAATAAACATACCTATATTATTAGGTACTCAAGAGGTATTGAATAAGTGGTGTCTGTCCAATGACTCTTCTATTCTCAAACTTCGGATTCCCTCCTGCCCTCCATTTTTCTTATTTTTTTTGCCATGGCACAGGGACACAAGGGTAGCTGGGATCCTTCGAAATGCTATGTTGCCCTCCCTGGCAGAGCTTCGTCCAACACCGGAATCTGTGCTGTCTCTTTCCCTTTTTTTTCTATCCCTATTCAGAAATTCTCCTCTTAATGTACATCATGCCTACTCTGTGCCAGTTTTCCATTTTCTATATGTTCTTATAAACTGAGAAAAACAATAAAAAGTGATTATATTATGATGGTTTAGGGCAGCCTTTCTCAACCTTTTCAACACAGAGGAACCCTTGAAATAACTTTCCAGTTTTAGGAAACCTCAGCTAAAAATTACTATATCTACAACTTATACATTACTGTGATCTGTAAGAAGAATGCTCCTTCCACTTATGGTCATTGGGAAGAATTATTCTCTTACAGTTAGCTAAAAAGATCAATGATGTCAATGGGAAGTTATCTGAGAGGCAGAAATTGTTCATTGCTCAAGAAACCCCTAGCAACCTCCTGGAGGAACCCTAGTTGAGAAGCCCTGGTTTAGGGTCTTGCAACCTTTTGCTTTTACTAGAGGTGTCACTGGGGCATTAACATACATGTTTGACATGTTCATGACTCTGTACTCATCACAGTCTTACCACTACTCTGACAGTGCTATCCTTTTAATATGTTTGATGCAGTGAGCAAAAATTTATAAATGTACTAATGTGCTACAACAAAACATTTGAACCAGATTGTAGCGGGTACAGGTTCCGTTTATGTCATACATTAAATATATAGTTTAGTTGAGTTTTGGGATACACCAGTGTACATGTGGCCAACCAGTTCTTAAGTGCCTGCACAAATCTTCCACTGGTTCAGTGCCTTCTATCGTGAATTTCTACGCTAGGATCTGTGTGTGAAATGTTGGCCCCATGGCAACATATATAGTCACAAGAAAAATGGGCTATAATACCCAGCTTCCACACATATGTGCCCACGGTGTACTGAGATGGCACTCAAGCACACTGGCCCAAGCTGTCGCCAACTGCATTACGTCACTGCTTCTGACCAGGAGCCAGTGGAAGGGGCTCCTGATCATGTGACTGCTGCAAGTCTCGGAAGTCGCATGATACAGAAGCCATGCCGCCTTCTGGGCATTAAGGCCCATGTAAAGGTGCAATTGGTAGGTGGCACTAAGGGATTAGGAAAAGTTTAACAGTTGCTACTAGACTAATTCCTTTTGGCCTTCCTTAAAACCTCAGCGTTTTGGTGCCTTGCACTAACTAGCTAATCTATTTTGAAAGGGGTGTCATAGCACCACAAAAAAGGTCCATCAATGGCATGCATTAAGGCATAATTAAACAATATCTTACTGTGCATTAACACAACGCATAGGTGTGAAAAGAGCCCTAAATGTAAGCTGAAACATCACGTCACTATATTTTTTATACACAAGTTCCTCTATATACTGTAATACCCCTTAGGCCAGGGGTGTCAAACTCCATTTCATCGTGGGCCACATCAGCATTATGATTGTCTTCAATCTGTAAGATTAGATGTCCAGCACATCCCCTCCCCTTACATTGGATGTAAGAGCCACTCCACCACCAGAAGTTGAGTTCCCTACTCTCCCTTACATCGCAGTGCACCCCCTTTCCTTTTGCTGCTGCTGGGAAGAAGCAGGATGCATTTCTTGAAAGTAGAAAGTAAGGGTCTGGAGGAGGACCAGAGGAGGGCTGGAGCTCTCCTGCAGCTGCAGGAGAGGTGCGAGAGCCACATGAAATGGCCTGGAGGGCTGTATTCGGCCTGCGGGCCTTGTGTTTGACACCTGTGCCTTAGGCCTTATGTACACTGCTGCTTTTGACTTTTTTTTTGGGGGGGGTGGGGGCGTTTGAGAATGCTCTGAACTTGACGCAATAAAAGCCTATGTTATCAGAGTTTAGGGGCAGTTAAACGTCCCTCTCCTGAATGCCGAAGAACGGAAAGGAGCGTTTCGGCAAATAACGCAACCACGGCAAAAACGCAGTACCTTGTTTTTGACGCGTTTTTCTGTTGCCAGGAGAGTTACGTTTTAGGGGTGGCCAGTGTACTTATAGCCTAAAGAAGTTTCCAGTCGATGTGAGGGAAAGACATACACAGGTGTTGGTGATGTAGAACAATAAGAGATGCATTCACACTGAAGTGCGTGCTTAGCAAAATTATCCCTGCAACCTGCTAAATCATTTTACATATCTAGAAGTTGAGAGCTAAAAGCATTTCATTGAAGCATAGCACATGTGACCAAAGAGGTGTTTGAACCCATATTGTATTGGCCTACAGACGTGAAGTTCCATTGCAATGGGTGGATGTCAATGTGGGAAAGCGAGTGGTCATCTCTCCATTATAAATCCATATTTGATTTTTGTCTAGGACTTAATTAACCACTTCAGGTCCGCGTCATTGTCGAAAGACGGCAACAGCGCGGACCTGAGACGCCGGGGTCACGTCTTTGGACGTCAATGTTTTGTAATTCCCCGCGCGCGCCACCCAGTGGCGGAAAAACAGTGCCGTCGCATCGCCGAGGATTCGATGCGTGTACCCGGCGGCCGCTGTGTCCGTCAGGTACACGCGATCGGCGGTGACAGAGCAGGGACGTGGAGCTCTGTGTGTAAACACAGAGCTCCATGTCCTGTCAGGGAGAGAGGAGAGCGATCTGTGTCCCTTGTACATAGGGACACAGCATCGGTCACCTCCCCCAGTCACCCCCCTCCCCCCAAACAGTTAGAACACTATGCAGGATACACATTTAACCCCTTCCTCACCCCCTAGTGTTAACCCCTTCAATGCCAGTCACATTTATATAGTAATCAGTGCATATGTATAGCACTGGTCGCTGTATAAATGTGAATGGCGCCAAAAATGTGTCAAAAGTGTCCGATGTGTCCGCCGTAATGTCGCAGTCCCAATAAAAATTGCAGATCGCCGCCATTACTAGTAAAAAAAAAATATAAAAAAAAATCATAATTCTGTCCCCTATTTTGTAGGCACTATAACTTTTGCGCAAAGCAGTCGCTTAATGCGATTTTTTTTTACAAAAATACGTAGAAGAATACGTATCGGCCTTAACTGAGAAAAAAATAAAGTTTTTTTTAAAAAAAAAATTGGGATATTTATTATAGCAACAAGTAAAAAATATATATATATTTTTAAATTGTCGCTCTTTTTTTGTTTATAACGCAAAAAATAAAAACCGCACGGGCGAACAAATACCACCAAAATAAAGCTCTATTTGTGGGGGGAAAAGGACGCCAATTTTGTTTGGGAGCCACGTCACATGACCGCGCAATTGTCAGTTAAAGTGACGCAGTGCCGGAAGCTGAAAGGGGGTTTATGTGCCCAGTAAGCAAGTGGTTAATACCATGTTGTATCATGTTTTTGTATTAAAACATACAAAAAGTATTCTAGCTAACTTCGTAAGTGGTTGCCAGTTTAGCAAGCTCGTAATTATTTTGGACAATCCTACTAAGGTTTATAGAGGAACAAACTTTACTGTTTGACAAGAACACAAGCATTTCTGGTTTGGCAAGCCGTGTGACATCACCTGACGCAGCCCTTAAGTGCAAACATCCTTTTTCTTTAGGATAGTAGGATTAATAAGCATTGATTTAATTTAATATACATGTGAAGTAGATCAACCTAATTTAAATAACTTTACCAATGTTGAACTTTTATGGTATATAGTTTGTACTTTTAGGCCTCGTGCACACTTTGGTTATTTTTTTTTTTTTTAGCTTTTACAGATGTTTGGTGTTTTTTCTTTTCAGCCTGTAAAAGCCTGTGTGACCATGCACACATAGGAGTTACAAGCATATTAGAAGAGGAGCATTTACAGGTTGGGGAAAAAAATAATAATAATCCAAAAGTGCATTCAGTAGAGGAGATGAAGAGCAGAAAAAACATTAAACACGCCAAAACGCTAGGCATGTTAGGGTGTTACAAAGGCCAGAATAAATGAATATTCCAGCCAATGGAATCCATTATGCTTGAGCAAATCTAAACGTGTGTGCAATCCACTGCTATGGGCATGTTTTATAAGCAGCTTTTCTCCTGCCAGGAGTTCTGGAATCAAGAGGGAATAAACAGACGTCCTGTGTGCGTGAGACCATATAGGTACCCAGGGGCAGCCATATTGTATATTCCATGTACAAGATCTGCTTCCTGTTTAGTAGTGTTATACAGTGGTTGTGCCTTACCGTTCTTTCTCCCAGTGCTAGTTTACCAGCCACGTCTGACAGCATGTGTGTCTGAGATTTTGAGGTTTGTTTTCTAAGGCCTTGTACATATGAGATGCAACTTGTATGCCACAAGCTTTTGCCATGCATTGGTAACACTTTTTCAGTAAGCTTTAAGCAACTTTGTTGACGCAATAAAAAAATAATAATTTAGCTGTAGTCTTGGAAAGTTAAATGATGATCCAAATTGGATTCTTACTGTCGCTTTAACCAAATTGCTTATCGGGCTTCAGTAAGATTCAAGTGTATCTAAACCAAAAAATATGTTTGGTGAGCTTTGCTTCTGAGCATGCGTGTTTGTACTTTGGACTTTCGTCCAACGGACTTGTATATGCACGATCGGAAAATCCATTGTTGGTGGAAAATTTGAAAGCCTGCCATCCAACATTGTTTCGCGAAAAATCCATCAACAATTGTCAGTGGAGCATACAAACGGTCGATTTTCCACCAACAGCCTGTTATCACACATTTCCCTTCGGAAAATCCGATCGAGTGTACGAGGCTTTAGTCTACTGTATCAGGACAACAGAAATTCACACTAGCGCGATGCGGGAACCAGCGAGATTCCAGTGTCGATTCCCGCATCCCATAGGACTAGCAGGCAGTTCACGCTGCCCTATGCGAAACAACTGTGGATGTCTATGCAAAGTAAATGACAACCCCAGATCGGTTCACATATTGCAGCGTGAACTGTCAAATGGTGTAGGAATCATCGCAATGGTGTAGGATCGCATGGGTGTTCACCCAATATACGTGGTTTGCGCAAGTCGTACGTCCGGCGTAAAGTTATTCCCCATATTGGAGGCGCAACTCATGCAAAGGTATGGACCAGGGAACGAATGCCGTAGAATTTTACATTGTACGTGAATAGGGCTGGGCGTAGGTTACGTTCACGTCGTAGGCAGTGTTTTGACGTATCTTAGGCAGTTGTTTCGACGTGATTGTGAGCATGCGCACTGGGATGCGTCCAAGGCATGACGCATGCGCAGTTCGTTTTAAGTACTTGTCTGATGCTCGGCCCATCATTTGCATGGGGTCACGCTTCATTTAAATGTCTCGCGCCCACTTCCAGCCCACTTACACCTACTTTGACGTAGGCCTTACGCCTATGAATTTACGTTAGGCCGTTGGGAGCATTTGCGCATGCTTCCCTCTCCGCGCTGCGCCGGCGTACGTAAAAGACATGGGAGCATTTGCTTTGTGAATTACCACCATACAAGTACAATATTTCTAACTTCCAGGTATATTTTGAACTCAAATATATATATATATATATATATATATACCAGACCAAATAAGAGAAGCATTGGGTTTGCATACCCTGTTCTACTTGAAGCTCATTAACCCTTGAGGGCGTAGCGTAAAAGCGCGGGCCTCAATATCCAACATGCCGTCATGACGGCATGTCTTTCGCTCCCAGCGCGCGGCAGCGCGCTGCGGGGAAGCCCTGTGTTGTCCGTGTCCCTTGGACACGGCCAATCACAGATCGCGGCAAACGGCCAATCAGAGCGGCGTTTGCAATGCGATCTGTGGGCGTGAGAGATGATCTCTCATAATCTCTCATTGCCGGCTCCGGACAATGCTGTCCTGGAAGGGAGGAGCCCGATCTGTGTTCCTTCCTAATAGGGACACAGAGTCACCCCCCCAGTACCACAGTTAGAACACACCTAGCATACATATTTAACCCCTTCCTCACCCCCTAGTGTTAACCCCTTCCTTGAGTCACATTTATAGTAATTAGTGCATATTTAAGCACTATCGCAATATTGAATGGCGCCAAAAATGTGTCAAAAGTGTCCGATGTGTCCGCCATGATCAATAAAAATCGCAGATCGCCGCCATTTCTAGTAAAAAAAAAATAATAAAAAATAATATTCTCTCCCCTATTTTGAACGCTATACTTTTGCGCAAACCAGTCGCTTATGCGATTTTTTTTTTTTTTTTACCAAAAATATGTAGAAGAATACGTATCGCCCTAAACTGAGAAAAAAAAATGTGTTTTTTTTTTTATGGGATATTTATTATACCAAGTAAAAAATAGATTTTTCTTCAAATTGTCGCTCTTTTTTGTTTAAGCAAAAAATAAAAAGAAGGCGATCAAATACCACCAAAAGAAAGCTCATTGGGGAAAAAAGGACGTAAATTTTGTTTGGGAGCATCGCACGACCCAATTTCAGTAAAGCGACGCAGTGCCGGAAGCTGAAATTTACTGGGCAGGAGGGGGGTGAAGTGCTAAGCAAGTGGTTAAAAGCCTGTTAGAAGCTTGGTTAAAGCTACAGTCGGCACACCTACTAAAATCTTTGGGCCAGATTCAGATACACTTAATATTGCGCTGCGTAATCGAAATATTCTACGCTGCGTATTTCACCAGGCTCTACACCGAATCCTGGTAGATTTTTGCTCGTACGCTACGGCGGCGTAGTCTATTTCTCGCCGCGTAATTGAAATACGCGATTGGGGGGCGTGAAGCATTTAAATTAAGCGCGTCCCCGCGGCGATCGAACTGCGCATGCTCCGTTCAGAAATTTCCCGCCGTGCATTGCGCGAAATCACGTCGTTACGTCTTTCGTTGTTTGAGTAGCGTCGTTTACAAATATTCCTATTCCCGGACGACTTACGTAAAAAATAATAAAAGATGTCGGAAAACGTAGAAATTCGACGCGGGAACGACGGCCATACTTAACATGGGCTGTCTAATATTAGACCAGCAAAAAGCTGGTATAGTGTTACGTAAAAAAAGGTGCCGTAAGAGATTGCGATTGAAGATCGTAATTTCTGGGATCGCCGGCAAAAGCTCATTAGCATACCCCAACGCGGAAAACGACGGGAAGTCCACCCAGTGGCCGCAATTTTATTGCAGCGTAGATCCGAAGGCGTACGAACACGTAATCCAGTCGAATTGAAGCCCGCAGCCGTCTATTCATGGTTTGAGGTTTTCGACTAGCTAAAAAACGCGCGTAATTTGAAATTACTCCAGTCTAACACTAGTTAGACAGGCGTAATGGCTCTGTGATTCTGGCCCTATGTTTAAAGCTGAATTTAGGCACAGGCAAATATTTCCTAGATACGAGAGGCACGTGTATTCTTTCTGGAATCTGGCGTCCTTTGTGTATTTCTTCCAGATCTGTGCAGTAATCCAGTGTGAAACTTTGCCTCTGTGCCAAAGCTTCCTGTACTAAGACTGGTCATTGATGCCTTCTCCCCTTGTACAAAGTCACTGGTCTTGGCTCCGCCCCCTCCTGTAGTTTTTCTGTAGGCAGCCTGTAGTGGGTGTGTTCACTAGGTCCCTCCCACAACTCTGTTCTCTGCACGGGCTATATACAGTACAGCAGGGATATGCAATTAGCGGACCTCCAGCTGTTGCCAAACTACAAGTCCCCATCATGCCTCTTCCTCTGAGTGTCATGCTTGATGCTGTCAGTGTCTCACTATGCCTCATGGGACTTGTAGTTTGGCAACATCTGGAGGTCCGCTAATTGCATATCCCTGCACTACAGTGATCATGTCCCCACTACTGTTATAAGGTAATATCTGAGTTAGTAACAGGTATTGTTTGCACACAATGTGGATTTATATCCTTTGTGGCTGTTGAGGATTATGTTTAAATGAATGGTTTTGTGCCTGAAGTTCAGCTTTAACATTACATATGGAAGTTTGCTTTAAGAAAGCGTCCTTGCTTGCTGAATACCTTCCAACTCGTTGAAAACACTTGCTGCGCATGTTGCTTTCTCCTGTTTGTACAGTACAATTGGAGAATGTTCAAACCCAAACCCAAATATGTGTTCTTTGCTTAGTAAATAAAGTGGAGCTGTATTCACTCCAGGCATGTGCAAGGCAAAATCTTGTCTTTTCATTTACTTTTGGGTATTTATACTGAACAAAGCCCCGCTTTATGCATGATGCTTAGTAAATATTGAACTTTCTTTACAACTTAAAAAAAAAAAAAATCAATCTTTAATTTTTTAGCAACTGTTGATCAGGGAGGCTGTTCTTTTTTGGGAAGCACAGAACCACTAGAGGAAATGTATTAATCTGTATATAATAAAAGTGTGAAAAAATGCTAAAAGAAGCATATAAAAATGTGAAAGTCAGGTGTAAATCCGTATACGGTACAATACGATCTCAATATCTGTGCTCACTAAAATTATTTTTTAAAATTGCAACTTGCTGCACCTTGTTATTTTATGTTTGCCTAATAGAATTTTAAAAAATTCAAGGAATATTTCGTTAATAACCTATTTACTTGCGTGTTTTGTTTTATGTGATTATGCAGTAATCCTCCTTTAAAATTATTTCTGCATCTATCTTCATTTTTAAAAACTTCTACAAAAACAACCATGATTGTTTTCCTGCACACCTATTTAATATCCATGTGGATGTTGTTTGGGGAAATTTTACTTGATCCTATGCTTTAGAACAACATGCTTTAAAAGAGAAGTATGGCCAAAATTTTCTGGCCCTACTTCTCTTGTGAGTCACAAGTATACGTTTCCGACAACAAATGTTCCATGTGAGCTTGATGTCGGAAAATCCAACCATGTGTAGGCTCCATCAGACATCTCTGTCGGAGAGCTGGTTCTCAAATTTTCCGACAACAAAAGTTGTACACAATTCAACGCACAAAAATTCTATGCGTGCTCGGAATCATTGAACTTTCTCTCGGCTCATCGTAGTGTTGTACGTCACTGCGTTCGGCATTGACGTTCGGCATTTCCGACAACAGTTGTATGACCGTGTGTATGCAAGACCAGTTTGAGCCAACATCCGTCAGAAATGTATCCACGGTTTTGTTGTCGGAATGTCTGTCTGTACACAGCATTACTTTTGTTCTCCTGTGACCCAGAATCAGCCAACAGCGGGCTTTAGCCTGCTGTCAGCTGGCGAAACAGAGCTATTTTAGGCTCTGGAAGAATCCTGGCTATATTGCCCCACTCCACCTCTTAGCGCGCCGTTGAGCACAAGAGGAAGCTGCTCCCGCTTCCGTCTCCAGCCCAGTGCTCCAGTGAGCGCTGGAGGGTGCAGAGCAGAGAGTGATGACTGACAGTCGCTACTCTCGGCAGACTGAGAACTAAGCAATCAGTAGTTATGTAATCTCCCAGTTCTTGAGCTTAGAGCCAGCAGGGAACAGCTGAAGCATCAGACCGATCCTGCAGCATGGAGGTGTGTGTGTATGTATGTTTTTTGTTTTTTTCATTCTATTCCCATGCTTTTGCTTTAACAAGTCATTGGTGCACAGAGAATTTAATGCCTGTAAAATATTAGCATCTAGATATATTTTTAAATTTTATTCAGGCCATATTCACAGTTGTGCACTGCAGGAAAGTGTGATAAAAAAAGCATTTGTTACTGTAACGCACCTGCTAATGTACAGTAGAGGGCAATGGTTGACGCACCACAAACCACAACAACGCACATATCGTACAATAAAGTAGGTTGCATTGCTGTAAAAATGGTCATGTACATTTTTTTTATCTATTGTGGTGCGTTCACTTTTTAACTTTTTGACATTTTCCTCAAGTAGTAATAATTTTTTTGCATTCATTTATAATGTACAACAACTGTAACTTCACCATAACTATGAGGACTGACAGGACAGGAGAAAACTGTTGTATTGCTGGAGTTCTCTTTAAAGTTTAAGCTTATAGACAGGCATACAATGGGGGAAAAAGCAATAATTACATCAAGCAAATGTGGGGTATTTTAGTTCATTCTTTTTTTTAAATGCAAAAATACAGAAATGCCTTTTTTCCCACAGTATTTTCCCAGATTCTTTCTCTTTCAAGTATACATGTTTTGCATCAAAATATTCCATTTTTATTTTATTTTTTTCCAAAGGATTTGCATTTTTATAGTTTACTTTGTTAAATTAAAAAAATTGCTTTGTGTTGGTTTTTATTTTCAAATGAAACTGATCTTTCAGAAAATTGGAATGTTTTGCCCTCACATATTCTGCTGTCTTTGCCTTTCTTTTCCCTAACTTGTTAAAATTAAGTACTAAAATTATATTAGTTTTATATTACTTTTCCATTTTGCTTCTGCATCAAATTGTTTAAAAGGTAAAAGATGTAAAAAGTTTGTACAAGTTGTAAATTTAATTTATCATAATTTTCAACTAATATTTGCCAATGGTGTGTCTGCTTCAAAATAAACCATGCAATGGTTAAAATAAATTGTGCTTTCTTTTTTCAAAAGTGTTTTTTTATTTTATTATTTATTTTTATATATATATATATATATATATATATATATATATATATATATATATATATATATATATATATGCGGTACTACTCTCTGGCCCCTGATGATGGTCCTCTGTTAAACCAAGAGACCAGAAACGCGTCGGGCATTCTCCATTGTCCCTCGGAGAGTGTGCTTTTTTAACCACATGCCGACCAGCCGCCGTCATTCTACGGCGGCAGGTGGGCTCTCCTGGGCGAGAGCCCGTCATACTACGTCGCACTTTCGATGGCCACTAGGGGGCGCGCACGCGCCGCCAGCCCGCGCACGCCTCCGAGTCCCACGCGCGTCCCCGGCGGGTACGATCGCCGCCGGGCACCAGCGATTGCTCGTTACAGAGCGGGGAAAGGGAGCTATGTTTGTAAACACACAGCTCTCGTTCCTGTCAGCGGGGGAAATGCTGATTTTCTGTTCATACAATGTATGAACAGAAGATCAGTGATTTCCCCTAGTGAGGCCACCCCCCCCCCCCATACAGTTAGAACACACCAGGAACACACTTAACCCCTTCCCCGCCCCCTAGTGTTAACCCCTTCACTGCCAATGGCATTTTTATACAGTAGTAATACAATGCATTGATCGCTAAAAAAATGCCAATGGTCCCAAAAATGTGTCAAAAGTGTCCGAAGTGTCCGCCATAATGTTGCAGTACTGAAAAAAAACGCTGATCGCCGCCATTACTAGTAAAAAAAAATATTAATAAAAATGCCATAAAACTACCCCCTATTTTGTAAACGCTATAACTTTTGCGCAAGCCGATCAATAAACGCTAATTGCGATTTTTGTTTACGAAAAATATGTAGAAGAATATGTATCGGCCTAAACTGAGGAAAAAAAAAGTTTTTTTATATATTTTTGGGGGATATTTATTATAGCAAAAAGTAAAAAATATTGATTTTTTTCAGAATTGTCGCTCTATTTTTGTTTATAGCGCAAAAAATAAAAACCGCAGAGGTGATCAAATACCACCAAAAGAAATCTCTATTTGTGGGGAAAAAAGGACGCCAATTTTGTTTGGGAGCCACGTCGCACGACCGCGCAATTGTCAGTTAAAGCAACGCAGTGCTGAATCACAAAAAGTGCTCTGGTCAGGAAGGGGGTAAATCCTTCCGGGGCTGAAGTGGTTAACTATGCTGTATCATATACCGTGTTGTTAATCAATTTTATTTCTCCTCTATTTTTTCACTGGGTGCACTTTTCTTATCCCTGGTGTTCCATATCTACTCTGCGAATGTTGTGCAGAGGTATTTGGACCGTACAGGTCACTTTTCTAACAAATATCCATTTGTATGTTGATTGGTCCATATAATAAAACCTTTTCTGAGCCTGGCCTGCAAAGTCCCGCTTCCTTGGGGGTATCCTTCTTTCTATAGTTATCAGGGATGTGGCCACCCTCAGATTGTCCGGATGTGCAAACTCCTCTCCTTCTCTTTTATATATATATAAAATAAAAATTCAGATTCCTCAAATACAACTAACAATACTGACATGGACCATAATCAGTCATTGTTGAAAAAGTGCAGCTGACTTGCACTGTATATACAATTACCGGCCACTTTATTAGGTACACCTTGGTAGTGCCGGGTTTGACCCTCTTTTTCTTTCAGAACTGACTTAAGGCTTCATGTACACGGGACGTTTTACTACCTCCCCTGAACGATTTAACTTGACAGATAGTAACAGACATTTTAAAACGTCCGTTTTGCTGCATTTACATGCCACGTTTGCATTTTAGGACGTTTTTTTTAAATAGTAAAAAATTAAAAACTCCTGTAAACTAAATGCAGAAAATGCGTGTTTCTGCGTTTACACACGTTTACAAGCTGCTGCAGGCGTTTGGCCTTGCAAATGCCTCTGAACATCCGTCCTGAATGCATTTTTTTGCTTTCGACAAAAAAGCTTTTAAACTCAACTGCCTAGAAATGACTAAACACGACCCTGTGTACATGTACTGATAAGATCAGGCCTGTTGCTACAGGACAGGCAAAACAAACAATTGCTTGGGGCCCCCGACATCCCCTTTCCAGGCTGTAGTGTGGCCAAGCTCCTCTTCCTTCCTCCTGGAGAGCTGTCAGTCCTATTCCCGGCCGGACTGACAGGAAGTGCACACTGAGTGCTCACTTCCTTTTAGTCTGGCAACACAGGAAACTGAATCTCCTGTATCACGTGTGGTACCCAGCCTGGCCCGGGCACTATCTGATAGGGGAATGGGGACCCATAATGATAGAACACTGGACTGACAGGAGGAAGAGGAGCTCGGCCATACTACAGCGGCAGCCTACAGGGAAGAAGGGGAGGTGAGAATAGAAAAATAGGAAAAAGGGAGGGGGGAGGAGTAAGAACATAGGTGTAAAAAAGTAGTGTAGAGCGAATGTAGGCTTTGCGTGGGGGGGTACTTGGGGCCCCCCCCCCATTTTGCTTGGGGCCCCCAAATTCCTTCAAACGGCCCTGGATAAGATAACAGGATAGTTAAGGGGCAGCTGGAAAACAAAAACGCCCAACTGCTCCTAAACATTCATTTGCCAGCAGCAGTGTACATGAAGCCTAATTATTTGTGGCAATGATTCAACAAGGTGTTGGAAACATTCCTCAGAGATTTTAGTCAATAGTGACATGACAGCATCACACATTTGCTGCAGATTTGGCGGCTGCACATCCATGATGCGATTCTGTTCCACCACATCCCAAAGGTGCTCTATTGGATGGAGATCTGGTGACTGTGGAGGCCATTGGAATACAGTGATCTCATTGTCATGTTTAAGAAACCAGTAGTGAGATGATTTGAGCTTTGTGACATTGTGCATTATCCTTCTGGAAGGAGACATCAGAAGATGGGGACACTGTGGTCATAAAGGGGGACATTGTCAACAACAATACTCAGGTAAGCGATGGCTTTCAAACAATGCTCAATTGGTACTAAGGGGCCCAAAGTGTGCCAAGAAAATATATCTCACACCATTACACCACCAGCAGCCCGAACCATTGATACAAGGCAGGATGGATCCATGATTTCATGTAGTTTATGCCAAATTCTGACCCCACCATCTGAGTGTCGCAGCTAAAAATCGAGACCTGTCAGACAAGGCGACATTTTTCCAATCTTCTATTGTCCAATCTTGGTGAGCCCATGCAAATTATTGCCTCATTTTCCTGTTCTTGGCTGACAGGAGTGGCACCCAGTGTGGTCTTATGCTGCTGTAGCCCGTCTGCTTAAAGGTTTAATGTTTTTATGCGTTCAGAGATGGTATTCTGCATACCTTGGTAGTAACAAGTGGTTATTTGAGTTACTGTTGCCTTTCTATCTTCTAAAACCAGACTTCCCAATTTCCTCTGACAACTAGTGGCCGAATAAAGGGTTAAAAGCACCTGCAACGCGCTGACGCCGAGGCGCTGCCCATTGATTTTTGGGTAATATATTTATTTTTTTTGCATACAAATTTTAAATAGTGTATTTTTTCCCCCAAAAATAGCGCTTGAAAAAACGCTGCGCAAATACCACGTGACATAAAAAATTGCAACAACTGCCATTTTATTCTCTAGGGTCTTGGGGGTTATAAGTAATTTTCTAGCAAAAAATACAGATTTTTACTTGTAAACGACAAATGTCAGAAAAAGGCAGAGTCCTTAAATGGTTAAACAATGATCGGTCTGAAGTTCCTCTTTAAAGTGGATGTAAACCAGAATTTTTATTTATTTTTTGATGTCACAATGTAGAGTATAAGATTTTCTATCATCTGTGCCCAGTCTTGCCACAAAGAGTTAATCCAGCTCTGAGCAATCCTCTTTTTTTATATTTTTCCATTGAGATAAACAGACAAACAGGAGAAAACTTTTGTCCGTTCCTCCCCCTTGCTGTGAATGACAGGTTATTTACATATCTCATGTACTAGCCTGAGACGGGCATTATTTTATAATTCCCACCCCCACTCCTTTTCTGAAGTCATGTGGTTACTTTTCTAGATTTTGACTGGATGTTAGTGATCATAGCAGAATTTAGTGTAAGGAATACACAGGAAAAAATGCATGTTGACAAGGGGAGTGTAGAGGTGGGCGGGGAGTCTACTGACATCACGACTCCACCCACCAAGGTCCAGACAACAGACCCACCCACAGAATCTGCAGTTTTTCAGTTCATATAACAGACAGAGGGGAGACATTTAACAGGTAAGGATACATGCAGGAGGCATGTATATCCTTATAGATCAGCACTATGGCAGTAGTTTAGAAAGGATGAGAGGGGTTTACATCCACTTTAATTTTGAGGGAACATGTGAACACAATTTAGCTATTGTTTCAGATGGTCCTTGTTCACATATAAGTGGCCTGTTGACTTACATAGGGGGTCATTTACTAAAGGCAAAGTGCACTTGAAATTGCACTTGGAAGTGCAGTCAATGTAAATCTGAGGGGGACACGCAAGGAAAATAAAATACAGCATTTTAGCTTCACATGATTGGATGATAAAATCAGCAGAGCTTCCCCTCATTTCAGATCTACCCCTCAGATTTACTTCTAAGTGCACTTTCAGTCAGCGGTGGCCCATCCATAGGGGGCGCCCGGGTGCCGCCGCCCCCCCTCCTGTAGTCACAAAAAAATGGGCCCTTTAAGATTTTTTTTTTCTTAAAATGCCCCGCCCCCTCTGGCTCTTGCAAATAACATACATTCATGCATTGCATGAATGCATGTTATTGTTGCCAGCTGCCGCTGGTCTATTCAGATGGCCGTACCTTGGGCGCCGGCTAACTGAATAACGGCAGCTGGTTGGCTGTGCAGAAGTGCCTATCAGAGCCAGCGGCTCTGATAGGCTTTCCGAGTACAGCCTTCGTCTCCCGGATGTCTTATCCTCGGAACGTACGGGGGGTGCGTTCCTTGGATAAGACTGGCGGCCATCTCAGCCAATCAGGTTCCCCGATTCTGGTGATCAGTAACCTGATTGGCTGAAGCATCACCAAGGTGGGAGAAGACATCGAGGGATGTAAAAGGAGTAAGGTAAGTGCATTTTACAGGGCACAGCGGTGACAATGGGCACAGAGGCGACAAAGGGCACAGTGGCATCAATGGGTACAGTGGTGACAAAGGGCACAGTGGTGACAATGGGCACAGTGGCAACAATTAAGGGGCACAGTGACATGCACAGTGCCAAAAATGGGCACAGTGGTAACAATTAAAGGGCACAGGGACATGCACAGTGGCAACAATGGGTACAGTGGCGACAATTGGCACAGTGGCGACAATTGAGGGGCACAGTGGCTGCGTTTGATGGCATGGCACAGTGACTATGTTTTATGGCATTGCACAGTGGCTGCGTTTGATGGCATGGCACAGTGACTGTGTTTGATGGCATGGCACAGTGACTGTGTTTTATGGCATTGCACAGTGACTGTGTTTGATGGCATGGCACAGTGGTGCGAATTGATGGCACAGTGGCTGCATTTGATGGCATGGCACAGTGGTGACAATTGATGGCACAGTGGCTGCGTTTGGCATGGCACAGTGGTGACTATTGATGGCACAGTGGCTGCGTTTGATGGCATGGCACAGCGGTGACAATTGATGCCACAGTGGCTGCGTTTGATGTCATGGCACAGTGACTGCATTTGATGGCATGGCACAGTGGTGACAATTGATGGCACAGTGGCTGCGTTTGATGGCATGGCACAGTGGTGACAATTGATGGCACAGTGGCTGCGTTTGGCATGGCACAGTGGTGACAATTGATGGCACAGTGGCTGCATTTGATGGGCCCAGTGAGGCTGCAAATTTTTTTTCCGTCTGCGCCGCCCCCAAAAATTTTGAGCACCAGCTGCCACTGCTTTCAGTGCAATTTCAAGTGCACTTTGGACTTGTAGGGCAAAGTGGATTTGCCTTTCGTAAATAACACCCCATAGTCTTTTTGTTTTGATGCATCTTTCACGTTATAGGCCCTACTGGTGACAGTGGGAGTCCACAAAAATGCATCAAAAGCACAGAAAGGCATGAAGACAACCTAAGGGCCTTTTCACATCAGTGAGAAGGGGCCATTGGCATGCTATTAATTTTAAATGACACAAACACATCTCCACAATGCCCCAACATTGCATTGTAATGCACTGCCATGAGTTATGATGTGCTAAATAAGAAAAAAGGAGCAGGTACCTTTTCTACTTCCACTGTGGTGCTTTGGCATTCAGATGTAATGTTTTCACATGACTTAAAGCATGTACGTAAACGCAATACGCCAAAACAAGCTGGTGACACAGCAGCATAAATGTCTATTTGTGTTAAAGAGAGAACTACTGTACGTAATATCTGTGTGCTCTAAGCCTTGTTTTTTTACACTTCCTTTAAAAGCCACATGGTGGCGCTAGTAAGTCAAAATATGTTTTTAGTGAAAGACTGTTACTTACGAATATCCAGAGATGGTGATTGCTAGAGGAAAAAAGTTTACCCAAACTAATGCTCCCTTTAAAAATCTAAATACATTTCAGTTGAAAATCAGCCTCAATTCACAGTCTTGGTATTTATTATAAAAAATTTGAGCAGAAAAGAAGGCTTTATTGATTATAGACATGTTTTTTTCTTAGGTTAGGTAAGTCTGAGAAAACCTACAGAGCTTCTTTTTTGATATAACTTGAAGTTGATTTAGAGATGCGTGAGGAAAGCAAGGACTAAGTGAAAATGAGCACTTGTTTTACTATTTTATAAGGCACAAAATTAGAGCCACGCATGTTGAAAGTACACTTTATCTGTTTACTTCCTAATCCGAAAGTCAGGAAGCTCAGTGATTTGGATAAGGATTTAAATTCCACTGACATGATATGGGGTAATGTTAAGGGAATTGCTGCCTTCTTTCATATACGTGGCCTATTAATAAATGTACTACCTTCCATTATAGGACTATGGCAGTGACAACACCAAGGATGCCCATTTTTAGGATATGCCAGCAACTCCTGGTATAACCATACATAATTGCTCCCACTGTAAGGTGACCAGATTTTTAAAATGAAATCCAGGGACATATTTTTTCTTTACTAGTAATGGCGGCAATCAGCGACTCTCTGCCCGTCGCCGCCCGCCCCACAGCCTCTCAAGTCTTACTCTTCGGGCCCTGGCTACTACTGGATGGGGAGCAGAGGAAGATCACTCCGCCAGGGAAGGCAAAGGCAGGAGCCTGGCCGGGATTTGAGCCAAAGCAGAAGAACATGCACGCGAAACTGAATGGGCATGCACCCAAAACTGAAGAAATAATCCCTCCACTCCGACCAGGACATGATCATCAGAAAGGGGCACAGATTCTGGGAAAAATACAACCCCTCCATGCTAGTAGGCACAGCGGAGAGGGGGTGTGTAATTCTAATTTTTTTATTTTAATTCTGCACTGACTGTCTTTGAAATTGCCCCTGCCCCCTATTAAATCCAATCTGGGGACAAAACCAGGGACAGACTTGGTCCAGGGACAGTGTCCTCAATCAGGGGACTGTCCCCTGAAACTGGGGATGTCTGGTCACCCTATCCCACTGATCATAGGTTTCCGACCTTCCACCCCAGAGCAGCAGTGTTATGAATAAAGCTGGCGGTAGAGGAAGCAAGCGGCTGCAGAGCAAAGCCACATGAGCCAATGTATAGCCTGTATAGCGCCAGATCTGTCAGAGGCGTTTGAAGTGATGCCAAATGCACTCCACCAGCGACAGCAACAGCCGGCGATACCTGAATAGAAAACTGGTATTAAAGGTAAGTTTATTACTAAAATCACAGTGTATATATGGGCATATCTGTTCTGCTGTGGTTACTGGGCTGCTTTCAAACTGATCCACAGGTGGCGCACAGTGCACTTGTGGGTTTCCTGCACTGAGCCATGGACTTCTGTTATATCCTGTGGGTTTGGTAAATACAGAAGCTTTGGTGCTTTTCAGAAAGTGCAGCACACCTGAAGGATATAACAGAAGTCAAAAGAAAAGTGCAGCTAACCTGCAGGAAAGCTACAGGTGCACTGCGCTGCACCTGCCGTGCAGGTAAACCACATTGCATCAGTGTGAAAGCAGCCTAATGCCCCGTACACGCGATCAAAATATCCGTTAGGATAAACTCCCAACAGATTTTTCTGACGGAATTCCGTTCAAGCTGTCTTGCATGCACACTGTAACACCAAATTCAAAACGTGGTGACGTGCAACACTACAACGAGCCGAGAAAAATGAAGTTCAATGCTTCTGAGCATGCGTGTTTTTTTCTCTGTCGAACTTCTATACAGACGAACAAAATTTCCGATTATAATTTATTTTTTTCATCGGAATAAAAGAGAACATGTCCTCTTTCTAGGTCTGTTGACATTTCTAGTTCTGGTAACAAAGCAGGATTCCTTCATCTTTCCTCTTGCCTCTTGCATTAACTAAGGGACAGGAAGTGAAATCTGCCCAATGGGATTAATAAAAAAAACAAGGGTTTGTAACTCCCCTTGCTCTAGCAAAAAAAAAGAAGCCCTTTGCCTTTAATTCCAGTTTAATATTGAAAACTATAAATAGCCATCAGTCATAATTAAGTTATTTCCATATGTGTCATACAAGCATCACAACAAAGAATATCTTAATGCGAACTGCAGTGAATCAAATGTATTAGATGATGAATCGCCCTTACCTGGATATTGTAATAACATCAGTAATGCACATAGATAACCAAGGTGGTGTCGCTGCTGGTGGGTGTACAGCTTCTAAATTACACCATGTTGTCCTGGCATGTTTCATCTGCCTGGGAGCTTCTATTGAGTGGCATCATCACTTGTTAAGCCAGCCATACATGGATCACAATTTGGCTGGTTCAGTAGGGACCAACTGAATTTCCATCCATTTATGGACTAGCTGGTTGAACACAGTTGTGTGCGTCTAGCCTGTCAGGTTTTTCTCGAACGATCAGTGCCGACAGCTATACCTGGCAAGACTGATTATTGTATGTATGTGATTATTGTATTCTGCCTGAAGGGAAGGCTCCCTGCTGTCACAATAAAGCAGAACAATTAGAAAAAAAGATGGCAAAAGGAATTTTAATGGTGCAAAAATCATAACTTCAAAAAGTATGATAAAATATCAACAATTTTATTGCAATACAAACATTAAAAACAACACTTTCACATTATTGATCATAAAACCATCGGCTTTGGAGTATATGCAGTATCTACAGCTCTAAATGTTTTGCCAGAATTTGGGCTTTCTCAGTAGTCTTATTGAGTACTGCATAAGAAGCCGTTAAAAGTAACGCCGTGTACAGACGATCGGACTTTCCAACAACAAAACTGTGGATTTTTTTATGACGGATGTTGGCTCAAACCTGTCTTGCATACACACGGTCACATAAATGTTGTCGGAAATTCCGAACGTCAAGAACACAGTGACGTATGATGAGCTGAGAAAAATGAAGTTCAATAGGCAGTGCAGCTCTTCTGCTTGATTCCATACATGAATTTTGTGCTTCAGAATTGAGTACACAAGATCGGAATTTTCGACAACAAAACTTGTTGTCAGAAAATTTGAGAATCAGCTCTCAAATTTTTGCTGTCGGAAATTCCGACAGCAAATGTCTGATGAAGCCTACACACGGTCGGAATTTCCGACAGCAAGCTCCCATCGAACATTTGTTGTCGGAAATTCCAATTGTGTGTAAGCGCCATTATTAATAATATTTGTGAGTAAACCAACAATCATAATTATAAGTATTCATAACAACGTAACAATACACAAAAGCGGGGGTGGGATGGTCCACAGTCTCTCAGCGCTGCCTCTGCCTTCTCTCTCTACCTTCAGTGGGCGAAAGCCCCCCTTCCTATGGCCCCCCTCCCCGCGGTCCCCCTTCCCGTGGCGGGACAAACCCCCGACACATGAACACCCTTACCACAGCAGCCAGAATTGACAGTCAGGTGGGCCCCTCACACTGGCGAATGGGCAGACCTCCCTGAAGTGGCGGAACTACAGGGCCCACTCTTAAGTGTGACTGCTGTGACCCTGATAATTCCGCCACTGCCTGAGAACTTTTGTACTAATACAGTAGCAAGATTCCCCCATCCACACTTCGGAGACTGGGCCACAGGGCAGTATTCCAACATGATAACGACCCCAAACACACTTCCAAGATGACCACTGCCTTGCTAAAGAAGCTGAGGGTAAAGGTGATGGACTGAAACGGAAGGTGGAGGAGCGCAAGGTCTCTAACATCCACCATCTGTGATATCGTAATGGAAAAGGAATCCAGTAGCAACCTGTGAAGCTCTGGTTAACTCCATGCCCAAGAGGGTTAGGGCATTACTGGAAAACAATGGTGGCCACACAAAATATTGACACTTTTGCCCGATTTGGACATTTTCACTTAGGGGTGTACTCACTTTTGTTGCCAGCGGTATAGACATTAATGGCCGTGTGTTGAGTTACTTTGAGGGGACAGCAAATGTACACTGTTATACAAGCTGTACACTCACTACTTTACATTGTAGCAATGTGTCATTTCTTCAGTGTTGTCACATTAAAAGATATAATAAAAAATTTACAAAAATGTGAGGGTCTACTGACTTTTGTGAGATACTGTATGTATCGCTGGGCAGCCAAAGTTTCTTTAGACTTAGCTTTCAAAGAAGGCTCTCAGTTCCCGGACCAGCTTCTGATCATGTGACCACTGTGACTGCCAATAATCTTGATCCTTCCGGCCACCTGGGTGTTGAGCTCATTAAAGATAATTAAAGGGATGCAGGACTGGGCTGGAAGGGGTTAAATAGATTGAGAAAGGCTGGTATATTCACTTTTTAGATGCTTAAGACTGGGTTCACACTTCTGCAAATTGGATGTGGCTTTCCAATTCACATGACAGGAGAGTGTGCCCAGTTCACACACCTCTGCAGCAAATTACAAATTGTCCAAATTCGGGCCATATTCATCCCTGAAATGGAGAACAGGGATGTACCGGACCCTTGCTGTGAGCTGCATGCGAATTTGGAATGAATCCAGCCTGAATGTATGGAATTTCTGGAGATTGCAGAAGGTAGGTGACAGTTCAAGGATCTGGGAATATACTTCATTACTCAAGAACAAACACACTACAGATAGGAATGGCAGATAAAAATAATTAAAGACTGACAAAAGAGAAGTCAGGGTGTTAGAGGTAATTATTAGTAAACGGCTCTTTACCTTCCATGGATGAACAAATACATACGCTTCCCCGAGACATTCCCACAGCAAACATGGTCTGTTACCAATATATTGGTGCAACGATGGATGTTGGAGGTCATTCAAATGCACAGGGAAATCTTTTTGGAAGATCTTTCCATAAATGTACACAAAAAGACTCATATGACCCAAGCATGCATGCTTATTATAGCAATGAGGGTGAAGAACAGGAGGATGTTCCTACTCCTAGTTCTATTTCTGAACTACAGTAATGAGCCTGTATGGGGTAGTGGGGTGATGGCAGACCTTCCTCCATGTTCCCCATTCACTTATTGGGTGTCAAATTCGGGTCACATGAGAGGACTACCCTGGGGGTGGGTTCTTCCGGGCTACACTAGGCACATGTAACAGGGTCACTCTCCTCACAGATGGGGTACCGTTGCTTTTGTGCCATTCCCATAAATGCCCTGGGACAAGGCTGAGGCCATCATGGGGGGGAATACTTAACCTTACGACAGGCTTCCACTCTTAGAGATGAATGTACATCGAGTAAACTTGCATAACAAAGGTATTCTAACTCTCGGGTCCCTGTGTAAATGTACACCGCTCACTGTAGCTTGCATTGAGGAGGGACGTGTTGAACTTATGTCTAGACATGTGCAATTAGTTTCGGTCAAAATCTTAACCGACACATTTTTGGCTGTTTGCAGATTCAGATGTATCTGAATGTCCAAATGACAATAGTAAGGAATTTTGTTAAAAAATGATCGACCAGTCTGAATTTTGTTTAAAGAATAGCTGGTTGTTAAAGAGTGGACCAAGAAGCTGGCCGCAATGTCCTTAACAACCAATGGTCCTGCTGACAGGTGAAATGTAAACAAAAGAATCCCTGTGTTCTTTCGAGAAGTGCCCCCTCATCGACTAGTGCCCGGGACGAACTGCGCCGTACGTCATAGCACAAGAGCTGATTTAACGATCCGCTGGGCTGACGTAACCATGGTGCATGCGCACACTGTAGGAGGTATCTCTCGGTGGGAGATACCATTTCAGGGCCACAATTGAAACCTATACAAACAGTAGAGGGAGACCATAGTTCTCAGATTGTGCCTTGCTGTTGCGGGGAAGCTTTACAGTATGCTGATGGTCCGGTTTTGTCTGTGTTGCAGGGTGGGTTTGCTGTGTGAAAGGGCGGGTTGCAACACAGACAAAATCAGCCCTTTAACACAGCCACATGCCGCCCTCCAGCAGCAGCGATGCACAATTTGAGAACTACGGTCTCCCCCGTTGTTTGTACAGGTTTAAATTGTGCCTGTGAATTGGTATCTCTCATCGAGAGATACCTCCTGTGATGTGCGTATGCACCATGGTTACGTCAGCCCAGCTGATTGGCAAATCAGCTGTTGTGCTGTTTGTTACAGCGCATGTGCAGTACATCCCAGGCACTTCTCAATAGCGGGCACGTCTTGACAGAACACCGCCAATAAAAAATTCTGAAAAGAAACAGCGTGGGGATTCCCCTATCCATACCAAGCCATTTGAGTCTGGTATGAATTTTGTAGGGACCCCACGCCATTTTTTATTTTGGCGTGGGGTCCCCCCAAAATTAATACCAGATGCAGATGAGGAAAGGGGGGGACAAGCGAGCAACCCTCCCCGTCCTGAACCATACTATGTAGCATGTAAGTAAAGTACTCCCTTTCTCCTCCTTTCTCCCCTTTTTCTAAGTTAAAAGGCTGACTCCAGATTGCACTGTCCACTGTTAAAGTGGGAGTAAACTACCTTGTGTAGCACCTTCTAGGAAGGTAGGTGCTAGAGATAGGATTTGTACGATAGGTAAATTTAGGCAGGCATGGTTGGCAGCCAGGCTTGTTTGTTTTGATCTTGTCTGGGCTGGAAGTGGCTCAGGGCACCAGCTGGTGATTCACAGGCAGCATCACTGAGACCTCCCTCTTCTTTGCAGAAAGTTCTGGGAAGAGAGGAGGATAGTTTGAGCTGCCTGTGGTGTTTAAGAATGGCCTGACCAATCTCCAACCTGAATTGGCAGGGGGAAGGCCTCCTTAAATACCCAGGGTCAGCCTAGCCAGAGAGGAGTTGTCGGGTGGAAGAGCTGAAGTGAGAGAGTGCCGAGGCTGTCAGGGCCTTTGGGGGAGCTCTCCAGTCTGGGGGGGGGGGGGGGTACCTTGGCCCTGGGCATGGGTGCAGTCGGGACCAACTTCAAGAGAGAGGTTCAAGAGAGAGCAAAGAGAGGACAACTGGAGAGTGCACTGCTTAGAGACTCCAGGGAGGAAAACCGGTTGCAAATATGTAGAATACGTATCAGCCTAAACTGAGGAAAAAAACTTTTTTTATATATATTTTGGGGATATTTATTACAGCAAAAAGTAAAAAATATTGAATTTTTTTTCAAAATTGTCACTCTATTTTTGTTTATAGCACAAAAATTAAAAACCGCAGAGATGATCAAATACCACCAAAAGAAAGCTCTATTTGTGGGAAAAATAGGACGCCAATTTTGTTTGGGAGCCACGGCGCACGACCGCGCAATTGTCAGTTAAAGCGACGCAGTGCCGGAAGCTAAAATTTCGCCTGGGCAGGAAGGGGGTAAAACCTTCTGGGGCTGAAGTGGTTAAAGGAGAAAGTTTTAGGAAGCTAAACAATGTGAAATGGGTTGCATGAAGCTTATCCCAGACATAATAATAGTTCCATAGCACTGCATTTTCTTTAGCTTTACAATAAATCGGTTGTGGTCTGGAATCAGTATGCAGGCCAGGAATCAACAAATAATAATAATAACAAAAATTGTCCAGCAGATGGAGCTCTTTGATTGCAGAAGTTGCAATGAATTCCAAGAATGATTTCATATTAATTTAGAAAATATTACAAAGGGACTTTCATGGCACTGAATTGAGTTGAAAATATATATGTTAAAATATATATTGTGAATTTCTATATCTTCATTAAAAAAATAACAAAATCAATTTTAATTATAATCTTTCTGTTCCATATATTTTGGTGCTGTGACCCACCAAACATATATTACAAATAGCTGGTGTAATTGTAATTCAAACACACAAATGGGCTTGCTACATTTAAGATGGTGATCCAGAAAGAAGAGCTCTACAACCTCTAATTTCTGTATCACGTTCTTGGTTGTAGCAACAGCAATTTGTGTGTTTGAACAAGAACACCAACAATTTGTCATATATACAGCGGGTATAGAAAATAATCACTACTAACATCATTATTATTATTATTATTATTATTCAAAAACAAAATCATTGAGTTGGAAAAAGGATCACCCCCTTGTGTCAGTATTAGGTTGAACCACATTTTGCTTTAATTAGAGCCTTCCTTTAGTTTGTTGGGATATGTCTCTACATGTTTTGCACATCTAGACTTGGAGATCCCTGCAGGTTATCTGTACATCCCAAGCAGGTGAAGAGGGCCCTCCAAACACGTGTACTGATTAGTAGTCTCTTGTGAATGATGCCACATCATCTTCATCTTTTTTTACCCTTCACTGCACTCATTGCTGCTAATCTCCTGCTGCTTTTTTTCTGCCACTTTTTGTCTACATGCATGTACTCCATTTTTGACTACATGGCATTTTTTTAGGGTGCATTTCCTGATGCTGTCAACAATGCACAGTGTCAGAATATGTAGCGGTACCCCCGTAGGGGCTGCAGAAATGTTGGTTTGTCTTTTACCCTGCCCAGCCCGGCATTCACTTCTCAAACCCTAAGACATAGAACAGTCCACTTTGTTTTGTTTTTTTGCGTTATTGAGGGGATTGAACTTGGATGGGGTAAAGGAAATATGGGATGCCCAGGATAATTAGCAGAAATTGCTTGGGACAACTATATACAGTCCAGTATATACTCTCCATCAGGACCAGTGCTACCAATAGGCAAACTAGGCAGCCACCTAGGGCGCACTGCTGCTTAGGGCTCCTGGCCACTGGTGTTCCTACTCTCTTCTCTCTGCAGCAAGCAACTAAGGGTCCTTTCACACGTGCGAACCGTTCGTCCGTTTTTAGACGTCCGTTTATGAGCCGCAATCCTTTCCTATGGGTCCTTTCACACGCATCCGCTAACGTCCGTCTCCGTTAAGCTCCGTTTTTTTGAACGGAAGAAAACCCTATTTTTCTTCTGTCAAAAAAACGTAACGGACGAAAATCGGACGTTAGCGGACGATCTGTTTAACATCCGATCCGCTAACATCCGTTTTTCATCAAAATTTGTAATAAAAATAAAGTTCTAACCAAAAAAAAAAACAGATGAAAAAACGGATGAAAAACAGATGAAAAACAGATGAAAACGGATCAAAAACGGATGAAAAACGGATGAAAAAGGGATGAAAAACGGATGAAAAACGGATGAAAACGGATGAAAACGGATGAAAAAGGGATGAAAAACTGATGAAAAAGGGATGAAAACGGATGAAAAAGGGATGAAAAACTGATGAAAAACGGATCAACTGATGATAAAAAAAACGGATCTAAAAAATGGTCCGCACGTGTGAAAGGACCCTAAAGCCCTGTACACACGATCACATATCTCATGGAATCTACTCCGATGGATTTTTTCATCAGATATCCGATGAAGCTGACTTTCATTAGTCTTGCCTACACACCATCGGTTAAAAATCTGATCGTATCCAAACACGGTGACGTAAAACACTATGACGTGCTGAGAAAAATTAAGTTCAATGCCTCCGAGCATGCGTCGACTTGATTCTGAGCATGCGTAGATTTTTGACCGATGGATTTTCCCACAGAAGATCGTTTTTTTCTATCGTTTTTTTATCCATAGAAAATTTTTTAAACGGGTTCTATTTTTTTTCACGGATGGGAAAAAAAAACGATAGGGCCCACACACGATCAGTTCGTCTGATGAAAACGGTCCATCGGTCCGTTTTCATCAGACAAACCGATCATGTGTACAGGGCTTAAGTCTCAGCAGAGAGGACTGTGTCTGTGTCCCGACTCCCGAATGAATGGAAGCAACTAAACATTCATTGATGGGCGCTGGTGAGGCTGCATTTGATGCTCGTTGGTGAGACTGCATTTGATGAGCGCTGGTGAGGCTGCATTGATGGGCGCTGGTAAAGGCTGCATTGGGTGGGTGCTTCATTAAAAAGGTGGTGTATACATGTGCAGAGCAAAGAGGGTGGAGTCAGGGGTGGGGCCAAGGGGGACCATACATTCTTGAAAGTGGTCCCGACTGCCACCAAGCCCAAGCCCATGGTCACCACCCCAGACTGGGGAGCTACCTTTTAGTTAAGAGCATCCGAGTTGCCAGCCTTCCTGATTCAAGAGTTTTACCAATGGGACATGAACGCCCTGGCAAGAGCACTGGATTACAGTTCATGGACTTCCACATTGGCAGTAGAGCTGGGGTAACAATTTGTTTTCTCAAAATGTCCCCAATGGTACACGGACAGCAAATATTAACCTGGCTGGGAGTTTTATTCTGTTCCTACTCAAGCCAACATAAAAAAACAACAAAAAATAAAATACAAATATTTGCATACACATTAAACTGCAAAAAAGTTTTATTTACTCAGCAGTCCTAGAAGAATATCTAGTGCAGAACACGCATTCATTCCTTTTTGTTTTATAATTTTTACGTTTTCCTAATAGTCAGCACTTGACTTTTAATTACCGTTTACTCCATTACTGGTTCTAACTTTCTAAGCATGTTTTCTTGTTTTGAAAAGAGAGCAGACTATGTCAGAATTCGGAGATGTTGTCTTAGAGAAAGCTTCCCACACCTGTGAAAACATGCTTGTTATCAAGCCATCGGGCCCGTGGTCAGCCAACAAAAACAAGGCGGCCACTGCTATTTCACATGAGTTTATAGGTTGACAGCATGCTTCATGGAGGTCACAGTACTCGTATGTGTCATGGAAACAGTCGTTGTCTCTCCTAAATTGAAGTCATTGTCATACGGTCAATCATTACGTTTTAATATAGTGGCACATTACAAAACCTTGTTTTGTGTCCTAGTGGTATGTGGTGGAAATGTGGAAGTCTCAATAACTAAACAGAAATGGGTGAGAAATATTTATTTCAGTATCATCAGACCCTTAAAGGGGTTGTAAAGGTAATTCTTTTTCCTAAATAGCTTCCTTCACCTTAGTGCAGTCCTTCACTTACCTCATTCTTCAATTTTGCTTTTAAATGTCCTTATTTCTTCTGAGAAATCCTCACTTCCTGTTCTTCTGTCTGTAACTCACCACCGTAATGCAAGGCTTTCTTCCTGGTATAAATTTAGGGGACTCAAGGATTCCCCAAAACCCTAAGACTCCAACAAAATAAGTGGGCGGGGAGGACTATATCGGTACAGTATGAGTTGGTTGAGAGCAACCAAAGTAATTAGCATAAGGTAGATTATAAAAAAGATTTATTCACATAAAAACATCAAATAAAGTAGAACATACAAAACATCTAAGAACGATACAGATACAAATAACCAAGATCTGAACACCGGTCATACAATCCCTTCTATTAGAAGGGGAGGGATCTCAATGTAGAAATTGGAGTCGTGAGACAGGCGGTCTCTGGTCTCAACTAGTTTCGCGAGTTGTTTCGCTTCGTCAGGAGACAATCTAAAATATAATACAAGAACTACAATCAAAACATTTCAAAAACACAGATACATTATTTGCCACCAAGGGATATGTAGGACAGAACCCCTGGGTGTTACAATAAAAAAACATAATAAGGGAATTTTTGTCGATCATGTCGCCCACCTACCGGCACATTGTCCATTGGCCCAATCATCCGAGGCAGGTAATAGATAAGTACCTAGCAGCTGTTCCAAGAGGATTCTTGGGGTAGACCTGGTGGTAGGGATATATATCACTTATGTGAGGGTAGTATATTAGGCATATGGGAAAAGGAAAAAGGGGGGAAAAATGGGGAAAGAAGGGGAAAAGGGGGGGAGGGGGAAAAAAGAAAAAGGGGGAGGGGGGGGAGAAAAGGGGGGGGGGGAATACTGGACACGCAGGGGGCAGGATGCAGCCCGAAACCCCATAAGGTGAACAGAAGAGGCACCACAGAGCTGAAAAAGGGGGGGGGGAAATCACCAATGTGAATATAGTGCCATACCATGTGAATTAGTAACTTGATAACCATAGAGATATATTACCTATGTGTCCAAATGAATATCAAAAAAAGGTAAAAAAGTAATGGAGGACAGAAGGGGGTCCCAGGACTGAAAAAGTCCCCTTTGAAAGGGGTTACTCGGATAACACTGTGGTTAGACCTGCATAATATATATGTTAAGGTCTATGCGCAGCAAAGGGTAAAACAGTTACCAAACTCCTGCTGGTAGCAGCGCTGGTTCCTAGTAAACAAGTATAAAGATGGTATGAGTACAGTGTAAAACCAACACTCAAAAAAACACATCAAAAGAAAGGAACAACAGAGTCAAAACAGCGCAGAGGTTTAGGCAACAAGGAGAAAGAACCAGTGTACTCACTTCAACGTGTAGGGTGATACACATGTCCTGGCACCCAGTCCGGTGCACATAGTGTGCTGTTTGCTGGGTTTAAATGGAAGCCTAATGAACAGGTGGACGTATGAGCGTCCAGGAAAGGAGGGAAGGGGGGCGTGGCTATCCATGTATTGTCTCTATTGGTCTAGTGACAATACATGGATAGCCACGCCCCCCTTCCCTCCTTTCCTGGACGCTCATACGTCCACCTGTTCATTAGGCTTCCATTTAAACCCAGCAAACAGCACAAACAGCACACTATGTGCACCGGACTGGGTGCCAGGACATGTGTATCACCCTACACGTTGAAGTGAGTACACTGGTTCTTTCTCCTTGTTGCCTAAACCTCTGCGCTGTTTTGACTCTGTTGTTCCTTTCTTTTGATGTGTTTTTTTGAGTGTTGGTTTTACACTGTACTCATACCATCTTTATACTTGTTTACTAGGAACCAGCGCTGCTACCAGCAGGAGTTTGGTAACTGTTTTACCCTTTGCTGCGCATAGACCTTAACATATATATTATGCAGGTCTAACCACAGTGTTATCCGAGTAACCCCTTTCAAAGGGGACTTTTTCAGTCCTGGGACCCCCTTCTGTCCTCCATTACTTTTTTACCTTTTTTTGATATTCATTTGGACACATAGGTAATATATCTCTATGGTTATCAAGTTACTAATTCACATGGTATGGCACTATATTCACATTGGTGATTTCCCCCCCCCCCTTTTTCAGCTCTGTGGTGCCTCTTCTGTTCACCTTATGGGGTTTTGGGCTGCATCCTGCCCCCTGCGTGTCCAGTATTCCCCCCCCCTTTTCTCCCCCCCCCTCCCCCTTTTTCTTTTTTCTTTTTTCCCCCTCCCCCTTTTCCCCTTCTTTCCCCATTTTTCCCCCCTTTTTCCTTTTCCCATATGCCTAATATACTACCCTCACATAAGTGATATATATCCCTACCACCAGGTCTACCCCAAGAATCCTCTTGGAACAGCTTCTAGGTACTTATCTATTACCTGCCTCGGATGATTGGGCCAATGGACAATGTGCCGGTAGGTGGGCGACATGATCGACAAAAATTCCCTTATTATGTTTTTTTATTGTAACACCCAGGGGTTCTGTCCTACATATCCCTTGGTGGCAAATAATGTATCTGTGTTTTTGAAATGTTTTGATTGTAGTTCTTGTATTATATTTTAGATTGTCTCCTGACGAAGCGAAACAACTTGCGAAACTAGTTGAGACCAGAGACCGCCTGTCTCACGACTCCAATTTCTACATTGAGATCCCTCCCCTTCTAATAGAAGGGATTGTATGACCGGTGTTCAGATCTTGGTTATTTGTATCTGTATCGTTCTTAGATGTTTTGTATGTTCTACTTTATTTGATGTTTTTATGTGAATAAATCTTTTTTATAATCTACCTTATGCTAATTACTTTGGTTGCTCTCAACCAACTCATACTGTACCGATATAGTCCTCCCCGCCCACTTATTTTGTTGGAGTCTCAGGGTTTTGGGGAATCCTTGAGTCCCCTAAATTTATACTAGATCATAGGGACGATGGTACACCCTTTATCCAATTTTATTTTTTTCTAACTTTAAAAGGTTAAATTATATTGCTTTCTTCCTGGTGTTGAGTGTCGTGCTCGACCCCTCCCCTGGAATACAGGAGAGTCAGGACGCTCTCTACGTTGCAGGTAGAGAAAGGAGCTGTGTGTTAGTGGGCGTCCTGACTCTCCTGTATTCCAGGGGAGGGGTCAAGCACGACACTCCACACCAGGGAGAAAGCCTTGCATTACAGACAGAAGAACAGAAAGTGAGGATTTCTCAGAAGAAATAAGGACATTTAAAAGCAAAATGGAAGGATGAGGTAAGTGAAGGAGGACTGCACTAAAGTAAAGGAAGCTATTTAGGGAAAATGTTTTACCTTTACAACCCCTTTAAGTGGATCTTTTATTTTCGATATAGTTGGCTCACAATGCAGTACTGGTTTGTACATTTGGCCCACATAAAGTACTGTAAGTATTCTCCTGCTGGTGGTTCTTCAGTGTTTGGGTTGGGGTTGAAGTGACACTAAGGCCTCGTACACACCATCGGACATATCCGATGAAAACGGTCCGCGGACCATTTCCATCGGATATGTCCGATCGGGAGTTTGATCCGATGGCGTGTACACACCATCGGATCAAATTCCCCGCCGCCGGACGGCGCGGTGACGCGGCGGTGACGTTGACGCCGCCACGTCACCGCACCAGGAAGTTAAACACTTCCGCGCATGCGCCGAATCCATTCGGCGGCAGCGCGGCGGCGGTGGGGGACGACATGTCTGCTGGTAAGTGTACTAACCAGCAGACATGTCGGGCGGACAGATTCCACCGGATAGATTTCAAAGCATGCTTTGAAATCTGTCGGGTGGAGAAATCTGTCCGCTAGCCCATACACACGAGCGGAGATGTCTGCTGAAACGGTCCATCGGACCGTTTTCAGCGGACATATCCCCTCGTGTGTACGAGGCCTCAAGGAACATGTATTCTTTAAAAATTGTCCATACACATCTACTACATAATGGTTCTGTAATCTATTTTTCATTACATCGTTTCCCACTGTGTTTTTAAAGTGGTTGTAAAGGTTAATTTATACATTTAAAAAATAACAAACATGTATGACAAACATGTCATACATGTGCAGTTCGTTTTGCACAGAGTGGCCCGATCCTCCTGTTCTGGGGTCCCTCTTCGGCTCTCGCGGCTCCTCCCCACAATAGCTAACCCCTTCTTAGAAGCTCTCTTCCGAGGGGGTTACCTTGCGAGCATGCTCCCGTGTCATACACTCGGCGTCCATGGCCTCCGAGTGTATGACTTAGGACCCGCCCCCAGCGGCCGCATCATTGAATTTGATTGACTGCAGTGGAAGCCAATTACCGTGCTGCTATTACTCTATCCATTTAACGCCGAGACTCAGTGGAGAAGAGGACGCCGGGGGACACGCAGAGCAGGTGAACGGGCTCAGGTAAGTAAAACGGGGGGGCCGTGATTGCCAGTTGTTTTTCCACCTTAATGCATAGGATGCATTAAAGTGAAAAAACACGAATCTTTACAACCCCTTTAAGCCTACCTGTCTTGCATGAGCTCCCCTCATTTTTCATTTCTTCGGATCAAGCAGTGCATGTTAGTTGTGGTAATGTGTTCTGCTCTATGCACACTACAAATCCCATCTTTAAAGCGAGCAAGAGAGGGTGGCTATATTCTTACATACAGAGGCATCATCAAGAAGGAACAGGAAGTTTACAGCAGCAATCGATTTGGAGGAGGCTGAGAGCAATACAAGGTGGGCCAGATTCACAGAGCGATTACGCCAGTGTTACAGGAGATGCACGGCGTAAGTCTAAATTTGCGCATGCGTTTCGATGCGCCGCATCCCCAAAACGAGATACGCAAGAAATCTACTTTTTTTGGACCGGCGTAATTTCGATAGACAGGCGCATCCGTCCGCGCAAAACTGCGCTAGACACACCATTGATTTGCTATTCAAATATGCTAATGAGGGAGTTACGGGGATCCACAAAAGACTGTTGTTGCAGCGCAGGCTACACGCTGTGCGCAACAGCTGCACGTCCTGTCTAAAATTAGACCATATAAAAGGTGGTATAAAATTAGACAATCCGTCTACATGTCAGAGAAAGCAACACTGTTAGTGAGGAGCTGAGCAGTCACACTTGTTGCACAACAATCTGTATGCCAACATGCCAGGGACATCCTTGCTCATAGCTATACTACTGACTTTAGAGGATCAAAGAAGGAGGAGAGCACGGAGGAGGGCACGGAGGAGGGCACGGGAGAGGATATACCGCACCCGCATAGACCTCTTTGGCATGAGTGATTCTGAGGTGTATCGCATCTTCAGATTCAGCCCTCATGCCATCCTGGAATTAACCACAACCTTGCAGGAGGACGTCACCAGCCCAACACACCGCTCACATGCAGTGCAGCCACTGGTCAAGGTCATGGCAACACTCCATTTCCTTGCCAGTGGCTCTTTTCAAAGAACAAGTGAAGTGGTGGCTGGAATGTCACAATCCTCCATGAGTAGATGTGTGCACCAGGTTGTCCCTGCAATCCTCAGACTCATGGCCAACCAAATCATCAAACCCATCACTGAGGACCTTCGGCTGAAGGCAATGACAGATTTCTACAGAATTGCCAGATTCCCACGCACCATGGGGGCCATTGATTGCACACATGTGGCACTCCAGCCCCCCCCATGAGACAGAGCACATATACCGCAATTGGAAGCATTGGCATTCCATCAACCTACAGGTGATAGTCGATGCCCAAGGCCTCATATGGCACGTCCGTGCCAAACACCCCGGATCCAGCCATGACAGCTACATCTACAATCAGAGCCCCATCCGAATGGAATTCGAACAGAACGTGTATGGGGACACCTGGCTGGTTGGTGAGTGACATGGGTGGCAGGCATTCTGTCCCCCCCCATGATGCACACATCACAAGGGGGACATGCATGACTAACATCCTCCTGTCTTTTCCCTTACAGGTGACTCTGCATATGCACTGGGACCCCATCTCATGACTCCTATCCGGAACCCCCAAACACCAGGAGAGGAAAGATACAATGAAGCACACGCCCAAACACGTGCAGTGGTGGAGCGCACCTTTGGCCTCCTGAAGTCACGTTTCCGATGCCTGGATAAGTCTGGGGGTACCCTGTTGTATTCCCCAAACTTCGTGTGCCAGATCATCGGTGCATGTTGCCTGCTGCACAACTTTGCAGTGAGAAAGGGCCTGCAGATTGACATACGTGATGACCTGACCCCTGAACCAGACAATCCCCCCCTAACCGAGGCTACCCAGTCTTCTGAGGGAAGAGCAGCCAGGAGACAGCTCACATTAGGCATCTTTGCACGTTAAACACACCCATTAATCATGGCACAATGAGAATGCATGCATGCACACCCCTGTGGTCCCTAGCAAGGACACATCACATCCTCATCTAATTGGATTGGCACAAGCCCACCATGCTGGACTTGTGAGCAGCAACGCCACGCCACAGCTTCAATTATGTCACTGTACATTCATACACCATTCACACAGACCTGGGGATCACTTCTCCCTGGTCCTGGGGAACCCTTCTCCACCAAAACTGAGGTTGACACCCCTTTTCCGGCAGGAATATCACCCCCACATTCCAAAAACATTCACAACACACAAAAAAAAAAAAAAAATTGTCCAGCCAAAAAAAAAAATTTCCAGCAAAAAAATAAATAAAAATACCCAAAAAAAAGGGGGAAAACAAATTAATGCCGCTGGCATGAGCCACGCCTGGGGCGCCCACGGTCACGGCCCCGGCTCCTCAAGGGAGACTCATGGGGGGGAGGTTATCCGGGGAAGGAGGAGCAGCCTCTGGTCTCTGCCCACCTGGCGGCCTGCCCTCCAAGGCCACGGCAATTCTGGTCAGGCCAGCACTTAGTGATGCCGTATTGGCCTGGATAGCCTGGGTTAGGGCCCTCACATCCTGCCCAACGTCTGCTGTTGTAGTCTGCAGTACGTTTAGGCAGTTTGTAAGAGCCCGGGAGTGGCAGTCCAGGTCCCCAAGCGTATCCTTTATGGAGGACAGGCTCTCCTCCATCCGCACCAAAGTCTGGCTGACCTGTCCCAGATGGCTGGTCTGAAGGGCCTGGTCCCTTCTCAGATTGGCGGGCAGAACCTCAGCCACCCCCCTGGTCTTCTGAGACGACTTCCTGCCTCCAGCTGAGGCTTGTGGCCGGGGAGAAGGGGAGCCCCTTGAATGAATGAATGAATGAATGAAAACTGAATCGCCTCTGGGCGCTTGTTTTTCCTGTCTCTTTTGGTATCAAAAGAGATGAGTCTTGATCTTTCTCCTGAATGCTGAGTGGTTCTCCTCCAACCGAATGTTGGTTGGTAAAGCGTTCCATAGTCTGGGACCTTGGACCGCGAATCTTCTTTCTCCCTTGGACTTGTGTCTGGCTTTCGGTATCTGTAGCAGATTTTGTTTGGTGGATCGCAGAACGCGATTGGGATTGTGAACTTTTATTTTTTCGCATAGATAATGGGGAGCATTACCATGGATACATCTATGCGTTAGACAGAGTGCTTTAAAAGTAATTCTGTCTTTTATTGGTAACTAGTGAAGGGATCTCAGTGAAGGTGAAATTGATTCCCAGGGTTTTTTCCCAGTCACAAGTCCTGACCTGAAATGACTCTCTGCCTGATAGACTTTATTGCTCCTGGATCACTATCCACGCCTGCTGCGATCCTGTCCTGTGATTACAAGCCAAGTCTTCAGAGATCTCCTATCAGCACAACACCTACCGCTGGTAGCCGGTGCCCCTTTGTGCCCTTCCCCGCTGTCTCCACCTCCAGGGGGTGAAGTGCACAGAGCCGCAAAGGCAGCCGCCCTCGGCATCTCGGCCTCGGTGAGTACTTATCCTGACAGTCCTGACAGTAAGTCTGCGTAGTAGGCGCAGCAGATGATGTGACCCTATTTGTGCATCCATTGTCATGTAGGCGTCGAAGATGACCCCAAGACTTCTGACTTTGGCGCTGGGGGTGATGATTTTGCCCAGAATGGGCGGGGGTGTCCATGTTGTTGCAGGTTGATTCATACGCTTGGCGTGAAACAGGAGAAGTTCTGTTTTCGCTCCATTGAGTTTGAGATAACTCTTTGTCATCCAGTCCTCTATCAAAGAGAGACATGTCTCTAGATTGAGGTGGTGATCCTTTTTCTTGCAAATGCGGAAATACAGTTGCGTGTTGTCTGCATATGAATGATAAAGCAGTTTTTGGCTGCTAATGATTTCAAAAAGAGGACGAAGATAGATGTTGAATAACACTGGCGACAGAGGGGATCCTTGAGGGACTCCGCACGTTAATGTGCGTTTTTCGGAAGTAAAAGGTCCTAACTTCACTATTTGCGATCGGTTTTCCAAAAAAGAGGAGAACCAAGATAAATCGCCTTCTGCGACTTTGGCTACTTCAGCTAGCCGAGTCAGTAAAAGCTTGTTGTCTACAGTATCGAAGGCTGCGCTTAGGTCCAACAGAACCAGAAGACAAGATTCTCCTTCGTCTGCGGCCTCGAGAGCGTCGTCCCATATTTTGAGCAATGCGCTTTCCGTCCCGTGTCCGGGCCGGAATCCCGATTGGAATGGATCAAGTAGGTTGTGGGTATCTAGATGCTGTTGCAGCTGTTGTACCACTACTTTTTCCATTATTTTTGAGAGTACATTTAGGCCTGTTATGGGACGGCGGTGGAGTGGGTCCTTGGGGTCCAGGGTGGGTTTCTTCAGGATGGGTCGAACTATGCCCTCTTTAAACTGGGAGGGCACTGTGCCCTCCCTGAAAGATTGGTTGATAAGCTGCGTGATAGGGGGCGCCAGGATGTCGGCGCATTCCTTCAGCAGTTTGGTGGGGATGATGTCATTCGGAGCAGTGCTGGTACGCAGAGTACCGATGATGTTTTTAGTGGCATGGATAGAGATGGATTCCAGCGTGAATTCACCAGGTTGTGGTGAATTACTGCAGGTGTTGTGTAAATAATTACAGGGGGGCTACAGGGGGAATTGTTTTGCTGAATGCTTTGCCGGATTCCCTTCGATTTTATTAATGAAGTAATCTGACAATTCATTGCAAAATTCTTGTGAATCTGAATTGGGGGCTTCAAGACAACCTGGATTCATGGTCTGAGTGATCAGCTTGAAGAGTTCGCGGAGGCGGTTAAGGGCGCTGCTAATAGCCTCAGAAAAATAGTTTTTCTTGGCTTTGAAAATTTCTTTGTGATATTTGCTAGTTATTGCTTTCCAGACGAAGAGGTTTTCATCTGAAGAGTTTCTTTTCCAGGCGGCTTTCGCTCTTCTGCGATCTTGCTTCAGCAACGCCAGTTGGTTGTTGAACCAGCTGGATTTATTTTTCCGGATGTGGGTTTTACGTTTCGGCGCTATTAAGCTGACTGTAATAGGGCTGTGTTTATGGCCTTCAGTGTTTCTTCAGCCGTTTGATGCGGCTGAATTGTTTTTATTTTTTCCCTTAACGTGGCTTCTTCTGACATCTGGTCCAGTGTGTTGTCACTGGATTTGATGTTTTTGATAAGGGGGGGAAATCGGAAATAATGAATTTAATTGCATGGTGATCTGTCCATGGCAACGGTTCATTATCCAAGATTTTTATTTCCAGATTTTGTCTGAAAATGAGATTGAGTGTGTGACCTGAAGCATGGCCAGGTGGTCGATGCAGGCATCGGTAACGGGGTCTTGCGGGGAGTTGGCCCAGAGGTTGAAGTCCCCGAACAGCAAGAGGTGTTTGCTGTTGAGGGTATAGGTGGAGATGAAGTCCGTCAATGATGGGAGAAGCTGCGATTTTGGGCCGGGTGGCCTATAGCAGAGCAGAATCCGGACGGTCTCCTGGGAGTTTCGTTGAAGTTGCAGAGTAAGGCCTCGTACACACGAGGGGATATGTCCGCTGAAAACGGTCCGATGGACCGTTTCAGCAGACATCTCCGCTCGTGTGTATGGGCTAGCGGACAGATTTCTCCACCCGACAGATTTCAAAGCATGCTTTGAAATCTATCCGGTGGAATCTGTCCGCCCGACATGTCTGCTGGTTAGTACACTTACCAGCAGACATGTCGTCCCCCACCACCGCCGCGCCGCCGCCGAATGAATTCAGCGCATGCGCGGAAGTGTTTAACTTCCTGGTGCGGTGACGTGGCGGCGTCAACGTCACCGCCGCGTCACCGCCACGTCACCGCGCCGTCCGGCGGCGGGGAATTTGATCCGATGGTGTGTACACGCCATCGGATCAAACTCCCGATCGGACATATCCGATGGAAATGGTCCGCGGACCGTTTTCATCGGATATGTCCGATCGTGTGTACGAGGCCTAAGGGTTTCCATGAATGGAAGAGGATTTTGAAGGACTGGTTTGGTGATTGCAAGGTGAGTCTTGCAAATCACTGCCAGGCCTCCTCCTCTTTGTCCTATTCTGTTTTCCGTTAAGATACGGTAGTTTTCTGGCACCAGTTCTCCTAGAATGGTGTTACAGTCGGCTGTGAGCCAGCTCTCTGTAATGAAAAGGCAATCTAGATGTTGTAGAATGAAATCACGGATTTCAAGTCGGTGTTTTACTGCCGATCGCATGAAATGTGCTTAGGCTGGGGTAAACGGCTGAAATTTTTGAGATTCGATCGTCGATCGAGTCTCAATAGTCGCTCAGTTCTTAGTTTTTTTTGGTGCTGGCTGGTAGTATACCGGCGAATCGCCTCAGATCCCAAATGGTTTCTGCAGAATATTGCCGAATCGCCATGGTCACCAATCACCAGGTGGGGGAGAGGTGGGATTCCTGGGCAACGGAGAGAGAAGTTTAAGTTAATCCTCTCTCCTGGCTTAGTCCAGAGGAAGGCAAAAAAATCCCTGGCCGTGCTGTGCCAATATGCTACGGTAGGGGCAAAAAATTCCTTCCTGACCCCTTTGAGAGGCGATCGGGTGAACCCTGGATCAAGTTCTGTTTTGTTGAGGCGAGAGTGGGGATGATAGTCTGGTAGTTGGGTGTAGCAGGATGGCTGCCGATCAGATCCCAGGTTCCAGCCTAAGTGCTGCTAATTGGATGGATCGGGGGTGCCTGGGGGTGCTGGATCCATACCTAGGAGGAGAAGGTATTCCTCTGGGGTAAGTGTTTTTTTTTTGGCCTATTAGGGGTTGGTAGCCGTGTGTGGAAGCGGCGCGGTGTTAGGCCGCAAGTGAAGCCGCGGTCTTTCCTAGACCGAGGCGCCCGCGATTCCTCACAGGCTGGCGCGGGTGTCTGAGAAAGCACCCGAAATGGCGGGGATTGCGGCGGGCCGGTGGTGGGGGGGATGCCAGTGGTAGTAGTGAATGGGGCAGTGGTAGTGGTGACGAGGGGGCAACCAATGAGGGGAGAAAAGGAGCAGGGGAGAGCCATGGGGCATAGGTGTTTGCGGCGGCTTGCCTTAAAAAGGACGGCCACCAATGGTCCCAGTAAGGCTCTTACCTGGTATGAAAAGGAGCCAGCGGGCAGAGGTGGTCAGAGGTGCTCAGAAGCAAGTGGATGGCGGCAGTAAAATGACAGGGAGGTGGAAGCCCTGCCTGTCTGTGAGGCCTGGAGCCGCACAGTGGGGAGGATTCTGCCTAGCTGCACTATCCCTGAGAGAGTGTCTCGTTTGAGAGCGTCCTGCTCTCTCAACATCTGACACTGAACTGACACTCTGACTTTGGGAGGGGAGCCCTGTTGGGGGAGGAGTGGGAGGGGCTAGCCCTTATGGGGGGCTGGCTGCTGCCAGCCAGAGAGGAAGACTCCTCCAAAAACAACAATCCACTGGCTGACATGACATCCTCCTCCTCCTCAAACTCCTCCTCAACCTCCTCCTCCTCAACCTCCTCCGGCCTTGTCGGAGGGTCCTCATCAGGCTGCTGTCCTGGGGATGGTGCGGTCAGGCCAGATGGCCCAGCACCCTCCTGCACACTTGTGGATGACACAAAACATTCACAGGTTGGAGGATCCACACACTTGCCATATATTCCCCCCCCTCCCCACATGCTACACACCTGATAGGGCAAAAAAACCTTACCTGGCATCACGGCTTTATGACTGGAGTCATAGCCAGGCAGGCCCTCCACCTGTTGTCTATGAAAGGTCTGGGCCACCGCATGCTCCTCCCCTGTCAGCCTAACAGGGCATGGTGGGCCCCCTCCTGTGCCCCTGGCATGGGCTGCCATTTTGGCCAGCTTTATTCGGACCAAACGCCGGAGGTCATTGATTTTCTTTTCGATCCCCATGCGTGTCCGGGCTTCCCCCCCCCCCCCCCCCCGCTGAATTCACCTGGTCAGTAATGTGCTGCAAAATCTCCCTCCTCCTGACCGGGGTGGTGTTGGCACTCTCCGGGCCGTGCAGAAAACGCCCATATTGGGTAATGGCCCGGACAATTATTTGTTTCTCCCCCAAAGTAAAATTCAACTTCCTCTTCCTCTCAGTCATACTCATACAACAACTCTCTCCCAAACAATTAACAAAAATCACTCACAAAAACAAGCAGGAAAAATCAAGCAACAAAACAAACAAAACAAAATCTATCAACCAAAAAGTCTCACAAGCAGTCACCAAAAAACACTTTCAAATATATTCTACCAAACACTAGATCAAACAGTCAACAAATATCACAAAGACAAGTCACAACGCAACAAACAACAGAACAAAAGCACCTTGCTGTATAGGAAGGGATACAAAGGGATGTACTTTTGCAAAGGAAGTGCGTTTCTGTCTATTTATGCTGTCTGCGTAGTTCACATAGTTGCCCGGGTCCACTTCCAATTTCACTGATTGCGCCGTTCCCGAGTTGTGAGCATGCGCACAGAGGTGCTGACCATGGTCTGCTTCATGCGCGCATGCGCGAGCCGGCCGGCCCTTCATTTGCATAGGGTCACGGCTCATTTCAATGTAACACGCCCACGTCCTTCCCAATTTGAATTACTCTGCCTTACGCCTCTGAAATTACGTTGCACCGGTGCTAATTTCTGCGCAAATCAAACGAGAATACGGTAAATGCGCCGCCACATTACGGCAGTCTAACGTAAAGGAGGTGTGCTACGCCAGTCAAAAAATTCGCCGATGTACGTGAATCTGGCCCGGTGTTTTTAAAATGAAAGTGGAACTGAACAAGTTTTTTAAAGCTCCAAGCAGGCAGTTTTTTATTTCAGAAGAGACATGCTATGGGCCAGATTCACGAACACTTGCGCTGGAGTATTTGGATATGCGCCGCGTAACTGTGATGATGCACCGTCGTTTCTATGTGCCCGTACCCACCAAACTAGATGCGCCCAATAACGGGTCATTTGCGACCGGCGGAACGTTCCGACGCCAGAGTATCGTCAGCGCTTATTTTCGCTGGGCGCATCAGTCGCGCCCATTGATTTCCCCTGCAAATATGCAAATGAGGGAGTTTTCCCAATTCACGAACGGATTAGCACCATACGCTGGCTACATGCGCCGCGCGTATCTCGTCCGTCCGGCGCAAAGTTATTTCTACAAAAGGCTGCTTTATCTTTACTCCAGATGGCCACAGGTCAGCAGGAGAGCAGCTACAGCAGCGTTACCGACGATAAGAGCTAGCTGAGCACCCCCACTTGCAGGACAACACCTCTGTCCATGCTTGTCTGTCAAATTTTACAGCCATGGAGGAAGACATCATAGGTCTCCATAGCCGAGATGATGGCTGACAGCTCCTGGCCATTAAAGTTCAGCTTTCTCCTGTGTGTTTGCGGGGAACGGGAGCAGCCATCTCAGAACAAAAGTAACATCACTGCGGGGAGGGGGAACAGGATATACTTTAGTGCCGGAATGGCGCTTCTACGGGCGCATTTAAACGCCCAACGGAAGGCATTGCGCTGACGTTTCCCGTGCAGTGGTGCCGACGGAAGTTGTGAGCATGCGCACAAAGGGGGCGAGTGGAGCCTCACTCACTGCGCATGCTCCGTGGTTGATGCGCTGAACGTAAGCCTCTGCGCTGGGCTCCGCCCATCATTTACATATGATCACACCCACTTCCACTTGCGTCGGGTTACGCCAGCGCATTATCGTTACTCTGGCGCAAGTTTACGCGCAACTGCTATGTGAATTACAGGACTTGCGCTGAAAGGGTCTTCAGAGTAACGTAAATGAGAAGCGTTACTCCAGAGGAAAGATACTCTCATCTACCTGAATCTGGCCCTATGTCTCTTCTGTAATAACACAAACCTACCTACCTGCCTGCTCACAGTCTTCATTTGAATGCCCAGCACACTTTGGCTGTACTCCCGAGTATATATACAGGATGACGTCTGGCAAATCAAAAGACTGAAAAACTGTCCGGCACTCAGGAGAAGATGACAGCGGCAGGTGCCACCGCATTGCTGGAAGGTGTAGGTGAGTATTCTGGGGGGTTTAGTTTCCCTTTAAGAATACATACTTTAATAGGATACCAATTAAGGCTTCCACAGTGTCACATCCAATAATTGATTATAGAAAAACTGGAGCAGAGATTATAAATATATCCTCTGTCACCAAAATATATTTGGACTTGGCACACCCTGAGATACATAAGTATACAGT
The DNA here is from genome assembly GCA_029574335.1 of Rana kukunoris. Taxonomy (NCBI): domain Eukaryota; kingdom Metazoa; phylum Chordata; class Amphibia; order Anura; family Ranidae; genus Rana; species Rana kukunoris. The sequence continues at coordinate 89,888,208 of CM056056.1, read as the reverse complement.
GCTTAACCAGGGGCGGACTGACAACTGATGGGGCCTCCGGGCAATAAGAGATTATGGGGCCCCCGGGCAATAGGAGATTATGGGGACCCCAGGCAATAGATTATGGGGTCACACACACACATACAGTATACATACACACACAGTATACATACACACAGAATACACATACACAAACTGAAAAGGTACTGGAGAGACAGGGCAGCTATAATCTTGATTTTTACATACTGTCCCTGGTTTTACTGAGGCTGGCAACCCTGATGGGACCCCCTAGTGACATGGGGCCCTAGGCCAGTGCTCGAATGGTCAGTCCGCCCCTGTACTTTACGTTTTTTACAAATTACGTTAAAAAAGCAATACCGTCATTAAAAAAAGGGTCACTCAAATAGATTTTTAATGACATTTTAAGTTAGAGTTTTAATTGAGGCCTTCTTTTAACTTGCACAGTCCAACATATTCATAGACAAATTATCTGTTTCCAAAATCAGCACTAGAACATATGAATATGCTTGTAAAGTGGTGGTGGGGACACTGTACTGTTAGGTCATCCAAGGCAGAAATTGGTAACACAAGAATATTGCAAATAATAAAGAAATAAATGTATAATAAATCAAATAAATAATTGTATTTTTGTAAGAAATAATAATTGTTATTAGTAATAATTATTACTAATAAAAAACAATTAAAATGATATAATTGTAATAATAAATGAAGTATTATAGAAAATATATATATTAATATATTTAACTTGATATTGCATAGAATTATATACATAATAAAGGAAGCATTATATAACGAATTAAATAAATATTAATAAAAAATTAAATAATAACAAATAAATAAGAAATATTTATAAATGTGTAATTGCAAATAATAAAGGAATAATGCAGAATTTCTGTGGAATGTAGCAACACGATATTGATAAATACTTTATAAATACATCAAAACGGTTTTAAAAGCTGCAGTTAGGGACAAGGACGTTTCCAAAAGACGCCATTACTTCCCACCATCATCTGAAATGATTTTTGCTTGTAAGTGTCCATAGAAATGTTTATTGTCGAATAGGGGAATGTTCATAATTGTCAAATTGTGCAACGTTCACATATTTTTAAACACCTACATGGTGGCCCTGGTCATGCCTGAGTGAGTGAGTGAGGAACTTGTATAGCGCTGCACATGCAAACTAAATCGCCTCTAGGCGCTTGCATCCATTGTCGTCCTGATCCATCAGAAGAGGTGAGTCTTCAGTTTTTTCCTAAAGGCCCGATGGTTTTCTTCAAGGCGGATGGTCATGGGTAGTGCATTCCAGAGCCGGGGTTCTTAGACCGCAAATCTGTGTTCTCCCTAAGATTTGTACCGTGTCTTGGGGATTTGGAGGAGGTTTTGATTGGTTGACTGGAGAATGCGATTTGTGACTGGGGGAAAGTTGGTTTGTTAAGATAATTTTTCCAGGCTGATCACTATTATTTCTCTTTTGACAGGCTGGCACCATAGCACATAAACATGGACGTTTGATTGATGTAAACGTGCACGTTGTAAAAGATCTTGAGTGGCCAAGTCTCATATGCATAGACTGCATATGTATGCATGCATGTTCTGATTTCATTCTCTTTGAGAGCGAGCATGCACCAGTGCCACCATAGCAAGCAGCTTTCGCTATTGGGGACATTGGTCAGAGAGGAGGAGCCAGGAGTGTCGGCAGGAGAACCGAGAAGAAGAGGATCTTTGCTGCTCTGTGCAAAACCACTGTACCTAACAGGTAAGAATGACATGTTTGTTATTTTTTTTTTTTTTAGCTGAACCACTTAGTAGCACTAGTTGGGAGGCACTGTATGTGAGGTCCATGTAATAGTTGTAGACAGTTTTTCCAACTAGATCATTACTAGGAATGAGCTTAGCCGGGCATGTTCAGATCTTAGTCTGGACAAATCTGGACAAGCCCCCCAGGAAGCTGTCACTGTACTGGGCTAATCATCTGCAATGGGGCATTCTCCACCCCACAGCTTCACGTGTACAACAGGCGTGTACAAATTCAGCTATTAGCTGGGGAATGCCTTGGCCAATTATGATTGGCCCAGTACAGTGAGAGCTTACTGGTGGGCTCCTTCAGGTTGATTAAGACTAGGATCCAGACACACCTGATTTCATACCTAATTATGACTAATGATGATCAAATTAGTCCCGCGGCTAATGAATAGTATAGGGTCATCAGATTACATCTGCGTCTCCTCCAAAAAAACAGGGCAAACTATTTCAACTTTTTCCCCGATTTTACATGGATGACTAACGTCCCGAGGATATGCTGAAATAATATACACTCCCTACGCTGCATACTTGTAATTTAAACACCCTTCTCCTTCCTTGCAAAGGCAAAAAAAAAAAAAAAAGGTTCACATAACTGTGCAGATTATATAGGCTATGCATTGTGGAATAATTGAACCTGCACCTCCCCGCTGTTACCTGGATTACCAAGCTTGTGTTGTGTCTCTGGAGAAAAGACATCAGTGGAGACAACAGAAAAAAACAACACCTGAATGACCTTCTAGTCTTTTTGTTCGCCACACAAAAGCTGATGGAAGATGAATTGACAGGTAAATTCAAGTATTCATTAGAGCTATTAAGAGCTTTTACAAATTAACATAAACCCCCTTACTATATGGCAGATTGTGTGTTTTTGTTGCCTTTCAGCTATATGGATAATTTAACTATACAGCCTTTACAATTTTAGTGTTTGAAGCGGAGAAGTGTTTTTGCATTCTGAAATTTTATTTGTTTGAATATGTGATCATGTATTTGTAAGCTGGTCTGAAGAAGCCATCATCTGCACAGCAGAGGTTTCTATGTGAACTACCTTACCCCCACCCCCTGTGGTGCACTTGTACAGAGAGATCCCGATTCATCTGTGTGCAGAAATGACATAGCCCAATAGGGGGAAGACAACCATCTCAATACAATAAAACAATTATTCTTTTTTGGGTCTCATAGATCTTCACGCTTCTGATGGTGGGTGCATATGCAGGTACAATCCAACCTCCCTCAGATACCTTAGTCACATGGCACTGCCTCAAACACAATCACTTGGCTGAGTGTTCACGTTTAAGAATAGGGGAATGTGTGGAGATAGGCATTGCCAGTGTCACCTATAACTGGAAGACGTGATTTGGAATATCTTACATGCCCAGAACATGTTCCTCCCAAGAAAGGTTGATCATCGGATGTCTACTTGTTTGCATAAACAGTAAATTGTTGTCATCTCATGTGTATAGGCAAAACGAAAGGATTGCATGCTAAAGAATGTTTGTATGTACTGTATAACAACTGCAATAATATCTAATCATTAGCCCAAACATGATGTAAATATCTTAAAGCTGAAATCAAAGCAGATCTAAAACACCAACAACTATTCAGCTCTGTAGTCATTATTATATCACTTAACCAGTTAAGGACCCCCGCACGCCTATGTACGTCCACAACATGGCTCGTACAGGCACAAGGGCGTAAATTTACGTCCTCGCCTTAGTGCGGTTCGGGGGTCCCATCGGGACCCCCTCCGCGGCGTGCGGCGGTCCCCCTGGCTCTGGGAGCGATCGCCGACGAGCGGGCGGATGTCCGTGTTTTCCGCCCCCCCCGCGATCGCTCCCAGCCAATGGGAGCGCGCTCCCAGCCTGTCACTTCCTCCTCCTGTGTTTACACAGGAAGGAGGAAATGATGTAATCTCTCATCGCAGCGCTGTTTCCGAGCGCTGCTGATGAGAGAAGACATCCACAGTAAGTGTGCACCAACACAACACTGACACACACTCACATAGGCATATTAACCCCTTGTGATCGCCCCCCCCCACCCCCCTGTCACAGTGTCACTGAATGCAGTGATTTAATCACTGCATTTAGTGTCAGTGTGACAGGCACTGTAAAAAACAGTTAGTGTTAGGTTCAGGATAGCCCCCCCACCCCCCCTAATAAAGTTTTAACCCCCTGATCACCGCCCTAGTTAACCCTTTCACTCCCTATTGCCAGCGTCACTAAGCGATCATTTTTCTGATCGCTGTATTAGTGTCGCTGTTCCCGCTAGGTAGCTATTTTTTTTATTACGATTTTTTTTTTTTACTAAAGACAAGGGGGCAAATAAATTTTGGCCTAAATATTTTACTAAAATTTAGTTTATTTGATTTTTTTTATAACAAATAGTAAAAAAATAGTGTTTTTTTTCAAAATTGTCGCTCTATTTTAGTTTATAGCGCAAAAAATAAAAATCGCAGAGGCGATCAAATACCACCGAAAGAAAGCTCTATTTGTGGGAAGAAAAGGACGCAAATTTTGTTTGGGAGCCACGTCGCACGACCGCGCAATTGTCTGTTAAAGCGACGCAGCGCCGAATTGTAAAAACACCTTGGGTCATTTAGCAGCGTAAGTGTCCGGGTCTTAAGTGGTTAAAGGTGAATTATAGGTATGGAATTTTTTATATACCTACATAGGTCCAGCTTGAACAATGTAAAAAAAATATATGTATATATATATATATATATATATATATATATATATATATATAGAGTACAGACCAAAAGTTTGGACACACCTTCTCATTCAAAGAGTTTTCTTTATTTTCATGACTATGAAAATTGTAGATTCACACTGAAGGCGTCAAAACTATGAATTAACACATGTGGAATTATATACATAACAAAAAAGTGTGAAACAACTGAAAATATGTCATATTCTAGGTTCTTCAAAGTAGCCACCTTTTGCTTTGATTACTGCTTTGCACACTCTTGGCATTCTCTTGATGAGCTTCAAGAGGTAGTCACCTGAAATGGTCTTCCAACAGTCTTTAAGGAGTTCCCAGAGATGCTTAGCACTTGTTGGCTGTTTTGCCTTCACTCTGCGGTCCAGCTCACCCCAAACCATCTCGATTGGGTTCATGTCCGGTGACTGTGGAGGCCTGGTCATCTGGTGCAGCACCCCATCACTCTCCTTCTTGGTCAAATAGCCCTTACACAGCCTGGAAGTGTGTTTGGGGTCATTGTCCTGTTAAAAAATAAATTATGGTCCAACTAAACGCAAAACAAATGGAATAGCATGCCGCTGCAAGATGCTGTGGTAGCCATGCTGGTTCAGTATGCCTTCAATTTTGAATAAATCCCCAACAGTGTAACCAGCAAAGCACCCCCACACCATCACACCTCCTCCTCCATGCTTGGTGGAAACCAGGCATGTAGAGTCCATCCGTTCACCTTTTCTGCGTCGCACAAAGACACGGTGGTTGGAACCAAAGAACTCAAATTTGGACTCATCAGACCAAAGCACATCGCAAACAGTGAAGTTAGGACCTTTTACGTCTGAAAAACGCACAGTAACATGCAGAGTCCCTCAAGGATCGCCTCTGTCACCAGTGCTGTTTAACATATATCTTCGTCCTCTTTTTGAGATTATCAGCAGCCAAAAACTGCTCTATCACTCATATGCAGATGACACGCAACTGTATTTCCGCATCTGCAACAGACAGGATCACCACCTCAATCTAGAGACATGTCTCTCTTTGATAGAGGACTGGATGACAAAGAGTTATCTTAAACTCAATGGAGCGAAAACAGAACTTCTCCTGTTTCACGCCAAGCGCAGGAATCAACTTTCAACAGCGTGGACCCCCCCGCCTATTTTGGGCAAGCTCATCACCCCTAGCGCCAAAGTCAGAAGCCTAGGGGTCATTTTTGACTCCTTTATGACAATGGACGCACAAATAGGGTCAGTAGTCAGCGGATCTCACCATCTACTGCGCCTACTACGCAGACTCACTCCGTTCATCCCTAAAGAAGATTTAGCGGTCGCGGTGGGAGCAATTGTAAACTCCAGGCTGGATTATGCAAATGCCCTTTACCTCGGCCTCCCCAAGTACCAAATCGCTCGTCTGCAAGTCGTTCAGAATACGGCCGCCAGACTTGTGACTGGGAAAAAACCCTGGGAATCCATCTCACCTTCACTGAGAGCCCTTCATTGGCTGCCAGTCAAAGACAGAATTGCTTTTAAAGCTCTCTGTCTTACGCATAGATGTGTCCATGGGAATGCCCCCCTTTATTTATGCGAAATAATAAAAGCGCATAATCCCAATCGCGTTTTGCGATCCACGAATCAGAACCTGTTCCAGGTTCCGAAAGCCAACTTCAAGTCCAAAGGAGAAAGAAGATTCGCGATCCAAGGTCCCAGACTATGGAACGCTTTACCAACCAGCATTCGGTTGGAGGAGAACCACCTAGCATTTAGGAAAAAGGTCAAGACTTTTCTCTTTTGATATCAAAGGAGACAGGAACAACAAGCGCCCAGAGGCGATTCAGTTCGCATGTGCCGCGCTATACAAGTTTTCATTCATTCATTCATTCATTCATTCAAAGCACAGATTTCCACTGGTCTAATGTCCATTCCTTGTGTTCTTTAGCCCAAACAATTCTCTTCTGCTTGTTGCCTTTCTTTAGCAGTGGTTTCCCAGCAGATATTCTACCATAAAGGCCTGATTCACACAGTCTCCTCTTAACAGTTGTTCTAGAGATGTGTCTGCTGCAAAAGGTGGCTACTTTGAAGAACCTAGAATATGACATATATTTTCAGTTGTTTCACACTTTTTTGTTATGTATATAATTCCACATGTGTTAATTCATAGTTTTGAAGCCTTCGGTGTGACTCTACAACTTTCATAGTCATGAAAATAAAGAAAACTCTTTGAATGAGAAGGTGTGTCCAAACTTTTGGTCTGCACTGTATATATAAAGATTGGCGCGCTAATAACTTGTTAACAAAGTAATAACTAAATAATGGTGATTAGTCCATTTTTTTCCTTTCAACTGAGAACGAGGCTTCGCCATCCAATGTGATACTATGAGTGGCCATTTTGTTTCTACAAAAGAGGTTTGGATTTCACACGTGTAGTCAAACCCCTTTTTATCCAAATAAGGTTTCCACCGTACTTCACTGGCGGTCACATTTAGCAATAATTGTTGCACTAGATCAGCTGTGCTTTTTCCACCCATGGACCCTATATTAAGTGTGACTCTTGATATAGACTACACACCCCCAATGACGTCATGTATGATGAAACTAGTAAGGCGTAGTATATGCTCAATATACCACAATCGTTTTTTGTGATTTGCAGATTCTTTTAACCCAGGACATTTTAATCCATGTTTTATTGGACCACCGTTTTACACTATGGGCCAGATTCAGGTAGAGTTAGGCTGGAGTATCAGTGATACTCCAGCCTAACTGTCACTTTAAGCCGGCGTTTTTGTTTTCTGTAACCAGAAAACAAGAAACGCCGGGTTGGAGTTCCGATGCGAGCGGCGTAATTGAATTTCGCCATCGCATCGCAACTTTAATTTAAAAATGGCGCCGGGGGCGTTCCCGCTGATTAAAATATGTTAATCAGCGGGAATCGGCAATTCATGATCGTATTCGGGTGCGACGCAGTGACTTTCCGACGTTTCCGTAAGCGATACGCGGCGTAAAGATAAAGCAGCCCCCTAGTGGAGTATCCTATGTTAAGTATAGCCGTCGTCATCACGTCGAAAAACAAAAAATTCGCGTCGCTTGCGTAAAACGTCCATGAATGGGGATGTGACGTCATTGACGTTCACTGACAGAATTTGGAGCATGCGCACTGGAATGCATTGACAGTCGACGCATGCGCAGTACGTTTGCCACGGGATCGCGCTTAGTTTAAATAATACACGCCCCGTACCCGCCCAATTTGAATTCCGCCGGCTCATTTTCGATACGCTGCTGCAACTTTAGGAGCAAGTGCTTCATGAATAACAGCACTTAAAATTTCGCCAGAGTAACGTAAATGAGAAATGTTACTCCAGATTAAAGATGCTCCCATCTACCTGAATCTGGCCCTATGTGGCAATATTTTACTTCTATGAGAGAGAAGGAAAGGAAGAAGCCAGCAAGGCTGACTTCAATGCCATTTTCGTGGTTTCCAATGGATGTATCTTCAATGATGTGTGAATCTATAGCCTCATACACGCGGTTGGACTTCAAACAAACTTTTCCGTGGATTTTTGTTTGAAGGGCGTTGGCCGTGAACTTATACTGCTTATTTTGAAGTTTGTTGTCAAAAAGTCTGACCATGTGTATGGGGCTTAAGTCTAACAAGGCTCCTATAATGTGAAGTCTAGCTATCCAGTAAGGGCACAATTTTCACGGTGGAAGGTGCACTTTGGGTGCTTCTGTCATCTATCACACCTAGAGACACAATTTCACAATTTCAAGGATTTCTTAATGTTTGGACACATTATGGACTAATCACCATTACTTTAATTTCGTACTGGGTGGGGGGGGGGGTGTATAGTATGCCTGTGAAGTAGTGCTGGTTTCCCTTGCTTAGAACTGTCCCTGCACAATGTAATTTCTGAAGGAAAAAAGGTAATTTAAAACCACTCGCGACTATAATGAATTGTCAGCTCCCAGCAACACAGAGAACAGTCATTGATGAAAAAAATAATAATGCGTGGGGGTCCCACCAAATTTCATTACAGGCCCTTCAGGTATGGTATGGTTATTAAGGGGAACCCCGCATCAAATAAAAAAAAATGACGTGGGGTCCCCCGAAATATCCATACCAGGCCCTTCAGATCTGGTATGGATTTTAAGGGGAACTCCACCCCAAATTTAAAAAAAAATGGTGTGGAGTTCTCCCCAAAAATCAATACCAGACCCTGCGGCCTGCTACCTGGCAGGCCGCATGAAAAGAGGGGGGACGAGAGAGCGCCCCCCCTCCTGAACCATACCAGGCCACATGCCCTCAACATTGGGAGGATGCTTTGGGGGTCTGTGACCCCTCAAAGCACCATGTTGATGGGGACAAGGGCCTCATCCCCACAACTCTTGCCCGGTGGTTGTGGGGGTCTGCAGGCGGGGGGCTTATCGGACTCTGGAAGAACCCTTTAACAAATCCCCAGATCCCTGCCCCCCCTATGTCAATTGGTAATGGGGTACATTTTACAAAGAAACTGTAACAAATTAAAAAAAAAAAAAAACACAGACACCGTTGGGAAAGTCCTTTATTAAAAATAAAAAAATAAAAATAATAAAAAGATTCCAGCGGTGGTAATCCACTCTCAGGTCTCCACTCCAACGCTGTCGGTATCCTGCAATGGGTGATCTCTTCTCCGGGGTCCAGCGATGAGAAGATCTGCTCTTTATCCAGGTCCAGGATCCAGCGATGAGATGTCCACAGCGCAGCGCATCACCTGTCTCCACCTGAGACACACCGGTAATGACGCGGCTTCAGTCAGTGACAGCTCTTATGTAGGTGAGGGCAGGGCCACACGTCACGTGCCCCCGTCCCCCTCTGACGCAAGGGAAAACCCAGGCTTTCCCATTGACATGACGGATGACACCCCCCTCTGATGTAACGTAGGTTTGCCGTTAAAGGGGTCTTACAGATTCCGATAAGCCCCTCGCCCACAGACCCCCACAACCACCGGGCAAGGGTTGTGGGGATGAGGCCCTTGTCCCCATCAACATGGGGACATGGTGCTTTAAGCATTATTAAAATCACTGCTCCCGAAAAAACTGACATTTTTAAAACTTTTTTTTTGCATTGATACACGTCCCCTGGGGAAGGACCTGGGTCACCAAACACTTTTTAGGACAATAACTTGCATATTAGCCTTTAAAATTAGCATTTGAGTTCCATAGACTTAAACAGGGTTCTAAAGTTCACACACACTTTTGGTCTGTTCGCAGGTTCTTGTGCGAACCGTACGTGTGGGGGGGGGGGGGGGTTAGTGGTGTTCGGCTCATCCCTAATTACTACATTTATTTTTTCATATATATATATATATATATATATATATATATATATACACATAACCATGCCAATGCCACTGGAGGCTTGAAATTACTGAAGTAGACACTGCTATTTTAGTGATTACCACTTGTTTCCGGGTCCTGTGACAAGTGGCTGTTCTCCTGCTGAACACAGAAGGTTGGCCGCTCGCCGCGGGCTTAAAGGGTCACTAAAGGAAAAAAAATTGTTGGGCTGACAGGGTATAGAGACATAAAAGTTAACTGATTCCTTTTAAAAATGATTAAAAATAGATCAATCATATAATCAACCTACAGTTCTAGTTTCGTTTTTGCTGTTATTTCCTGTCTCTCTGATGTACAGAGCCAGAGAACCAATAGAGGGCAGTGATGGTTTGTCTAAAACCCCTCAGCACCAACCCAGTTTCAGTTTACACACAGTAATCACACCTCCTTGATTAGTGTGACCACAGTGAGAAAGCTTTCAGCACTGTGGTTATAAGGAAACAGACAACCAGGAAGTGTGGAGATCAGAGCAGAATTACAGCAACATCAAAGCAAAAAACAAACAATGAGGACATGAAAACAGCACTGCAGTAAGGTAAAGGAAGCTATTTAGCTAAAAAAAGAAATTCCTTTAGTGACCCTTTAATTCAGAGAATTTTTGCATTTTCTAAATAAATGCAAAGCATTATCTGCCTGGACAAGGTAGAAAGGCGGATGGTAATGTCATGGTCTCCACCTTGTCCAATCAAAGAATGCTTTGTATTCATTGGAAAGGTAGGCAGCACCAATAAAACTCAGTGCTATATAAATAAAATCAGATGACACTTGAAATTAAATGGCATGAAATGGCCACATCACTTTATTGGTTTAAATAAATAACAATACATTTAATAACTTTAAAACTATATCAATAACGTTATTAACTTAAATAATAATTAATTAAATGAAATATACCAATTGCTTAGCCATGAAGGCGTTGATGGTGTACAAATTCGCTGGATAAGGAGGTGAAGCATTTATATAGAAGTCACATATACAGACAGGATATAAGTAGGGTAAACTGGATATACTGTAAGAAGGGGGTTGCAAGGTATAAAAATGATCCCACAATCCTGAAATTCTGATCTGTAAACAATAAATGAATGATTAATTTATTCATTATTTGCTCCTTCCTCCCCTTACTCTTTTGTAAGAAGAAGGGACAGGCTCTCCAATGTAAGCACTACACTGTTTACATTTGTGATCGGTCGTCACAGTAATTACATGGTACAGAGCCACTCAGATAAGTTCTGTACACTGTGTCTGTTAACTGGGCCACCATCAGGTTCACAGCTATTAGCAGGCACTACAGAAATAAGTGTTCACCACTTTTCTTTTCAAAAACGTTTGTTGTTACATACATGGCTAATAACATTTAGCATTTATTGTTAATTTAGGGAAGAAGTCACTAAAATGTTATGCTATATTCTGATACGTTGAGGCAGGAGATCTACCTCTCTAGCTTCTTCCTTTTTATTTATGTGCGCTGTACCAAAGAAAATTATGAGAAAAAGAAAAGGTGAAGACTATATATCGGGTAATACTTCGCCCGAGGATTTCGATGATTTTATTAATGCTGGAAAAACAAGCTACATAGGAAATAACTCTTCTGCTGTTATTTTGTTTAACCACTAGAGGTCCGCGCTGTTGACGTATTCTGTCAATTCTGAGGCGCCGGGGTCACGTCTTTGGACGTGATGTATTTGTAATTCCCCGCGCGCGCCACTGGGTGGCGCGCGGCGGGGAAAAACAGTCCCGTCGCATCACCGAGGATTTGATGCGTGTACCCGGCGGCCGCGATGTCCGTCAGGTACACGCGATCGGCGGTGACAGAGCAGGGACATGGAGCTCTGTGTGTAAACACAGAGCTCCATGTCCTGTCAGGGAAAGAGGAGAGCGATCTGTGTCCCTTGTACATAGGGACACAGCATCGGTCACCTCCCCCAATCACCCCCCTCCCCCCACACAGTTAGAACACACCCAGGCAATACATTTAACCCCTTCCTCACCCCCTAGTGTTAACCCCTTCAATGCCAGTCACATTTATACCGTAATTAGTGCATATTTATAGCACTGGTCGCTGTATAAATGTGAATGGCGCCAAAAATGTGTCAAAAGTGTCCGATGTGTCCGCCGCAATATCGCAGTCCCAATAAAAATCGCAGATCGCCGCCATTACTAGTAAAAAAAAAAATCTAAAAAAAAAAATCATAATTCTGTCCCCTATTTTGTAGACGCTATGGGGCAGATTCACAGACATTTTGCTTAGCGTAGCGTATCAGAAATACACTACACCGCCGTTTTTTACCTTGCTCTACGTGGAATTCAGGTAGATTTTCTACGGTAAACGACGGCGGCGTAGTGTATTTCTCCCGTCGCAATCCATCTGCGCGAGTAGGGGGCGTGAAACATTTAAATTAGGCGCGTTCCCGCGGCGATCGATCTGCGCATGCTCCGTTCGCAAATTTCCCGCCGTGCATTGCGCGAAATCACGTCGTGACGTCATTCGTTGTTTATGTAGCGTAGTTTACGGGCGATCCACGTCCCGACGAGTTACGTAAACAAAAAAAAAAATTAAATAAATTCGAAGCGGGAACGACGGCCATACTTAACATGGGCTACGTAACGTTAGAGCAGCAAAAAGCTGCTCTAACATTACGTACAAAAAAATAGACGAAAACGATTGCGACGACCGCTCGTATGTTCGTGAATCGCCGTAAAAAAACATTTGCATATCCCGACGCATCAAAACGACGCGAACTCCTCCCAGCGGCCGCAAATAGATGGCAGCGTAGATCCGAAGGCTTACGAAGACGTAAGCCTCTCGGATCGAAGCCCGAAGCCGCCGTATCATGGTTTGAGGATTCAAACTAGTGATACGGCGCGCGAAATTTGAAATTACTCCTGTCTAACACCAGTTAGACAGGCGTAATTGTTTTGTGAATCTGCCCCTATAACTTTTGCGCAAAGCAGTCACTTATTGTGTTTTTTTTTTTTTTTTTTTACAAAAATACGTAGAAGAATACGTATCGCTCTAAACTGAAAAAAAAATATATAAAAAAAAAAAAAAAAAAATTGGGATATTTATTATAGCAACAAGTAAAAAATATATATATATTTTTAAATTGTCGCTCTTTTTTTGTTTATAACGCAAAAAATAAAAACCGCACGGGCGATCAAATACCACCAAAAGAAAGCTCTATTTGTGGGAAAAAAAAGGACGCCAATTTTGTTTGGGAGCCAGGTCGCACGACCGCGCAATTGTCAGTTAAAGCGACGCAGTGCCGGAAGCTGAAATTTCGCCTGGGCACGAAGGGGGTTTATGTGCCCAGTAAGCAAGTGGTTAAATTGAGGGACTTTTAGCTGAAGTTAAACATTTTAAAGTGTCTACTATGAAATAACAGCTGGGACAGTCAGTGTTACTGATTTATTGCTTTTAGTATTGATTTAAGGATGTATTTTTATAGTGTGTCCCCCTATTACTGAAATACATTGATAAAGAAACTTTGTTAAGAAATGTACGCTGTTAAGTGCTTTACAACATAAACAAAGCTGTATTTGCCTACATATTATTTGAGTTTGGTGATATCTCTTGCAAATGGACCATATATATATATATATACATATATATATTGAAAGAATTTATTTGGAACAAATATTTACTGCAGCTTTTGTAAGTTTGAGAGCTCATTGAGTTCATCATAAATGAAAACCTTGTAAATCATTTGGCATACCTGAATGACGGGAAGACTTGCTAGGGTTGATATACTCACGAACTTGAAGGTTTTAAAACTAATGGCAAGGTCTTAAATTTACTGGTTGCACAATTCATTTTTATATTTGAGGCTAACTTGTTAATTGGCACAGGAACAAAAATAAAGGAATTTGAGGAGAAAGGAAACATTCAAACAGGGGTAGGCAACTTTGAAGGGTTGAAAACCTACCTGAAGAAGGATGCAGTGCAGAGATAATCTCGCAAAGGCTCCATTACAAATTAACATGCAGCAATGGGAGGACCACCAGACCAAAGGATAAAAAAGTCCAAATTTGTTTACTGATTTAAACTAAAACAACATCCAATGACATCTACATAATGCAGATTCCAGCAGCACAATGATGTTGTGGTTTTCTTGTGTTGTCTTAAAGTGGATGTAAACCCACTCTTATCCTTTCTAAACTACTGCCATAGTGTTGATCTATAAGGATATAGATGTCTCCTGCATGTATCCTTACCTGCCAAATGTCTCCCCTCTGTCTGTTATAAGAACTGAAAAACTGCAGATTCTGTGGGTGGTGGGTAAAAAATGTGTAGCGCTAAATAAAGAGATATATAAAAATAAATACAATACGTCAATGTGTTAAAAAGAACTTGGGTGAGTCTTTGAGTAAAATTGATATACACCAAGTGAAAATATGTCTAAATATAGACAGTATGAACTGTGTCCAATAAATGGTGAACAAAAGTGCTCTATGAAGGCAAGCGGTGTCCTGAAAGGTATCTTGCTTGGTGAAAGTGGAAAGGAAAGCCTGTCACCCCATTGAAAATGAAGGCTTACCAGAACATATGGACTCTACAAGTTGTATAAACTTTAGAGTCATGTGAGCTTTGAACCAGTCAACCTTGGTCAGGACCTCATCAGATTGCAGATAGCAAGATGTTCATCAACACTGTGGTTCAGTAGAAGCTCTGCTGTTCAAGGCTTGACACTCCGTGAGTAAGTGTGGGAACAATTGGAGAAGTATTGCACTTACATAAATTGAAGAAAAAAAGTGCTTGTAGTAGAATCGTGGCGATGGTAGAGTCTTCCTGACGCGTTTCGTGTGCAAACACGTTGTCAAAGGGTATTCATTTAACCTTTGACAACGGAGCATGCGCAGTTCGATCGCCGCGGGGACGCGCTTAATTGAAATGCTTCACGCCCCCTAATCGCGTATTTCGATTACGCGGCGAGAAATAGACTACGCCGCCGTAGCGTACGGGCAAAAATCTACCAGGATTCGGTGTAGAGCCTGGTAAAATACGGCAGCGTAGAGTATTTCGATTACGCAGCGCAATATTAAGTGTATGTGAATCTGGCCCACTGTCCATATTTAGACATATTTTCACTTGGTGTATATCAATTTTACTCAAAGACTCACCCAAGTTCTTTTTAACACATTGACGTATTGTATTTATTTTTATATATGTCTTTATTTAGCGCTACACATTTTTTACCCACTGTACATCTTTGCTTATCGTTTTCTATTAGCCGTGTTTAGCAGCTTACCACACACCATTCTAGCAGCGCGGTATTTACCCAACCTACAGATTCTGTGGGTGGATTTGTTGTCTGGAGCTCGGTGGGTGGAGTTGTGATGTCAGTAGACTCCCGCCCTCCTCTATACTCCCCTTGTCAACATGCATTTTTTCCTGTGTATTCCTTACACTAAATTCTGCTATGATCACCAACATCCAGTCAAAATCCAGAAAAGTAACCACATGACTTCAGAAAAGAAGTGGGGGTGGGAATTAAAAAATAATGCCTGTCTCCAGGCTAGTGCATGAGATATGTAAATAACCTTTCACTTATAGCAAGGGGGCGGAACGGACTAAGGTTTTTCTCTGTTAGTCCGTTTTATTTCACTGAACAATAAAAGAGGATTGCTTAGAGCTGGATTAACTCTGTGTGGCAAGACTGGACACAGATGATAGGAAATCTTCTACTGTACATTGTGACATCAAAAAAATTAATAAAAAATGTTCGGGTTTACATCCACTTTAAAGAAAACCCAGACTGAGAAAATATTTATAGGCTGCTATTGCTGAACCCTCCTTTTAAAAAGCTAGTTTTCTGCCTGTTATTTTGATCCAAATGCTTTAATGTTTGCTGAGTCACTGACCTGGAGCAAAAAGCTGCACACTTGTTACACCAACATTTCATATCCCTTGTATGTGCCTTCTGTACCATGTACTTGTAAGAACAAATATACAGTGATTTGAGAGCACCACCGTAACATGCCTCCATCCCTAATATATGCATACAAATTAAAATTCTGGTCATGGGACTTTAAATGAGGCATATCACAAAATAAAATTACAAAAATAAAAAATGTATTATAAAGTTTATTCAAAAATTCACTGTAGAAGCACATTTCATGTTATAGCACAAAATACAAGGTACAGAATAACAATTGGTTGATGAACATAATTAAAAGCTGACATATGGCGCATGATTATTATAATAAGATCATAAAAAAACAATACATGGTACAATAGAATGGCCAAATGCATGATAGATATAAAATGTAAGGATCTGTAGGCTGGATTTATATTCTGAGCTGAGTATCAGACTTCTGGCCTCTGTTATATTATTATTTTTTGTTACCCATATAGGAATTTTTACCCCTACACGTTTTTTATTTATTACTATTCATAGAGAATTTTGACAACATTATCCTGATGAGTGGACATGAGCCACGAAATGCGTAGTTACTATACATCAAGACTGATCCTTACATTTTATATCTATCTGCCAGGTCCATACATCAGTGTGTAAATATCTGACAAGCTGACTTTGGCTGTCGGATGCATGTAATGCATGTGCTGGATTACTTCCGCTCTCTCCAGTAACAGGCACTCCGCTTGCCTATATGCAGGCCAGTAATAGCCAGGTAGAGGGGAGGGAGCTGAGGGGACATGCGTCCAATTTCCTTTTTGTTGCTGACCCAGAAGAGACATATAAAAAGTGACTTCCAGGTTCCCCCTCCAGCATGGTAGTGAAAAAAGGTAATGCAGTGTTATCTGCACTGCATTACATTCTATGGAGATCCAGGGTTTTTAGCCCCCGGGTGTATCATTAAAGATAACTTGTCACAAACAAATGATCACATATGGGACTTTTTTCCTACGTAACGAAAAAAAAATAAAGTAAAATAAAATGTAAATTGTAAAAAACTTAAGTTATACCCAAGCACATAAAATCCATATGATTTTTTTTCTGAGGCCCCATCCCCATGTATATGCACGCATCAACATAAACGCACGCATCGAGGGCACCTACACATTAAAATGTTGATTTCAATACACATGTACTGCTGGACCTAAGCGCAGCCTTTGACACGGTAGATCACAAACTGCTACTGACTCGGCTGGCTGAGGTAGCCGGAGTCACAGAGGGTGATTTACCATGGTTTTCCTCCTTTTTGGGAAGCCGATCTCAAACGGTGAAGTTGGGACCGTTCACTTCTGGAAAACGCACTGTGTCGTGTGGAGTCCCCCAAGGCTCACCTCTGTCACTGGTCTTCTTCAACATCTATCTTCGACCTCTCTTTGAAGTCATCAGCAGTCAACAACTACTTTATCACTCATATGCAGACGACACACAACTGTATTTTCGCATCTGCAATAGAAAGGATCATCATCTCAGCTTAGAGAATTGTCTCTCTTCAATAGATAAGTGGATGACTAGGAGTTATCTTAAACTCAACAATTCCAAAACAGAACTTCTTCTCTTTCATGCCAGTCGCAAGAGTCAACTGGCAACAACCTGGACACCTCCACCCATACTGGGCCAGATCATCACCCCTAGCGCCAAAGTCAAAAGTCTCGGGATCATTTTTGACACCCACATGACAATGGACGCACAAATAGGGTCAGTAGTCAGCGGATCTCACCATCTGCTGCGCCTACTACGCAGGCTTATTCCATTCATTCCCAAAGAAGACGTACCAGTCGTGGTGGGAACAATTGTGAACTCCAGACTGGACTATGCAAATGCCCTCTACCTCGGACTCCTAAGGTACCAAATCGCACGTCTGCAAGTCGTACAAAATACGGCCGCCAGACTGGTGACTGGGAAAAAACCCTGGGAATCAATCTCACCGTCGCTGAGATCCCTTCACTGGTTGCCAGTAAAAGACAGAATTGCTTTTAAAGCTCTCTGTCTGACTCATAAATGCATCCATGGAAAAGCCCCGCAATATCTTTGCGATAAAATAGAAGCCCACAATCCCAATCGCGCTCTGCGATCCAGCGACCAAAATTTGGTCAAAGTACCCAAAGCCAGATTCAAGTCCAAAGGAGAAAGAAGGTTTGCGGTCCAAGGTCCCAGACTTTGGAACGCTTTACCAACCAGCATTCGGTTGGAGGAAAACCACCTGACCTTCAGAAGACAGATTAAAACTCTGCTCTTTTGATGTCAAGAAAGACTGAAACAACAAGCGCCCAGAGGCGATTTGGTTCGCATGTGCCGCGCTATATGAGTTTCTCATTCATTCATTCATGTTACATATCACTGCACGCACTAGAGTGAGAGCAATAATTCTGGCACCAATCCTCCTCCATAACGCTAAACAGATAACCTATAGGGGGCATAAGTGTCACCTATTGAAAATAAAGGGTACTGAAGTTTGTTTCCATTTTCCCAAGTGCACACAAATTTAAGGTTTGACATGCTGGGTATCTATTTACTTGGTGAAACCTCATATTTTATATTTTACTAAAGATTGGGTACATTATTGCATTTGTGTGCCCTAAAATTTGCTTATTAGCTGTATTTTTACTGCCTTTTCTAGACCTTTTGCGATAATACATTGTGACATAAAAAATTTGAACTACCACTGTTTTGTTCTCTAGGGTGTCTGCTTTCATATATGTTCTGGGGCTTTATGCAATCTTCAGGCGTAAAATTATTGTTTACACATCGGGAGCGAAGCGGTTAATGCAGAGAATACTAATTACACTAAGGCAAATAAAAACGACCTTTAGCCTTTTAAACCATTTTAACATTCACATAACTTTCACATCTGTGTACTGATTTTAGCTAGCAAGTTAGAGCTTTTGCCTGCCTCATCCTTCATCTCATGCCTTGCTATTGGTCAGTGAGGTTGCCTATTACACGATGTAGGGATGGGTCAAACTATCCAAGTTTACACTACGTAAGGATGGGTCTAATTATCCAAGTTTACACTACAAAAGGATGGGTCAAACTATCCAAGTTTACACCAAGTAAAGATGGGTCAAAATATCTAAGTTTACACCACGTAAGGATAGGTCAAACTATCCAAGTTTACACCACGTAAGGATGGGTCAAACTATCCAAGTTTACACCACGTAAGGATGGGTCAAACTATTCAAGTTTACACCACGTAAGGATGGGTCAAACTATCCAAGTTTACACTAATTAAGGATGGGTCGAACTATCCAAGTTTACACCACGTAAGGATGGGTCAAACTATCCAAGTTTACACCACAGAAGGATGGGTCAAACTATCCAAGTTTACACCAAGTAAGGATGGGTCAAACTATTCAAGTTTACACCACGTAAGGATGGGTCAAACTATCCAAGTTTACACCACGTAAGGATGGGTCAAGCTATTCAAGTTTACACCAAGTAAGGATGGGTCAAACTATCCAAGTTTACACCACGTAAGGATGGGTCAAACTATCCAAGTTTACACCACAGAAGGATGGGTCAAACTATCCAAGTTTACACCATGTTAGGATGGGTCAAACTATCCAAGTTTACACCAAGTAAGGATGGGTCAAACTATCCAAGTTTACACCACGTAAGCATGGGTCAAACTATCCAAGTTTACACTACGTAAGGATAAGTCAAACTATCCAAGTTTACACCAAGTAAGGATGGGTCAAACTATCCAAGTTTACACCACTCAAGCATGGGTCAAACTATCCAAGTTTACACCACGTAAGGATGGGTCAAACTATGCAAGTTTAAACCATGGGGGGAATCAATTTCTGCTTAAAATCCACAAAACCTATACTTAGCAGCAAATCTCATTAAAATATGCCAATCTTGATTTTAAATTCTGACCATGTTTAAGACTAAAGGCATGCTATTGTCAAAAAGGTCATGATGAGTTAGGCACTTCTACAGTGTAAGCAGCAACCACAACTACAATCTAAAAGCTATAGGAAATGCTAGTCTAATGAAACTAACACTTTAAACTTTGTACAAAATGGTCAGTGGCAAAACAGCATAGTTTGTGAGCTTCTTTTTTTTACAGTATCACACACCATTGTCTTAAGTGTTTAATAAAATGTCAAAAATCAGTGCACGATAACATTTCAGGACCACATTGCCAGAATCCCCTCCCATCCCTATATCTCCACTGATTCACAAAATATTTACCCCACAAACCTCAGATATGGCTTTCATTGGGATAGTGTTCAATCACTTGAATGTGCAATAAATACTAATAGACAATGCAGGCTTTATCCCGTAATACAAATTAGAGTATATTATTTGAGAGACAATAGCCACAAATGTTGATCAGTAGCTGGACAGAGATGCAGATGTTATGTTAACGTAAATATTAAAATGTAATATTTGAGATAAAACCCACACATATTGTGCAGTCTCAGGTCAGTTCCTGGTGGCAGTGGGCATCAGCTGTAATTTGAAGCTAAAAAAATAAAAAAGCTGCAGTATGATCACCCCAAGTTCACTCCACTGGTCTGAGCCCCACTTTGCCCAAGCTCTATGTGCTGTTACCCCACCCCCACCCCATATAATCTAGTGGAAATGTAATGCCATGGGTTGTCTGAGTGGCAAATTCCCATCTGCAATTCTTTTTCCTTATGGCAGGGATGGCCATGTAAACTGCGTAAAAATAAACACAGCTGGTAATGGGGTCTTTGCGAAATCACACTGTGTTATTGCCTACAACTGTTTATTTGATGGTGTAAATTAGTGTGTGTTTTCCTTGAGTATTTATTAAGTAAACTCACTCTCTTTGATTTAAATATACCACTGTGTGAGTGTATTCTTCTAGTCTGGAGGGGCCATCCACTATTCAGGTAATACTATCATTATACTGTCATTGAATATTGTATGCCTGTCATTGTGCCTCCGCCCAGGTGGGGTCACAATACATTCCCCAGACTTCTGGTGTGTCAAGGGAGGGTTCAAGCAAGTTAATAGGGGTTTGTTAAATCAAAAGAGAGTAGATCCCAAAACAATCCAGCGGCTCCTTCGGAGGTAGCGCTACACTTACCTTAGAACGATGCCCTGGATTGGCGCCGGCCCTCCGAGTACAGCATGGACACCTTCCACCAGAATTTCTTCCGGGTTCGCGGCTCTGGCGCTGTGATTAGCCGGAGCCATGATGCCGGTCATGGCATAGCTCTTAAAGAAGCTGCGTCAGCAGCCCGTTTCTTCAGTGCGCATGCGGCGATGACGTCGGCAGCAGTGCTTATACTGAATATCTTCTAAACTGTGTTTAGAGTTTAGAAGATATTCAAGGTACCTACGGGTAAGCCTTGTTATAGGCTTACCTGTAGGTAAAAGTGGTGTAACAGGGTTTACAACCACTTTAATACTGTCCCTTTCCAGGCAAGGTTAGCAAGGCTAGAGCTAATTCAACACTTGGATTTTGAATGAACGGTCAACAACAATTGCTTGGGGCGCTCTAATTACCCAAATCTAAAAAATTATCATTTAAAATAAAAAGGGAAATGACCCTAATGAATAGAAACATTGGCAATTAAAGAGCTAACTGTCAATCAGCTTTTGCAGACCAAATTGGCCAATCACCACCCTCCACGCCAAGACCGAACACACCATAGGGGTCTTCTCCAATTTAGCCATAATCATCTAGGTCACAGGGCAATGACTTAATTGTTTTAAGACACTATGGGCCAGATTCAGGTAGATGAGAGCATCTTTGCTCCAGAGTAACGCTTCTCATTTACGTTACTCTGAAGACCCTTTCAGCGCAAGTCCTGTAATTCACATAGCAGTTGCGCGTAAACTTGCGCCAGAGTAACGATAATGCGCTGGCGTAACCCGACGCAAGTGGAAGTGGGTGTGATCATATGTAAATGATGGGCGGAGCCCAGCGCAGAGGCTTACGTTCAGCGCATCAACCACGGAGCATGCGCAGTGAGTGCGGCTCCACTCGCCCCCTTTGTGCGCATGCTCACAACTTCCGTCGGCACCACTTCACGGGAAACGTCAGCGCAATGCCTTCCGTTGGGCGTTTAAATGCGCCCGTAGAAGCGCCATTTCGGCACTAAAGTATATCCTGCTCCCCCTCCCCGCAGTGATGTTACTTTTGTTTTGAGATGGCTGCTCCCGTTCCCCGCAAACACACAGGAGAAAGCTGAACTTTAATGGCCAGGAGCTGTCAGCCGTCATCTCGGCTATGGAGACCTATGATGTCTTCCTCCATGGCTGTAAAATTTGACAGACAAGCATGGACAGAGGTGTTGTCCTGCAAGTGGGGGTGCTCAGCTAGCTCTTATCGTCGGTAACGCTGCTGTAGCTGCTCTCCTGCTGACCTGTGGCCATCTGGAGTAAAGATAAAGCAGCCTTTTGTAGAAATAACTTTGCGCCGGACGGACGAGATACGCGCGGCGCATGTAGCCAGCGTATGGTGCTAATCCGTTCGTGAATTGTGAAAAATCCCTCATTTGCATATTTGCAGGGGAAATCAATAGGCGCGACTGATGCGCCCAACGAAATTAAGCGCTGACGATACTCTGGCGTCGGAACGTTCCGCCAGTCGCAAATGACCCGTTATTGGGCGCATCTAGTTTGGTGGGTACGGGCACATAGAAACGACGGCGCATCATCACAGTTACGCGGCGCATATCGAAATACTCCAGCGCAAGTGTTCCTGAATCTGGCCCTATTGATCCAAGTCCCATTTTTTTTTGGGACAATACCCCTTATCACAATGTAGAGGGCAGGTCTTCTGCATCTACGATGCATGTAAACAACGTGTTGGTATGGTGAGAGAGTGGGATGAGTTTCGAAAGCTGAAAAAGAAAAAAAAACTGTGTAACCTGATTCTGGTGATTTATGAACAAGGAGTTCACTATTGCTTTGCATTGGCAGGACTGGTCTGGGGGCGGGGATTTAGGATTTAGCATTAGAATACAGTCTACAAGCACCTGAGTTGAAATACATGTTGCTCAGCATCCGATCGTGGAGTGGACATGTGGGCAATTTCCAAACCTCCTTTGGATCTGTGTGGGCTCAGATAACACACACAGGATATATATACAGCTGAGACTGCTGTTGTCTGTCCCGGAGCACAGTCTATGGTAAGCGGATCTGAGTTTAATCTACAAAAGTTATGGCTGGAATTCTTCTAATCTGTATATCTGAGTAAGCAAACTGGGGTCTACCTTTAACCCAACTTTTATGTTTTTACTTTAACTAGCAAAAGCAGGATTTTAGCTAATAATTGTCCTGTTGTAATGCAGTTTATATATTAAACAGTGTTGTTGTGTTAAAGGTTTTACTACCGTTTAGGAATAGGGTTTGTCATCTGGAAACCCTTTTTGTAAAAAAAATCTGAAATTCCAAAAGAAAATTGTTAATTTGGAAATATTTTATGCAGAAACATTTTCTTCTAAAGCGACTACTAAATGTTCTTCCAACAGATGTGTCGGGGTCAGGCTTTAATGTAAAAGAATCATGTATTGGACAAACGCTTTGCATTGCAGCAAGGTCTCTTTTTCAAATAGACCATTAATAACAGATTCTGTACTTTAATTATAATATATCAATGAGCATGATATTTTGTGCAATGTCATCATTTTCTGTGGTGCTGAGTTCTCATTCATTCATGCTCTTTTACTGTTGAGTGCATATGAGATGAACTGTAAATAAGGCGTAAAAAAATCATTGATTTTCCACTTCTGGTTACTCAGCACAAATTTAAATCTAAATGATTTTCCTCTGCACAGAATATTACCTTTAACTGACTGTTTATAAGTACACATAGGCTATTTGGTAAGGGAGATTGATGTGCAAAGTTTTTTGCCAACGAGCAAAAAATGTATTTAGTTATTTTTGAGATGTTATCATGCAAAAACCTCTTTGGAGGGTAAGTAATACACACGATCACTTTTTGTGATGAAAAAAAACAACGTTTTCAAAAACGTCATTTAAAATGATCGTGTGTGGGCAAAACGTTGTTTTATGTCTTCAAAAAAACGACCAAAAAAATTCGAACATGCTTGAATTCTTTGTGTCGTTTTTCAAAATGTCATTTTTTTGTGTCATAAAAAGTGATCGTGTGTGGGCAAAACGACGTTGAAAACGACGTTTTTAAACCCGCACATGCTCAGAAGCAAGTTATGAGACGGAGCTTCAATGGAACAGAGTGCCGTCGAACGTGGTGTACGTCACCGTGCTTTGCTAGAGCATTTTGGAAAAACGATGGTGTGTACGCAACGTCGTTTTGGAAAATGACTTTTGAAAAACGTTGTTTTGTTTCGTCACAAAAAGTGATCGTGTGTACGCGGCATGAAGAATTATCACTCCTATTGTCATCTGGTATGGTAATCGGTATCTGGTATGGGTGGCTGGCACCTCCATGGAGGCTTGATTAAATTTATTATAGCACTGCATAAAATGTATATATATAATAAGATGAATGAAATATGAATGAGACCAGTATTAAAATAAATTAGAATGTTAACATGTCACAACACAATCTTCTGCATTTCTTCATTTATTTCATATTTGCAGTCTGAACTTTTTGTTTACCCATGCTAACAGCTAGCTTAGACGATCTCCCCGCATTATCTGGAAACATATTTGCAATGTTGATCTTTATGTTCCCAACTGTGGAGGGCAGGTCAGGTAATAGCCTCCGGCCTGGGAGAAGCTAGGTCTATTATAAGGAACCAGCGTTCATGACTGTTCATGATGAGCAGACACATTTTTTCTCACCTTTCTTCATGTTCTAAACTGGGATACGGACGCCTGACAACACATAAATTGGTTCGCTTTTTGATTTATTTATGCCCTATACACACAATCGGAATTTCCGATGGGATAAAAACCGATGGCATTTTCCATCGGAATTCCGTTCAAGCTTTCTTGCATACACATTGTCCGACCAAATTCCGACCGTTCAAAATGCGTGACGTAAAACACTACGACGAGCCGAGAAAAATTAAGTTTAATGCTTCCGAGCATGCGTCAACTTGATTCTGAGCATGCGTGTTTTTTTTCTTCGTCGGAGTTCCACACAGACGATCAGAATTTCCGACAGGAAAAAAAAAAACATGTTCTATTTCTAAACTCCAACGAAAAAAAGTCCGATGGAGCCCACACACGGTCGGAATATCCGATGAAAAAATTCCATCTGACTTTTTTCATCGGAAATTCCGATCATGTGTACAAGGCATTAGGCCCCATACACACTATGGGCTAGATTCAGGTAGATGGGCGCATCTTTATTCTTGAGTAACGTTTCTCATTTACTTTACTCCGCCGAAACTTTAGGAGAAAGTACTGTATTCACAAAGCACTTGCTCCTAAAGTTGCGGCGGCGTAGCGAAAATGGGCCGGCGGAATTCAAATTGGGCGAGTAGGGGGCGTGTAGTATTTAAACTAGGCGCGATCCCGCGGCGAACGCACTGCGCATGCGCCGGCTGTCAATGTATCCCAGTGCGCATGCTCCACATTAGGACGGTGTTTTCTACGTGAAAGTCAATGACGTCAATCCCCATTCACGGACGAGTTATGCAAACGACGTGAAACTTTTTCAATTCGACGCGGTCACGACGGCCATACTTAACATAGGATACGCGTGTTTTTTGTTGCTTTATCTTTACGCCGGGAAACCCCTTATGCTTATGGAAACGTCGTAAAGTGACTGTGTCGGGCCCGCGTACGATCGTGAATTGGCGTATCTCGCTGATTTACATATTCTCAGCGTAAATCAGAGGGAACGCCCCTAGCGGCCATTTTAAAATTGCAATTCCGATACGACGGCGAAATACAATTACGCCGCTCGTATCTGAACTCAATCCCGGCGTATCTTGTTTTCTGAATACAGAAAACAGATACGACGGCGTAGGTTAGAAGTTACGCGGCTTATCTACAGATAAGCCGCGTAACTTCTACCTGAATCTGGCCCTATCAGTTTTCCTGATGGTTTTCTCTTCAGATTTACCAAAACCATCTAATATGAGGTCAAACCTCAAGAGTTTCAATTTGTATGCAATCAGGCAGGCCCTTGCACTACATGGTTTTGGTAAACCTGATGAGAAAACCTTCAGGAAAACTGATAGTGTTTATGGGGCTTCAGTCTGTTTTCGCATATACAAATGGGATGGAAGCTTGCAAACAGGAAAATTAAAGATAAAATAAAAAATTTACTCCACCACTAATGACATCAACTTCCTTCCCAGCAGGGAAAGAAAATGAAAGAACAAGGGGAATCTCGCGCCAAAATACAATGAGGGGGGGGGAAGAAATAATAATAGTGTAAACTAAAAGCTGCTCCCTAAATAATACAGAAACCTGGATTATAAGTGTGAACAAGTGAAGAAAAAAGGGAAAGAAAATAATTAAATAAAATGAAATGTAACAATCATAAACATTAACTAGTTAACTTTGCAGAAACAAAATCTTAATCCAGCGATCCAAATGCAACGCAGATTGTTGCTGTCAAGTGTCAGTATTTAGCTTTTTGTTGGAATATTTGCTCAGTGCTAATAGAAATAAATAAAACTGGAGAAAACAGTAAATGGCAGCTATAAGGCCAGCCATACGCGGTTCGAATCTCGACTGGTTCAGCAGGAACCGGCCAAGATTCGAACCGTTAATGGGCATGCTAAATGTACAAAGTTGATCAAATGATCAACTTAGGTACAACCAGCCTGTCGGATTCGCTTGTAATAATCACT
Organism: Rana kukunoris; assembly: GCA_029574335.1. NCBI lineage: Eukaryota > Metazoa > Chordata > Amphibia > Anura > Ranidae > Rana > Rana kukunoris. The sequence goes on along the minus strand of CM056056.1, from coordinate 89,861,715 downwards.
TTCATCTTCCAGCGGGGATGGCTTTCCCTGCCCCCCCCCCCCCCCGACCCGGAGAAGACAATGGCTGATTACCATGTCAGCACTGCCTGTGTTGATGGGCTAAACATACAAATTTCTTTCCTGCAACTAGGGTTGCCACATCATCCCCTTGAGGCCGAGTTCACACTGGTCCGACAAATGCTCCGACACTGGGAGCTCATGTCGCATGACGTGTGAAAATCAATGTTTCCCTATGAGAGCCGTCTTAACTGGTCCTACACAGGTCGGTCCGACTTTGAAAATGCTCCCTGTACTACTTTGGTCCGACAATGATCCTACTATAGCCCATTGAATATCACTGAAGTCGGATCAAAGTAGGAGCGTTGTCCTTACCATCCGACTTTTGACATCCGACATGTGATTACAGCAGCAGTAAAATGAATTTATCTCACTTTGGGAATGTTTTGATTGGTTAAAGAACAAGTCAGACTAATACAAAGTCGGATCAAAGTAGTATCCTGTTCATGAAAGTCAGATGGATGTAGGACCAATGTAGGACTAATGTGGCAGAGCAAAGTTGTACTGCTGTGTAGTATAGTGTGAACCCAGCCTATCCAGGACACATTATTTACACAGGTTCTGAGGCTGATTTAGCAGATAAGGCACCAAGTGAGTTTAATTACCACATAATCAGCCACAGAACCTGTGTTAACCACTTTAGACCCGCACTATTGACAGAATACGTCAACAGCGCGGACCTGAGGTGCCAACTAGACGTCTTTGGACGTGATTATTACTGCATTACCTGCGCGCGCCACTGGGTGGCGCGGCGGGTAAACACTGTCCCGCCGCATCGCTGGGGATCCGATGCATGTATCTGGCGGCCACGATGTCCGTCGGGTACATTCGATCGGCAGTTAGAACAGTTAGAACACACCCAGGATACACATTTAACCCCTTCCTCACCCCCTAGTGTTAACCCCTTCCTTGCCAGTCACATTTATACAGTAATTAGTGGATTTTTATAGCACTGATCGCTGTATAAATGTGAATGGTCCCAAATTTGTGTCAAAAGTGTCCGATATGTCCGCCGTAATATCGCAGTCCCAATAAAAATCGCAGATCGCCGCTATTCCTAGTAAAAAATAATAATAATAAAAAAAAATCATAATTCTGTTCCCCATTTTGTAGGTGCTATATCTTTTGCGCAAAACAGTCGCTTGTTGCGATTTTTTTTTTTTTACAAAAATACGTCGAAAAATACGTATCGGCCTTAACTGTGAAAAAAAAATAGTTTTAAAAAAAAAAAAAATGGGATATTTATTATAGCAACAAGTAAAAAATATATATATATTTTTTAAATTGTCGCTCTTTTTTTGTTTATAGCGCAAAAAATAAAAACCGCAGAGGTGATCAAATACCACCAAAATAAAGCTCTATTTGTGGGGAAAAAAAGGATGTCAATTTTGTTAGGGAGCCACGTCGCACGACCGCGCAAATGTCAGTTAAAGCGACGCAGTGCCGATAGCTAAAATTTCGCCTGGGAACGAAGGGGGTTTATGTGCCCAGTAAGCAAGTGGTTAAATAATGTGTGTCCTGGATTAAAGAGATGATATGGCAACCCTACCTGCAACCAGGGCCGTTTGAAGGAATTTGGGGATCCTAGGCAAAATGGACATGGAGGCGCCCCCAACAAACCCCCCCCCCCCCCCCATATAATGGATAAGGAATAAACATCTTGTACAGTGAACAGTTCATGGGGAGAGCAAAAAATAAAGATTTACCATAGAAACAATTACCATAGCTTTATTTCCATTTTCTTTCTTTACCATCCCATTTCCATCTTATTGCTTCTTTTTTGAATCAACAGGTAATATTTATTAAAGTTTTTTGCAAAAATTTACAAAGCAGAGAAAAGGCTCTACAGTAGAGTAATTTCTCTGCTTTGTAAATTTTTACAAAAAGTTTTTAATTAATTCTACCTGATTAAAAAAAGAAGCAATAAGATGGAAATGGGATGGTAAAGAAAGAAAATGGAAATAAAGCTATGGTAATTGTTTTGTTTATACATATCATCCAGGTAGGGTTATGGTCAGAAAGCTACCATATTTTGCATACTAAATGGGTCTTGATGACTGCCTCCCCCCCTTACTCCCCCTCCCCGTGTTCTTTTAAACCCCCCTCCCTACCGCGTACCGCGCGTCTGGAGATTTAGTTTGCTGTTCCCGGGTGGCCGGACTGAAAGGAAGTGAGCGCTCAGATTGAAAATTCACACATTTCAGCAGGAACCTGTCGATCTATCAATCGACTTCCGTACTACCAGCCTGTCAGGTTTTTTTTTGTGTGTAATTACTGTTCCCCGGATTAGGTGAACAAATGTAAACCTTGGATCAAAATGCTACCTTCTTAAAAGCAAAGTTGATTCTTTCTTTCCATGTATTATGGATTACCTCAACCATCATTATTTAGGCCTCTGTGGTTGACACCCGGTTCTCACCCTGTCTGTATTCATGGATCTTGTAACAGGTCAAACTGGTCAAATAAAATTCAGTCATTATATTGTGTTGATTCTTTTTATAGTTACAAAATAATTTTTGCACAAAATTCCTGTTCATTTTCAAAATTATGAAAATTATAAAAAATAACATTTATTTTGCCCATTATAACATCAAGGGCAATGGAAAGCATTTCTTGACAGTAAACAGATTAGAAATGGTTGCTTTTTATTTATCCTGGGTTGCCATGGGTTTCCATAGGGGTAGAGATGGGTGCTGAGATATACTTTAAAGTGCATGCAGATCATTTGTGGTGTCAGACATCTTTCTTCTTCATCTTCAGTCCATGTAACGCATCAGGGTGACTATATATTTGTTTAGGCGCCATCATCCTTATACATTAAGCACTGTACTCCAGGCAGTCCAACAATACAGCCAGATATATGCAAAACTCAGAATAGTTTTTTTAATACAAAATCCCTAAAATAGGGTAAAATCATAGGCTGGCATTGTAAAATGGGACAATCCCACACGTGCTACCATATTTATGTGGATCTAAGAATAAAGCCCCATACACACTATCAGTTTTCCTAATGGTTTTCTCATCAGGTTTACCAAAACCATGTAGTACAAGGGCCGGCCTGATTGCATACAAATTGAAACTCTTGAGGTTTGAACTCATATTAGATGGTTTTGGTAAACCTGAAGAGAAAACCGTCAGGAAAACTGATAGTGTGTATGGGGCTTTACTTTGTCATGTGTGGGATAATGGAGACAATACCGGTGATATCATATGATATAACATGTCAGCCTATGATTTTATCTTATTTTTTAGATATGGGTAGTGGGAAACCTACACTGCTAGTTACATCTCTGTGAAAGTTCCACTTCCACTAGACCAGTGGTCTCCAAACTGCGGCCCTTTGCTTGCTTTTATCCAGCACTCGGGGTGCTTTTTTATTCACTGACACCAATGAAGGGCACAATTCCTCCCAATTATATCAACGATGGGGTACAATTCCTACCAATGACATGAACAATAGATCACAGTTCCTCCCATTGACACCAGCAATGGGGCCCAATGACACAAATGATGGGGCACAATTCTGTCCAATGACACCAACAATTGGGGCCCAATGACACCAATGATGAGGCACAGTCCCTTATAATGACACCAACAGTGGGGCCCAATGACACAAATGATGGGCCACCGTTCCTCCCATTGACGCCAACAACGGGCCCAATGACACCAACGATGGGGCACAATTCCATCCAATGACACCAACAATTAGGGGCCCAATGACACCAATGATGGGGCACAGTTTTCTCACTGATACCAACAATGGGGCCCAATGACACCAATGATGGGGCACAGTTCCTCCCATTGACCCCAACAACGGAGCCCAATGACATTAATGATGGGACACAATTCCTCCCAATGACACCAACAAAGGGGCACAATTCCTGCCAATGACACTAAAAATGGGGCAAAATTCCTTCCAATAACACCAATGATGGTGTTTCCTCCCACTGATGCTAGTGATGGGGCACATCTCCTCCCACTGACACAAATGATGGGGAATTGTTTACTCCCACTAACGCTGGGACATTTTGTACTCCCGATGGCCGCGTTGTGGCCCCCTAAAGACAGTAAACCGGCCCTTGGTTTAGAACGTTTGGAGACCCCTGCACTAGACAGTGGCATAATCCTAGCCACTGACACCAACAATAAGGCATTATTCATTCTACTGACACCAACGATGTGACATAATTCCTTCCACTGACAAAAAAAGGGGGGGCACTATTTCTCCCGCTAACACGGACTATTTCTCCCCCTAATACAGTACCAAAGATCGGGCATTGTTTACTCCCACTGGACACAGTCCAGCCCCCCTTAAGTCGAAAGGACAGTAAACTGGCCCTTTTTTTAGAAAGTTTGGAGACCCCTGCTCTATAGTAACCAGCTTGAAAGTCTAAAGATCCACTGCTTATGGAAAATCAGCTAAGGATAATTGCTAATTCATCAGTTTTGATTTAGAAAAATCGCTAGATTTAGATTTGTCCGGTTTGCAGTGGATCACACACTATAAAAATGCAAACAGAATGAATGATTCTGTTGCAGATGGGACAATGGAATGAAAAAAATTTGCAATTCTCAGATCTGGTGTGTTGCTTATGTGCTCACTGTGCATATTCAGGATTCCATTAAGCCATGTTAGAATTTATTTTAAATACATATATACACAAACCAGGATGAACAGTGGCCATAAAAAGTGTAATACATTTTAAAGAAACTATAAAAATTGTTATTTGTCTGCTTCTTTAGCAACAAGTATAATGCTGATCAAATCTAAACTAGCAATAAAATCTGTTATTTTTAGATAACCATATTAAGGACTACATTGGTCAATTAAAAAGATCTTTGATGTCAGGGGTTAGTTATCTTAGAGTAAAATATTGCTTATTGCTCAAGGAATCTCTAGCAACCACTGGAGGAACCTTAGGGCTTCACAAAACTTTGGTTGCTAAGGGGCTGATCTATTCTGTCTCTCACAGGAGGTACTACCTTTGATTGACAGCCTGATGAGAAGTCCCCTTAGTGCAGCCATGTCACATGTTATCAATGGCCGTACTTCCTACCAGGTGAATACACACAGCCCACCAATGCTAGAAATAACGGGGGATTTCCATACTAGGCTTGCAGACAAGGAATACCTGCTAGGGAATGCAGCCCTGTTCCAATCCACCCAAAACAAAAACAAATATTTTGGCTGGGTATGACTTTTAGCATCTAAGGCAAATTGTTTTTGGAAAATTTAATGAGGTTGTAAACCTCGGGGGGGGGAAAAAAAAACCTACAAGACAAAGGCATAATGATCTTATTATAAAATACTTACCTCAGAACGATGCCCTGAATCTGAGTCGGCACTCTGAGTACATCTTCCACCAGAGTTACTTCCGAGTTCACGGTCCTGACCAATCATGCACGCGGGAGCCTTTGGTCGTGGCACGGCTACCGAGTTTACAGAGTTTACAACCACTGTAAGCTGAAATCACAATCGAAAAGGTTCATGGGTTAGAAGCAAACACAACTACATTTTTTGTACAGCTGAGATCTGGAATGCCAGACAATGACATATAATAATTAAGTCAACAAACAGCCACAAAGCTTCCAGCCAGCGGCAGTCTGCATTTTGTCGTGAGATCACAACAAGCAGAAAAGTCAAACAACTGGTATGAGAGCTTTTGTGCGGAAAAAATCGAACCACACCCTCATATCTGACTGTCAAACTTATGATTTATACAGTGATAAAGTGACCTGTGTTGTGTCCTTTCACACTGGGCTTCCCAGTGTACCTCAACTCAACACTGTTTTTACAGTGAGGGGCTGGGGTAAGCATTTATGACCGATAGGGTCTCTTCTGTTAAATAAACTCTACCTGTCAGCAATTTTTTTTTAACAGTTTGAGTTTAATACTACTTTAAAGAGTATGTAAAGCCAAAACATTTTACTTGGAAATCAAGGAAACGGTCAGGGTTTTATTGCAGACTGGGTGATTTATCCTCTCACTTTGTCCTAGTGTCCACTGTCAATTAAGGAAATGATTCCGGATGTCTGCACTTCCAAAAAATCCTTTTATTGAAGCCTCATATGATAAGTGGTTGTCAGATGGAGCAGTGGACAAAAAGGTAGACGCCTTTCGTGCAAATGTTAAGTTTAAAAGCGTCTACCTCTTTGTTTTCTGCTCCATCTGTCAACCACTTGTTATATGAAGCTTCAATAAAATGATTTTGGGAAGTGCAGCCGTCCGGAATCATTTCCTTATGTTACACAGCATGCGAGCTGCTGACTAGTGAGTGTGCGGATTAACCATAGACTCACTCACCTTTTCTTGTTTCATTGTCCACTGTCACTACCACAGAAAATGGTGGGAAATCCATTTTGTGTCTGTCACTGGACCATGAGGTAAAGGCAAATGTTCCAATGGGGACACCTGTTCCAGTGACAAATATTAACAAGGGATTTCCCCTAACTTTGGAGGATTTTCTCTCCTTCCTTGATGTGCCAGTAAAACAAAAGTGGGGGGAAATATCTTTGGCTATAGATAAATCTTAACTTAATGAACCAGATACATTTTTGTGAAAATCTGTGAGATCTACTCTGATTTAATCACCAATTCACTGATGCATTTAATCAGCCAGAGCTGCAGATTTTCTATGGATGGCGATAGACAGGGCCGTTTGAAGGAATTTGGGAGCCTCAAGCAAAATGGACATGGATGCACGCCAACCCCCACCCCCCTACACGCACAGTCCCCCTATGTTCTTTTTACACCCCCCCAGGCCCCTCCTCCCTACCGGGTCCGTACCGCGCGACAGGAGATTCAGTTTCCTGTTCCTGGCCACACTGAAAGGAAGTGAGCACGGGGTCCGGACTGACAGGAGGAAGGAAGAAAAGCGCGGAAAGGGCCCTGCTTGGGGCCCCATTACAGCTTGGGGCCCCAAGCAATTGCTTGGTTTGCCTGCCTTGTAGCAACAGGCCTGGCGATAGATAGACAGATACTTCCATGACAATGATGGGTAGGGGGTATCAATTCAGCTTCTAAGCCTTAGCATGTGATGTCATACTTTCCTGTTGGTAAAATTGGTGCACATGTGATGTGATTTGAAGGATCCAGATGGCTCACTGGGAGTTTCTCCAGCATGTTGGAAAATGTTTATGTGCAATAATGATCAGCTATGGGATGCACAAGAATGCACTCTTTCCAGTAGCCCACTTAAAATTAGATAATTGCCATACTCAAAATACGTCTAATATTAAATAACCTATTTGAAAAGACTCAGATAAAAGTTGTCAAGGGACAAGACACCGCTTGCAGTGAAGTTTAACAGGTTTTGCCTTGTAACATATTCCTTAAAGTGGTTCCAAAGTCCAAACATTTTTTAGCTTAAGGCATTCCTTGCATTAAAGTAAAAAATGTTTAGCAAACAGCATGCCTCCCCACCCCACCTTTTATTTTATTTTTTTAAATCAGAAAAATACAAGCACAATAAAATACAAAATACATTGCACCAAACGTACATAAAAAGAAAAAACATTGCTATGTATGCATAAAATACAGGGATACAAAGTGCATAAAGAACAACGCATTGGCACCAAAAATGATACATTGACACATCATAACAAAGAATGGACTAACCATAACAAAATTTCCCTTGTGCTGAACCGGTCAGAAAACCCCCGCCAATCCAGCACAACAAGGAGAACCAAAGGGCCAACGGGCCACTTAGTAAACAACAACATCTAAAAATGATACATTCAGTCGAACCTACCCCCTCCATAAACAAATGACCCATACACCAAACATCAGGCTTGCACGCCAAATAGCTGACATGTGGACCAATCACTACTCCAATATAAGATTCTCTCAGACTTGCAGCAGACGAGTCAAAACCAGTCTCGGAGGAGCAAGTTCCGGAGTCTCCAGCCAGGCCCCCCATATACTATGACATTTTCTGCTTGCATTTCTATGCTGATATGTTAAATGTTCCCGTATAAGTATATAATTGACTTGGTCTATCCATAATTTTTTAGTGGGGACATGAGGGAATAGCCAAAATCTGGCCACCAGCTTCCGAGAAAGATACAATAGTCTAATTACAGCAACGTTAATAGGATAAGGATAAACTTCTTCATCTATAGCTCCCAGAATACACGTCAAGGGGTCCAAGGGGACCCTGACCTGAAAGACTGAAGAAATAGTCTCCGTGACATCGCCCCAGTACCGGTGCAGCTTGGGACAATGCCACATCAGGTGAATGAGAGACCCCTCCGCCCCACAATGCCTGGGGCACTGGGATGAGTCCCTCCTCCCCCAGCGATGTAATTGAATAGGTGTACAATAGACCCTGTGCAACAAAAATAAGTGAGACAGTCTATGTGACTGTGACACCAAAGTGAGTGGACCTGCCTTCAAACACAATTCCCAAGTTTCCCCCACCTTTTATTTACCTGAGTGAGCCCTCTTTCGAACCAGCGATGTGCACATCTGCAGTTCTTCTCTCCCCCCACTTCCAGGTGGGGTAGTGGCTTCACCTGCTGTCAATCAAAGACAGTGACAAGAAAACGGGGACGGGGCCAATTCCTGCCGGCTGTGTCAATAGATGCAGCAGCGAGGCTTGTGAGCGAGCAGGCATGAGTGACCTCATAGAAAGCGGTTTCCCATGGGGTACTGGACAGAGAGGAGGGGTCAGGAGCACCGGTGGGGGGCCCAAGAAGATGGTTTTTAAATTTGCCTTTACAATCACTTTAAGATGCAGCATGCAATTGTAGAAATTTTACTTTGGAAGTTGTGACCAAAAATGCAGGCAATCCTGAAAGGTCTAGTCATTGGCATTGCAAAGGCACACCTGCAGCTGATCTTCCCTAATACTAATAATTCAATGCTTTGTTCTGCACTGTGTCTCTGTATAGAGGCAGCCATCTTGGTAAATGACAGGCCTTTGGTTCCTCATGTCAGGAGCAGAGCCTCCAGCAAGGTACATAGTAGTAACATCGCCAAATTTTCCAAATCTCCTGAGACAGAGGCTTACACTGATCTTACAGATCTTACACTCTGCAGATATACAGATATGAGGCTGTAGACACATTAGTGCCTAGGAACACTCACATGCCAAGATAGATTTTTTTCTACAATATAACAAATAATTACATTTTGGGCCAGATTCTCATAGAATTTCGCTGGCGTAGCGTAAGCCATTTACACTACGCTGCCGCAACGTAACAGAGCAAGTTCCGTATTCTCCATGCACTTGCTCCGTAGTTTGCGGAGGCGTAGTGTAAATGGCCCAGCGTAAGGCCGTGTAATTCAAAGGGGCGGCTTGTATTTAAATTAAGCGCGCCCCCGCGTCGATCGAACTGCGCATGCGCCGGCTGGGGAAAAAGCCCAGTGCGCATGCTCCAGCTCACGTCGGAAAGCATCGTTGAAACCGACGTCAAAACGACGTGATCGTCACTACGCAATGCCCTATTCGCGAACGAGTTAGTAAAATGAAGTAAGCAAAGGAAAAAGCCGACGCTGACCCGACGCCATACTTAACATGGCATCCGACGGCACCCGACGGCATCCGACGGTACTGCGTAAGGTTACCCCTCATATTAGCAGGGGTAACCTTACGCGTTCGAAAACGACGTACGAGACGACGGGGCGGCGTAAAAGCGTTCGGGAATCTGCGTAGTAGCCTCATTTGCAAATGAGAAAACAACATAAAGGCCACCTAGTGGCCGGAGTTGTCATTACAACTACGATCCGCAAGTGTAATGGTATTACACTTGTCGGTTCAGCCGTATCTATGCCAAAGTGATTCTAGGAATCACTCGCATAGATACCCGGCAAAAAAAACGGCGATACGACGGGGTATCTGAGATACTCCGTCGTATCGCCTCTGAGAATCTGGCCCTTTGAGTTTAGCATCACTTTGAGCAAGGTCCACAAAGACATGGTAATATAGTGTATATATATGTCTGTATGTGTATGTGTATATATGTATATATATATATATATATATATATATATATATATTAGGGCTGTTACTGATTAAAATTTTTGTGTTCAATTAATCGATTTTTTTTAAATCGATTAATCTACTAATTTCGATTAATTATAACGCACATACAGATCCAACTACTTTTAGCTGATCTTCTTGCATTGCAACTCTGCATTAGTCAGTGGTAAATGTGGTATACACTATATACAATCACCGACACTAGTTAGTTTCCACAATCCATGACTTCACAGTTCACACAAATATGTTTTAAATTCAAACTGTAGCACTGACGTTAGTAATTTTTTCTTATTAAACTTTAACAAAAACGTAGAAAGTTAGTTTAACTTTAATTATAAAACATATCTAGTATATTGACTGTCAGTCACTTTATAGTAGGCAAGTAGGCATCACCTTAGCCAGTCACACAGACATACCAGATTGTTTACATTTTCTGGAAGCAGACATGTTTATTGACAATATACCCTAAAGAACTGAACAGTCTTTCGCACGGAACAGATGTTGCCAATACACAAAGAATTGTCTGCACAAAACTGCTTAGGACAGGAAAACAATGGTTATTGTTGTCCCCTTCCCCTGATGGAGCCTGATGCATCCTCCTGCTCCACAGATGCAGAGGTACCTCAATCCAATGGGTGCAGTTTGCTCGCATCCAGCAGGGTAAGTCTCACTGTCCAGGCTGTCCGGTGACGTCAAGAATTTTGATTGATCAAAAAATTAAAGATTAATCAAGAAAAGTTATCTTTAATTTCACCAGCCCTAATATATATATATATATATATATATAGATATATATATAGATATATATATATCTATATATATATATTGTGACAGGAAGTCAGGTAAATCTGTGTGTGTTGTCCCAGACGGGAGATACTTTTCTGCCTTGTTTAGACAATACACCAATTACTATTGGGCGTCGGCTGCAGAGATGGCCAGAGAGGTTTGGGGCGTTAAAAGGTTTCAGCTGTTCAGAATTAAGCAATTAAAGCCCCTATAAAGATATCCTAATGATGACGACTGATTGCTGCATCCTGAGGCTGTGTGAGTGAAGGAGCAGTCACAACCAGTACTGAAGAGGTGAGGTGCTGATGGATATTTTTGTGTGAGAAATATCAAAGAGACTTTTTGTTTTCTGCTGTAGGACCAGCAGTGTCTGCCCAGCAGTAGGCTGTTCCAGACTCCATAGGTAGGTTCCTGTGTTGGGAAGGTAGACGCCCCAAGTGGCAAGGGTTTATTTTATGTTTTGTTTTGTTTATGCTGTTTTGATGCTTGCACGTGTATCCAGCAATATGGAAAAATAAACCATATCCTCTGTTTTCAATCTTCCTCTACTGCCTTTTTGTACAGTTCAGCGTGTAGTGAACCCATCCAGGGGGTCACACACGCCCGCTACCGAGTTAATCCCTCACAATATATATATATATATATATATATATATATATATATATATATATATATATATATATACTCTATGGGCCAGATTCAGGTAGAGTTAGGCTGGCGGATCAATGGATCCGCCAGCCTAACTGTCACTTTAAGCCGGCGTTTTTGTTTTCTGTAACCAGAAAACAAGAAAAGCAGGGTTGGAGTTCCGATGCGATCGGCGCAATTGAATTTCGCCATCGCATCGTTACTTCAACTTAAAAATGGCGCCGGGGGCGTTCCCGCCGATTTACGCTCAAAAAATATGTCATGATTTACGCTCATTGACATATTTTTTGAGCGTAAATCGGCGGGAACGCCCCCGGCGCCATTTTTAAGTTGAAGTAACGATGCGATGGCGAAATTCAATCGGCAATTCACGATCTTTTTCGGGCGCGACGCAGTGACTTTACGACGTTTCCGGAAGCGATACGCGGCGTATAGATAAAGCAGCCCCCTGTTGGAATATCCTATGTTAGGTATAGGCATCGTCATCGCGTCGGAAAAAAAACAAATCGCGTCGCTTGCGTAAAACATTCATAAATGGGGATGTGACGTCATTGACGTTCACTGACAGAATTTGGAGCATGCGCACTGTGATGCATTGACAGTCGACGCATGCGCAGTACGTTCGCCGCGGGATCGCGCTTAGTTTGAATACTACACGCCCCGTACCCGCCCAATTTGAATTCCGCTGGCTGATTTGCGATGCGCTGCCGCAACTTTAGAAGCAAGTGCTTCATGAATAACAGCACTTGCTCCTAACATTTCGGCAGAGTAACGTAAATGAGAAGCGTTACTCCAGAGCAAAGATGCTCTGATCTACCTGAATCTGGCCCAATGTATGTATATACTGAAAATATACATACCTCCCAACTTTTTGAGATGAAAATGAGGGACATCTATTAGCAAAAGCATGTAGGCATAGGACACGACCACTGCCCCTTTATTGTATAATAAAGAAGAATTATACAAAAAAAATATATTAAACATACAAGTGCTTTTTTACCACGACTTTTCCTTTATATTGGCTTTTTTAAATTTACAAATGCAGCAATTTAGAAATTAGATGAAAGGTTTAGCATTGTGAAAGACTATTGAATGATAAATAATGTATTTTATGTGTGTGTGATAGGGGGCGCTATAAGAAATATATGTAACTATAATAAAAATTAATTGACATATACTATGTGCTCCTCGGCAGGTGGAAAAACAATTGGTGGATTGATTATGTATTTATCCAAAATAATGGATACTAATAATTGAGTGCAGATGAGACTAACTATTAAGTGAAATATTTAAAAGTGCACAATAACTATGCAAAAAATAAACTGAAACCAAAATTGAAAAGTCTAAATCAATTAGTAGTTTTCTGCCAGTGGTGAGCTACACAGAAATAGAAGAGTTTGAATACACAATTCAAATTGATTGTATGCCACTGTGTTAACATCAATAGAACTGCAGAGAAATCTTCTCGATCACTAAGTGTCTCTCAGTGCTCCTTCACCATGGTAAATAATCGTCACCCAAACGTGCTCAAATAGTGGTAATGCGCTTACCAGAGATTGTGGACCTCTTTAGTGAAAAAGATGGTCGGTTTCACTTATACTGGAAAATGCCTGCAAACATATCATACACCACAGATACTAGGTATACACCTTGTCCTCCAGTGGATTAAAGATGGAACATGGAACAGAAAAAAACTCCCATAGTGCAACCGGTTTTTAATAAAAAATGGGAAAATATAACAGCATGGGCCAAGTGGCCACTTACATTAAAAAGTGCCCATCCTGGCACTGGGGCTGCAGACTTGTCAGTATAGGTACGGGTCACTGCACTTCCGTGTTTAACGTGATCGCTCGTGTTCCTCCGTCAGCTGCTAGCTCTCTTACAGGAAGCCGGGTGTTTTGAGCGTACAACAGCGTGACCAGGCTACGCCGCCAAAAGTGTATTTTATATACATATATATTGATTAGACCACAATTAGGGATAAAGGATGAGGAAAGAGGGACAGAGGGACTTTGCTCCAAATCAGGGACAGTTCGGACATACAGTGAGTATAGAAAAGAATCGGCCCCTCCCATTTTGTTGCTTTGTTGCCTGGAATGAAGACAGACACAGTTTTTGTTTTATCCAGTTGTATAAACTCAGTGCAACTTATAACATCCAAGTGAAAGATATAACACCAACATGTCAGAAAAATGTAAAACATTCAAAAACAAAAGCACTGAGTTGGAAAATATATCACCACCTTATGTGAGTATTTTGTTGGACCACCTTGTGCTTTAATTACAGCCTTTAGTCTGTTGGAATATGTCTCTACTTACTTTTCACATACAGCCTTAGCAATATTTGCCCACTCTTCTTTGCAGAACTGCTCAAGTTCAGTTCAATTTAATGGTGACCATTTGTGGACTGCAGTCTCCAAGTCATTCCACAGATTTTGGGGTTTAAGCCTGTGCTCTGACTAGGCAATGCAAGGACATTCACCTTTTTCTCCTTTAACGGCTGTGTGGTAATTTTTGCTGTCTTGCTTTGGGTCATTGTCTTGTTGAAAGGTAAACCTTCTTCCTATTGACAACTTTATGGCAGAAGGCAGCATATTTTCCTCAAGAATGTGATGGTGTTTTGCCCCGTCCATTTTTCTTCTATCCTGACAAGTGATCCAGTCCCTGCACAGAAACCCCCCCCCCCATAACAGGATATTACCACCTCCATGCTTTTCTGTAAGAATGGTGTTATTTGGATGGTGAGCTGTATTGGATTTCTGCCAGACATATCATTTTGTGTTAAAGTGTATGTAAACCCTCCATACACCCAGTGAAGTGAAGGATACACAGGGATGAAACAAATCTCCCTACATAGGTTTTACATGTATATCTGCTGTCACATTTATATACTGTTTAGAAAGTTAAGATCGTGTTAGGAAATTTTCTCTTCCTGTTTAACACAGAGTGGCATACAGCCAAGACAGCTAACATTGCTGATTGGAGGCAAGACACACACCCCCTCCCATCATAGGCAGAGACTCTCAGAGGTGTTTTGTAACAGGGCCAGCTCCCTGCTAATCTATTTATAGCAACCTCCCCAGACATAAATGTCAGGCTGCTTTTATCTGATCTGTCTGAGAATTTGTCAGGAGTTATCAGGCTAATACCAGAGGAATGGGTCAGGAGAGAGCTACGGGACTTAGCTCTTTGACGAGGGATAACAAAATACTGCAGATATATGTGCCCAGCTCAGATTTCATGAATTGGGTTTAAGTCCACTTTAAGACCAAATAATTACATTTTAATCTCACCTGACCATAACACCTTTTTTCATGTGGCCTCAGAATCTTCAAGGTGCATTTTAGCAAAGCTCAGTCATGACTGCATGTAGCCTTTGACTTTGTTGATTTGAAGAAGGGCGGTAGCATGATAGCCCGAAACTCACATCCATGTCTGAACTTCGTTGGTATGTAACTTTTGCAAGAATATTTGGAAAAAAAAAAACTTTTAAGTGCATCAAACCTTGAACTTTTATATATATTATATATATATATACTTTATATATATATATATATATATATATATATATATATATATATATATTATATATATATACTATAGGAAATGGGTCAAATGTTGGAAGTAGAAGGGAAGGTAGGAATGCTGGGAACAGGATGGAATGTTGGAACTCCGATATATACCCTGCTGTTTGTTATGTTTTTTTGAGTCAGTTTGCGCTAGGAAGCATTGTTGGCAAACAACCATCATAGACTTGTAACAGGATGATTGCAGTACATGACAAAAGAAGAAAAGGCTTTAGGGATAAATTACTTCCTTTATAAACATGTCATTCCCTCAGTGTGAGCAAGTTAGCACTTCCAGACATGGTGCTCATTTCTTTTACCACACTTCCATTACCGGCAATGTCAACACAAGTCAACACAAATCTCTTAGAGCTTTTCAGATACATACTGACTTGGTCAGGTGAGATGTTTGCATACATCTTAGAAGTCAACTCAATTCAAGTGGAAAATTTTACGGAACATTGATAAATGTAATCATGGGGGCAGCACGCATATATGGGAAAACAACAATGTTCAGTATTGTTTTTTCAGGTTTAAAGAGCAAGTAAACTTTGTCTGCAGACATTTACCTATAGATAAGCCTATAATAAGGCTAGTGAAAATATCTCCTTGACCTGTACAGTTTAAGAGATACTATCTGACATGCTACCTACCATCATACACTCCTCTTCTGAACATACTACCCACCGGCCTACACTCTGCACTCATTTAATGTACATACACAATGCACTCTTCCTGTACACACCATCATACACACCACACTCCTTTCCTGCACATACCTTCATACACTATACCTAAATGAATGCCCCTCACATAAAGTACATTCTACAATGACTTGCTGAATGCACAACTAAAAAAGGTATCCCTGGAACTCTATTTGAAATGTTGGTAACTATGCACTCTGTACAAAGCGCACTCCTGAACTCTGCATTCTGTACATAATGCACTCCTGGTATTTAACAAAGGCCATTTAGGACCCTCCCACTGTGCAATTTGGCCATGCTTGATTGAGTTCCTGCACCCATTCTCTGAGAGAAAAAGCCCTAAGCTTACAGCTAGATTTCTGGATATGACTCAGCTATAAATACCTTGAGTCTTGGAAAATTAAATGGTTGAAACTCTAGATCTTAAATCACCAGTCAACCATCTTGAAATCTTATGTACAAAGAATGAATTGGAAAGGAATATATCCAGTGTTTTAAGGTTAACGAAATCTAATATCAAGCTCAGAATTAGCAATAGATCCCAGGAACACAATTATGCCCTGTACACACGATCAGAATTTCCAAAGGAAAAAAATCCGATAAAATTTTGTGTCAGAATTCCGTTCAAGCTGTCTTGTATACACACTGTCAGACCAAATTCTGACCAAATTCTGACCGTCCAAAACGCAGAGACGTAAAACACTATGACGAGCCAAGAAAAATTAAGTTCAATGCTTCCGAGCATGCCTCAACTTGATTCTGAGCATTCGTGTTTTTTTCTCCGTCTGAGTTCCACACAGACGATCGAAAAAATAAATAAAAAATATATTCTAAACTCCAACGGAAAAAATGTCAGATGGAGCCCACACACGGTCGGAATACAGTACCTGATGAAAAAATTCCGTCAGACTTTTTTCATCGGAAATTCCGATCATGTGCACAAGGCATAAGAAGCTATTAGGTAGCCTGGACAATGAAAAAAAAAAAAAAATCAAAGCTTCACAATCTCTTCCCTGTGTCTTCTAATCTCTGCTGGAGGTGTAATGTGACCTCTGGCACAACAGCACACATCTGGTAGGCTTAATATTCCGGACATTTGCACACATCTAGCTCTCGACTCCCCCCAGAACACAAGG
Source organism: Rana kukunoris (assembly GCA_029574335.1). Lineage (NCBI taxonomy): Eukaryota > Metazoa > Chordata > Amphibia > Anura > Ranidae > Rana > Rana kukunoris. Next base: position 89,844,836 of record CM056056.1, on the reverse strand, counting down.
TGACAATTCCCCATGTTTTACATCTCTAACAATGCTAAGAGACGCATAAGGTCTTCATTTGTGTATGACGCTTTAAGTCACAGCTGTGCTTTCTTTTTCCTGTGCATGACAAAAACACAGCTGAGACATATGGTTTTATGTTACTTAGAACAAGACTTACTTCTCAGCCACCAACCTCATTAGACCTACCACAAGTGCTTGAATGTCATTTGTAACTGTGGTGAAGTTATTCAAGTTCTCAGTAGGAATATGTTGATGCATAAGGTCAGGAAAATATTTGGCACGCATTCAGTACACCCTGTTCATAGTCCAGACTGACGATTGTCATCTCCTGTTCTCAGTAACTGCTAACAGGTCATGTTTTCCCAAAATCAAGGTAAAAGTAAAGCTTTGTACATTATTAAACGCTTAAAAGGCATAGATGTCACAAGTTTTTAGGGTTGGGTCTTATATCAACTAAGACTAAAGTTTAATCTGCCTAAATATTTGCCTTCCCTGCCTACTCCCTCACCTTTCAGTTTTCACTATATACCATTTAAATCCAGTGATAGCATCACTGAGTCTCTGTACTTCTCTATGCAATGCAGCAGATCAATGCTGGTGGGAGGATTAGGCAAGATGCTGTACATAGCTTTCTGAATATCACAGGATCCTTCCTGAGAAGATCCGTTAGCCCTAATGCAAGCACTATGTATGGTGTGCTGTGTGGTATATACATTTTTCTATTTCATATTTAAAGTGTTACTAAACCCTAAACAGTAAAATCAGTATGTAATATACATATACTCACTGTGGAACCTAAGGGGTTAATCCTCAACATTGAATAAAAAGGCTGTTTTATCCTGTCTTCTCTGATCTTCCCCTTCTTCCACTGTCCAAGAGTTTTTTTTTTTTCTTGGGAGGGTGCATGTGATCAGCACAGGGCCAATCAGCACTGTCCAGACAGAGAGTCAGGGCTCCTGCAGCCTTAGGCCGCGTACACACGATCAGACCGGTCCGATGAAACTGGTCTGAAGACCAGTTTCATTGGACCAAATTGATCGTGTGTACGGCCCATCGGACCGTTGTCCGTCAAACCAAAGTTTTAACCACTTTAGCCCCGAACCATATTGCTGTCCAAAGACCAGAGCACTTTTTGTGATTCGGCACTGCGTCGCTTTAACTGACAATTGCGCGGTCGTGCGATGTGGCTCCCAAACAAAATTGGCGTCCTTTTTTTCCCACAAATAGAGCTTTCTTTTGGTGGTATTTGATCATCTCTGCGTTTTTTTTTTTTGCGCTATAAACAAAAATAGAGCGACTATTTTGAAAAAAATGCAATATTTTTTACATTTTGCTATAATAAATATCCCCAAAAAAGATATAATTTTTTTTTTTTTCCTCAGTTTAGGCCGATACGTATTCTTCTACATATTTTTCGTAAAAAAAATCGCAATTAGCGTTTATTGATTGGTTAGCGCAAAATTTATAGCATTTACAAAAAAGGGGGTCGTTTTATGGCATTTTTATTATTATTTTTTTACTAGTAATGGCGGCGATCAGCGTTTTTTTACAGTACTGCGATATTATGGCGGACACATCGGACACTTTTGACACATTTTTGGGACCATTGGCATTTTTATAGCGATCAATGCTATAAAAATGCATTGGATTACTATAAAAATGCCATTGGCAGTGAAGGGGTTAACACTAGGGGGCAGGGAAGGGGTTAAGTGTGTTCCTGGGTGTGTTCTAACTGTATGGGGGGGTGGACTCACTAGGGGAAATCACTGATCTTCTGTTCATACATTGTATGAACAGAAAATCAGCGTTTCCCCCGCTGACAGGAACGAGAGGTATGTGTTTACACACATACCTCCCGTTCCCCGCTCTGTAACGAGCAATCGGGGGTGCCCGGCACGCGCACGGGATTCGGGGGCATGCGGGGGGCGCGCACGCCGGCCGCCGGCGGCGCGCGCGCGCCCCCTAGTGCCTGAAAAAGAGAGGACGTAGAGCTACGTGCTCCCGTGAGACAGAGCCACTGTCCCGCAGTAATATGACGGTGGTCGGTCGGGAAGCAGTTAAAACTTGGTTTAAAATCTGTCCGACGGACTGTCGGACCAAAACGATGATTAGTACACAAAAGCATCGGACCAAAAACCCACGCATGCTCAGAATCAAGTCGACACATGCTTGGAAGCATTTAACTTTGTTTTTTCAGCACGTCGTTGTTTTCTCTGTCACCGCGTTCTGGCCCGATGGGATTTTGGACTGATGGTGTGTACATCAGACCATCAGACCACTTCAGCGTGGTCCAATGAAAACGGTCCGTTGGACCAGTCTCATCGGACCGGTCTGATCGTGTGTACGTGGCCTCATAGGACAGTCGGGAATAGACTAAAAACTCCTCATACAAGCATTAACCAGGGCTCAGTCAGACACTAATAGATGTCACTAGACTGTTCTAACTGATGATGGAAAAGATAGCAATTTAGTTTATGGTCGTGACTGAGAGTGATGTGGATCACATAAACACTTGACAAGACTTACAACATAAATAGACCTGAAGTGTGCCTTGGTAGTCTGGTCAGTATGCCAAGAAAAGGGGGCATACCCAGGGTAAGTAATGGGTAGTTAATTGAAGAAGGATATGTGAGAAGTGCCCTGAAAAAGGGAAGGGTGGGAGGGTGTCGAATGCGATTGAATGCGCAGACTCACGGACATGAGGTGGGCTGGGAAGAGTCGGCCCAGTGACGTGTAGTACTGCACACGGAACCGACAAAGAGCATGTGTGAGTGGGCTGCTTAAATACCCTCCGGGCTCCTCCCATAAAGTCAGGCCACCATACTGGCCTTCTTATTTATATTTACTAAAACTGTTGCATATTCATGTTCTGTGTACTGTACGAGACCAGGTATAGTGAATGCAGGGTCCTGGGTTTAATAACACTTTAAAGCCTCATATACATGTCGGACTTCAAACAAACTTTTCAATGGATTTTTGTTTGAAGGGCGTTGGCCGTGAACTTGGTATGCATACACACGGCAGGACTTTTTCAGCAAACTTTCCCAAAATCATGTGGTTTTTCTGCTCTTTACCGCCACCCTTTGTTTCTGAGTATGCGTGTTTGTACTTCGCACTAAAGTCTGATGGAAATTGACATTTCAACGCAGGGTTTAAGGGGTTAAAGGAGTTGGTGAGGAGGGGATACAAAAAATAAACAAGCCTTAAGGTAAGCTCAGACAAAGTGTAAGGCCGCGTACACACGATCGGTTAAACCCATGAGAATGATCTGATGGACAGTTTTCATCAGTCAAAACCGATCGTGTGTGGGCGCCATCGGTTAAATAAAAGCCAACTTGCTTTAAAATCCACGCATGCTCAGAATCAAGTCGACGCATGCTTGGAAGCATTGAACTTCATTTTTTTCAGCACGTCGTTGTGTTACGTCACTGCGTTCTGACACAATTGTTTTTTTAACCGATGGTGTGTGGGCGCGACGGACCATCAGTCAGCTTCATCGGTTAACCGATGAAAACGGTCCATCAGATCGTTCTCATTGGATGGACTGATCGTGTGTATGCGGCATAAGTGCTATGTCTATATTCTGTATGCAAAAAAGAATATGTAATAGAAGAGTTTTCGTTTTTTAAATTATTGTGCTAAGGTTTATATGTGTCTGTGACACTCTCACTTTTGGCACAACAATTAAAGCATATTTTGTAGGTACAAGGACTGTGTCCTGTGCATAAAGTGAGTAGGCTCTCAGCACCTCAGAATGAACTATTACGCTGTCCAGTTGGTATATATTCACTGGTGGCTCTTCCCACAACTGAGAAACGCTGTTAGGGCAACAGAGACCACTGTGGTTTCCTCATAGGAGACACGGTCCAGTCTTATATACAGATGTGTGCTCCCCACTATGGCCATATTGAAGACTTCCCTGCAGATATATAATTAGTGTCTTTCTTTACTCTCTGACAGCTCCCATTTTCTCTCTCCTAATCAACACTTCTGCCACAATCCTAGATTGCCATTTTTTTTTTTTTGCCTTACAAGAGGGTCTGTTGGGGGCAAGGTGAGGCAAGGTGCCTCACGTATCTACATCAATTATATAACCAGGGTATGTTCAAAACTTCCAAGTAGTAACAGACACAAATATCCTGTGCTTGAGAGTAGGCCCAGTTATAACTATGCTTCCATCCTGGCTTTCCTGGATAAGCCTTGTCTTGCTGCCCTCATTAGACTAGGGGGAGTCTGGAACCGACTGGTGCATTGCTCTAATAACAGAACTATGTTAAAGTAAAAAGTGGTAAGTATTAGGTAGTCTAAGGAAGAGGCTGGTCCTCGAAATACGTTAGCCTATTGGATCAGCTTTTTGTCCTGTCACACGTTATAATCTACTGTGGACTAGATGGAGCTGTTCTTTGTGATGAGCATTGATACAATTGTTCTTTTGTGAGTATTATTCAGTGGAACCTTGGATTACGAGCATAATCCATTCCAGGAGAATGCTCGTAATCCAAAGTACTTGCATATCAAAGCGAGTTTCCCCATTGAAGTCAATGGAAACGAAAATAATTTGTTCTGCATTGACTTCAATGACATGCAATACCACATGCGGCCAGAGGCGGGGGGCGCCGGAGAGCTTTAGAAACACCAGGAAATGCCTAAGGACAGTTCGGCTGACCTTGGCAAACCTTGGAAAGACTCTATTCACGAGCCTTTCTGAGGTTTGCCGAGGTCAGCCAAACTGTCCTCAGGCCTTTCTGGCCGTTTCCAAATGGAGCCGTTGTTCGTACAGTGCTCGTATTGCGAAACTCTCGTTAACCGTGTTACTCTCAACCCGAGGTTCCACTGTACTTACCATTTTTTACATTAATAAATCTATGTTCCTCAGGATAATGCACTAGGTTGGTGCGCCCTCTGTTTTCTTTTGTGATTCCTATGTTCAAAACTTTTAAGACCCTGCTAAAGGAACTGGTGATTCCCACAAATTGGCATTTCAGATATTTACAGACATGCCGCGGAGACACAGTTTGGGCTCTGGAAGGTGTGGAACACTCTGGAACACTAAATTTGAAAGGACTCTCCTTCGTTCTGTTCTTACATGTCTTATATCTACATATTATCTTCGTCTAATGAGTAAACCTTCCTTTCACTTATCTAAGCTTCAAACACGCTGGGCTACAGATAGTCCTGACATGTCTAATTGGCAGGAACTGTTTAATTCCTACCCCATCACAGTAATCTCCCCCAGAGATAAACTTGTTCATTTGCGCTATTTACATAGAATATATTATACCCCAACCAACGCTGTATCCTGGCCTAGGCCAACAAGGCCCAGGCCTAGGGCAGCACTTTGCAGGGGGGCAGCACGGAAAGAGTCCCCACCGGCTTGCTCTACACTGTGAGGCCTCGTACACACGATCAAATCTGTCTGCTGGAAACGGTCTGCTAGACCGTCCCAGCAGACAGATTCGATCGTGTGTACGGCCGAGCCGACGGATTTGGCCACCCGACAGATTTCAAAGCATGCTTTGAAATCTATCGGGTGGGAATCCGTCCGCCCGACATGTCTGCTGGTTAGTACACTTACCAGCAGACATGTCGTCCCGCACCGCCGCCGAATGGATTCGGCGCATGCGCGGAAGTGTTTTACTTCCTGGTGCGGTGACGTGGCGGCGTCAACGTCACCGCCACGTCACCGCCACGTCACCGCCACGTCAGCGCGCCGTCTGCTGGCGGGGATTTTGGTTTGCTCGTGTGTACACGCGAGCAAACCAAAATCCTAACAAACAGATTTGTTCAAATCGGTCGGTCCGACCGATTTGAACAAATAGATTGCCTCGTGTGTACGAGGCCTTAGTGTAGTGCCAGTTTTTTGGGGCGGTGTGTCCTATCATCCTGGACCACAATCCTTCCTCACTGTGCTATGTATTTTCTGCAGCACCATTGGCATGGTTATAGCTTATTAGTCCTCTCCATAAAATGATCAGAAATTTGTGCCTAAAGTAGAACAATAGGCAACACTTTTTTTTCATTTTGGATAGAGTAAGGTAAGGTTATAGCCCCGGTCAGTTTATTTTTTTACCATCCCTGTCCCATTGCAGAGATTTCCCTTCACTTCCTGCCCCATAGCCAAACAGAAAGTGAGAGGAAATCTATGCAAATTAGGGACTCCATTGCCCGCCCCCCCCCCCCCCACTCGAAATTTTCAGGGCAGTTCTTAACCTCCCTGGCGGTATGATTCTTTCTGGCTTTAGGTGCTGAAAGCGGTACCAATATTTTTCAAGGAAATTTGGCGTTTTATACTGTAGGCGTGTAATTCTTAGGAATAACTCACTTAAATCTGACCAAACAAGAGTCTAGTAGGCATCCCGGGTATGACATTTTTTTAAAAACAAAATGATAAATTATAATATAATAAATAATTATAAATAATCATAACAAATAATAATATAATTAAAATAAAAATGATTCAATAATGTAATCAACTCAAAATCACTGAAATTTGCCCAGTTGCAGAATTGTCGCTGTCATTACTTTTATTTTTTTTATGACAAAGTTCCCCACAAATTGCTATCGCTCAATTCTGCAAGTGATTATCATTTATTATCGCTGTTTTCTAGCTGATCTAAAACCATTTTTGACATAAAGGGACACTTTTGGTTGCTATGGACAATCTCCAGTTTGCAGGCAGAAAGAACAGTTTTTATTATGTAAAAGAACATGTAGGGCACTGGGCAAACCACTAGGGACCAAGGGGGTGTGTATTTTTTACATACAGTACTGTAATCTATAAGATTACAGTATACTGTATGTAATGTGTTTGTTTACTTTTTTTAATTTGGTGCTGTTCTCTGCCCCGTGCGTTGTAACGTCGCAGGGAACGGAGATCGGCGGCACACGGGGACACTGTGTGAATCGAGCTAGGATGCCTCCCGCTCACACAGTGGAGAGGCATCGCAGGATCCAGGGACAAGGTAAGTAAACCCTGCCTATGGATGCTGAGAGGCGAGCCTGAGTCTGACTCGGGGTTACCGATCGCAGCACACAAATTTAACCCCGAGTCAGACTTGGGAATACCGCCAGGAGGGTTAAACAGCAAGGGGTGTGGCCTTGACAGGAATGAGTTGGTCATATTTAAATTGGGAGGCGCGCAAGTTTAGTCAGGCCTAGGGCAGCACAATTATATTTAACATGCGCAAGATGGACTTGCCTCTCTCTGATGATTTTCTGCAAATTCTGTGATACTGTGACAATATATATTATACCTTTTTGGTTGCGTATAACAGCCTTTATAGCTGACACCTCTATTTTTTCAAATGCATGCAACCCTAAATGGTGTCTATTGTAAGGTGACCAGATTTTTAAAATGAAATCCGGGGACATATTTTTTCTTTACTAGTAATGGCAACAATCAGCGATTCTCTGCCGTCGCTGCCCGCCTCACAGCTTCTCAAGTCTTACTCTCCGGGCCCCGGCTACTACTGGATGAGGAGCGGAGGAAGATCACTCCTCCAGGGAAGGCAAGGAGATAGGCAGGTGGCTGGCCAGGATTTGAGCCAAGGAAGAAGAACATGCGAGTGAAGCTGAATGGGCATGTGCCCGAAACTGAAGAAATATTCCCTTCTCTGCGACCAGCACATGATCATCAGAAAGGGGCACAGATAATGAGAAAAATACAACCCCCCTATGCTAGTAGGCACGGCTGAGCGGGGGTGTGTAATTCTATTTTTTTTAATGGCTACTGAATGCCTTCATATAGGAATGTGCAAAAAAAAAGAATTTATCCAAACCTTGCCTCTGTACAAGTTGACATATGAGTCTAGGGGTTGCCGAGGGAAATTTCACAAAATCTGGGGACCTTGGCTAAACACCCAAGACACGGCACATTCTCTTTTTTTAATTGATAATGAATTCCACACCATAGGCCCATTATTTGTTTTTTGTAGTATAGTGCTGGCTGTATTTGATATTGTACCATCTCACGGTGCAGTCATCACAAGCGGAACCCAATTGATTTTTTTTTTTACAATAATGTCCTGTACACACGATAAGTTAGTCTGATGGACCGTTTTCATCAGACCAAACCGATCGTGTGGGGGCCCCATAGGTTATTTATCCATAGGTTAAAAAAAATGGAACTTGTTTTAAAATTATCTGATGGATAAAAAACCTATAGAAAAAAACGATCGTCTGTAGGCACGTCCATCAGTTAAAAATCCACGCATGCTCAGAATCAAGTCGACGCATGCTTGAAGCATTGAACTACATTTTTTTCAGCACGTCGTTGTGTTTTACTTTACCGCGTTCTGACATGATCGGTTTTTTAACTAATGGTGTGTAGGCACGACTGATCATCAGTCAGCTTCATCGGATAACTTATCCATCGGTCCATAAGACCGTTTTCATCAGACTAACCTATCGTGTGTACAGGGCATAAGGGTGAGCACAACACTGTTATAGGTTGTGGTGGTTGCCATGTGTTTGTACTGAGCACAAATAGGACCCCTTTTCTTTTTTATAGATTGAAACATTGTGTGACTTAGGCAGCCCATAGATGGTGCGAATTACGTTCCTGCAACTACGAGTTGCAGGAAAGAAATTTGCATGATTCCCCCCATCAACACAGACAGTGCTGACAGGGATTCCTCCTGCCAAACAATTGTCTTCTCCCAGTGTTGGGGTGGGAGAAGCCAGTGATCGCTAGCAGCTATAGCAGCTACTTGTGATAAACGGAAGCAAATACGTCAGGCGGGTTGTACTTGGTACATTCAGCCTGTCCACTAATGGTTCAAATCTTGGCTGGTTTCTGTTAAACCGGCCAAGATTTAGACCATGTATGACCTGTGAGCACTTGGACAGTCGCTATTGGTCCTCCATAAGGTGTTGGGATTTTAAGCTGTAAGTGCGTAATATGTGCTTTGTATTCAATTCTTAAAATTAGTTTATCATAATTGTTTTATGGGATTAGCATTGTTCACTGGTGCTAATGTATTGTAGTATGTAGAAAAATCCAACACGCTGGTTGTACCCAAGCTGCTCAATTGATCAACTTAGGTACTATCAACCTGTTCATACATTTTTGGAATCTCAGCCGGTCCCTACTGAACAGGAGGAGATTCAAACCATCTTACAGCTCGGTTTGGGCTAACTGACGATATGCTATCTGTTATGTAAATGCTTAATCTTAATTATGCAGTAATCTTATTTATTGAGTATATGCAGATAAATGTACATTCACAAAGAAACATTATGAACATAGGAAAATAAATCCAAAGTGTCTTGTCAGCAAATGAAAGGAATAGGGGATTGGCAGCCCCCTTGCCCCCCTTTTCCTCATGGGAAAATGGCGGTAGAGGGGTTCTTTAAATTCCTGTAATTGTAAACTGCTGTGCAGGTATTTTTGGCGGGCTCATAGGTCTGAGGGGTTAGGTGACCTCTCTGTGACCCATAAAGCCCGCCCAAAAGTAGGTCAAGTTCAGGTCAGCTGCTAGCCCAGGTGAGAGCCCGCGCAAAACGGGTTTAAACTAGTTATTTTGGGCGGGATTTAGGGTTATATAAAGCAGGTTCCGTCAGGCAGAGCTCAGCCGCTTCAGAGGACAGAAGAACTGTGGTGTCCCCCCCCCCCCTCCCCTTAATTTTCTTATACTATGTCGCAGGATGTTGTTATGTGGTTGGGTCACCTTTGCGTCTTGTGAAGGGGCACAAGCTTTAAGAGTTAAGTTTAAAGAATAAAATGCTGTAAGTTGGTTGGGTAATTTTTTGCAGCCTGAGCCGTGGTGGTTAGGCTTGCTAAAGTTTATATTTTTACTGCTATCTTATTTATCGTTTACCCAATAGTTATTTATGTATTTATTCTTTTAATTAAATTATTTATTTATAATTTGAAACCAATAATAAACATCCGCGGCCTTTAATATCCAATGGTTGTCTGCTGTCAATTCTTTTATTTAAATTTAAGGTTATATTTGCTATTACCGCCTATTTTACCATTATCTGAGTAAAATTGGATACAGTGAACAAATGTAGACAAGGTTTATTTGTGAATGTACATTTATCTGCATATACTCAATAAATAAGATTACTGCATAATTTCTAATCTGAGTGCCCAGGGGTGCCCCAGGTTTTTCACAATCTTTAAGATACCCACAGGCATTAGAAAATGTTCATCTGCCTACCTACCTATATACCTAACTACCTACCCATATAGAAACATTCCTTATTCCTTCCTCAAGTTCACAATTAATTTTACAGTTTGTACAAAGATTTAGGTCAGAACATTTGTGCCCAGCCATTGTGCTTAGAGCAGAGCATTGCTAGCTCTGGTTGGTGGTTCCTTTTCCATAGCTTAGCCTTGGCTCTTTGTTTGTTGTTATTTATCAAGTTAAAGAGGGGATGTCAGGAGATATGGTGAATTAGAATAATGTGTTTTAGGCGTTTGTGGGTGTACACGGGATGAAGAGCCCAGACTGTGTGCAGACTTTACTGCCTGAGGCCAACTCAAATGCTTCCCAGACCCTTATTTCTAAACTGTTTTAGATCTTCTTCTCACGAGTTCCATCTGCAATTATGAGATACTGGAAACTTCTGTGAGTGCTCCACTGTATAATCATGAAATAGGTGCATTTATATGATACAATTTAAATATTATTTATTCCTTCATGTAATGACAGACTTAGCACTTAAAAATAATTGGTTACATCAGTGACCATAGTTGGTATATAAAAGTAAAAAATAAGTATGGTCAAAGCTCTTTTGGTCATACTTCTGTGGGTCACAGGAGTGCACCTATTTCTGCACTCTGATGATCCAGATTCAACTAAAGCCCCATACACACAATCAGAATATCGTACAAAAAATACAAAAATACAAAAAATACAGCTTGTAAAGCGATTGTCTGATAATCTGATCATATGATAAGCTTTTATCCAAAATTCGAAAATGTTTCTCGTACAATACCAGATCGTACGATTTTTGTTTAACCACTTGCCTACTGTGCACCTACACCCCCTTCCTGCCCAGACAAAATTTTAGCTTCCGGCACTGCGACGCTTTAACTGACAATTGCGTGGTCGTGCGATGTGGCTCCCAAACAAAATTTACGTCCTTTTTTTTCCCACACATAGAGCTTTCTTTTGGTGGTATTTGATCGCCTGTGAGTTTTTTTTTTGCGCTATAAACAAAAAAAGAGCGACAATTTTGAAAAAAGACACAATATTTTTTGCTTTTTGCTATAATAAATATCCCATTTAAAAAAAAAACATTTTTTATCTCAGTTTAGGCAGATACGTATTCTTCTACATATTTTTGGTAAAAAAAAATCGCAATGACCGTATAGTGATGGTTTGCGCAAAAGTTATATTGCCTACAAAATAGGGGACATAATTATGATTTATTTTTTATTTTATTTTTACTAGGAATGGCGGCGATCTGCGATTTTTTTCTCGGGACTGGGACATTATAGCGGACACATCGGACACTTTTGACACATTTTTGGGACCATTTACATTTATACAGTGAACAATGCTATAAATATGCATTGATAACTGTATAAATGTAACTGGCAGGGAAGGGGTTAACCACTAAAGGCGGGGAAGGGGTTAAATGTGTATACTAGGTGTGTTCTAACTGTAGGGGGAGGGGGGGTGACTGGGGGAGGTGACCGATTGTGTCCCTATGTACAAGGGACACAAACGGTCTCCTCTCTCCCTGACAGGGACGTGCAGCTCTTTGTTTACACACAGATATCCACGTTCCAGCTCAATTGTCGGCAATCGCGTGTGCCCCCGTGGCCATCGCGGCCGCCGGGCACACGCACGGGCCTCTCAGTGACTCGACGGGTGCGCGCGCGCCGCCGGTGGCGCGCCCGCGCGCCCCTAGCCGATTTAAATGACAGGACGTCATATGACGTGCTGTCAGGAACAGAGAGTTACCCGCTGTCATTTGACGGTGGGTGGGTATCAAGTGGTTAATCAGGACAGTTTTAGTCCGAAAATACAATACATTACATCACCTCCGAATTTTTATTCTGTAATACTAAATTTTTTGGACTAATGTAAACTATTTGGCCCAGATTCACAGAGCAATTACGCCTGTCTAACTGGTGTTAGAGAGGAGTAATTTCAAATTTCGCGCGCCGTATCACTAGTTTGAATCCTCAAACCATGATACGGCGGCTTCGGGCTTCGATCCGAGAGGCTTACGTCTTCGTAAGCCTTCGGATCTACGCTGCGATATTTTTGCGGCCTCTGGGAGGAGTTTGCGTCGTTTTCATGCGTCGGGATATGCAAATGAGTTTTTACGGCGATCCACGAAGATACGAGCGGTCTTCGCAATCGCTTTCGTCTATTTTTTTTTACGTACTGTTAGACCAGCTTTTTGCTGGTCTAACGGTGCGTAGCCCATGTTAAGTATGGCCGTCGTTCCCGCGTCAAATTTAAAATTGTTTTTTTTTTTTTTACGTAACTCGTTCGGGAATAGGAATCTCCGTAAACGACGCTACTCAAGAAAAAACAACGTGATTTCGCGCAATGCACGGCGGGAAATTTGCGAACGGAGCATGCATATTTTAAATGCTTCACGCCCCCTACTCGCGTAGATGGATTGCGACGGGAGAAATACACTACGCCGCCGTCGTTTACTGGACAAAATCTACCTGGATTCCACGTAGAGCCAGGTAAAAATGGCGGCGTAGTGTATTTGGGAAACGCTACGATAATCTAATTGTATCTGAATCTGCCCCTTTATTTTTAAAATGGAGACTAGCATGCAAGGTTTAAAGCAGGTGTGCCCAACCAGTGGCCCGGGGGCCACTTGTGGCCCGTGGAGCCCTCTGATGTGGCCCACAACCTCCTGCTCTGGGATGGAATAAAATAAAATACTGTTATTTAAGGTAAGTTTATTACTAAAATCACAGTGTATATATGGGCATATCTGTTCTGCAGTAGTTACTGGGCTGCTTTCAAACTGATCCACAGGTGCAGAAAAATGCACCTGTGGGTTTCCTGCACTGAGCCATAGACTTCTATTACCTGTAAGTTTAGTGTGCGGAGAGTAGAGTGGGCTCTATAGAGCCAAGTGGGCTGCCATCCACCCGCTCCACTCATTGTGGCCCACGACCGGTTACCAAGTCGCTTAGGTGGCCCTTGCTTTTCAAAAGGTTGGGCACCCCTGGTTTAAAGCCTCCTGTCAGCTGATGTCACAGCCAATCCCGGGTTCTGGAAGGATCCTGACTAGGGATGAGCCGAACACCCCCTCGTTCGGTTCGCACCAGAACCTGCCAACAGACCAAAAGTTTGTGTGAACGTTAGAACCCCATTAAAGTCTATGGGACTCAAACGTTTGAAATCTAAAGTGCTAATTTTAAAGGCTAATAAGCAATTTATTGTCCTAAAAAGTGTTTGGGGACCCAGGGCCTGCCCCAGGGGACATGTATCAATGCAAAAAAAAGTTTTCAAAACTGCAGTTTTTTCGGGAGCAGTGAATTTAATAATGCTTAAAGTGAAACAATAAAAGTGAAACATTCCTTTAAATTTCGTACCTACGGGGGGGGGTTTATAGTATGCTTGTTAAGTAGCACTTGTTTCCCGTGCTTAGAACTGTCCCTGCACAGTGTAATTTCTGAAGGAAAAAAAGTAATTTAAAATCACTCGCGGCTATAATGAATTGTCGGCTCCCGTCAATACAGAGAAAAGTCAATGATAAAAAAAAAATGCGTGAGGGTCCCCCCAAATGCAATTACCAGGCCCTTCAGGTCTGGTATGAATATTAAGGGGAACCCTGCCTCAAATTTAGCACTTTAGCACTTTAGATTTCTCCCATAGACTTTTACAGGGTGTTCCGCGACTTTTCGAATTTGCCGCGAACAACCCAAATGGTCCGCTGTTTGGCGAACAGGCAACGTTCGACTCAAACTCGAAGCTCATCCCTAATCCGGACTCCAAAGTCAGAATCCACCCGGATGCCTGACCAGCAGCTAGGGCAGCCTCTCATCTCAGCACACCGCTGAGAGCCTGAGCCGGCCACTCTCATCTTCTTCCACAGCCCAGAACTCCAGTGAGCGATGGAGGATTGATAGCCACCTGTCTCTGTTCAGTGAAGAGAACTGAGAAATAAGCAGTCCAATATAGGTGAGTGTGTATGTTTACATTTTTATTTCCCACATTTCTCCTTTAAAGCGTGGCTCCATCCTAAAGTGGAACTTCCGCTCATCGTAACCCTCCTGTGTCACATTTGACACCTTTCAGAGGGGAGGGGGGTGCAGATACCTGTCTAACACAGGTACTTGCACCCACTTCCAGGAGTCCTCTCTGCAGGGATTCTGCGGGTAGTGCCTCACTTCCCGCCCCACCCGTTGTGTTCTGGAAAACACTCGGCTTCTAGAACACAGCGAGGACCAGTGAGGACGGCGCTGCGCGACTCCCAAATGCGCCATAGGGAATCGGGCAGTGAAGCTGGAATGCTTCACTTCCTGATTTCCTCACCGAGGATGGCGGTGGGGAAAGCAGATAGACGAGTGATTGCTCGTCTTCTGCTGCAGACGTCGCTTGACTCCAGGACAGGTAAGTGTCCATAAATTAAAAGTCAGCAGCTGCTGTATTTGTAGCCGCTTATTTCAGGCTTTTTTTTTTTTTGCCCTGTGCACACTCCCTATCCCCTACTGATGTATCTCACTGGTATATCATATTGACCTTGTGACTTGCTACAAAGTTACAATATTGTATTCTGATGCTTGGGGAGGAGAGTGAGGAAATGCTTCCTCCTACCTAAAGCAGACTGATGACAAAGTCAGTAGATTTGTGCTTAAAGACTCATTTTTAATGATGGAAGCCAGGCCGCTGTTAGAAACCATGGGGCCCCTACCTAACGGGGTCCCTCTAACCATGCCCTGACTCAACCCACCTTGAAAAAATGCAGCCTTGTTTTTCCCCTGCCTGTTATAAATGTGTCCATTTACATCTAGCTATGTTTGATCTGTCATGTTTAGGTCTGGGAAAAGAGAAAAGAATGCAACTCTTTTCCATTTTTTTCTGGAACTGAGCAGACCACCGTCGGTTACGTCGTTTTACTAAGTCGTTTGCGAATAGGGAATTGCGTAAGTGAAGATCACGTCGTTTTGACGTCGGTTTTAACGGCGCTTTCCGACGTGAGCTGGAGCATGCGCACTGGGCTTTTTTCCCGGCCGACGCATGCGCACTTCGTTTGACGTGGGGGCGCGCTTAATTTAAATACAGCACGCCCCCTCCTTCACTATTTGAATTACGCGGCCTTACGGCGCCGCATTTACGCTACTTTGAGAATATGGCACTTGCTCCAGTAATTTGCGTAGGCGTAGTGTAAATGCGATACGATACGCTACGCCGCCAGATACGCCATTTTTTGAGAATCTGGCCCAGTGTATTTAGTATCACTTTAAAGATGGCCATACGAACCAGGCATTAGGAAATTAGGGAAACATGCAGCTACTGTGGTAGAGGTGTAAAAATGGATATACAATACAAAAGAAAATCTCATAGCCAAAGCTCTGCTAAATTAGAAATATCTTTATATTTTGGATGATGGCAGCAATTTCTGAACAGGATACACAAAGAGCACAGTAGAAGATCTAAGGCCGTGTACACACGCCAGAGAACCTCGACGGGCAGAAAACATCGTTCCGCCCGTCGAGGTTCTCTGCCGGCCGTCGAAATCGGCGACCCGCCCGTCGGGAATGGCAACCAGCCATTCATCCAGGCGGGCCGTCGAGCAAAAAGAGAGCGTGCTCTCTTTTCGCTCGACGGGATTCCCGACGGGCGGGGCGAGCACTCTGTGTACACACAGCCGAGTTCCTCGCTGGAATGCAGCTTCCAGCGAGGTTCTCGCTGGTTTCCAGCGAGAACCTCGGTCGTGTGTACGCCGCCTAAGGCACAATGCCTTGAGTGTCAGGATCTAGCAATACTCCTGTTGAGAATGACATCACAAGCCTCCTCCAGCCTTTAAGTTTTGCAACGTATTACATTTCATTACAACCATGTAAAAATTTTAATTGCCTCCGACTTTTACGCTTGCATTATGTATTGGTGCAGGCCTGGTCAAATTTCTACAGGGATGTGTAATTATGTTAATCTAACTACAGCACACATTCCCATAGAAAACAACATGCAAAACATAATGAGCTTTCCTTTGAAGAAAAATAGAACTGGTGCCACTGGTCTTGCATACTCCAACAGTGTTGTAAAAATGCTAATGAACCTGTACAATTAATGGAGCATCTTGGGTGCTTAGCAATATTGTTTACAAATGGCCTTTTCTCCTTCCAGGTTATTTTTGTGTTTCTGATTGTGCAGTCTTGGTAAAACGAATCCTGTACTGATTAAAGTGGTTGTAAAGGCAGAAGTTTTTTTTTTATCTTAATGCATTCTATGCCTTCTGTGTGCAGGAGCCCCCCATCAGCCCTAATACTTACTTAAAGGGTTAGTAAAGGAAAAAAAAAATTCCTTTAAAATAACAAACATGTGATACTTACCTCCACTGTGCAGTTCGTTTTGCACAAAGTGACCCCGATCTACGTCTTCTGGGGTCCCTCAGCGGTTGTCTCTGGTGCTCCCCGCAAGAACTCACCACAGTCATGCAAGAGCGCTCGCATGGTGGTGAGTATTTGCGGGTGTGCTCCTGTGATATAGTCGCTCACTGTATCACTCGGCACCGCCCCTCGGTGCGCCGCGTCACTGGATGTGATTCACAGCAGCACCAGCCAATGGCTGCGCTGCTCTCAATCCATCCGCTCTAGCCAATCAGCGGCCAGGGTGAGCGGCGAAGAGGATCTCGGGACCGAGCGCGGGACTTTTGAGGGGTCAGGTAAGTAAAACGGGGGCTCAGGGGGGGGGGGGGCAGCAACATCAGACGTTTTTTTCACCTTAATGCATAGATTGCATTAAGGTAAAAAAATATTTTCCTTTACAACTGCTTTAAGCCCCATCTCTAGTCAACAATGTCCGTGAGTGCCTCTGCCCTCCAGGATTCTCCCTCTTAATTGGCTGAGACACAGCAGCGGTGCCATTAGTGCCTGCTGCTGTCAATCAAAGTCAGTTAGCCAATCAGGAGAGAGAGGGGACGAGGACAGCTCCATGTCTGAATGAATACATGGAATTGTAGCTTGACTTGGGTGCCCCATATCAAGCTGCTTGCTGCGGGGGCACTCGACAGGACTTTACAATCACTTTTAACCTCTCGAGCGCCGGAAGGTTTTACCCACTTCCTGACCAGGCCATTTTTTGCAATTATGCACCACGTCGCTTTAACTGACAATTGCGTGGTCGTGCGACCCTTTACCCAAATAAAATTTATGTCCTTTTTCCCATAAATTGAGCTTTCCTTTGGTGGTATTTGATTGCCTCTGCGCTTTTTATTTTTTGCGCTATGAACAAATAAAGCAAACAATTTTAAATAAAAAACAATATTTTTTACTTTCTGCTATAAAACATTCCCAATAAAAAAAATTCAAATCAAATTTCTTCATAGATTTAGGCCAAAATGTATTCTGCTACATATTTTTTGTAAATAAAATCCCAATAAGCGTATATTAATTGGTTTGCGCAAAAGTTTTGGTTTGTACAAAATTTAGGGACTTTTTTTTATTGTTTTTGCTAGTAATAGCAGCGATCTGTGATTTTTAGCGGGACTGTGACATTGCAACGGACAAATCTGACACTGAGTGACGTTTTGGGGGACTAGTGACACCACTATAGTGATCAGTGCTATAAAAATGCACTGATTACTGTATAAATGACACTGGCAGGGAAGGAGTTAACACCAGAAGCAAGAACCAGAAGGGTTAAATGTTCCCTAGGCAGGTGTTTACTAACTGTGTGGGGCAGTGTCACCCTGAAGGAAAAGAGAGATCCGCTATTCAGCTTAGCTGAATCACAAGATCTCTCTTTCCCTTCCTGACAGATCCAACGTTTGCCTTCTTTACACAGAACAATTAGCGGGTCGTGGCGGCCATTGCGACTGTTTGACCAGCTGATTGGCTCCCGCTGTGTCCAATAACTGCAGGAGCGGCGCTCCGGCAGGGCATAAGTACACCCAAATCCATGTGCACAAAATCACATACCTGTACGTGATTTTGCACAGCTGGGCCGCCCTACCGTAACTGGTTAATGGATATCGTTCGTTCAGCAATTGTATGGCAACATTTTTTTCGAATAATCCTTTGGATAATTTCGCAAGACCTGTCCTGATCGGCTCTGGAAAGCTGTGTACTAACAATCAAATTAAGGTATGATTGCATTGAAAGCAGTATTTTTCATACAATTTTCTCTTTGTGTATACTAGGCTTGAGTGTGCTGGGGCAACGGAACTCATGGGAATCTGGATAGGGCTGCACTCTTAGGTATTGTGATGACATTGCACAGTGATTAGTACATAGGGAGTGGATAGAACCCACCACAAGCCAGGCGTGTACAGTAATCTGTGTGTCTGCGCTCATTTCTTCGCTGGCTACAGGGTGAAGAAATATCAGAAAGGTAGAGAGCAGTATTTATCTTGGAATGACTGAAGCCTGAGATCAGGAACTACAAAAGAAAATCACATGTGGTCTGTTCCCACAAACACTGAGAAATGATCAGTCTCACTGAGACAGCAGGGATAGACTAATGTCAGAGCTCGATTGAATCATACTTTAGCCACGTGTTTCTTCCACAAAGCAAACTTTCAAATCCTTGCAGGACTGCCAAGTTGGCCTCTTTTTCACAATGTGATCCTCCTGTTTAAACTAAAAGACGCACACTACGCTTATATATTACGCAAAATAGCACGTCGATCATGCGCAGTCAATGTCTGACTGGTCAGTACACCTTGCCGAGTCCTCCTGAGTTCTTCGGAACTTGCTAAAAACAAGGGAATCAGAGAGCATTCTAGCTATAATCTTAAGGCCGCGTACACGCGATCAGACCGGTCCGATGAAACTGGTCTGAAGACCAGTTTCATCTTACCAATTTGATGGTGTGTACGGCCCATCGGACCATTGTCCGTCGGACCAAAGTTTTAAAACTTGCTTTAAAATCTATCCGACGGACACCTGTCCGTCGGACAGATTCGATGGTTAGTACGCCAAAGCATCGGACCAAAAACCCGCGCATGCTCAGAATCAAGTCGACGCATGCTTGGAAGCATTGAACTTTTTTTTTCAGCACGTCGGTGTGTTCTACGTCACCACATTCTGGTCTGATCAGATTTTTGGTCCAATGGTGTGTACACACATCAGACCACTTCAGCCTGGTCCGATGAAAACGGTCCGTCCGGCCAGTTTCATCGGACCAGTCTGATCGTGTGTACGTGGCCTTAGAGATCACTTACAAACACATGACTAATGGATTCTGGTCCTAAAACCTGCCCTAAAATAAAGACACAGGCTGCAAGACAATGCGTTTTTATACAGCCACAGCAGCCAATTTATTAACACTGAATAAATAACATAACAACGAAAATACCATTCAACAATGTAATTCTAACAATGTAAACAACAATGTAAAGAAGGGGTCTTTGGGTGTCCATAAGGCACAATTTTACTGAAATCGTTCATGTCCTCATCTGCACTCCAATTGGCTCGAAGATGTTACGACTTCACCATACTTCCATCCCACCCCCCTCCAGGGACCTAGCTCCTGGGGGGTTGGGTACCACCAACCAACCACGTGTAGGTGCCATACCTTAGGTGGACCCCACAATTTAGAAACAATGTCAATAATCACTGACCCCCCTAAAGACCCCCCAACCCACCAAGCTGCTATGCTCGCACTTGACATATACTCCCCAAACTTGACACCTTGTGAATTTTTTTTTAACATAAGCGCGGGTGGGAGAGAAGTTTCTTCTCTGCCTGAAAACACCCAGAATGCATGATCTAGTCATGCAGACCCTTCGGCGATTTTTCTTCTCCGGGTCTCACTTTCATTTTTTAGATTGCTGTGCATAATGGGCTTAACATGTCGATCTTTCAGGAAAAATATTTTGGATTCTGTTGAGGGACCTATGACAGCATATCTAGCTGTGGGGTGATGAGAGATTAGAATGTCTGTCAGGTTTTTGTTGCTGCTTGTATCCCTTTGGGGAGATACACCATTTCAATGTTTTTCCTGGCTATTACATTATTATTATGTTTCATATTACCCAATTATAAGTTGGGTAGGATAACTATCATAGATATTAAGTATATATGTACAGTACTTATGCTTACTATCCCCAGCAGGCAGTAGAGGGAGCATTGGTTTATAAAAGGCAGCAATTTCTAGAAGTCTCATTTAATATCCCACAAATCTGTAAAGCCCCATACACACTATCAGTTTTCCTGATGGTTTTCTCTTCAGGTTTACCAAAACCATCTAATATGAGGTCAAACCTCAACAGTTTCAATTTGTATGCAATCAGGCAGGCCCTTGCACTACATGGTTTTGGTAAACCTGAAGAGAAAACCATCAGGAAAACTGATAGTGTGTATGGGGCTTAACAGTCTTCAGCAGCATATTTCCAGCCTACAGTCTCTAACCATCTCCAGTAATGCATCAGCAGTCTCTGACAATCCTTACTACATAATATGATTAAGTGTGGCCCCGGGGGATGTCAGGGGCCATGGTAGTTATCCAATTCTGGGTTAAAGCCTCTGTCAAGTTTTTAAAGCCATTGGTGTCCCTATTGAGAACACAAAAACAAGACACAATTTTACTAGAAAAAGGAAAGGACATATGATAATGCTTTTAGCGCTGCCCGTGCCTTTCTGCCTCTATTACATTTGCAAACATTTTTGTATGGTCACCATATGGAAAATGAAAGGAATAATAATAACAACAAAAATTTTGATAATTATAAAATAGATGGAAATATCTGGAGCTAGGACTTATTATTAACCACTTAGGGATTTAAACAAAAGAAATACGTCTTAAAAAACTTCAACAAAGTTTTAAGGACATCTCCCTTATGTCCAGCACCTCTCTCAATTTCCCTCACTATTATTACAAGCAATTAGCAGATATCAGTTGGAAAATATTTAATGTTACACAGCAGGAGCAGCTATCAAAATGAAGCCACTCCTCATGTGAATCTGGCAGCCATTTTGGGTCAGATAGAGCCTATTTAACCACTTAACCCCCGGACCATACTGCTGCCCAATGACCAGAGCACTTTTTGTGATTCGGCACTGCGTTGCTTTAACTGACAATTGCGCAGTCGTGCGACGTGGCTCCCAAACAAAATTGTCCTTTTTTTCCTACAAATAAAGCTTTCTTTTGGTGGTATTTGATCATCTCTGCGGTTTTTATTTTTTGCGCTATAAACAAAAATAGAGCGACAATTTTGAAATAAATTCAATATTTATTACATTTTGCTATAATAAATAGCCACAAAAAGTATATAAAAACATTTGTTTTCCCTCAGTTTAGGCCGATACGTATTCTTCTACATATTTTTTGTTAAAAAAATCGCAATTAGCGTTTATTAATTGGTTTGCGCAAAAGTTATAGCGTTTACAAAATAGGGGGTAGTTTTATGGCATTTTTACTAATATTTTATTTTTTACTAGTAATGGCGGCGATCAGCGTTTTTTTCAGTACTGCGACATTATGGCAGACACTTCGGACACTTTTGACACATTTTTGGGACCATTGTCATTTTTATAGCGATCAGTGCTATAAAAATGCATTGGATTACTATAAAAATGCCTTTGGCAGTGAAGGGGTTAACACTAGGGGGCGGGGAAGGGGTTAAGTGTGTTCCTGGGTGTGTTCTAACTGTATGGGGGGGTGGCCTCACTAGGGGAAATCACTAGGGGAAATCACTGATCTTCTGTTCATACATTGTATGAACAGAAGATCAGCATTTTCCCCGCTGACAGGACTGGGAGCTGTGTGTTTACACACATAGCTCCCGGTCCTCGCTCTGTACTGAGTGATCGATTGTGCCCGACGGCGATCGTATCCGCCGACATAGAGCTACGGGCTCTCGTCCAGGAGAGTTGACCTGCCGCTGTAAAATGATGGCGGCAGGTCGGCAAGCAGTTAAGGAACTGGCTCCCAGGCTTGGCGCGCATTTGCAAGTTGGCAGAGTAGGTACAGGTACTCTACCTGGTAGGGACAAAACTAGCGGCAGGGAAAGGTTCCTGACAAGGAGGGAAAACGTAGGGCTCACAACTTCTTTGGACACCTGCCTGATGGGCACAAGATGGCCAGGCCGCATTCTTCCCCTCTCGACAGTTGCTGACAGTTCGGCTGCATCCAGCTTTCTTTAAGCTGCTGAAACTTTGAGTGTTCCTGGTTGGGCTGCTTTCCCTGGTTCGTGAACTCTGCAGGCAGCCATGGCTTCCTGGGACGAAACCAAGTACAAGTCTCTTACTAGAGCAGCTGGATATTCCTTTCAAAGACTTTTCCCTAACCCAACAGAAACTACTTCATCAGCTGCTGGAAGAACACCTACTGGCGTTTGCAACCAGCCCAGAGGAATATGGTTTCACCAAGTCCATTGACCAACCCATACACATGGAGACGTACTGCCCATCCGGGAGAAGTATTGTCGCATTCCCCTAGCATTGTGCCAAGAGGTTAAGGAGTTATTCCCAATATGCTTTAGAGTGGGGTGATCAAAGAAAGCTGCAGTTCATGTGTTGCTTCTGTAGTCCTGGTAAGAAAGAAGGATGGCAGCCTATGGCTCTGTGTGGACTAATGTAAGCCCACCCACCAGAACCCCTACCCATTCCCTTGGCGCCCCCAAGGGGATCATCAAATTTCTCCTACCCCTTTTCAGACCGGCCTAAATGTTTCTTTTTTGTTGTGCATAATGGCTTTAAGAAAATAAGAAGTAATTCATTTAGAAACATTTACTTGACAAATTTGGTAAACCGATTCCACATTCAACAAATCACGATGTTCATAGTTTGCCTATTGTACAAGCAATAACATGTGTGACATAAAGTACTGGCCAAAGAGTTGTAGAACATCAGGTCATGTGAGGAAACTGGAAATGTTAAAGGTCATTTCAGATTAGGAAATGAATAAGCGTTCACAAAATATGTGACAGAATGAATCTCCGATTTGAAAGTGCACAATAATTGAGCACATTAGATATTTAGTATAATCATTAAAATGACCCGAGAAAATGTTGATTAAAATTAACTCAATGACGTCACAGCATTTGGCTACACATTAACAGATTTTCCTTGGTGGAGGGCAAACTGTGGGTTCTGGTGAGATGAAGGCAGGGTCTGTGTCTGTTCATACTTCCAGTCTTGTTCTGAAGATAGTACAATGGGAACTCGTGTAAATTAAAGTCACTTTAAAGGATCACATGAAAACTCTATGACATGACATAGCAATTTGTACGCCTGTTAATTTTTACTGTTAAACCACAATCCGCTTAGTTCCTATTGAGAGAACAATTCTAAATTGAGCAAGAAAAAAATTAGTACAGCCAAGTAAAGCTGGTAGAAGAGGCATGTAGAGGGAAAGACAGTGAGGGTTGAATTCATACAAGTTGAATGGTCATGTTCTATTTTATTTACAGGCATGGTCCACATTTGTCAGACCTTTTTCCCTAAATAGCTTCCTTTACCATAGTGCAGTCCTCCTTCACTTACCTCATCCTTCAATTTTGCATTTAAATGTCCTTATTTCTTCTGAGAAATCCTCACTTCCTGTTCTTCTGTCTGTAACTACACACCGTAATGCAAGGCTTTCTCCCTGGTGTGGAGAAAGCCTCTTGAGGGGGCGAGCAGGAGTGTCAGGACACCCACTAACACACAGCTCCTTTCTCTATCTGCAAAGTAGAGAGTGTCCTGACTTGCCTGCTCGCCCCCTCCCCCTCAAGAGGTTTTCTCCACACCAGGAAGAAAGCCTCGCATTATGGTGGTGAGTTACAGACAGAAGAACAGGAAGAAAAATTGAAGGATGAGGTAAGTGAAGGAGGACTGCACTAAGGTAAAGGAAGCTATTTAGGGAAAAAAATGTTTCCTTTACAACCCATTTAAAGCACTTTAAAGCTGAACAAGAAAATACAGTTCAAATTTTAATAATTTGCAACCACTTTTTAAAAAAATCTTTGTGGGCCAGGCCACTCAATCCTGACAAATGTCTGTGTCACCATGAAGTACACACATATCCTTATCTCTGCTTTACAGAAATGCATTATCTTCAGGTTTTGCCTGTGCTGCTAAAGTGGCCAAAAGAACTTTAAAAATCCAACAGTTTGAAATCAACTCTTTCACGTTCTTTCTGGTTTTCTTTTTATTCAAATTGTATACAATTGTATACAATGTGCATTTGGCTATTCTACTGTACAGTTTGATGTTGATAGATACAATGGATTGCCATCTGGGGAACAAATGTTTAAATAGGTTAAAAACATAGATAACAATCAATTTTGCACTGGCTCCTAACTGCTCATACTGTGATGGGTGCTTGGCTAATGGTGGTACTGTGTAAGTTCAATGCAAGAGAGTTACAGCATACCAGACTTCAATAAAAAAAAAAATATATACTGTAATTCCATGAAAAAGGGGTTTTCAAAAGGTTTCCGCACTTTTATATTTTCGTTGGAAACGGTGAGGGTGGGAGGAATAGTAATTGGTTGTGTCTGAGAGTGTCATGTGACTAGTCCGTCTGGCAAGTAAAAGTGTTGTCACACTGTGGTGAAGGTGGCTAAAAAAAGTGTTGAAACCATTTGAAGAACCCTCGTATTTGGTTAGAAAACCTGTCCTGATGAAGCAGGAAGCATTACAGTATTTCTCCTAGTTCCCGTTTCTATTTCCTCCCTTCTTAAGTTACATAAACTTGTATTCTCAACAGATCCAAGCATGCATGACTGAGCAACGCAACTACACTCAGGCTAAAGTCTATAGTCAACCTGAGAACTGCCATTCCTAACCCAAATTGACCATGGTATTTGTAATGCCCCGTACACACGAGCAGGTTTCCCAATGGGAAAACTGTGAGGAGAGCTTTTGTTCGGGCATCCCGACCATGTGTATGCTCCCTTGCAGTTTTTCCGAAGGGAAAACTGCCAAAAACCGCCCGACAAAAAAAAAGAACTTGCTCTCTTTTTTCCCGCCGGGATTTCCGACTGACTTTTCCCGTCATAAAACACGGCCGTGTGTACCAGAAAACCGACGTTTTTTTGGCAGTTTTGCCATCGAAAAAACTCAGATGGAGCATAAACGCGGTCAGGATTTCTGAGGAAAAGCTCTCATCTGAGTTTTCCCGACGGGAAAACCCATCGTCTGTACGGGGGAAAAGTAGAGAGCAGACTCTCGGTTTTCCCCTCAGGATTTCCGACTGATCTTTTCCTGTCGGGAATCCCGCTCATGTTATACGCGGCATAACAGTTTAGACACTGCCTGCACTAACTGCAATGACAGCTGAGAACAATTGTGGCAATAAAGCTGTGACTATGTCTACAACCTGCTTAGCAAATTGCATGCATTATTGTTTGTTACAACATTAGAAATCAGACGAGGGCCAGTAAGTCCCCTTTCACACTTGTAAGACTTGTCCCACGATTTTGGACTGCAAAATTGTATGACAAGTCATTCTCCATTATTTTCAATGACTACCATTCATACTGGCACGATTTTAAGTTGTGCCTACTTCAAAGTAATCCTTGCCGATTTTGATGCCACTTACACAGGCATTCATTGAAATCGCGGCCGCGAATCGTGGCAAAATCGCGGTAAAATCGCGACAATTTTGAGGAATTCTAATTGTTGAGACCTGGAACAAATATGCAACTCAGGAGATCTGACTTTGTTGTATCTTTCTGATCTGCATGCTAAGTTAAAAGGCATAATCCAGGAACAAGTAGTTCATCAAAGGAAGTCCCCACACCCCAAATACACTACGCCGCCGTATTTTACCTGGCTCTACGTGGAATCCAGGTAGATTTTGTCCAGTAAACGACGGCGGCGTAGTGTATTTCTCCCGTCGCAATCCATCTACGCGAGTAGGGGGCGTGAATCATTTAAAATAGGCGCGTTCCCGCGGCGATCGAACTGCGCATGCTCCGTTCGCAAATTTCCCGCCGTGCATTGCGCGAAAACACGTCGTTACGTCATTCGTTGTTTGAGTAGCGTCGTTTACGCACGATCCTCGTCCCGAACGAGTTACGTAAAAATAAAAAATAAAAATAAAAATCGACGCGTGAACGACGGCCATACTTAACATGGGCTACGTACCGTTGGACCAGCAAAAAGCTGGTCTAACAGTACGTAAAAAAAAATAGACGAAAGCGATTGCGAAGACCACTCGTATCTTCGTGGATCGCCGTAAAAACACATTTGCATATCCCGACGCATGAAAACGACGCGAACTCCTCCCAGCGGCCGCAAATATATCGCAGCGTAGATCCGAAGTCTTACGAAGACCTAAGCCTCTCGGATCGAAGCCCGAAGCCGCCGTATCATGGTTTGAGGATTCAAACTAGTGATACGGCGCGCGAAATTTGAAATTACTCCTGTCTAACACCAGTTAGACAGGCGTAATTGCTCTGTGAATCTGGGCCCTTGTATTTAATATTTAATCAGATCACTACTATTTGTTACCCTAGACAATGACTGTTATGAAATGATCAAATGACATCTCATTCAACCATAGTCATTGTCTAGGTAATTTTACCTCCGTTGTATATTTGTTGCTGCTCCTCTTCCCAGGGGACCTCAGACATTTTATTTATTCATAATGTAGTTGTAAGTCTGTTTGTTTTAAGGAAATTAGTGGCAGATGGTGCACACAGAAAGGTGGGGTATTAGAACCATTAATAAAGTTCACAACGGCAAAAAAACCTACCAGTTAAAAAAAAGGCTAACAACCGTATTATACATTTTTGGCCAGTAGCTCATGATTTCTATAAATCAGGGCAGGTTGATATAGTGTCATGATTTAAAGCAAAGGTATACTCTTAAGCCTCGTACACACGATCAGATATTCCACGGACCAAGCTTCTGACTTTTGTCCGAAGGGCATTGGCCATGAACTTGTATTGCATACAAACGGCAAAGAATTGTTGGCCAACAAATACAAAACTATTATTATATTATAATACAGGATTTATATAGCGCCAAAAGATTGCGCAGCGCTTTACATCGGGGAAGACAGTACAGTCATAATACAAATCAATACAGGAGGGATCAGAGGGCCCTGCTCGTTAGAGCTATGTGTTTTTCACAGCTCTTTAGCGCCACACTTTGGACAACTTCTGCTATTGTTGTGTTATGCTGAGCATTGCTTCTGAGCATGCGTGTTTGTACTTTGGATTTTTTTCCGACAGACTTCTGTATACACGATCGGATAATCCGACATCACACATTTGTTGTTGGAAAATTTTAAAGCATGCTATCCCACATTCGTTTTCGGAAATTTCAACAATTGTCTGATGGAGTGTACAAACGGTCGGATTATCCGACAACATCCTGCCATCACACTTTTCCCATCGGAAAATCTGATCGTGTGTATGCGGCTTTAATGTTTGACCTCATATTATATGGTTTTGGTAAATCTGAAGGAAAAAACCTACAGAGAATTGTATAGTGTGTATCCAGCTTTAGCGTGCAATTACATCAATATGTGCACATAGATGAAATAAACCACCTTTGCGTACGGTTGTACACAGATTCCACAGACATAGGATCATTGAGTGGTCATTGTCTCATGTATCTCTCTATGTATCTTAAGAAAAATGTCCTAGACCTTTGCCCAGATTGTATAGTTATCTGCAATCATGCTTTACTTCTTTAGAAATTCAGCTTGTATTCCCCTAATCTTTAGCAAAGAATATTCAGTTTTGTAGTTTGGCTAATGTTTTCAGATTATTCTGATCAGATATATCTGTCATTTCTTGGTATCATGATTCAAGAAATTGTTTTGCTATTTCGGTTCTGTATGGCTGTGTCTGGCCTGTCTTATTCTCGCCCTGACCAAGGACCACCTCTGCACATCTGACCTTGTGCTGATCTAGATGAGAGTTAAAATTTAAACACATTTTCAGAAAATCACTGGAATACATCAGACCTATGGAAATTTACAAACATTAACTCTTGGTTGACTTTTTATAAGTAAAACAGTAGTAAAAATATTAATTCAGATACTAACTGTAGATTGATTTTGTATATGAGGTCATAGTGGTTGTCTGATGGAATGACTCTCTTGGTGGCATTATGGTGTACAGGGTATTTATCATTTAAATAAGAACCTGGAAAATAAGAATCAGCGATGGACTAAGATGTATTAAAGTATTTGTTACCCCAACATGTCATATTCCTGATATGTGCCTGCTGTACCGTGTACTTGTATGATAGAGTTATATGCTCTCTTTGTATTGCTTCCTTTGTGCGAAATCCCTGGTGTTTCTTCCAGTCCAACTAGTTTCCTATTATGCCTTGTACACACGGTCGGACTTTTGACCATGTGTACATGGTGAGTCCGTTGGAAGTCCAGGTTCTCTCTCTAAGGCCTCGTACACATGATCAAATCTGTCCACTGGAAACGGTCTGCTGGACCGTTTCAGCAGACAGATTCGATCGTGTGTACGGCCGAGCCGACGGATTTGGCCACCCGACAGATTTCAAAGCATGCTTTGAAATCTATCGGGTGGGAATCCGTCCGCCCGACATGTCTGCTGGTTAGTACACTTACCAGCAGACATGTCGTCCCGCGCCGCCGCACCGCCGCCGAATGGATTCGGCGCATGCGCGGAAGTGTTTTACTTCCTGGTGCGGTGACGTGGCAGCGTCAACGTCACCGCCACGTCACCGACACGTCAGCGCGCCGTCTGCTGGCGGGGATTTTGGTTTGCTCGTGTGTACACGCGAGCAAACCAAAATCCCAGCAGACAGATTTGTTCAAATCTGTCGGACAGACAGATTTGAACAAATCTGTCTGCTCGTGTGTACGAGGCCTATGGTCTATCTAAGGTCCGTCGGACTTCTGACAAAAAAAGTCAGATGGAGGCTACACACGGCCGGACTTTCAGAGAAAAAAAGCCTGTCTGACTTTTTTTCTCGGAAAGTCCGGCCGTGTGTACGAGGCATTACAAACTGACCATACTAAGCAGGAGAGCCTCCCTCGTCAGTTCTCTAGCTGTGCTGGGAACTGAGCCTGTTCTTCTCCAATGATCAGACTTGTCCTTACACCTGCACAGCCTTTCACTGGGAAGATCAGTGTACTGCTGCTTCTCCTCCCTCCAGCTCTTATGCAGCAGAGAACAGAGGGTATGTGATAACTTATAGGGGAAAAAAAGGTATTTATGTTTTTTTTTTTTATATATCTATACACAAATGTTTTGCCTTTTGTTTCTATTTTAAACTTATGGGTTGTTTTACAAGACAATCACTTTAATTCTCCTTACCTCCATGACAGTGTTCAATTATTTCCACCCCTCTTCTTCTAATTACTGCTTACCTAATGTCCTAAAGTATAAAGCCGACATATTTTTAGTCTTGGATTGAGTATGGAATGTTGAAGGCCTCGTTCACACAAGCGGTAGTCTCTGTGTCTCTCTGAAAGGGAATTCTTTATGGATTGTTTTGACAGGTCAGTAAAGCAGCAACTACCAGTTATGCCGCTGCTTCCTGAATGCCTGTTTTTATCTTTGGCAGCCAAACAGATTTTCTATTTAAGTATTTTGCCACAACCATTATCCAAGCATTAGGCTTGTGGTTGAGGCACCATTCACTTGAATGTATTGCATTTGACTGTACTCCTCACTAACACAATGTAGTGTAAAATATTTGCTGTGGCCACGAAGCAAGGCGTCACAGCCCAGCATGTTATCTTTTAGGTGGGTGGTTGGGGCAGTAAAACCTTGGCCCAGCCACCTGTTTTTACTGCCCCCTGGCCTGTGTGTGAACGTGATCTAAAATACCTTGTTCTGCATGAAGTAAGAGAAAATCTCTGCAATGTACAGTAAATTATCCTCTCAGTTACCTGGAGCTAACGATGAGAAACGATCAGGAGCTTTCCAATCATGTGATCGCAGTGACAGCCAATCACGGTGGTCACATGAAATAAACCCCGCTGGCATCGAAACCTTGGCGCAAAGAGGTTGGTGGAAGATTTCCACACACACACACTGTTCCAGAGAAACTGCAAACATTTAGATTTCCCATCACTTCTTGTCCAAATAGAGAGGGGGAAAAAATAATAAACTGAACCAAATTTAAAAAAAAAAAGTTATGGATTTAGATGCAGTCAAAATGTTTCCTATGGAACTTAGTATGGTCAGATGAAGCACCAAATGGAACAAGGATTACAAGACCAAAAAATGGCAACAGGCTAAACAGATCCACTTGTTCTCACTTGGAGAAGTTGCCCAAAAATTGAATGTTCTTGAACTACGATCAGATATAAAATGAGTCGAAATTTGTCTTTGTAGGATCTAGTGATGGCCCATCCATAAGGGGCACAGGTGCACCGCTCCACTAATCCATGTGCCCGGCCCCCTAATCTACATGCAGGGCACCAGGCGCATTGAATTCCAATATTTTCTTTTTTTAAGCAATTGGCTTCAAAAAAAGGGTGGGCACTGTGCCCTGAGACCACCCAGTTGTGTGACAATAGCAAATTAATATTAGCTATTGTCTTCCTGATTCTCCTCCTGGCCAATCAGGAAGTGGGTCATAAGACCTGATTGGCCAGAAGAAGCAATCTTATTGGCTGCCAAGGGAAGCTGCTGCCGAGGAGACAGTTGAAGCGATGCAGTGCTGTATCGAAAACAAGTGGCCTGGTCATTAAGGGGGTAAATCCTTCCAGGGGTTGAAGTGGTAAAGAAGAGAAAGGGAAAAGATTTATGCGCTACTTTGGTGTAATTCCAGAGTGATTTTGGATCATAGACTTTATTGAAAGGGAAAATAAATTGCATGTCCATACAATCTGATGCAATTCTGATGTGACTGTGAAGCAATTTCAGTGTTTTTTAACCCTCAACTCTCCAACCAGGAAAATTCTTGCTCCCTCAACCCCCTTCCCAGACAAAGCCTTGCTCCTTCCAGCTACATGTGCTTGTCCAACTACAGTAAAGTCACAGTAGATATGGTTATCATTGGCCAAAACAAAAAATGGGAAGGCATAAAGTACAAACTAAAACTAACATTTTTTTTTAGTTTTGGACAGAGTGGAGATGGATTAGAACACTTGCCAGTTTTTAATTCCAAATTTTGGGTTTTCCTCAGAAAAGTAATAGAGGGGAGATCTTCCAATAGGCACATGACCCCAAGGGATTCTCACTTCCTGTTTTGGTTATGGGACAGGAAGTGAAAGAAAATCTCCCCAATAGGACACATCTGGAAAAAAAGAAATTGACAGGGGTGAGGAGGGTCCTTTACTCTATCCAAAAATGGGGAAAAAAGTTTTTCCTATAATGCTAATTTAAACATGCCTCCTAGAAAATGTATTAATTTAATCATAAATAAAATCATATGCATACTACATAATTGGCACAAGTCACGCCCTTGTTGATAAATAATTGTGATGCCTCGTACACACGACCAGTTTTCCCGTCGGGAACACTGCCATGACAGCTTTTGGCCAGGAAAACTGGCCGTGTATATGTTCCATGGCAGTTTTCCCGACAGGAAAACCGTAGGGAATCCCGGCGGGTAAAATGAGAACATTTTTTCTGCCAGGATTCCCGGCGTTTTTTTAGCCAGCAGTTTTTTCTATGGGGAAAGCCTGCGGTGGAGCATATGTACGGCCGGGTTTCCCGACCAAAGTTCTTATGGCAATTTTCCTGCCAGGAAAACCAGCCGTGTGTAGGGGAAAAAGCTACCAAGCAGGTTCTCGGTTTTCTCCTTGGTTTTCCCGGCGGACTTTTTACCGTCAGGAAAACCGATCATGTGTACGGGGCAGAGTTTCCAACTAATATTTCTATATTAGCATAGTCTAAAGTTTTATTTTGCTTTAGGCCTTGCAAGTACTAAAAGGTTTATCGTTAAATCTTTTTTTTTTTTTTTTTTAGCTATCACTTTGTAGATAACAGTGGGCTGGAATTGATTAGAGTTTTGCTCTGGACAGCACAGCCGAAAGTTTGTAACCTGCCAAAAAATGGAATAATGGACCCCAGTGAGCTCTCTGCTAGGCTGATGTAATATACAGTATGTACTATCAAGGTTTTTCTGATATTGTCCTGTGCATTAAACGGCCTGGGAACACACACGTACAAATGTATACAAATGATAGATTATCCAAAAATTAGTAGAGTAAAAGCTACTTTTTTCATGAGGTTGACATTATGAGTTGTGCACCATGCCGTTGCTGTATAGCTGAGCACATCTACAAGTCTTAGTCCATACAGCTTGATAAACCTCCATCTCCCTTGCACAAACTACAGCAATTAGGATCAAATACTAAAGGACTTAGGCCCCGTACACACGTCCGAGAACCTCGTCGGGCTAAACTCATCGTTCCGCCCGACGAGGTTCCCGATGTGCGGTCGGAAAGCTTGTCGAGCCAAATTTCCTCATTGAACAACGAGGAAATAGAGAACCTGCTCTCTATTTTGGCTCGACGAGCTTCCTGACGGGATGCTCGCCGAAAGTGTACACACGACCGAGTTACTCGGCAGAATATGTCTCCCAGCGAGCTTCTCGCTGGATTCTGCCGAGAAGCTCGGTCATGTGTACGGGGCCTAAGGTACGATTGTTGGCTAACCAAGCGTCTGATTTTTGTCAAAAGTGCGTGTTCCAGGATTTTGTCTTGCATACTAACGGTACACAATTGTCGTGCCACAAACATGAACGTAGTGACATACTTTGAGGAATTTCAGTTCTTGAGCGCCACCCTTTGGGCCCCTTCTGGTAATTTCAGGTTTGTGAGCAATAATTCCGAGCATGCGTGTTTGTACTTTCGACTTTTGTTTGACGGATTTGTGTACTGACCATACGAAAATTAGACGTGCAGCAGTTATCTGCCCAAAATGTACTAGCCTGTCATCCAGCATTTGTTGGCAGAAAATTGGACAACAATTGTCAAAAGGAGCGTACTAACATAAAGATTTTAGGACAACAGTCTGTCAACAGACAATCCCCTGCCAACCATGGTACCGTGGGTACGGGGTTTTAGGCTGCATTCACTTCACACAAATTGCAGGACTCGCATTTGACATGCTTTTCATTTGAATGACACCTCAAATCACGGCACGGGGAGCTACTTTTGGGCAACATGCTTCCCGCGATGGGTGTTGCCGACAATCACGTTCTGAGGTGCCATTTAAATGAATGGCATGTTAAATAGGAGTCCCGTGATTTGCCATTCACACATCAGCGCTTTTCAATCACGGGCAGATTTGCTGCAAATCTGCCCGTGATTCAAAACGTTGAAGTGTGAATGCAGCCGAAATTACGTAACAATATTTTTCATCTTGAGTGCAATTCTTCTTTTAAATGTCTGTCTCTGTAAGTTAACTTACTAGAGAGAAAATCTATAGTAAATTCAATTTACTTCTTAGAAGGTGCCAAGTTTAACCTTTGTTAGATTGCACTGAGTACACAGTGTGTTTCAGAACACGGATAAAAATAAACCTTCGAGTGAAGAAGTCTGTTGATTTAGCTAATTATTGGCACCGTCCTTCAGAAAAGTGTAATATAGACGATTACTTTCCTAAGCATGAAATACTCACCAGCCTGTATATAGAGAAAATGTACAGCTCTGAAAATGTGCTGACTCTGCACTGGTGAATGGTTACCTTTAATTCCTGACAAAATTCTAAACATCAATTGGGTTCATCGGTTTCAGCAATTACTGCATACGGCACAGCAATTATTAACAATTTTGTGTCTATATTAAAGACTGCAACTGTTTTTCTCTCTATATAATTAATATGGAGGATTGGGTGTTAGAACTATAAGAACCTTTAGCATGCTAGTGATAAACATCAGCTGTATCATTGTTATTAGATCTCATATGGGTCATTTCATGAAGTGGAAAGGTAAGTGGGGAAGCAGCAAAGCATAATATAAAAATTTGCGTTTATTTTATATCTGTATTGTCTGGACAACTATGAGCACTTGTGGATTGCACCAAAGCTGAGAAGAGTCAGAAGACTCTTCGCAGCTCAGGTAATCTGTACTACAAGTACTGTAAATGGCTGTTTTAAAAAGGGACCAGGCACATTATCTGGCTTAACTCATTTTGAACATAAATGGAAAGCATTATATAAAGTGAACTATGCATTAATTCAGTGGTCTCCAAAACTGCGGGCCAGGGGCCAGATGCGGCCCTTTGCTTGCCTTTATATGGCCCTTGGGACACTCTGCAGCTTACACATGTGTGCAAAAGAAACCCCTGTTTTTAACGCATACTGTTAGACAGGTTAATTCAGTTGGTTGGGCTGGGAATTTTCTTTGGTGTTGCTTGACCTGTGTCTCCCTTCCATGTGCTCCTTGTTGCAAGGGACAGTTAGGGCTCATGCACACAGGACATTTAAAAAATGCTGTGTTTTTACATTAGGGCTATTGTGCATTTTTCTGCATTTTTATGATGTAAAAACGCCCAAAAACGTCAAACGCGGCTAAGCGCGTTTTTTGTTTTTACTGCTCCTGGAAGCGCAGGCAGTTGTTTTTTTTCTACTACCCCTAAACACTTATGCCTCCAAATGCCTCTGACAGTTTATGTGTGCATGGACACATAGGCTAATATGGGGGGGCTTTTAGAGGCAGTTAAAAAAAAACGTCAAACAACCCTACCAGCAACTGTAAAAGCGTCCTGTGTGCATGAGCTCTTATAGGTGAAGACAGTGGCCGTTTGTTTGAGCTGTATACAAACACCTATACTCCTGAGTGCAGAAATAAATGTTTCTATTAACAGTGTATGTCCCCCTGCAGCAGCGTGAATGAAGCCCAAATCAAGTCTCCATTCACCTTTGTAGCTGCAGTGTAGGCACTGTGGACAGATTCCTCTTTAAATTTCACAACAGAGGCACTGAATCCCAGATCCTTTATTTTTGGTAGGTAACAGAACCTTGGCAAACTGCCAATCCTGTAAGGTGGTGTTGCAAACCAACTAATACCTGACTTGTAATCTTTGAGGATATTTGAGAATGCATTTTTTTTTTTATGAATATGCAACTAGAAATGGCTTGTAGTTTATATAGTCTGGACAGAAGCACTTAAAATAAGCTAGAGAGATACAATATAAATGGTAAGCTTTAATATAATATAAGCTCTAAATACAGTGCCCTGCTAAAGTATTCACCCCCCCCCCCCCCCTGGTCTTCAACTTTTTTGTTACATTACAGGCTTTAGTTCAATGTTTTTTTAATCTGAATTATATGTGATGGATCGGAACACAATAGTCTAAAGCCCCGTACACACGGCCGAGGTTCTCGGCAGAAACCAGCAAGAACCGCATTCTGCATTCTGCCGAGAACCTCGGCCGTGTGTACGCTCTCGGCGAGCCCCACCCGTCGGGAAACCCGTCGAGCAAATAGAGAACAGGTTCTCTATTTGCTCGACAGCCCGTCGGGATGAATGGCTGGTTGCCTTTCCCGATGGGCGGGTCGCCGATTCTGACGGCCGGCAGAGAACCTCGACGGGTGGAACGATGTGTTCCGCCCGTCGAGTTTCTCTGCCGTGTGTATGCGGCATAAGTTGGTGAAGTAAAATTTTAAAAATATATACATAAAACGATTTTTCAGAAATAAAAAATGATATTTTTCATTACATATACACACCTTTTTAAAAGGCCTTAGAGGCTGCAACACCTAAGCAAGAGGCACCACTAACCCAACACTGCCATGAAGACCAAGGAACTCTCCAATCAAGTAAGGGACAATGTTGTTGAGAAGTGCAAGTGAGTGTTAGGTTATAAAAAAATATTAAAATTTTTGATGATCCCTAGGCACCATCAAATGTTTCATAACCAAATGGAAAGAACATGGCACAACAGAAAACCTGGCAAGAGACTGCTGCACACCAAAACTCATGGACCGGGCAAGGAGGGCATTATTCAGAGAGGCAGCATGGAGACCTAAGGTAACCCTGGAGGGGCTGCAGAGTTCCACAGCAGAGACTGGAGTATCTGTACATAGGACAGCAATAAGCCATACCTTCCATAGAATTGGGCTTTATGGCAGAGTGGCCAGAAGAAAGCCATTACTTTAAGCAAAAAACAAAAATGGCACGTTTTGAGTTTGTGAAAAGGCGAAAAAGGAGATTCACAAAATGTATGGAGGGAGGTGCTTCTGGTCTGATAAGACTAAAATTGAACTTTTGGCCATCAAAGAAAATGCTATGTCTGGCGCAAACCCAACACATCACATCACCCAAAGAACACCATCCAGTGAAACATGGTGGTGGCAGCATCATGCTGTGGGGATGTTTTTCAGCAGTCCAGACTGGGAAACTGGTCAGAGTTGAGGGAAAGATGGATGGTGCAAAATACAGGGATATTCTTGAGCAAAACCTGTACCATTCTGTGTGTGATTTGAGGCTAGGACCCTCCAGCAGGACAATGACCCCAAACACACTGCTTAAGCAACACTTGAGTGGTTTAAGGGGGGAGACATGTAAATATGTTGGAATGGCCTAGTCAAAGCCCAGACCTCAATCCAATAGAAAATCTGTGGTCTGTGCTGTTCACAAGCGTAAACTTGAAGGAACTGGAGCAGTTTGCAAAAATTCCAGTGGTAAGATGTGGCAAGCTCTTACAGACTAATCCAAAAGCTACTTAGAGCTGTGATAGCTGCAAAAAGGTGGCTCTACAAAGTATTGACTTTAGGGGGGTGAATAATTATGCGCATTGACTTTTTCTGTTATTTTGTCCTATTTGTCGTGTGCTTCACAATAATGATAAAAAAAATCTTCAAAGTTGTGGGCATGTTTTGTAAATTAAGACCGGAATCACACTTGTGCGGTGCGAATTTCAGCTCTCTTATCTCTGCAGGGAGATATCAGAAGTGTTCAGCAGATTAGCAACGTTTTAGCTGCGAATTTAGAGACCTGGGAGAAGTTACAGGGGAGAGGAGAGTGGGGGAGACGTGTATTGAGCTGAATGAGAGAAATTCCTGAAGAAAAATGAACACATCTGCGAATCAGCTGCGTACCCATAGAACATAATTGGCCTGAATTAGCACCTGAGCCGCACCGCAAGGCATAAAATCCACATAAAGTTTTTTCTGCAATGCGCAGTGCGAATGCATCGCACATATGTGAACCAGCCTCATTGAAAACAATGGGCCAGATTAAGGTACACGTAAATTTGCGCAGCGTATTCGAAATACTCTACGCTGCCGTATTTTACCAGGCTCTACATCGAATTCTGGTAGATTTTTGCCCGTACGATACGGCGGCGTAGTCTATTTCTCGCCGCGTAATCGAAATACGCGATTAGGGGGCGTGAAGCATTTAAATTAGGCGCGTCCCCGCGGCGATCGAACTGCGCATGCTTCGTTCAGAAATTTCCCGCCGTGCATTGCGCGAACTAACATCGATACGTCATTTCTTGTTTGAGTAGCGTCGTTTACGTACATTCCTATTCCCGGACGACTTACGTAAAAAATAAAAACAAACGTTGAAATTCGACGTGGGAACGACGGCCATACTTAACATGGGCTGTCTAATATTAGACCAGCAAAAAGCTGGTATAGTGTTACGCAAAAAAAAGATGACTAAAGATGCCGTAAGAGATTGCAATTGAAGATCGTAATTTCGGGGAAAAGCTCATTAGCATACACCGACGCGGAAAACGACGGGAAGTCCACCCAGTGGCCGCAATTTTATTGCAGCGTAGATCCGAAGGCGTACGAACACGTAATCCAGTCAAATTGAAGCCCGCAGCCGTCTTTTCATGGTTTGAGGTTTCAGACTAGCTAGAAAACGCGCGTACTTTGAAAGTACTCCAGTCTAACACCAGTTAGACAGGAATTACGGCTCTCTGAATCTGGCCCAATGTTTTTAGAAATGTTCTGCGTATTAGATGTGGTTTAAGCCGCAACCAATTTGCATAGGTGTGAATCCGGCCTTAATGATGCAAATCCTCAAACAGTCCATGTTATTTCCAGGCAACAAAACACGAAAAATGCCAAGGGGGTGGAGGTTAGAAATGGCTTGCCTATAGTCTGGGCAGAGTTGCACTTTAAATAGGTCAGGACCCGCACTTCCATATCACATTTCAAAAATATTCTAAATCACCTGCAACCACCAGAAAAACATAGCATGCCTTCTCTCCATCCCAACGTTGCCACATTAACTCGGGCCTCAATACATTTCCGGTTTAATGCAAGCAATATCATGAGTGCAAGAAGTTTGGTAGGATCAATCTCCTATTTCTGTATGTGGCAAGGTTCTGTCAATAGTTATAACACTTTGCCTGGCACTAGTCACCTAATAATAGTCATTTCCAGTTCTATTTTGGCAACCTATACTTATGTACAATACTGTATGTACAAATAGATGTCTGGAATACTTTATGCATATACTGTTTCAATATATAAATATAGCGTTCAGTCTAAGAACGATCCACTTACCAGAAGTCTCACTGCTGGAGATGACGAGGGCTGCCGGTCATATATTTTAATTGACCAACAGGACTGAGAGAGTCAGAGCAGGGAAAGCTAATATACACAAGAGGATGTGGCTACATACAGCAAATCACCATGCGGACATATACCGTAAACATGTTTACTCACTGACCTCACGTGCTTTTAAAGACCTACACCGTGTTGTTTAATTAAAGTGAAGACGTTTGAATATAAAGAATATGGATTATTTTTGTTGTATGGTGTCTATTTTTACTGTATAATGGCTACAGAGGAAATGCTTGTACTGGCTACAGTAATAGCTGCTGCATTTAAATGGCATCAGAAATGCTTTTATATCAGCACAGGGTAGTGTTCTGTCCTAATGAAGTTCTAACATCTAACATCAGCCATTCTAATAGTAATATAAAGAATAGTTTTATTTGACATCCAATGTAAGCTTAACAATCTCCTTTCATGTTGTGAGTTTTGCCCGTCTGGTGGCCATCTCTTTCCAAAACGTCCTGG
Organism: Rana kukunoris; assembly: GCA_029574335.1. NCBI lineage: Eukaryota > Metazoa > Chordata > Amphibia > Anura > Ranidae > Rana > Rana kukunoris. The sequence continues at coordinate 89,805,863 of CM056056.1, read as the reverse complement.
ATTTCCTTGCATGTGTAGCACCTGGATACTTTTCAGAACTGGTGCTATTAAAATTTAGAGAGAGTCAGAGAGTTAAGTGACTCTGACTATTGTTAATTGGTTCAAATTTGGAGCTTCTGTCCCAGCATGGCTGTGCTGTAGGCTCATGCTGTTGTTCCGGGGGTGCAGTTCCACCCCAAGGTGGCAGCAGTGGAGTCAAGGACTGGATACTTTTTTGCATCAGGAGGAGGCTTCCTCACTGTGCATGCTGGAGAGGGGTATTTATGGGACAGACACCATTTTCGTGGGTCTTCTCCTTGTGTGGCACCCACCTTCAGGGTAACCATTTCACGGCGCCCCGGCAAATGGCTTACCGGGCCGGAGTGCACGTGCTACGCAGAAATCCTGGCTTTGGGACCACGTTGGCCCAGAGCATTTGATCTGCCGCTTGGGATTTAGTAATCGACTGGGTCCCCACCTAAAGAGGTCCTGGGCTGTCCATCCTGTTGGAGGAAGCTGTTCGGTGGAGAGTCTGCCTGAAGAGTGCCAAGAGAGGCTGGTGTTTTAATAGGGGCCTGACCATCCATCAGGGACCAGGGAAACCGGACACTAAGAGGCTGAATGTTGGCCACCTATCAGTCGGTAACCTAATCTAAACTACCTGAAGGAGATCTAGGAGTCCAGTCAAGAGGACTTCGGACTACTATTTCTGCAACCAATTTGAGGGTCTGTGGCAGAGACTTAAGCCCAATTTCGAGTGTCATTCTGGCTGCCAGGCTTGTGAGAGAGGCCTGTCCAGGTGCGCTATACCCATTCCAGCTGGAGTGGGGAAGTGAAAGTTTGTCGTTGGAAGCAGGACTGTTTCCTATTTACCTACACCTGAATCTGTGTTCTCCATCTCTGCTATTCAACTGTTTTACCTTGTTGGGTAAATAAAAGCACAAGAAAAAGACATCTGCTGTGTGGACATTCCATTACTACAGCTCTCATCCACTACCCTAGATGGCGGAGTCACAGCGGTAACATGCCACCCAAAATAAACCAGCAGCTCCTCTGGGGGTAGTGCTTTACATGCTTTGCACACGCGTATATATTGTAAATGTCTCCTAAACCGTGCAGGTTTAGGGGTAATTTCCAGCACCTACAAGTAAGCCTTAATATAGGCTTACCTGTAGGTAAACGTGGTTGTATGAAGCTTAAAACCACTTTAAGTGGTAAACTATATCCAGAATAGCACCTGTTTAACATCTGAATACTAAAGATGAACAGAAATATTTGTACATTAAATATAAAAGTGCTTCAAACCAAATAAATGTGATTTGGATCATTCGCATTTATTTGGTTTGAAGCACTTTTATGTTTAATATATTTTGAAGAATATGCATTTCTGTGTATATACATAATAAATACATGCCACATAATTCAAGGAAGTAAATGTGTGGGTATCCTCACAAAGTTAGTTTACAAACTTTAAGATTAATCAGATTAATAGGAGTAAGCTAACAATAATTGAAATACAATGTGGAAATTAACATATTGTGTTTCCTCGAAAATAAGCCCGGGTCTTATAATAATTTTGGCAACAAAAGACACAGTAGGGCTTATTTTTGGGGTAGGTCTTATCATGCCATGTGCTGTCTTCTCTCCCCCTCTCCCTCCCTGCCTGTCAGGAATCCCCAATGGAACTGAGTAAAAGTGGTTGTAAAATCCTAGAATCCACTCTATTACAGTATTATATAATGTAAACTGTAAACTTTGCGCTTCCATGGCCCGCCAGAGCTCTCTTCCCCGCTCTGAGCACTGCAGAGGGGGACCGAGGTCCCCTGCTGAAACACACTACAGTGTAAATTATAGAATACTGTACTAGAGTGGATTCTAGGATTTTATGTGTTTTTGAATGTTTTGTGTTTTTGTGTTTTTTGAATGATCTGTACATTTGTTTTGCAAAGTATGTAAGGTTTTATATTTGTATAAAAATTCAATAAAACATATTTGAGAAACCACTTTAAACTAGGGCTTATTTTTGGGCTAGGGCTTAAATTGTAGCCCTCAATTTGGGAGCTGGCTTTCAGACTGATGTGTTAGAAGTAATAAAAAGAGAAGTTGCTTTTGGCAGAGTTGGAGAGCAAACACATTTCTTGGGTAATTTAACAGAGCAAATACAACTATAATTGAGCAGATCTGTTTACCAATTAGGCCAAGCTCAGCCATATGTGACAAGACATGCTACTTTATCACAAAAGCAAACTAGTTTTTTTTTGTATACTTAGAGGTACTGTAAGTATACACATTTCCACTGTGGGAACTGTGATTCATGTTGTACAGAAGCTAATTCTATCTATGATTCTATATAATAGCTATTAATAGTATGGTGAGGAAAAGAATCATAAAGCTTTCCAGGACATGCTGCCCCTTGTTGAACAAGTGCCTGATGCTGCTAATCAGGTTTCTATTGCAGAGCATTTTATGACACAAGATAGTGTGAATTAAAATGCTAAGCATATATAGATAGCTCTGATACCTTATGTAGCACCCTCTTGTGTGCTTGAAGGATAGTGCTATTTTTTTGAGAGTAGGTAAATTTCCAGGCTTGGTGTGTTTTGATCTGGACTGGGAGTGTAGAGCTGGTGTCTAACAAGTAGCATCACCAAGACCTCACACTTATTTCCAGAGCTTTCTAGAATATGCTGGAAAGAAAGGAGGATAGGGGAGGTGGAGCTGCATGGGGCGTTTAGGGGAGCCATGACCAATCCCCAACTTGGATTGACAGGGGGCTTCAAATTGTGTCCATAATTTAAAACAAGATACTCACTGCTGGCTATTTTAACCACCTCAATACAAGGCACTTTCACCCCCTTCCTGTCCAAGCCAGTTTTTGCGCTATATCACTGCGTCACTTTAACTGACAATTGCGTGGTCTTGCAACGCTGTACCGAAACAAAATTTGCGTCCATTAAGCTTTATTTTGGTGGTATTTGATCACCTCTGCGCTATAAACAAAAGAAAAGTGACAAGTTTGAAAACAAAACAATATTTTTAACTTTTTGCAATAATATATATCCCATTTTTTTTAAAAACTATTTTTTCCCTCAGGTTAGGCCGATATGTACCGTATTTATCGGGGTATTGCGCGCTCCCGCGTATAGCGAAGCCGAGCCTGGCCGAATGTACCCGAGTGTACTGCACTCGGTATATGTCGGCGGCTCAGTTCAAACTGAGCGCGGGAAGCGGGTATCGGCGTATATCGCGCACCCACGATTTTTCCCTTATTTTAAGGGGAAAAAAGTGCGCGGTATACGCCGATAAATACGGTATTCTTCTACATATTTTTGGTTAAAAAAAATCGCAATAAGCGTATATTCATTGGTTTGTGCAAAAGTTATAGCATCTACAAAATAGAAGATAGATTTATAGCATTTTTATTATTTTTTTTTTTACTAGTAATGGTGGCAATCTGCGATTTTTATTGCGACTGCAATATTGCGGCGGACATATCGGACACTTTTAACACTATTTTGGGACCATTCACATTTATACAGTGATCTGTGCTATAAAAATGCACTGATTACTGTATAAATGTGACTGGCAGGGAAGGGGTTAACACTAGGGGCGATCAAAGGGTTAAATATCTGTCCTAGGGAGTGATTCTAACTGTAGGGGGAGGGGACTCACAAGGGGAGAAGACCGATCGTTATTCCTCTGTACAAGGAACACACCATCGGTCTCCTCTCACCTGACAGGATGTGGATCTTTGTGTTCACACACACAGATCCACGGTTCTGCTCCGTTACTGGGCAATTGCACGTGCCTGGCGGCCATTGCGGCCACCGGCACATGCATCGGGCTTCCAGTGGTGTGGCGGGAACGTGCGTGCACCCTAGTGGCCCGGAAGGGCGAGGACGTCATATGACGCCCTCAGAACGAAAGCTCCACCGTCTGGCTGTCATATGATGGCCGGCAATGGACAAGTGGTTAAACTGCTTACCAAACACCCAACATACCTGCAATTGCATTAAGAGAGAGTTCAGTTTCCCAGGTATTGGTAAGTGGTTAATTAAGCTTCGAGTGTCTGATTTTTGTCAAAAGGATCTTGTCTTGCATACCAACGATACACAATTGCTGTGCCACAACACGAACGTAGTGATGTACTACAAGAAATGTTAGCTCTTGAGCGCCACCCTTTGGGCCCCTTCTGCTAATTTCATGTTTGGTGATCATTGATTCCGAGCATATGTGTTTGTACTTTTGACTTTTGGGTGATGGATTTGTGTACCGACCATACCAAAATCATGTCAAACCGTTGTCCCCTGAAAATTTACTAGCCTGTCATCCAACATTTGTTAGCTAAAAGTTGGACAACAATTGTCAAAAGGAGCATGCTAACGGTAAGATTTTAAGACAACAGTCTGTCAACAGACAATCCCTTCCAACAATTGTATCGCATATACGAGGCTTTAGTGTTGTGCTAATATTCAGGACAGCTAATAGACATTTACTGGGAGTTAATGTGAGGGAAAATCCAACAGTACAAGTTGAATATCTCTTTAAGCACTTGTTAACAAATTTGCATTGTAAGCCAGCTTGCAGTACGCAGTACAAGGTGGAACTGCAGCCTCAGCACATTCTATATACAGCTGTTTTTAACTGTGTCATCATCATACGGCAGACAAGGCTGGTAGAGCTGATAGTAACCTTCAGCAATTGTGTTGTACAGTCATCAGCCTGGAAATTATTGTAGCAGGTACAGCAGTAAGGAAGACATTCTGTACACCAGTCTTTTTTGACCTTTTAACCGGCTTAGAGGAACCTGTACATTTATTTTCCCTTACTAAAACAATCATTGAGTATCATGGGGAAAATGTTGCTTACATTAGTTGTCAGTGGGAATATTACCACTCTTACAGACAGCTGTCAGGCTGCTGACTTTGCCAAGTGGTGTTGACCCTGGAACTACACAAGAATTATTAGGTGGGAGGCCAATCAGCCACAGCTCAAGGCCAACCCATGGAGGAACCCTAATTGAGAAGAATAGTGACTGTAGACAGATCAGCATTAACCCACATACATAATAATGTTCTTCGGACATGAATATTTTAAATGTTAGCTGGCTTAAAACGGTGGATTGTAGTGATCCAATACTAAATGGCTCCTTTTTGTGTTACTGGCTTCTGGTAGAACTTAAGCAAATTTTTCTTACTAGATTTAAGTAGCGTGACGATGGGTTTTGTTGCCATCTTTATTTCTATTAGGGAAAGTCTTGGCTTACCTTCTATTTGTAGAGAGTTCCTTTAATTATCTGTTGTACCAAATGTGGAGGAAGACAGCAAAATAAAATTGACACAGGTTCTAACTCTTCCCTGCTATGTCCTCCTGACTTTTGATTGGAAATGTTGCCAAAGAATGGCTAATTATAATAACTTCAATAATGCAATGCAATCCAGCATGTCCTAGTGCACATATACCAGCCTATACAAAGCATTTTGTTCTGTTGCATGTTTTGGCTTTCTAAATTTGTCTAGAGACAAGATTCATTGGCTAAGTAAATATATAAAGTGATGGATCACTTTGCTGTCCTATATCAATTAATTTTGTCAGAAGACAGAGGTAAAGATGTAAGAATGGAACTGAAGCATTGGGGTATGATGAGGCTATTAGTAGTCTCACCTACCATCTGGTCTGTGTTTCTAGAAGGATTGCTGTGTGCCCTAGCCACTATGAATAGTGGGAATGGTGCTAAATGTAGACAAGGTGTCCCCTGCTCTTATAACTGATCAGAGTGAATCTACTTTGCCATGAAAATTCTGCCATGTTGTGTGTTAGGACATACTGGGGTTTATTTACTAAAACTGGAGAGGATAACTGGCACTGTCAATGAAGGTAAATTTGCTAAAACTGGAACACAGAGACTCTGGTGCGGCTGTGCATGGTAGCCAATTGGCTTCTAACTTCAGCTTGTTCAATTAAGCTTTGACAAAAACAAAAAACTGGAAGCTCCAGTTTTAGTAAATCAACCCACTGTTACATAGTTACATAGTTAGTCAGGTTGAAAAAAGACACAAGTCCATCCAGTTCAACCATAAAAAATAAAAATAAAATATCGTACAATCCAATATATAGAACCCACAGTTGATCCAGAGGAAGGCAAAAAAAAAACACAGCAGAGCATGATCCAATTTGCTACAGCAGGGGAAAAAATCCATTCTGATCCCCCGAGAGGCAATCAGATTTTCGCTGGATCAATTTTACCTATAAATGTTAGTAACCAGTTATAGTATGTACATTTAGGAAATGTATTAACAATGTGACAACAAGACTGGGGTTTTTAAACCTATTTCATTTTCTGCACCATGCACCATGTTCCAGTAAGTGGTAGCCATTGACCAGTTCATAGGCGCAAGGATTTCTGCCTACACAAGCGAAGCTCCATTTTGGCGCCCCCCCCCCCCAACGGCCACCCACCTCCCTTGCAAAAATGTTTCTTTCAATAATTTTTTTATATAAAAAAACACAACTCCGGACAATAAAGTACCGTATTTTCCCGGCGTATAAGACGACTCGGCGTATAAGACGACCCCCTAATTTTCCAGACAAAATGTTGGTTTTGTGATATACTCACCGTATAAGACTACCTCCTTCCTACTAGCCATGCCTCGCCTCACGGTGCCACCATTACATGCCAGACTATGCCACTACATGCCAGACTGTGCCCCATTACATGCCAGACTGTGCCCCATTACATGCCGGACGGTGCCCCATTACATGACCAGACTGTGCCCCATTACATGACCAGACCTGCCCCATTACATGACCAGACTGTGCCCCATTACATGCCAGACCTGCCCCATTACATGCCAGACCTGCCCCATTACATGACCAGACCTGCCCCATTACATGACCAGACTTTGCCCCATTACATGACTAGACTGTGCCCCATTACATGCCAGACCTGCCCCATTACATGACCAGACTGTGCCCCATTACATGCCAGACCTGCCCCATTACATGCCAGACCTGCCCCATTACATGACCAGACCGCGCCCCATTACATGACCAGACCGTGCCCTTACCTTATCCCATGCGAATCGCGGCCGTGTAACCTAACAGTAACAGCTTACCTTACCAGAATCGCGGCTGTACGATTTTTCAAAAGCCGTGCCTCCGACGTCTTCTGTTCCGTGATAGGCGGAACATTCAGCTTCCCATGAGGCACTGTGTTCAGTGTTCGCCTATCACGGAGGCCCTCTCGTCCGAGGACGAGAGGGCCTCCGTGATAGGCGGACACCAAACACAGGACGAGAGGGCCTCCGTGATAGGCGGACACTAAACACAGTGCCTCCTGGGAAGCTGATTGTTTCCGCCTATCACGGAACAGAAGACGTCGGAGGCGTGGCTTTTGAAAAATCGTACAGCCGCGATTCTGGTAACTGCTGTTACTGTTAGGTTACACGGCCGCGATTCGCGGTAATTTTTTCGCCCCATCCCAGGCTGCGGACCTGCCTGCCCTAAGCGGGCGCTTGGTCCGCCTAGTGGTTGCGCCGGCTCTGCATTGGTGTATCTAAGCCTCCACACACATACCTTAAGTCCTGTTTCACACCTTAGCCTTATGTAGGCTAAAGTCAGATGGCAGATTTCAGGGACATTTAAAATATGCTCTTGAAAGTTTTCAAGTTTGTGCTGTGAGAAACACCAAATGAATTGGCACCCTTCCAGCCCATGTGAGAGCACCATGTGAAAGTTAGAGTTTTTATTCCCATAGCTGTGCGAAGCCTCCTGTTAAGGAACCTTTTTCAGAGAGAATATTGCTGGCATGCTTATTTGGTGGACTCGTGGCAGATATATTCTATAACAATACCTGACTTCAGATGAAAAGCCTGACCTCAAATTTAAAAAAAGTACCCAAACCGAAGAAAATATTTTTAATATGTGAAAACTTACCAATCCTATAGGTGGCTACATTTCTTTTCTTTTCTCAGGCTTTCTCTGCTGCTTCATTTTTGTCTGGTGGTCTTTCCAGCCATGCCCTTCTTGTCCTAGTATAACAAGACACTTAACAGACCAAGATGGAGCAAATAAGCAAAGTTAATTTTTAGGCCTTGTACACACGAGTGAATAAATCCGCTGAACATGGTCCGACGGACCATTTCAGCCGAAAAATCCGCTCGTGTGTAGGGGCAAACGGACCGTTCTGGCCGGATTCCTCCGGCGGAAAATTTCCAAAGCATGCTTTGGAATTTTTCCGCCAGAGAGCTGTCCGTCAGATATGTCCGCTGGTTAGTACGGCAAACCAGCGGACATATCTGCCCGCACATGCGTCGTATCCTGTGAATGGATCTGACGCATGCGCGCGGAAGTGTTTACTTCCTGGTACGGTGACGTGGCGGTCACGTGGCGGCGTCAACGTCACCGCCGCGTCACCGCGCTGTCCGCCGGCGGGGAATTTGATCCGATGGTGTGTACAGCCATCGGATCAAAGCAATCCGGCAGACAGATCCGATGGGAACGGTCCGTCGGACCGTTCCCATCGGATCTATTCCCTCGTGTGTACAAGGCCTTAGGGTTTACTTAAACTTCAGGCAGACTTGTCAATAACATAGAATTACAGAGTTTACGATAGCAGCAGGTAGCTGTCAGCACATTAAGGGCAATACCTTTAAATCAGGAGGCTGAAAGATGCCCTAATGCATACCATCTTAACAAAAAATTCTTTAAGGCACATTCTTTTAAAAGGAGGGGAAAAGTGGGGATGGGGGCGGGGGAGAAAAAGGGGGAGGTTAAGTCGAATCCAACCATGCCTTTGCTCATATACTCCTCTGTCAGTTGGTATAAGGGGAATGCCGATCTAATAGTCAAGCACCAACCAATGTAGGATGGTGGTGGGGTAGAAAGTTTCCCATTTAAGGTGAATTTTCCTTCTGGCATAGTAGGACATGTAAAACAGCAGCAGTTTATTGTGTTTTGAAATAGAGAGAGAGCCATAAATGCCTTGCAGCAAAACAGTGGAATCTGGAACCAGTGACAGTCTCAGTGCCTTGGTCAACTGGGATGTAACTTGCTTCCAAAAATCGGCATACAGGGGGCACTTTCACACCGTATGATAGAATGTGTCAGTGTCATTCAAACTCGTCACAAAGTGAAAAAAAGGTGAGGTTAATGCAATGCAACTTCTAATATATCCTATATAAAAATATCACCTGCATAAATGTATCCCTAGCAGATATCATTAATTTAATATATTGAGCTACCACATCCTCCCATTCCTCCTCACAGTGGGTGGGGTGTCAGTTTTCCACTTCTGGAATAATAGAGACGTTCCTGCCCCAGGAGGAGTTCTAAGGAATGCATAAGAAAGGGGCTTATCAAGATCAGGGCCCTTTAAAACAGACTCTGAGGAGTGTTGTTGAAAGACAGGTGATAGGGGGAACTGGGTCCTAACAGCATGCCATTGTTTTCAGTGGTTGGGAAAACATGCCCCCAGCTCATGTATACCCACTCTTGTCCATATCTAAGGTTCTGGGAGGGTGGAAAGATGTGGTAGGTTGGGATTGTCTCAAAGGGGAGTATTAAAGGGGTTGTAAAGTTTTGTTTTTTTAATTTTCTAAATAGGTTCCTTTAAGCTAGTGCATTGTCCCTTCTAAATGTTTTTTTTTGTCTGAATTTCTCACTTCCTGTTTCTCCTCAGTAAGCTGTTCTGGCTGACTAACCCCCCGCCAGATGATGGGGGCAAGCTTACTGAGGAGAAACAGGAAGTGAGAAAGTGAGAAAAGGTAAGCGAACCAACAATGCACTAGTTTAAAGGAACCTATTCAGAAAAAAAACAAAAAACCTTTACAACCCTTTTAAGGGATCCCAGGCAGAGTTCCTATGAGGGACGGAAAGCCACCAATGTAGAGTAAGTAAAAGAGAAGACATGTAGTATAAATACAGATTTGGCAGTGCTAGACCAGCATTTGTAATACTATATACACATGGACAGGTAATTTTTCTCAGCTACCTTTCTTCTTCTGTTATATGCTTTGCTGTGATCTTCTACCCATGGGTCCAGTTCCTTTCCCGAAAAGATGAGGCAGGAGTGGGATTTGGAAAAACACCCTACCGACAATGACAGAGATGGTTGTTTTTTCACCTTCATGTGCACTTTTGCTATTGCTTTCTAGACAAACTCTAAAGAAGATATCTACAGTATATACCATACTGGTTGACATGAATTGTTTCAAAGGGATTGTTGATGTCATGCCATTATATTCTTCAATTTTTCTAAGATTTGCTGTTTGAATTATTATGATTATGCTCTCAGCATATTGTCCCATTTTATGCTCAAAGCTATCATCTCAATGTAACATGGTGGTCCTTGGGAAAAAGCCAGCATAGAGCCTTTATATACATATAAAAATGCACAAAAACTCCTTCAGGAATAGTCAGCACACCTTCCAGGTATTAGCGGTCTTGATGTTTGGATTGTTTGCTCTGAATGTCTGCTGCTGATCTCTCTGTTTGAGAACCTTAGACCTCTAGGAAGTACATGTGCAGGCGCCCCCCTCCCCTCCGTCCTCACATTATAAAGGGTCAAAGGTAGAAAGCAAGGGATAGATTGTGTAGCAGCTGCCTGTAGCTCTAAAAACTATGACACTGCCCAAAGGACCTTCAGCAGTAGGCATACCTGCAGGGATACAGGCAATGTGCTCTTCTATGGTAAGACTATATTTAATGACTAAAGCCTCTGACTTTATAATGGACATAGGAATGTATTAGAATGAACTTGGTATGTGCTTTAATATATAGGCAAAACTGTCAATTCATACACAATATTAAGCAGCTCGGCTAGCGCTCATTTTATCCCTATGGGTTTTCAAATCATCTCACAAAATGGTGTGCAAATGAACTAAGTCAGTAACTTTAAATATTTAAAAGACAAAGCGTCAAAGTGTACATATTGACCCGGGGTAGCACCAGGGTTTTGTTTTTGAGCCAGCACAAAGTATTGCCCATTTTTAACCATTTATGCCTGTTTGTAATATATGTTGTAGTCACATGTTCACTGTACATATATTTTTCTTACTATATAACATAGATAGATAAGTTTTATGGAAGAAATAATAGGCTCATCTAACAAAGTAATATGCACATCAAACGTCTACTGGTAAAATTTAATTTTATGGTTATGTATCAAACTTTTTTAACCATATGTTTTGTCTGGAGTTCAGAAGTACAATAATAATTAGTAATTGTGATACGGCAGACCATTCACCACTGAGCTCTCAATATCTGTCTGGATTGGTGCAAATGAGAACTTTGAAGATTTGGTGCACGAAAAATGCAGCCCATATGACCACTTCCATTGAAAGCAATGAGGTCTCTTTGTAAATTGTAGTCATGTAGATGAATGCATTTTAATCATCTGCATATTTGCATTCAGGCAGGCAAGCTTTATCTCTTACGTGCACTTGGGCTTAAGTAGACTGTATGATTGCTAGTAATAATCATGTAGTAAAAAATAAGAACTAGCAACAAAGAGCTTGTCATGAGTACCGGAGACTTTCCAGACTGCTGGAAAACATACGACTTATTAAGGATCAACCTTTTTTCCTACAGGAAAAGGGAAGCGATTCTTTTACTATCTTTGCATAGCAAAAAAAATGTTGACCTGGAAGCAAAACTTACAGCAAATCTAGCCTTATAACTATGGTCATAAGGATGAACAGATCCATCCTCTCACATGAATATTGATAGGAAATCTATCCACCTGTTAGCTATTGTGGCCAATGCAACCATAAGGTACTCATTGGTTTCAGGTAATCTGTGTTGTAAAATATAATCGTGGATTCTACTTTCTCTTGTTTTTTTTTTAGTTTTGCTTTATATGTATTGTATTTATTGGCTTTTATATTAATTTAATAAGTACACATATTTGTTATGTTGCCTAATTAGGATGTCTGTCATCAGATCTGGTACATTTTGGCTATATTATATGACAGTCTTACACCTAAGGGCACAATGGACATCCTTGAGCAATCTTCCTTTGGAAAATAAGATACATTTGAAACAATTGATTTTTTTCCCCCATTGATAAGAGCCTTCCTCCTCTTCCTTTCTCTAACTCTCCCTCTCTCTCACTAATCATGCATGCTACTTTGGTGTCACAGCTACGTCCTTTACTGTTCCTCTGTCTGCACCAATGGATTATACTTATGGATCTGAACTACCACCAACAGGGCAAGTATTTAACCACTCCAGCCCCGGAAGGGTTTACCCCCTTAACCACTTCCCGCCCGGCCAATAACAGATTTACGGCCGGGAAGTGGTTATGAAATCGTGACTGGCCGTTCTCAAACGGCTAGCACGATTTCAATGCCGCGCGCGCCCATGGGGGCGCGCAGCGCGGCGATCGGTGATGCGGGGTGTCAGTCTGACACCCTGCACCTCCGATCTCGGTAACGAGTCTCCAGGGGAGCCTCGTTACCACGTGATTAGCCGTGTCCAATCACGGCTGATCACGATGTAAACAGGAAGAGCCACCGACGGCTCTTCCTCACTCGCGTCTGACAGACGCGTGTAGAGGAGAGCCGATCAGCGGCTCTCCTGACAGGGGGGGTTCTCGCTGATTGTTTATCAGCGCAGCCCCCCCTCAGATCGCCACACGGACCACCAGGGAGTGCCCACACTAGACCACCAGGGTACTAAAAAAAAAAATAAAAAAAAAGAACAAAAAAAAAAAAGGAAAAAAAAAAAAGGGGGGCAGTAAAAAAAAAATGATGCCAATCAGTGCCCACACATGGGCACTGATTGGCAACATTGATCCATCAGTGCCACCCCTCAGTGATCATCAGTGCCACACCAGTGTCTGTCAGTGCCAATCCATGCCCAGTGCCCACCTATCAGTGCCCACCTGTGCCACCTATCAGTGCCCACCTGTGCCACCTATCAGTGCCCACCTGTGCCACCTATCAGTGCCCACCTGTGCCGCCTATGAGTGCCCACCTGTGCCGCCTATGAGTGCCCACCTGCGCCGCCTATGAGTGCCCATCTGTGCCGCCTATGAGTGCCCAGTGCCGCCCATGAGTGCCCATCAGTGCCGCCCATGAGTGCCCATCAGTGCCGCCCATGAGTGCCCATCAGTGCCCCATACCAGCGCCGCCTATCAGTGCCCATCAGTGCTACCTAATTGGCGCCCATCAGAACTACCTCATCAGTGCCCATCAGTGCCACCTCATCGGTGCCCATCAGTGCCACCATATCAGTGCCCGTAATTGAAAGAGAAAACATACTCATTTACAAAAAAATTAACAGAAAAAAATAAAAACTTTATTTTTTTTTCAAAATCTTCGCTCTATTTTTAGTTGTTGCGCAAAAAAAAAAAAATCGCACAGGTGATCAAATACCACCAAAAGAAAGCTCTATTTGGGGGGAAAAAAGGACGCCAATTTTGTTTGGGTGCAGTGTAGCATGACCGCGCAATTGTCATTCAAATTGCGACAGTGCTGAAAGCTGAAAATTGGCTTGGGCGGGAAGGTGCGTAAGTGCCTGGTATGGAAGTGGTTAATGACCTTTTTTTTTTTTTACTAGTAATGGCTGCAAATGACTGCAACATTGCAGTGGACAGATCAGACACTTATGACACATTTTTGGTACTATTAAAATGTATACAGTTATCAGTGCTAAAATAAAATGCACTGATAACTGTGTAAATGTCACTGGCAGGGAAGGGGTTAACACTAGGGGGCGATCAAGGGGTAAATGTGTTCTCTAGGTGTGTTTCTAACTGTGAGGGGATGTCACTGACTAGAGAAGGAGCCAGATCGTTGTTCCTACTTAGTAGGAACAGCCAAATTGTTTCTCCTCCCCTGTCAGAACAGGGATTTGTGTGTGGGGGAAAAAAATAGCAAATAGAAAAAAATATATAGGATATACAATTGTGACTTATAATTATATTGTATTGTTATTAAAAATGACCTTTGCCTTTCAATCTGGAGCTCTGTAATGTTCTGTAAAGTGCAATGCAATATGGCTACCTGGGGGTGTACAGTACATAGAATGTGTACAGAACGCCTCCTAGAAACCTAATTTTCTGTTTGTGTGATAGGCTCGCTGATTTTCCCAGAAGTCTACACTAAGATACTAATCAGATTTTAGGCATCCTCTGCAACAAAAATGCAATTTTTGGTGAGATACTCCGAATAGGAAATCACATCTAAGGGGTATGGTTAAGCAACAACTGGACTTGTTACAGAACAAGTCCAGTTGAATGTGACTACTACTACTGTAGCTGTGTTGGATTGGCTACTTTAGCTGCTGCTATACAATTGTACCCTTGTGTATAATGTTTTGAATTGTAAAATTTATTCAGAATACATCTATTTCTAATGTTACTCTTACAGATGGTAAATAAAATCTTCCATAAAAAAGTGAACTCTGTGGAACGTTCCGTATGTCGCTGGAAATCTTTTTGTATTTGGATATAATCTTATGTGTACAAAGCCCCTGTACAAAATATTTTACCTGCCTCAGGTAGCACCTGTAGACTGAAGAACAGACTGAGAATGTCAGCCATGATGAAGAAGAAGAGTTTGCACACAACACCGCCTGATGGTGGCTGGGGGTGGATGATTGTGATTGGCTGCTTTCTTGTCACAGTTTGCACAAGAGCCGTTACAAGGTATGTCAGTTTTTCTTTCCTAAAAGAACCACCCAACACCCATAACTCATATTCAGCAGAATGTGATGACCTGTTCATTGCCTATTACTTATATTTTTAGGTGTATCTCAATATTCTTTGTTGAATTCCAATTATATTTTGGTCAAGATTACTCAAGAACGGCTTGGATACATTCCATTGTTGATTGTGCCACTATGTTATGTGGTAAGTAATCTAAGGCAAAGATCTTGTTATCCTAAATGTAATTAGAATAATACATATTTGAATAATTAACTCATAGATTTTGTATAGTAAGCTAGAAGCATGGGTCTCCAAACTATGACCCTCCAGTTTTTCAGGAACTACAATTCCCATCATGTCTGTGAATGTCAGAGTTTTACAATGCCTCATGGGATGTGTAGTTCTGCAACAACTGGAGGGCTGTAGTTTGGAGATCTCTGAGCTAGAGCAAGGATCTGATATTATAATACTGTGCTGTGTGTGTATCCAGTAGTGAAGATAGCCAACTCTTGTTCTTCCCAATTCATAAGTATGTTGCTCAAAAGGAAAGTCCTATGACCATTTGAACAGGTAATTCCCTACTGCTCTTGGTCACCTCTGATGTACTTTACATTTATCTTACAAATCATATAATGATCTATTCTGCTTTTTGCAGCCCCTCTTGGAAGTTATGTGAGCAACCATGTCTCTTGTCAAGTGGGCATCATACTCGGTGGACTTCTTGCATCCACAGGACTTATCCTCAGTTCCTTTGCTACAAGTCTAGAGTATCTCTACCTCACACTAGGAGTCATTACAGGTAATCCTCATTATAGTTTCATATATAAATTTGATTCAAAATAAACTGTGAATAATTTCAAAATTGGAGAAGACTTTTTGAAATGTTCGTAAGTTACAAAACAACATCCTCAAGTTCTGTCCATTGGAGCACTGTACAGCCTGAAATGGCCAGCACCCAAACACCTACTGTGGGCAATCATTTGTCCTCTAATTTTCTCTACCACTGGTGTTTTACCCCTTGAATCATAAGCTTTGTTACTAGATGTGCATCTAGACATGGAGTGCTTGAGCAGAAGGACTCTGTTGGTCCTTGAGTCGATCAATATTCTGCTTTATATTATCTTTATATGCTTTATCTTTATATGCTTATTGCATCATCTTCGGTTGTTATCCTGTCCTTTTTTAGCTCCTAATGTTTATCTGTCTGCCACATACCTCAGTATACTGTAATATACTGGTTGAAAATCGACTTGCCCTTTACAACTCTGTACTATGCTTTGGTTGCTGTCAACAATGGAGAAAACGTGAGAACCGCAAACTATATGTGATATACAGTGAAAATCAAACTGCAGTGAGTCTAGGCATCTTTTAGGCTAACAATTATAATACTGTATTTATTGGCATATAACACTCCCTTTTTCACCCTGCAAATCGGTTGCAAATAGTGTGTGCGTGTTATACGCTGATACTGCAATTTGGGCGGAGAGAACGGGGAGGGGGGCAGGATGATTGGCGTCAGATTACATACAGCGAGAATCTCCTGTTTACTCAGCGGCCTCTGTAATAGGTCCCATCTCCTGGGCCGGCATTGGACCAGTGTTCTGTCTATCATAGAAGCCGCTCCAGGAGGCGGGACTTTGTATCAAAGAGGCCGCCGAGTAAATGCGAGATTCTCGCTCTATGTCATCTGACAGCGCTCAACCTGCCCCCCTCCCTGCGATGGGCATTGATCAGGCTGCATTCATGGCAATGGGGAGACTGAAGATGGGCATTAATCAAGCTGCATTGATTGGCAATTGTGAGGCTGCAGATGGGCATCGATCAAGCTGAATTGATGGGCAATTGTGAGGATGTGAATGGGCATTGATCAAGCTACATTGATGGGCAATTTTGAGGCTTCAGATGGGCATTGACCCTTATTTTTCTTCAAAATTCTTTATTTAAAATGTAAGTTTTTTCCTGAAACTTCTCTCTTAAAATGAAGGTGCGTGTTATACGCTGATAAATACTGTAATTATGAAAACAAATACGCTGGAGAGATAAGTGGACTTGGTATCATTCGGCTGTCCATAGTCCTAAAATTACTGTAGTGACCCCTCTTGAGAACCTGCCCATGCTTTGTGGATATGCGGCTATCATTGAAGTTCATTGAATGAAAACAAGAGATCATGAAAATGCAACCAACAGAATGATTAGCATGATTTATATAGTGCCAACAGTTTGTGCAGCGCTTTACAACAGACAGTACAGTTACAATAAAATGGAATACAGGAGGAATCATAGGGCCCTGCGCGTTAGAGCTTACAACCTAGTATACTATAGTGATTGCAACCTATTATAATGATTACATTATATTATAGTGAAAGCAAAGCACACACAGAAATAGAAAATGTGGTCATTTTAGTCCATGTGTCAGTGACTGTTGGCTATTTCACTAGTTAAATGGAGACAGAAATACTAACAACCGTTATTAGCTTTGAGTAGCTGTGGTATTAAAAGCTTAGTATGCAGTCTCCTAGAGGATAGTATTAATAATCTGGCATTACTATTGTTTTTGCATGGAAATCTGCCAGGCATTTGCAAAGGAAGAATGTGCATCACAAAGGCACCTGCATCAACACACCAGTGGCTGTTTGCTTTGAATGTTTTTATTTCTTGTGAAACATTTTTAATATGATGAGCAGTAATTAAAGAATTGTCTTATCTATTACATAATGAGCACTGCTGACAATGTGGCCTGAAACGTACATTTGAGTGCATAATAATTATAAAGGACCGCAGGGAACAAACAATTGGGGATAAAAAAGAGCTGAGGGGTTATCAATGCATTCAACAAAACAGATAATGCAAATATTTCCCTTCAATGTAATTGTTACATTGAAAATTGTAATATACTGATTTGCACAATTGTCAAATCACAAATTGCAGTTTGGAAGTGTTAATGTGTATGCCACCTGTAGACTGAGGGTTAAAGTGGAAGTTTGCCCAAAAAACAAGTATATAACATTACATTCTGTATACCTCAAACATGTGTAGCGCCCCCCCCTTATTTCGTGGGGCGTTACACTAAAGTTAGTGGGGAATGGGAGAGCTAAGTCTGCTCCCATTCGCAAATTATTTAGACTGGTACTGCTGCCGGTTTGGAACTGCCTTGTAGGTCAATCTGCGTGTCAGGGGTGTCACCCCTGGGCGACAGTTGGCGCTAGAGGGGTTCTGACAGATCCACCTCTCCCCAGCAGCCAATCAGAGGAGCGGTTCCCTCTCTGGGCATGCTGGCGGTGGGTATATCTGGGGCAGCCACCATTAGTGGTGTGTGCTACCTGGGAGCCCGAGTTCCAGGTGCGGCATCCACCAGATACCCAAAGACAGAGGTTGTCCGCGAGGTCTGGATGAACCACCGGGGATCCGGTCACCACGCCACACGACAGGTACACTTCAGCTGTCAATTGGTGACCTTAAAATTGGACTTACTGGGAGGACTCATTAGTTCTAACTCTGATAACTTCAAAATTTACCAGGCCTGTGGCAGAGGCCCTGTTTCCTCCCAGTGACTTTGTTTGAAAGTGACCCTTTGGCTGCCAGGCTCAAGTTAATCGCCTGTCCGGGGGCACTTTACCCACTCTGGCGAAAGTGGCGACGTTTGAACTTGACGATGCTGAGAGCAGGCTTGCTCTCTCTTTGATATCCAAGGCCTGATACTGTAGTTCTCTCTCTGCTCATCAACCTTTCTCTATTGTGTGCTGTGTTGATGTTGGCCGTGTTGGGCCCTGGAATAAAGCATTGAAAACTCAAGTTGATGTCTGGACACTTGCTCTGCATCCACCCTCACCAATATTATCCCTAGACAAGAACCACTGGTAACACAACATGTCGGTCCCAAACTAATCAGCGGCTCCTTCGGGGGTGAGCGCTACACATGTACAGTAAGCTGTTTTTTTTTGGGGGGGGTGTACATACGGTATTATCAATATTTTTAACCTGGCTTCCAGGTACTAGCTCCCGCGGGAGTAGGCGTTCCTATGCAGTGACGCAATGTTATCTGGGACTTCGCCCAGATGATTGACGTGCCTGACAAAAACTTCCCCCTGGCGGATAAGGCGCGTCACGAGTTTCCGTAACTAGCCGAACTGCAAGTGGGCTCTATACGGTGCCTGCGCAGTCAGCTCTACACGGCTCCTAGTCGGTGTGCAGGCGCCGTATAGCCCCGTATAGAGCTGACTCGCAGTTCGGCTAGTTTTGGAAACTCGTGACGCACCTTATCCAACGGGGGGGGGGGGGTTTGTCAGGCACGTCAATCATCTGGGCGAAGTCCCAGGTGACATTGCGCCACTGCATAGGAACGCCCACTCCCGCGTGAGCGAGTACCCGGAAGCCAGATGAAAAATAGCGATAATACTGTATGTACATCCCCCCCCCAAAAAAACAGCATACTGTACGTGTTTGAGGTATACAGAATGTATTGTTATATACTTGTTTTTTGGGTGAACCTCCGCTTTAAAGTGTTACTAAATCCAGGACCCTGCATTCACTATATCTGGTCTCCCACAGTACACAGAACATGGAAATGCAATTAATTTAGTAAATATAAACGACTAAATACCTTTTTTTCATCAGCGGGGTATTGCAGTCTTATGACTTCTATGAGTGCCTGGTTAAAGCTTGTAGGAGGAGTTTTCATTCTACTTTGGCTGTCCTATGAGGCTGCATGAACACTGACCCTCTATCTGAACAGAGCTGATTGGCCCTGTGCCGGTCACATACATTGTCCCAAGAAAAAAAAAAAAACTCTCTAGCAATAGAGCATTGCCCAGAGTTTTCCCATGGCTCTGTTCTACCAGGATATAGATTAAGGACAGTGGAAGAAGGGGAGGTAAGGGGAGATAAGACAGGATCAAACAGCTTTTTTACACAATGCAGAAGATTAACTCCTTAGGTTCCACAGTGAGTATAACAAGCATGCTTTACTGGATATAAAGACTGATTTTATTGTTGTGGGTTTAGTAACACTTTAAGCATCAAGTTCAACTAAAGCTAACTTGTTTTTTGCTTCATTTCACAGCTCCACATGCTTACCTGTCCCTTGCAGTGAATAGAGCCATACTGTGAGGGGCTCATCTATAACAAATAGTAGATATTGATAAACTCAGCAAGGTGACTCAATACTGCAGCATGTAGGGAGGTGTAGGTTAGGGGATGATGGAGCATGGTTTAAAACTAAGGTAAGTATGCAGCTTGGTGGGGGGACTTGGTTAGAGTAGGTGGTTTTAGGTTAGAGAACCAATCCCATTACAACCTTACCAAACTTGTTTTCCACCTTAAATAAATTTGAAAATATTTCTGGACTGAAAGTTAATCAATCAAAATCTGAAGCACTGGATGTAAACCTCTCCATCGCCACACGAAATTCAGTACGACAGTCTTTTAAATTTCAATGGTACACTATTGCTCTCCCTTATCTTGGAATTAAACTCACACAAAATATTTCCACACTATTTCAGGTTAATTATACCCCTCTTTATAACTCCGTTGAACAAGAATTGAAAACTTGGCAGACTCATAATCTTTCCTGGATGGGTAAAATATCAGCTATCAAAATGACGATTCTTCCTCGTTTTTTATATTATTTCCGTACATTACCAATTCCAATATCTTTATCATTTTTTAGGAAACTACAGTCGCTAATTTTCAAATTTATTTGGGGTAAGAGTAAATGCAGGGTGGCACACTCTACTCTACATATTTCTAAATGGAAAGGCGGACTGGGAGTCCCTCATTTCTTGAAGTACTATAAGGCTGCTCAAATAGTACAATTATATCAAATTTTTTCAAAAACTTATCAACCAGATTGGATACTTCTGGAAACACAAGCCAGTCCTACTATACCTCTAGATCTCTTGCTGTGGCTTTCAATAAAAGAACGTCGAGCAATCCTAAGTCCTACTTTATCCCACTCTCTACATCTCTGGAACTCGGCATGTAAATTATATCCGCTGAAATCTCATCACTCCCCTGTTGCCCCTATACTTAATAACCCTCACTTTCCTCCAGGACAAGATCCCCAACAATTTTCATGGTGGGTCAATAAAGGCCTTTATAGAATAGCACATTTTATAGACCATAGAGGAATTAAGCCACGGCAATACTTCCAAGACAAAATGCAAATGCCTCAGACAGAATCCTTACGCCTTACTCAGATTATTCAATTCATAAAATCGCTTAATATAGATTTTGCAGATATTGCCTCTAAATCCTTATTTGAACACAAATGTCTTAATAATCCATATTCACGCGGGGGAATTTCAGATCTATATAATCTCTTCAATACTAAACAGACAAAACTCTCTTACCAATTATCATGGGAATCAGACCTAGATGAAACAATAGAGGACGAAAAATGGGACTGCTGGTCGACCATGGTTCACAAGGGGATTCTCAATATTTCCCTAGTGGAAGCAAATTTTAAGGTATTATCTAGATGGTATTTAGTTCCGGCAAAATTGGCCAAAATATACCCTGATGCTTCCCCCCTGTGCTTCAGAGAATGTGGTCTAGAGGGTACTATGTTTCATATCTGGTGGACATGTCTCACAGTACAACGCTTTTGGGCAAAAGTTTTTACGTTGATCCACTCGGTGACTGGACATAATATGCCCAATAATCCTAAAACAGCATTATTTGTTGACTTGTTGGACAGGATCCCTAAAAAATTTCGGACTCTTATTTATTTTATATTTTCTGCAGCCAAGATTGCGATAGCATGTGCATGGAAAACTTCAGTTATAAATATTAGAGTATTAAAGAGTAAACTTTCATGGATTATGGTCAATGAAAAATTGACCAGCATCCTCAAAGACAAACAAACGGAATTTGATGAGGTATGGTCCCCATGGATTAATTACATACAAATTCAATGATACATAAGCATGTTCACTGAATTAATATAGATTTGTAAAAATAATTTCCGACTCATTGATAGTGACTTTATCGTCTCCTTACTGAATTATTATTTGTAATTTCCTCCCCCTTTTTTTTTTTTTATTGACATTTCACTTATATCTAGACTGAAGTTATTTGATATTTAACTTTGGACAAAATTTAATGAGGGAATGATGTCGTGGAGGGAGGATGACTCATGTTTGAGTTAAATGGTCCGTCGTCCCCTCATGACTCTACTAGTTCCCAGATGGAATGTCTGTGAATACAAGATAATATTCTCGACCTTATATATTGTAATAGATTGCAATATTAACATGTGTTTATTAATACTGTTCATTCAGTTATACCCGTGTATTTCATATATCCTAAACTATATTTTAATGTTTAACCCCCCTATTTCCCCTTTGTTTTTCTTCTGTTATTCCTTAAAAATTACAACACTAAAAATATTGAAAGAGAGAACGAGGGAGTGTGGACTTAAAGCGGAGTTCCACCCTTAAAATCACTTTGTTTCATTACATCCAGCATACTGGCGTCAGCGCCAGTATGCTGTTTTTTTTTTTTTTTAATGCACGTACTTACTTTATATAAAATCATTGAATTTCAGGCGCACAGCGGAATGTCGCCGCTATAAGGCGTCACGCCTTCCGGAAACAGCCGATTAGCATTCGGCTTTTCTCGGCGCCTGCGCACAGACCCAGGAGCTGACTGCGCAGGCGCCGAAAATAGCCGGTCCTAGTTCGGGTTTTTTCGGAGGGCGTGACGCGGCTATATATGGCGCCTGCGCAGTCAGCTCCTGGGTCTGTGCGCAGGCGCCGAGAAAAGCCGAATGCTAATCGGCTGTTTCCGGAAGGCGTGACGCCTTATAGCGGCGACATTCCGCGGTGCGCCTGAAATTCAATGATTTTATATAAAGTAAGTACGTGCATTAAAAAAAAAAACAGCATACTGGCGCTGATGCCAGTATGCTGGATGTAATGAAACAAAGTGATTTTAAGGGTGGAACTCCGCTTTAAATAGCTTTTTACTAAAAGTGAATTATTGCCTTTAAAAATAAATCAATAATGGCGGCATCAATATTTCTGTTCTCATGGGTGTTAGGGCTTGTTCACATCAGCCCGTTTGTGTTATTCTCTGTATAACTAATGCTAGCTGATGTTTGTTGTGTAGCGACACTGCAATATAAAGCATTACACTGTTAACTGTTTTTAACTTTATTGAAATATCGCAAAACGCCATTTAATTTAAGTCTATGTGCAAAATCGCATTGCGACCTCATGTGGTAATGTGTGTTTAGGATGTTACAGGCAACTGCGCTTATATGAGGGAAACAGGGCACGTAGAGAACAATTGTTTTCTTTGTTCCCTTTGTATTGAGTATGCGTTGATTAATGTAAACACACCTGGTGTGTATAAGCCCTTAAAATATTCTAAGATGCATTATTGTGTTTGCTTCCCAAAATAAATTGTATTATTTTGTTTTTATAGGCTTGGGATTTGCACTTTGCTATAGCCCTGCAATTGCCATGGTGGGAAAGTACTTTGACAAGAGAAAAGCCTTGGCTTATGGAATTGCCATGTCAGGCAGTGGCATTGGCACCTTTATTTTAGCTCCGGTGGTTCAGATGCTAATTGAACAGTTTTCCTGGAGAGGGGCTCTCCTCATTCTCGGTGGGTTTGTGGCCAATCTTTGCGTCTGTGGTGCTTTAATGCGACCGATACACCTAAGAGAAGACTTTGCACGATCTTCACTAAAGCAGGAGCATAGTCCAAATGAATCAAATAACAGTACAAACCCATCCAACAAATGCTCACCTCTGAGCCAGGACTGCAGTCACAAGAGCCTCTGTTACTGCTCCCAAAAGGAATACAGCTTTCTCCTAAAGCCTAACTTCATTGTACTGGCTGTGTCCTTCCTCTTCCTGGCCTATGGGTGCAGTCCTCCATTTGTCTACCTTGTGCCTTATGCCCTAAGTGTTGGAGTTAGCCACCAACAAGCGGCCTTCCTAATGTCAATACTTGGCATCATAGACATTGTTGGGAACATTACTTTTGGATGGCTGACAGACAGAAGGTAACTTGAGTTAATTCCTAACTATACAATGCAACGATGAACATACTTTGGTTATTTTTTAATTAATTAATGTAGTGGTTTAACATGATATGATGTAGGATTATTCTAAGATACATTATATTCTGTGGAGACAGGCTTTGAGAGCAATGAGATGGTATGAAGTGAATGGATATAATGGATCATTGCTTCCAAAGCAGTAGACCATAGATGCTATAAGGCAATATTCACAAAGCTTTAACAAAGAATAAGCAATGCAACTCCAATTTTTTATTATTTAATTATATATGAAGCTTTTTACGTATGCAAGATGTGTGTTTTGCTTAGTTGAGCTCCATACTGATAGCAGAAGCATTTACTGTACTACTACCCAGATAGCAATTTGTGGCAGTTTTGAATTGTAAGGCCTCGTACACACAACCGAGGAACCCGTAGGAAAAGACACATCGTTTTCCTCGACGAGTTCCTTGTTAGGCTTGTCGAGAAACTTGACAAGCTATCTTTGTGTAACAAAATCTCCTCGTTCTCAAACTCGGTGACTTCAACACATACAACAGCAGGGGCTGCTTTTGCTAAACTCATGTTACTGCGTGTTAGCAAAAATTTTGGTAAGAGACATTTGCACTTTTCAGTCTGTTACAGCATGACAAATGTGCTATTTCCATTACAAATACTACTTTTACCGAAGGTGCGCGGGTTTTTAAGCATACACACCAACGTGTTTCGCCTTGGAAAACCAGCCCTACGAGGAACACGACGACTCTCGTCGAGGAAAAAGAGAACTCGTTGTCTTTTTTCCTTGTCGAGTTCCTCGACAGTTTACTCGATGAAAAGCATACACACAACCATTTTCCTCAGCAAAAAAGCTCTCCCACCAAGTTTCTTGATGGATTCTGCCGAGGAAAATGGTTGTGTGTACACGCCTCAGTCTGTTAACTTTCTGCACATTTTCATTGGCAAGTTATACACTTGCAGAGAACTTCAAGCACAAGTTTTAGTTGACTTTTCCAATTTGTAGCAAATTTGTATGGCAAGTCCCTAGCAAGACCAAAGTTGCAGTGGTGATTCTACATCAAGCACTCTGCAAGTCTACAGCGTGAACATTTTGCCACAGTGACCCCTGTGGTGGGATGACTATTGCACAACATAACTGAACCATAACCCGTTGAAATTGTGCAACAAACTTGTGAAGCCTGGCAAGTCTAGCAATGGCTTAGCAAGCAATTTTCAAACTTGCAGCACAATTGCTTGCTATCTGGTTAGTGTACTCTTCTGGTAAGAACAGTACAATTCTTGGCATCTTATCCTGTTATCGTGTTATTTTTGTAGGCACTAAGAAAGGTGCTACTGCACAGTCTGACATATAGATAGCTAATACTACAAAAATAACTAATAAATCTGTCAATGGAATATAAAAATAGAAGAACACAGTCATATGGAAATGTAAAATCATTAAAAATGTATTTTAAGTTAACATTGTTATAACTCATTTTAAATTGTGATGAAAGCATTCATATGTAATTAATTTCTAAATTAGCCTACACATGTCATTAACTTTCGATTAGCCTACACATGTTACTGATGTATGTAATATAAGCATACGATGAAAACATGCATAAGCAATGATTAATTCAGTGGAAAATCCTATGTCAACATGATCAGTAGAGATCTATAGGCAGTTGAACTTAAATTCAGATCTTAAAGCGGTGTTGCGCCAAAAAAAAAAAACGAAAAAAATAAAACCAGCAGCTACACATACTGCACCTTCTGGCTTTTAATAAATGTACACTTACCTGCCATGGAGTCCAGCGATGTCGGTACCCGCAGCTGATGTTTCCATCAGCTGTAGGGTGCTGCCGCCGCCATTGCGGGTAAGGGTGCCCAGCAGTGTAGCTGGGAAGTCTACTGCGAATGTGTGAGGCCCGCTCCTCTCTCCTACTGGCCCGGCGGCCGGGGGAGGGAGGAAGAGGAAGCCCTGCGCTGACATTACACAGCCCAGACTCCCGGAAGTGGGAAAGGATACCTGTCAAAGACATGTATCTTGTCCCCCCTCCCCCCGAAAGGTGCCAATTGTATTTTAGAAAATGGGACTACCCACTATATTAAAGGACCAATTTGGGGGTAAATAAGGTGAACGGGGTAGTGGTGCCAGGGTTGACCTCTTCTGGAACCGTTGTCTTTAAAGCAGTTTTTACTGGAGGTTTATGTATATTTTCACGCTAAAATTTACTCATCCAGGTTCTTGACAGAATTTATTAAAGCTAAACTCCAGGTATGAATCTTACCGCATAGTTACATAGTTACATTGGTCCAAATTACATTGGTCCACCAATGTAAGTGTGTATATTTCATACTTGTGGAAGCAGAGAATTATTGCAGTAATTGCCACTACACAGTCTTCTGGGTTCTGTGCTAATACAGTGTGCTCTCTGATTGGATGAGGTAGAGATTGTGATGTCACTGCCCTGCCCTCCAATAAAAATGCTTTGCAGACATTAAGAAAAATGCAAGGGATTTTCTGATTGCTGAGCAATCAACCTGGAAGACAGCAATTGTCACTGAAGTAGTGGTGACTACTACACTAATTACCGCAGTCACACAGCTATGGAATGTACATACATACATTGGTCCAACATGCGCCTGGAGCTCAGCTTAAAAAAAAATGCTTTTTTCACATATTTTGGTGGGCATAACAGATTACATTGAATCTGCGGCAGTTGGGTTTGGCTGCCAATCAGGTTCTAGCTTTTATTTTCAAAGCTTAACGGAACAAGCTGAAGCTAGAAGCTCATTGGTTACTATGCACAGCTGCCACAGAGTGTCTCTGTTCCAGTTTAGCAAATTCCCCTTCATTGACGGGGCAGTTGACCTCCTTTTGACTTGCTTCAAATGGGCTTTGCATTCCAATAGATGTGTATAAAAATGCAAAACCTGCTTGAAATGAGAGAAAACCTAAAGACACAAGCCCTCTTTAAGCATTCTGAATTGTAAAATATAACTGACTGCACTTGTTTTAGTGAATAAATACCATTGAACAAGAAAAGTTAGAAAACATCACCTGGTAGGCATATATTGCAAATTAACTTTAAGAATTACCTAATGAATGGAGTTTTAAGGTCCATTTATACTATTGCCTCGTACACACGACCGGTTTTCCCGTCTGGAAAACTGCCATGAGAGCTTTTGGCCGGGAAAACCGGTCGTGTGCATGCTCCATCGCAGTTTTCCCGACGAGAAAACTGCAAAAAAAAAAAAAAGAGACCCAGCTTTCTTTTTTAAAGGGAAAACCGCCGCTCCAGACGACACTCTTCAGTGGTGAGTAAAGTTCAAAAACCCAAATGGGTGCAGGCAATGCGTGGTGCAATATAAGGAAAGAAAAATGGACAGCCGCACTCCAATGGATGAAAAGACTTAAAAATAGTGCCTGTTTATTCCAGTCAAAAAACTAAAACAGCAAAAACAGCAAACAGTGGGGTAACAAAAGCTGACGCGTTTCACATCGACAACCGATGCTTAGTCATAGCTCATGACTAAGCATCGGTTGTCGATGTGAAACGCGTCAGCTTTT
The DNA here is from genome assembly GCA_029574335.1 of Rana kukunoris. Classification (NCBI taxonomy): domain Eukaryota; kingdom Metazoa; phylum Chordata; class Amphibia; order Anura; family Ranidae; genus Rana; species Rana kukunoris. The sequence goes on along the minus strand of CM056056.1, from coordinate 89,778,659 downwards.
GTTACCCCACTGTTTGCTGTTTTTGCTGTTTTAGTTTTTTGACTGGAATAAACAGGCACTATTTTTAAGTCTTTTCATCCATTGGAGTGCGGCTGTCCATTTTTCTTTCCTTATACAGCTTTCTTTTTTGCCGTCAGGATTCTCGGCAGACTTTTTCCCGTCGGGAAAGCTGGTTGTGTGTATGCTTTTCGGAGGGGGAAAAAAACCATGCATGCTCAGAATCAAGTATGAGACGGGAGTGCTCTTTCTGGTAAAACTAGCGTTCGTAATGGAGATATCATATCACATTCTTCACGCTGCAAATTATTACATCGTTTAATGTAGCGCATGAAAAGCGTGAATCGTCTCTCACCAAACTTTAACCAACATGAGGATCAGCAAAAGTAGCCCAAAGGGTGGCGCCGTTTTAATGGAACTTCCCAATTTTAGTCCCGTTGTACGTGTTGCACGTCACCACGCTTTGGATAGGCGGTATTTGGCCTGAACATGTGTGTGCAAGGCAGGCTTGAGAGGAATCCCGTGAGGAAAAATGTTGTTTTTTTACTGTCGAGAAAAACGGTTGTGTGTACGAGGCATTAGTACAGTTACCTGTGATTTCCTCCATGGTAACTGCAACGTCACACAGAAAACAATATTTAAAGAGGTTGTAAAGGTTCGACTTTTATTTTCTAAATTGGTTCCTTTAAGCTAGTGCATTGTTGGTTCACTTGCCTTTTCCTTCAATTTCCCTTCTAAATGTTTTTTTACTTTGTTTGAATTTCTGACTTCCTGTTTCTCCTCGGTAAGCTTTCCACCATCATCCAAGCGGTGGAAAGTTATTTAGAACAGCTTACTGAACAATTTACTGAGGAGAAACAGGAAGTGAGAAATTCAGACAAAGAAAACAAAGAAAAAAAACATTTAGAAGGGAAATCAAAGGAAAAGGCAAGTAAACCAACAATACACAAGCTTAAAGGAACCTATTTAGAAAATAAAAAACAAACCTTTACAACCCCTTTAATGTTTGCATAATATTGCACCGTTCTGCTCAGTTCTGCATGTCATTGCACAGAAGCACGCCACGTTTCTGTGCAGTGGTATAAATGAGGTGTCACAATGCACATATCAAAAAAAAAGACATCACACTGCTCCTATCACTGCTCTGCAGCCCAAATATATACAGCATCAGCTTGGGCTGCAGATCAGTGCGAACAGGTCCTTAGAAAAACCGATAAGAAGCTACTGCCCTCATGTGTTAGACTTTAGGTATTGAGCATTAAATGAATCTGCAGACATTATTGCAATCTTAGATTATTTTAGGAATTTTCTGTGTGTGTGCAGGAAATTATGCTTGTATTCATAGCAGAGCAAAGTGTATTTCTGGTGATTTTGAAGCATTTTTTCAGGCATTTTTGCACTTGTATCAGGCTTCAGGAGTTTGTTTCCTGGGCTTAGCAAGGGGAAGGAAGAGAAGAGTTATTCAAGCATGCAAAATGTGCAAAAAGGCATAACAATTAGGGCTGTTACTGATTAAAATTTTCATGTTCGATTAATCGATTTTTTTAAATCGATTAATCGACTAATTTTGATTAATTATAACGCACATAAATTTTTTGGATCACCACCACATATAGTCCCCACTGTAATATCCACAGACATCTCCCCACTGTAATATCCACAGACATCTCCCACTGTAATATCCACAGACATCTCCCCCACTGTAATATCCACAGACATCTCCCCCACTGTAATATCCACAATCACCCCCACTGTAATATCCACAGACATCTCCCCACTGTAATATCCACAATCACCCCCACTGTAATATCCACAGACATCTTCCCACTGTAATATCCACAATCACCCCCACTGTAATATCCACAAACATCTCCCCACTGTAATATCCACAGACATCTCCCCCACTGTAATATCCACAGACATCTCCCCACTGTAATATCCACAGACATCTCCCCCACTGTAATATCCACAGACATCTCCCCCACTGTAATATCCACAATCACCCCCACTGTAATATCCACAGACATCTCCCCCACTGTAATATCCACAATCACCCCCACTGTAATATCCACAGACATCTCCCCACTGTAATATCCACAATCACCCCCACTGTAATATCCACAGACATCTTCCCACTGTAATATCCACAATCACCCCCACTGTAATATCCACAGACATCTCCCCACTGTAATATCCACATACATCTTTCCACTGTAATATCCACAGACATCTCCCCAGTGTAATATCCACAATCACCCCCACTGTAATATCCACAGACATCTCCCCACTGTAATATCCACAGACATCTCCCCACTGTAATATCCACAGACATCTTCCCACTGTAATATCCACAGACATCTCCCCAGTGTAATATCCACAATCTCCCCAACTGTAATATCCACAGACATCTCCCCAGTGTAATATCCACAGACATCTCCCCAGTGTAATATCCACAGACATCTCCCCACTGTAATATCCACAATCACCCCCTCTGTAATATCCACAATCTCCCCCACTGTAATATCCACAATCATCCCCACTGTAATATCCACATCATTCATCTCCCCACTGTAATATCCACAGACATCTCCCCACTGTAATATCCACAATCATCCCCACTGTAATATCCACATCATTCAACTCCCCAGTGTAATATCCACAATCACCCCCTCTGTAATATCCACAATCTTCCCCACTGTAATATCCACAATCATCCCCACTGTAATATCCACATCATTCATCTCCCCAGTGTAATATCCACAGACATCTCCCCACTGTAATATCCACAATCACCCCCTCTGTAATATCCACAATCTCCCCCACTGTAATATCCCCAATCATCCCCACTGTAATATCCACATCATTCATCTCCCCACTGTAATATCCACAGACATCTCCCCACTGCATACCCCCCAACTTACCAAAAGTATGCCATGTGTTGTTGAGCGGGGGGGGGGGGGGGGGTTCCGCGGATCGGACATCTCCCCCACTGTAATATCCACAGACATCTCCCCCACTGTAATGTCCACAGACATTTCCCCACTGTAATATCCACAGACATCTCCCCAGTGTAATATCCACAGACATCTCCCCAGTGTAATATCCACAATCACCCCCACTGTAATATCCACAGACATCTCCCCACTGTAATATCCACAGACATCTCCCCACTGTAATATCCACAGACATCTCCCCCACTGTAATATCCACAATCACCCCCACTGTAATATCCACAGACATCTCCCCACTGTAATATCCACAATCACCCCCACTGTAATATCCACAGACATCTTCCCACTGTAATATCCACAATCACCCCCACTGTAATATCCACAGACATCTCCCCACTGTAATATCCACAGACATCTTCCCACTGTAATATCCACAGACATCTCCCCAGTGTAATATCCACAATCACCCCCACTGTAATATCCACAGACATCTCCCCACTGTAATATCCACAGACATCTCCCCACTGTAATATCCACAGACATCTTCCCACTGTAATATCCACAGACATCTCCCCAGTGTAATATCCACAATCTCCCCAACTGTAATATCCACAGACATCTCCCCAGTGTAATATCCACAGACATCTCCCCAGTGTAATATCCACAGACATCTCCCCACTGTAATATCCACAATCACCCCCTCTGTAATATCCACAATCTCCCCCACTGTAATATCCACAATCATCCCCACTGTAATATCCACATCATTCATCTCCCCACTGTAATATCCACAGACATCTCCCCACTGTAATATCCACAATCATCCCCACTGTAATATCCACATCATTCAACTCCCCAGTGTAATATCCACAATCACCCCCTCTGTAATATCCACAATCTTCCCCACTGTAATATCCACAATCATCCCCACTGTAATATCCACATCATTCATCTCCCCAGTGTAATATCCACAGACATCTCCCCACTGTAATATCCACAATCACCCCCTCTGTAATATCCACAATCTCCCCCACTGTAATATCCCCAATCATCCCCACTGTAATATCCACATCATTCATCTCCCCACTGTAATATCCACAGACATCTCCCCACTGCATACCCCCCAACTTACCAAAAGTATGCCATGTGTTGTTGAGCGCGGGGGGGGGGGGGGGGGGGTTCCGCGGATCGGACATCTCCCCCACTGTAATATCCACAGACATCTCCCCCACTGTAATGTCCACAGACATTTCCCCACTGTAATATCCACAGACATCTCCCCAGTGTAATATCCACAGACATCTCCCCAGTGTAATATCCACAATCACCCCCACTGTAATATCCACAGACATCTCCCCACTGTAATATCCCCAGACATCTCCCCACTGTAATATCCACAGACATCTCCCCCACTGTAATATCCACAGACATCTCCCCACTGTAATATCCACATAATTTATCTCCCCATTGTAATATGGTCCACATCTCCCCCACTGCTAGCTTAGTCATACCAGAGAAGCCGGCCGAACACGAGCAGTTGAGGCCGGGTGATTACGTCAGCGCACCGCTCTAGGCTCACCTAGACCACCGCCGGGTGGACCAAGGTGGCCACCACTTCAGGAGCTATGGCCAAGGCAGCACACGTGGTGTGCCGATCCGTTGCACCACTAGTGCCGATCAAAAGAATTTTGATCGATCAAAAAAATGAACGAGGAATAACGAGGAATAAATCTTTAATTTCCACAGCCCTAATAAAAATGTATGTATTGTTAGTTACAGGCACGTCCATTGAGGTCTGTGGTACTAACAAGGCCTGGATATGTTAAAAAAAAAAGCTGAGCTAGAGTGCAGGGTGACTGTACGAACAAGTGTGGACAGGGACAATTAGAAAAAAATGGGATTCTGCATGTTGACTGTAGTCAAGCATAGGGAAATGAGCAGAAAAACATTCACGTGTGAATCAGTACTAAAGCCTAGTACACGCATTTTTTTTTTTTTTAAACCAGCGGATTAAAAAGAAAAAAACCTGACAGCTGCGGTCTACTGTGTTTTGACAGGGGGATGCCCCCCACCAGAATACTCCAGTTAGCTTCTGTCGGACCGGCTGCCATACACGTGGGCCAAATTCAATAAAAAATGGCCGATGTCACCTGACATTCAGCCCGTGTGTACTAGGCTTAAAGCGGAGCTCCAGGCTTCTTCAGAAAAAAGTCAGCAGTTCCAAAAAAGGGAGTCAGTACAATGCAAATCAATACAAAAGAGTCCTGCTTATGAGAGCTTACACTCTAATCCTTTTTTTTTTTTTGTATAATCAATATTTATTGTTCAATCCAAAGGGGAAAAAAACTCCTTGCGCTAACACAAATAAATTGAATTAAATAACTAATTGAATAAATAAATTTAAATAATATAATGAAATAAATAAATTTGATGATATCCAGCAGCAACACAAAAACATGTGATATACATGAAGAACAGAAATTAAAAACAAAAAAGGTTGCGCTTAGATGCACAATATGGTATTGTGAAGGAAATTAATTGTATCTATGTATCTAAGTGAGAAAAAAACATATTCAATATACTCATAAATATAAAAATAAATTATATCAAAGTAAATATATAAAGTTCATTGAAGGTAAAAAACATAAACGTGAAAGTTCTCTAATAGTCCTTCTAATAGGGTAATGAGAAAAAAATATATAGCAGCTTTCCGAGTTGAATAACAGAGGTAATAGCTGTAGATTGTAGAGGTCCTGTGTAAATACACCACCAGTTACACAATATTACTTCCAATATGGTAAGGTAAATAAGGGTGTACTCTTACCAGATATAAGGGGGATTCAGGCATATCACTCCCAATACGTCTGGAGTAGGACGCTTCCGGATCTTCCACACTGGATTAATGCGATCTCCACTGGACCAGCAAGGTATTCAGCAACTGCATTAAGCTCAGCATCCCATTCGGATCAAAGAAAGAAAAAAGAACCGGGGACTCGCCATAGTGAAAATATTTCCAGGAAGTTTTATTCAAATTGTGCAGCATATACACAAATAGATTTAAAATTGCCGGCTAAAAACATGCAGGATAGATTTAAAAATACAACGTGCACCCGTGCTTCCGGGGTCACGTGACAAACGCGATGACGTAGTGCGTGGCTCCGCCCTGACCGGTTTAGTCAGAGAATGACGTTGTCAAAGCAGGTCAGGGCGGAGCCACGCACTACGTCATCGCGTTTGTCACGTGACCCCGGAAGCACGGGTGCACGTTGTATTTTTAAATCTATCCTGCATGTTTTTAGCCGGCAATTTTAAATCTATTTGTGTATATGCTGCACAATTTGAATAAAACTTCCTGGAAATATTTTCACTATGGCGAGTCCCCGGTTCTTTTTTCTTTCTTTGATCCGAATGGGATGCTGAGCTTAATGCAGTTGCTGAATACCTTGCTGGTCCAGTGGAGATCGCATTAATCCAGTGTGGAAGATCCGGAAGCGTCCTACTCCAGACGTATTGGGAGTGATATGCCTGAATCCCCCTTATATCTGGTAAGAGTACACCCTTATTTACCTTACCATATTGGAAGTAATATTGTGTAACTGGTGGTGTATTTACACAGGACCTCTACAATCTACAGCTATTACCTCTGTTATTCAACTCGGAAAGCTGCTATATATTTTTTTCTCATTACCCTATTAGAAGGACTATTAGAGAACTTTCACGTTTATGTTTTTTACCTTCAATGAACTTTATATATTTACTTTGATATAATTTATTTTTATATTTATGAGTATATTGAATATGTTTTTTTCTCACTTAGATACATAGATACAATTAATTTCCTTCACAATACCATATTGTGCATCTAAGCGCAACCTTTTTTGTTTTTAATATTTATTGTTAACAAAGACAGGACAAGATCAACAATCATAAGGCACAGAACCATTGACCGTGCAGGGCCATAAAGTAATTATCGAACAATGATCCAGTCAGCTAAGACAGCCATAGCTTGAAACGACTTCACAGTATGAACAATATTACAAGGGGAAACATAAAAAGGAAAAGGAAGGGAGGGAGAGGGAAAAGGAGCAGGGGCATGTGGGGGAAGGGGAGGGGAAGAAGGAACCTGAGGGGGCCACCGCCCGAAGAGGGTAATAAGCCCATCGAGGGTAAACCCCTATGGTCCGCAACGGGTACGGGTGGGGGGCCAGCAGCCTCCATCTAACCACCCTTTCTCCCCATCACTCGCCAGGGTCACACTCTAATCTTTTCAGATCTCTACAGTATAAAGGCACAGAATCCAGGGGGCCTCAGTGCTACATGAAAAGGGTACCTAGGATAACAGCGATGCTGGTTAATTTTATGTCTTTTAAAACTATTAAAAGTATTAATATGTGTGTTATTATATTATGCGTTTGTTTTGCAGGGTCCTGAAAAAACACAGATATTCCTGCTATATCATAGCTGTGGCACTGGATGGTCTTAGCTGTCTCTTTCTGCCAATTCTTAATTCCTTTCAGATGCTTGTGCCATTCTCTGTTACATTTGGTTATTTTGATGGCGCCTATGTGGCTCTGATTCCTGTGGTGACTGGAGATGTAGTTGGAACAGCTTACTTATCGTCTGCTCTTGGAGTGGTGTTCTTTCTCCATGCAGTGCCTTATTTAGTGAGCCCTCCTATATCAGGTAAGTCTACATCAGTATGTAATGAGGAACCATAGTAAGTGTATACATGCTTTTCTAAAACAGGGTTCTGTGAAACTCCAGGGTTCCTCCAGAGATTGCTAGGGGTTACTTTAGTTGCAGCTGGTTGACTGCCTAGCTTATGGTGTCTCCTTGGTTCTGGGTGTTTTGGACCCTTTCACACTGGGGTGGTTTTCAGCGCTGGAAATAGTTTCCGCTAAGCACCTAAAAACCGCCTCCAATTCATTACAGTGCGACTTTTAACACTCGGCGATGTGCTTGCAGGACGTTCGGAAAAGTCCTGCGAGCAGCATCTTTGGGGGCGGGTTGGGAGCGCTGTATTTAGCACTCCCAAAACGCCCTGCCCAATTGGAATGAATGGGCAGCGTTTTCAAAGTGCCTGAAAATCATTTTGAATGCGCCGCAAAACTGGAGTTTTTAACCCTTTTTTGGGGGTTAAAAGCGCCCCTCTAGTGACTGAAAAGCGGTGCAAAAGCGATGTTCAACCACTTAAGCACCGAGCCTCTTTCTGAGATTTGTTGTTTACAAGTTAAAAACATATTTTTTTTGCTAGAAAGTTATTTAGAACCCACAAACATTATATATTTTTTTTCTATAAAAACCTAGAGAATAAAATGGCACTGGGTCGTTGCAATACTTTCTGTTACACCGTATTTGCGCAGTGGTTTTACAAGCACACTTTTTTGGGAAAAAATACACTTTGAATTAAAAGATAAGACAAAAGTAAAGTTAGCCCAATTTTTATATTATGAAAGATACTGTTACACTGAGTGAATTGATACCCAACATGTCACGCTTCAGAATTGCGCCCGCTCATGGAATGGCGACAAACATTTAACGTTTAAAAAAGTCCCTATTGGAAGTTTTTCCCTCTAATCCTGTTCTGGCGACAGTGGTCACCAGAACATGTAGAAAGGATTACCGTATATACTCGAGTATAAGCCAAGTTTTTCAGCACATATTTTGTGTTGAAAATGCCCCCCTCGGCTTATACTCGAGTCACCTTTTTTGCGGCTGATCTCCCAGACTTGTGGGACCAGGTACCAGCCGGCCGTAGATCCCCTGTTCACACGTAGCCCCACTCTTCCTCTATAAGTGTGCAAAATTTGTTGTCCGGGGGCCCTACGGCCGGGGAGCACCGATTTTTCAAAACCGGGCACCCCTTCCATAGACTCCCATGTTAAAAGATTTTGGCCGGTCATAGTTCCCTTGGACCCGGAACTTGACCCACATGTAGCCCTATTTCTCCTCTATATGTGTGCAAAGTTTGTTGTCTGGGAGACCTACAGCTGGGAAGCACAGAGTTTTCAAAGCCAGACACCCCTTCCATAAACTCCCATGTTAAACCTCAGTCTAGTCATGGACACAGTGAGGCATGGGCACAGTGAGGCATGGATACAGTGAGGCATAAGTACAGTGAGGCATGGGCACAGTGAGGCATGGACACAGTGAGGCATGGGTACAGTGAGGCATAAGTACAGTGAGGCATGGGCACAGTGAGGCATGGACACAGTGAGGCATGCACATGGACACAGTGAGGCAAATTGAGGCATGCAGATGGACACCCTAGGCTTATACTCGAGTCAATACGTTTTCCCATTTTTTTCTGGTTAAATTAGGTGCCTCGGCTTATATTCGGGTCGGCTTATTCTCGAGTATATACGGTAATCTCCCTAATGGGAACACGGACCGCAAAAAAACCTGACAACATTTCCCTACTCTATTCAAAACTTTAAAAAAAATGTGGTTTAGAAATGTTCTAATCAAGTGATGAGAGACCTTTAAATGTATGTTTCCCAGAGAAGAAAACAAGTAACATACTTGTAAAAAAAGCAAAGTTTGTTAATTTAGTTCTCCTAATGCTGGAATCAATTTTAAATATGTATTTCTTCCTAAACAGGCTGGTTGGTAGACACCACGGGAAACTATACAGCAGCATTCCTTATAAGTGGATTTTCTATGATATTTTGTGCTGTTTTATTAGTTTTTGTCAAACTAATAAAGAAGATAAAATCCCGAAGACTTACACAATCAGTGCCAACCTCTGAAACCAAGCAAGAAATCTGCACTAATGGAGACCTGTCTTGTCCAGCCCCAGAGGAGCATAAAGAGGTGTAAATGAGCCTTCAATGTGTCCATCTCACAGCAATATATAGACTGGAGTCTTCAAAATGGGCTACCCTAAACCATCAGGACCTGTTTTATTCAGGGTGACCATACAGCACATCGGACCGTAGGAACAACATTCGGAATTTTGAAAGCAAAGACTTTTTCAGTTTACTACAATAAGCTGGATAGACAATGGTAGATCATGTCCTATTTGCATAATAAATGCAGCAACCCTGCACTTTATAAGGAATTTTGTGAAGAAGTCGATAAACTTTTTAGACATTGACAGTTTTTAAAAGAACTAAATATTTTATACAATGATGAACAGTCCTTTGTGGCTGTAAGACTGGATTCAATGCAATGCATCGAAGAAGATAAACCATGAACTGTTTAGTAATGGAAATATTGATGTTGTATTTGTTGCATAATACATTTAAAGCAATAGAACTTTACCAAAATTATGTTCAAAACCAGAACTTCTTGTGCCTTGGAGCATGTCGAGTGCAGGGAAATGTAGAGGTTTATTGTTGGTTTTGGAAATCTGAATGAGCTTATTCAATAAGTTAAAGAGTAAGGTGCTTCAAGCAGTAATTCTGAACAGCCAACTTTGGAATTTGGTTGCTAAGGGTTGCTGTACCTTCCACAGTATTAAAGCTCTGCTTGGTTGAATAAGCCAATTCATGGTTTAATTCCTGGAGGTTTAGTAATCTGGAGTTGTCAAACTCTTTAGCCAATTGTGAGTTATTTTGATGTTTGAAACATTTATACCTTTAAAGTTTTATGAATAAATCTGATGTCACAGGAATTAACTTTAATTCATTACATGGTGCCTGTGTCATGTGTCCCTGGTACAGGAACATATGTTCTGCTCAGCATATTACCAGCATTTTACAACTCAGTTTTGTTGGGGTTGATTTGCTAAAGGCAAATTGACTGTGCACTTAGCAGTCGCTCCAGAGCTTAGTAAATTAGCAGAAGATCTGCTGACATCATCCAATCACGTGCAAACAAAAATGCTGTTTTTTTTGTTGTTTTTTTCTTTGCACGTGATTGGGAATTCGTTGCAAAGTGAAGCTTTACCTCATTTACTAAGCTCTGAAGCAACTGCACTTTTCAAAGTGCACAGTTTGCCTTTAGTAGATAAACCCCTCTGTGTCTTCTTTCTTTGGCACTATCATAGGGATTATCATTGTGCCAGAAAGTCTCAATGGATAGATCTATTAATGGCATTGTGAGAAGCTTTCTATACTGAAATGTAGAAGATCTCAAAGAATAATCGACTGTAACTGACTAAGGCAGGGTTTCTCAACCAGGGTTCCGTGGAACCCAGGGGTTCCTCCAATGATTGCTAGGGGTTCCTTGAGCAATGACCAATTTTTGCCTCTCAAATAAGTTCCCAGGGACACCAATGATCTTTTTAGCTCTCTGTAGGGGGGGGGGGGGGCTTCCCTAAGACCACAGATGTAAGGAGCACTCTTCCACTTCCATTACACCAATGTATCATGAGTTGTAGATATAGCCATTTTTAACAAGGGTTCCCCTGAGACCGAAAGGTTATTTCAAGGGTTCCTCCATGTTGAAAAGGTTGAGAAAGTCTGGACTAAGGCCTCGTACAAACAAACAATTTCCTCGACAAAATCCATCAAGAAACTTGGTGGCAGAGCTTTTTTGCCGAGGAAAACGGTCGTGTGTATGCTTTTCGTCGAGAAAACTGTCGTGGATCTCGACGAGAAAAAAAGAGAACAAGTTCTCTTTTTTCTCATTGGGAGTCTCAATTTCCTTGTCGTGTTTATCGTCAGGCTGGTTTACGACGAGAAACACGTTTGTGTGTATGCTTAGAAACCTGCGCATGCTCAGAATAAAGCATGAGACGGAAGCGCACCTTCAGTAAAAGTAGCGTTCCTAATGGAGATAGCACATTCGTCACGCTGTAACAGACTGAAAAGCGCGAATCGTCTCTCACCAAACTTTTACTTAACACGCAGTAACATGAGATTAGTAAAAGGGTGGCGCCAGTGGAATCAAACTTCCCCTTTATAGTGCCGTTGTACATGTTGTACGTCACCGCGTTTGAGAACGACAGGATTTGGTCTTGACAGTGTGTATGCAAGGAAAGCTTGACAAGATTCTTAACAAGCCTGACAAGGAACTCGTCGAGGTAAACAATGTTTCTTTTATGACGAGTTTCTCGTCGTGTGTACGAGGCCTAACGCAGATCAAAGAAAATACAACTAGCAGGAGTAGGCCTTGAGTGAGTTACAGCATCTTTAAAGCCCAAATGAACTTTCAGCTTAAATCAGCTAAATATATTCCAGGTTAGTAAAATGACCACGCCAATTTGGAGGTGCAAGAAATATTTCTGCACCCAGACATCTGTAAACCTAGGACCAGCCCTGTCCAGGTGCATCAAAATAAAAGGTGTATAAAGTTCTAGAGTTTTTTTTCCCTTAAAAAGAAGCCCCGGACCAAGTAAAAACACCCGTCCTTTGCTAAAATAATGTAGAAAAACATCATTGCCATACATGATGCTGGGTATGTAGTCTAACTATTATCAACCAAATAATGCACACTGACTGCCTTGTTATTACTGACCTGTACTAGATATTAAGGTTGAAGGAAAGCTCCAGAAAACCTGACTAGCAAGGACAGCTAGAGGTTAGTGTATGTCCTGTGATTTTTTAGATATGCCTCTCTCAAAACTGCAGAATCATTTCTCAAAGCCTTTGCCCTCTCCCTGCTATTTTATTAATATAATTGGTCACTAGAATAGAAGACTATGTGGAGCCACCATTTGCAACAACTAATTCCATTCACAAATTTGCTGGACAAGAAGTGCACAGGCCGAAAATATCAAGCGAATGGTACAACTGTGCTCCCGCCACAATTTTTGGATGGTTATATGTTAAGAAGGATAACATTGAGATAAGTGTAATTAACAAGTAGATCTAGGGAAAGAAAGCACAGAATAACCTGGAAGCAATAGGTACAGGAAAAATGTGAGTAGCATGGTATATGACAATATGGCAATCTGTAGTGTGGCATCTAAGTAACATGGTATATAACATGGCACTTTAACAACATGTTATACAACAACATGCACTGTGTAATATGGGCATTGCTCTTATGCCAGGCCCTGACAGCAAGTATCCTGGGTCACCTTATCAGTGCCCTGGGTCAGGGAAGCCCCACAGGTGTCACTGCACAGCCATGGGTTATGTTACCAGTCACTATGCAGAGACTCCTACAGAGCAACAAAGTACCATATTTCCCCTCCAGACCTTAGATCAGAGCAGCAGTGCAGAGCAAATAGAACATTTAGGGTCCTCCTCGGCTCTAACGTGTGATATCACACAGCTGTGGACACATCCCTTGCTCTGCATGGACACCACTCTGCATAAGGTCTGGTGAGTGCTTGGTAGGGTGAAGCTGGACACATAGAGATCTTGTTCTATAGGGTGATTTCAGTGCTACAGAGGGAGGATTTTAATGTTGTGGAGTGGGGATTTTTGTTTGAGAGAGGGCACATTTTTTGCTTAATCGAGATTCGTGCTTGCAAAGTGGGTAATTTTTGCATAGAGGGAGTTTTCTTGGGGGTGAGATATTTTCTTCTGACTGGGTGAGGAAGGGATTTCTTGGGGATTTTTTTCTTTTATTTGTTGGCGTGGGTTTTCTTGCGGGGGGGTTGGTAAGGGGTCATGGATCTGTGGGTAAAAGAGAGGGAGGTATACTTTAACCACTTAAGCCCCGGACCATATTGCTGGTCATTGACTGGGCCACTTTTTGCAAATCGACACTGCGTAGTTTTAACTGACAATCGCTAGCTCCCAAACAAAATTGGCGCCCTTTTTTTTCACAAATAAAGCTTTATTTTGGTGGTATTTAATCACGTCTGTGGCTTTTGTTTTTTGCGTCATAAACAAAAATAGAGCGACAATTTTGAAAAAAAATAATATTTTTTACTTTTTGCTATAATAAATATCCCCCCTCCCCAAAAAAAAAAATGTTTTTTTTCCCCTCAGTTAAGGCCGATACGTAATCTTCTACATATTTTAAAAAAAAAAAAAAAATGAAATAAGCTTTTATTGATTGGTTTGCGCAAAAGTTTTAGCGTTTACAAAATAGGGGATAGTTTTATGGCATTTTTATTAATATTTATTAATATTTTTTTTTTACTAGTAATGGCGGCAATCAGCGATTTTTATTGGTACTTTGGGACCATTGGCATTTTTATAGTGCTATACAGTGCTATAAAAATGCATTGATTACTATAAAAATGCCACTGGCAGGGAAGGGGTTAACACTAGGAGGCAAGGAAGGGGTTAATTATGTTCCCTGGGTGTGTTCTAACTGAAGGGGGGTGGGACTGACTAGGGGAAATGACAGATCGCTGTTCATACATTGTATGAACAGACGATAAGTAATTTCTCCCCCTGACAGGACCGGGAGCTGTGTGTTTACACACACAGCTCCCGGTTCTCGCTCAGTGCCCGTCGGTGATTGCGCCCGCCGGGCAAGCGCATTGGGATCAGGTGAGAGCGTGCCCCTATTGACTGAACGGCGAGATGACGTATAGCTATGTGATCTCCCCCAGCAGAGCTGACCTGCAGCCGTATAACTGTGGCGGCTGGTCGGCAAGTAGTTAAATAACACTAACCCTGCATTTGTGCATTACATTCTACGGACCCCTGCACAATGTGCATTACATACTTCTTACCTCTACACTCTTTCCTTAAATACTACTGATCCTGCACTTGTCCATTACGTACTACTGACCCTGGACTCTGTGCATTACACACTACTGAATACTACTCTATAAGTTGCATACTCATAACCTCTGCACTCTGTGCGTTACATACTACTGACCCAGACACTCTTGAGCTACATATAACTGACTCCTGTGTATTACTGGATGCTGTGCATTACATACACATCTGGCATTTGCATTCCTTACATTACATACTCCAAACCATTGAATTCTGTGCATAATGTAGGTCTGACCCCTGCACTCTGTATACTGTATTATTTATTACATTTTGCATATTTTATGGGTGCAAGGAATGTGACATATGTGCACATTGGCTTATATTTAACCATGCCTCCCTAAGCCCCCCCCCACTGTAAGAGCAATGTGACTCTTTGCTTTTGTCAGGGTTCCTCAGATCTTTTACAATGCTAGAAACGTTTCTGCTGTGTAACATTGCACCTCAGTAGAATGTAATGTGGCAAAAAACACTGTCTAACACAGGGGTGGATCCAGGGGGCAATGGGGCATCCCCCCTCCGAGAATGTGGATGAGTGAGTGGGTGGGCGGCCTCGCGGGTGATAAAGTGGACGGCTCCATAACATTACATGTGTGTAACGCAGACTTGTCATGTGACCTGAATAACCTGAGCATCACCCACTTTCCCACTTAACTAGTCTTCCAAATAAATATACAAATCTCCCCAAATCTCTCGTAGACTGCCATGCATCTTCTAGGAACTGACTAGGAGTTCTATCTCTTGGACTACCTTACTTTGACTATGCACAAGCCATGAAACCATAACATTTCACCTCTTCCCAGTGCGTGTACTTAAAGTCAGCTTACAGTAAAATTTACCTTGCTTTTCTTCCTTGTTGTAGAGTAAACTGCAGAGCACACTTGCGGGTCACGTGTTGTTTTCCGCTATTACAAAATATGCCCACTTCTATGTGTACAACTCACAGTGTCTTTGTTTTTGGGTTGAAAACTTATCAATTCAAAGGGCTATTACTTTTTTACACGATTTATACCTTCCAAAGTACATTTTAAACCAATGCAACTAGTCAGTGCTAGATGCCACTGCTAAAGTAGATAACGATAACCTAAAACTAACAGCATAGAAGAGAGTTTTTCCATTAAGGGATTGTCTAATGTTCAAATGGAGTCAGTTCTCACTTTTGTGAAAATATATGTTCTTTCCTATTGTCTCCATAATCCAGGCACCTTTAGAGGTTAACCTTAAAGTCTGGGCCCTTTGGTCCTCCATATTGTGCCATGCAGGCTTCCATACTATTTGTGTTTGGCAAGGCTTCCAGTAACCCTCGACATGAACAGTGGTATGGTGGCCTCTCTACTCACATAAATTAAATACTGAAGCCATGATTTAAAATGGCTCTGTACCCTTTTGTTCTGTTTCCTAAAAACCCCAATGGTTCTGCATTGTTGATAAGGTGAATTCAAAATATAACATATCCTCTGCAGTTCAATATGTTCTGCCCCACATTTAATGATAAATACTGTGGTCTCCAAAGCTTCAAAATAAATGAATTAAGACAAGCAAATTTCCACTTATTCTATATACCTTTAAATTTGATTTGCATATGAATTTACTCTTTTACATGGAATCCCATCAAATACATTGAATACTTGTATATGTATGCCAAGTGAAGTTATGGCCTGACAAATTCATTTAACACAACATAATCAGACCTATTTCACCAAGGAATTTCACCACCATTCCAGGAAAAAAACTTTCCACTCTGTTCAATGCTTAGGCCATCAATAATTTTCATGAGATAGTTCACAGAGAGCTCTTGAGAAAACAACTTCTCTTTGGGCACGTTCTTATGGTAAGGTCTTGACAAGTCTGTGTCCACTGTGCCTGGGTGAAGAGAAACACAAATCACTTTCTTACTTCCCCTCTTTAGTTCAATGGAAAGGTTTTTGGTGGCCATGTTCAGAGCGGCTTTAGACATCCGGTAGCTGTACCATCCACCTAAGCCTAAAAGAAGAGAATAGCACATCAAATAAAAGAAAACCCACGCTTTATAAACTGATGGTAAAATTAGACCTTTGCCAACTAATATTTGCATCTGAACTGGCCATATGAATTAGCCCCAAAACTATTTTAGAAAAGAGCAAATAAACTACCAATGTTGTAAGGGATCATTAACATGGGAGTCCAGGGAACATTAAATGCAGTTTTACTGCCCCCCAACTGCCCACCAGAACAAGGAGATGCAGTTGCTCAGAGCTGTATACATGCTGTGGTAAAAATTAAATGGCACATCAGGTTTGGCAAATCACAAAGTGGAGAGCTGAAGTTAAACACTGCAGAGCTCAGTAAGGAGAGTTGAGAGCTGAGAGCTGATTAGAGGGAAGGGACACACCCCCTTTACACAACACACAAGAACAGAACTGAGGCTGTCAATGACACACTGTATGCTGGAAGTCCCTCCCCTGTCACCTTTTTTCCCTTGGTGTCAGGAAAACTTGTCAGAAGTGAGTCATGCAGATAGCAGAGGAATGAGACAGCAGACAGATATGACACTTAGTGCTCTTAATTGAGACCAATACACACTATAGAGGGATATGTTTTGCTCTTATTTCATTTAACCGCTTCCCAACCATACATTACCACTTCAATACCAGGCACTTACCCCCCTTTCTGCCCAAGCCAATTTTCAGCTTTCAGCGCTGTCACTTTTTAAATGACAATTGCGCGGTAATGCAACACTGTTCCCAAACCAAAATATTATCATGTTGTTCCCACAATATAGCTTTCTTTTGGTTGTATTTGATCACCTCTTATGGGCGCTGAAAGGCTGCACTGATGGGTACTTATTGATGGCACTAATAGACGGCACTGAAAAGATAGAAGACAGCGCCTTGAGTCGATTTAGTTCGCATTTGTAGCGCTATACAAGTTACTCACTCACTCAAGATATAACTGATGGCACTAGCAGCCATTATTAATGGGCACTGATTGGCAGCTGCCTGGGCACTGATTGGCATATCCCTGGTGGTCTAGGGTGGCATACCTAGTGGGCCTAGGCGGGCATCCACAGGGGGGGCTGCACTGATAAACAATCAGCACAGACCCTTCCTGTCAGGAGAGATTTATGAAGCAAGATTATTTGTTTGCAAAATGATATAAAAATTAAAAGAAATGTGTTTTTTTTTTTTTAATTTTCATATTTGCTATTTTCGTTTATATTGCAAAAAATAAAAACCCAGTGATGATTAAATACTACCAAAAAAAAGCTCTATTTTAAAAAAATGGAATACATTTTATTTGCATGACGGCGCAATTGCCAGTTAAAGTAGCACAGCGAAAAATAGCAAAAAATGCCCTGGTCATGAAGGGGGTAAAACCTTTTGGAGGTCAAGTGATTAAATAGTGTACTACATTTAACATCAATATGTATATATGTTTAAATGTATATATATATATATATTATTATTTCTTATAATAAGCATGAATACAATTTTTTTCAGTATTGGGCTCAAAATATAAGGAAAATACAGTTGGAACAACTATGACCAGAACAGAGCTGGAGGATAGAGCTGTCTCTTACTACAGAAGTATCACAATATAAAATGGCAAAAGCATACCACAGGTTACATATCCTATATAGTCAACAAGGTTGAAAAAACACTGATGTCCATTAAAGCAGAGGTTCCATTCAAAAAAATAAATAATTAAAAGTCAGCAGCTACTACCACTGTAGCTGCTGACTTTTAATAAGGACACTTACCTGTCCTAGCCGCCAGCGATGTCGCCCCCCGCCGAGGCCGATCCTCGATCCTGGCAGCTCCAGGCGCCGCCATCCACAGTAAGGGAAACAGACAGTGAAGCCCGTGCGGCTTCACTGCCCGTTTCCTACTGCGCATGTGCGAGCAGCATGGCACATTGTGAATGGGCCGGCTGCTTTCTGGGACACACACAGTTCCCAGAATGCAGCGCGCGCCATTCACAAGAAGACACCGAGTGTAGGAGGAGGAAGAGAATCCACCGCGGAGGATGAAGAGGCAGATTTGGCACTTCCGCATAGCAACAGCTATTTAGGGTAAGTAAAAAAAAAAAACTTTTTTTCTTTCTTTTTTTTTAGATTTTTGGTGGAATTTTTTTTTCAGGTGGGAACTCCACTTTAAGTTCATAACACAAGCTTCACTCACCACGTTCCTTGCCTTAATCAGCTAAGTGCCATTGCAGCAAAGGAGTAAATGTGGCTCCCATAGAACCAGATGTAACTCAGTCTTTAAGATTTAACCAACAAACTGGCATGGATGCAGAGAATAGTGCATTCATATGGATTGGGGATATCCAATCAGTAGTGTATTTAAGTTTTGTGCTGCCCTAGGCCTGACTAAGCTCGCGCACCCTCTAATTTAAATATGACCCACCCCTTCCTGTCAAGGCCACACCCTTTTCTGTTTAAGACCCACCCTGAAGTTTTCGAGTGGGGGCACTAGTTCTGAGGGTCTGGGGATGGCAATGGATACCCTTAATTTGCATAGATTTTCTATCACTTCCTGTTTGGCCATGCAGCAGGAAGTGAAGGGAAATCTCTGCAATAGGTAAGGGTAAAAAATAAACTGACGGCTATAACCCTCCCTTACGCTATCCAAAATTAAAAAGAAAATGTTGCCTATAGTTCTACTTTAAGCACAAATTTGTGATAATTTTATGGAGAGGACTAAGAAGATATAACCATGCAAATGGTGCAGCAGAAAACATATAGCACAGTGAGGAAGGTTTGTGGTCCAGGAGGATAGGACAGTCAAAATTAGAGGCAGCTTGTGTTACACAAACAGTGTAACACAAACCGGCGGGGACTCTTTCTGTGCTGCCCCCTGCAAAGTGCTGCCCTAGGCCTGGGCCTTGTTGGCCTAGGCCAAGATACAGCATTGTATCCAATGTCAGACAGCTTCTATATTCAGGTGCTGTGATTGTGGGATGAAATGGGTTCAGACTGTGCTGTATTTACAAAATATATTATTGATTCTTACCATTATCAGTTATGGAGCCCACTTTGGCGCTCATGTTTATTAAAATGGCGCTGTGCTGTTTGGACTTGTCGGTTGACTGTGCTCCAAATGTCCCAGTTCCTTTCAGTAGAAGTGGCACAAAATGTTTCGCCATCAACAGGGGACCTATGGTGTTTGTGGAAAGTGCCAACGATAGACCCTGGAGAAAATAAAAAAAAATAAAAGTATCTTCAATAATGAATGTAATAGGAAGACAGAGACATGACATATTGGACATATGCAGACACCAAGTGGAAGATTAAAAAAAGCTTTTGCAGACCACAGTTTGCCCAAAACCAACACAGGGATATATTATCTGGAAAGCCTCAGCTCAGGAAAAAATCTTTTTGAAATAGCACAATGGTCATTACTTACATTAAAGCGGTTGCAAAGCTTTGTTTTTCCATAGACACTAATGCCCTAATCGGCCCCGCCCCCTGGCACCCACATGATTGGATTTAATTGACAGCAGCAGGAGCCAATGGCTGTGCTGCTATCATTCTATCCAATCAAGAGCCTGAACCCTGTAGAGAGAGGGACAGCGCATCCCCACCAAGGTAAACTTGGGGCTCAGCAGGGGGGCCGGTGACTGCCAGGTGTTTTTCTTCACCTTAATGCATTAGGGTGGAAAAACATGAGGGTTTACAAACCGTTTAAGCCCTGGTTCACATTGGTACGATTTGACATGTGATTTGACAAGTCAAATTGGTGGCAATATCTGGCAATGGCACCGTCCTAATCGGTGCAATCCTGCATTAGCGGCGCTGCACTGATTTAAAAAAGTAGTTTTTTGGGCTGCGATTTACATTGACATCTGTGCAGAAACCCACACAGATGTCTCCGAAATCGGGACTGAAATCGGGACTGAACTTGCACGGCTTCATTCCTGCAGCTCAGTGTGAACTTGGGCAAATATGAGCAAAGCATATTCCTCTGTAGTGTGTACTTGTCTCAGTCCAGAGAGTGTCATTTCAGTCCTCTGTTTCATTCCTCTGCTATAAGCATGAGTCACTTCTGACTACTAAAAAAAACACTCACACGTTGGCCTCCCAAATGTGGAGGGAGTCTGGAGAAGCCCCAGTGTGACCACCAGGGGCCTTAGGAGGCCGGGGCTTGGGTGGCTAAAGCCCCGAATGGGTCCCCGAAAAGCCCCGCGTCTCAGGCATGCAGGCTCTCCATTGTGAGCCCCAAGCCGAGCGCGACAGCCGGGAACGATCTGATCCCAAGCGCCGCGGCTCCGAGTCCTGCCGAGTGCAGTCGAGTGCCATAGCAGCAGGTTCCGCCTTCTGGAGCCTGTGATGGACGTCCCACTGGTCCAATACCGCGCCGCAGGACGTTCATCATAGGCGCTGCAGGCTGCAGAAGGCTGGAATTACAAATACACATCACTCGGCGCTCGTGCGGGTGGCTCACCTCTCCTCAGGCTCCTCGGCTCCCCTACCCTCCAGGCTCCATACTCCAGTCCTTGCCTCTTCTACCCTCCTCGGCTCGTCCACTGATGCCGGAATGACTGACTGCAGTGCCTGCTGTGACACCGCTGAGGTAGGTCATAGACAGTGTAATGTGAATGTATATAGGTCAGTGTACGTCAGGTCACTACCGTCAGTGTAGGTAGGTCAGTGTATATAGGTCAGGTCACTACCGTCAGTGTAGGTAGGTCAGTGTATGTCAGGTAGGTCAGTGTATATAGGTCAGTGTAGGTAGGTCAGTGTATGTCAGGTAGGGGTGCAACGGATCAAAAAACTCACGGTTCGGATCGTTCCTCGGATCAGCAGTCACGGATCGGATCATTTTCGGCTCGGCAAAAAAAATATATATATGTATTCTCCCCCACTGTAATATCCACATCTCTCCCCACTGCAGTGGCTTCACTAGGGTTGGTGTCACCCAGGGCAGAAAAAAAAATGGTGTCACCCCCCCCCCCACCAACTATAGAACCCCCTCGGTGCAGACACTCGCATCAGGCCAGACACCCCCCTCTCAGGCCAGGCACCCCCCTTCTCAGGCCAGGCACCCCCCCTCAGGCAAGAGACCCCCCTCAGGCAAGAGACCCCCCTTCTCCTCAGGTGAGAGACCCCCCCTTCTCCTCAGGCAAGAGACCCCCCCTTCTCCTTAGGCAAGAGACCCCCCCCTTCTCCTCAGGCAAGAGACCCCCCCTTCTCCTCAGGCAAGAGACCCCCCCTTCTCCTCAGGCAAGAGACCCCCCTTCTCTTCAGGCAAGATCCCCCCCAGGAAGTACAGACGCTTTCAGCGTGTGTCCCACTAGTGCGGCTCCTCCTCTGTGGATGTAAACGGAGGAGGAGGGCCGCTGCCGGGTGTACTAAGATGGCTGCGGCTTCGGAGCTAGGTCGAAGTCGCGGTCATAACGTTAGGAATGTTGATTGCTATACATTTTTGTGGTTTGATACTCACCTTTGGGCGCACTTCAGAGCCCCATACACTCACTATACACACCCAGTGTGGTTACAGGCGATAGAGGGTAGCTTCCAGCCCCTCTCCTGTTTCACTACCAGCTTTACCGTGCACAGCACACACAGGCATACTGATACCTAGTCTGTTCAAGGCACACTCAGTCACATATTGGGCTCACGCCCCATACTGTACTCGACCTACACTCCCAGATTGTTCTATTGTTTGAGTACATATGGTTCCTAATGCGATTTTCTAGGTAGCGCCACCACCCCATTTTTTCCATTATTTATCTTCACCTACCTCCTCTTCGAGGGGTTAGGCTTCAGGGGGGCAGCAGCCTAGACTTGTAGTCCCAGTCTTGTAGTCCTAGCGCAGGTTCCTATCCTACATCTCATAACGTTAGGAAAGGCCGCGGCTTCGGCCTAGCTCCGGAGCCGCGGCCATTACATTAGGAAAGGCCGCGGCTTCGGCCTAGCTCCGGAGCCGCGGCAATCCGTGGATCACAGTGTGTGCCGATCCGAAGGGGGTGACCCGTTCAGATCACGGATCAACTGTGATCCGTTGCACCCCTAATGTCAGGTAGGTCAGTGTATATAGGTCAGTGTAGGTAGGTCAGTGTATATAGGTCAGTGTAGGTAGGTCAGTGTATGTCAGGTAGGTCAATGTATATAGGTCAGGTCACTACCGTCAGTGTATATAGTTCAGGTCACTATGTCAGTGTATATAGTTCAGGTCACTACATCAGTGTATATAGTTCAGGTCACTACTGTCAGTGTATGTCAGTGTATATAGGTCAGGTCAGGTAGGTCAGTGTATATAGGTCAGGTCACTACTGTCAGTGTAGGTATGTCAGGTAAGTTAGGTCACTACCATCAGTGTAGGTAGGTCAGTGTATATAGGTCACTACCGTCAGTGTATATAGGTCACTACTACCGTCAGTGTAGGTAGGGCAGTGTATGTAGGTCACTACCGTCAATGTAGGTAGGTCAGTGTAGGGTGTAGGTAGGTTAGGTAGGTCAGTGTATGTAGGTCACGACCGTCAGTGTATATAGGTCAAGGACAAGCCAAAAAAAGCCAGCGAGCGTCACATAACCCCCCCCCCCCCGCTTTCTGGCCTTGGACTTCGGGCTGAAGCCCCTGGTCTTTTTGCCACCTAGCAACGCCCCTGGTGACCACACACATAAAATCATATCCTTATAAGACCAGAACAGGCGCGGCAGCAGCGGTTAATGATGGGATGTGGGGTTCCAGCACCTTGTACCTCTGGACCCCTTTACATTACACAGCACCCTGCACCTCTGGACCCCTTTACATTACACAGCACCTTGTACCTCTGGACCCCTTTACATTACACAGCACCCTGGACCCCTTTACATTACACAGCACCCTGGACCCCTTTACATTACACAGCACCCTGGACCCCTTTACATTACACAGCACCCTGCACCTCTGGAACCCTTTACATTACACAGCACCCTGCACCTCTGGACCCCTTTACATTACATAGCACTGCACCTCTGGACCCCCTTACATTACACAGCCCCCCTGCATGTTACACAGACATCACTACTACTATAAAAAACAGATTATAGCGCACACATGCAAAAATGACATTTATCCTGCGAGGCTAGTTAAAAACACCTGAACATATTCAAAAAAAACGGGGGTTTGGTCACGCTATATGGTCATAAAGTGCTAAGCCCACTTACTGCGACAAAGTACATCCTACAGTACAGACAACCTCCCTACAGTACAGACCCACCTACAATATAGACCCCCTCTACATTACAGACCCCCTCTATAATACAGACCCCCCTACATTACAGCCCCCCTTTACAATACAGACCCCCTCTACAATACAGACCCCCCTATATTACAGACCCCCTCTACAATACAGACCCCCCTACATTACAGACCCCCTCTACAATACAGACCCCCCCTACATTACAGACCCCCTTTACAATACAGCCCATACAGACCCCCTACATTACAGAATACTTCTTATCTTTGGATGTGTTTCACACTTTTCTTTCTTGGTGTGAACCAACCGTGACGCTGAGCCCTGGTGTGAACCAGCCTGGAGTTGTGCCCGTGATCCACTGATTGTGAATGTCTTTCTGTGCAGGCTCTTGGGGGGGGGGATAAAAATATATTTTTTACAGTATTTTATACTGCAAAATATACAGTATTTTTTACTGCAAAAATACAAAAATATGTGCATTTATTTATTTTTTTGCTACAATTTTCATGGAACAATTTTCCTTAACATTTACCAAAACCATATAATATGAGGTCAAACCTAAACACGTTCAATTTGTATCCAATCAGACAGGCCCTTGCACAACATAGTTGAAGGTGAATATACAGAAAATGAAACAATGAAAATTGTATGTAATCAGGTAGGCCCTTGCGTGACATAATAAAGAAAATAGAACAATAAAAGGGTGTAGCCAGTTTTAGCCTTTGAGTTTGGAGCAAACCTGTCCTCACCCCTTCTAGAAGGTATTCTTGGTATGCTCACCTCTGCAGACACTTCTCTAAGGCTTGTCTCTCCTCTGCCGCTAGGGTGCAGCATTGCTGAGGAATTGATGAGTAGATTCAGACTGCCGAAAGTCAGCGCCACCTGCTGGGCACATTGCTGAATGGCAAGCTGGCTGCTTACATCGAGTCTCACAATGGTCAGAAGATCTGGGTGGAGCCGCTTCAATTCCTGCAAAGCTTCAGCAGACTGCGGCTCTCTGCACGTAGCAATGACTTGGCTGCACTTGCTGGACTGGACTAGGAACTTGCAGAACTGAAGGCCGAGGCCCCGGCTTGCTCCCTGAATCAGTGCGACTCCTCCGGACATTCTTCCCTTCACAGCCTGTGATTACCAGACGGCAACATGGCTTTACATAATGTACAGGGCGATGCTGCCACCTGGTGGAATCTGCCTACACCTGCAGCCGAGCGATCGCCGGACAGATTGTGACAAATCAAATGAGAAAATAAAATACACAAATAATCATTTATTTCATATTTATTAACCACTTGACCTCCGGAAGATTTAACCCCCCTTCATGACCAGATAATTGTTTGCATAACTGCACTGTGTTACTTTAACTTACAATTGCGTGGTCGTGCAAAGTTGTACCCAAATAAATTGATGTAACTTGTTCCCACAAATAGTAATTTCTTTTGGTGGTATTTTATTATTTTTTTTTGTGCGTGAGCTCGAGAGAGAGGAGCCGGACTGCAAGAGTTAGGAGTAGGCAGACCCTCCCCCCAGAGGCATACGCCATCCTTCTCCATGCCCCTGGTGGCAATGGTGGGTGTGAGGGGGGGCCTCCCACTCACCCCACCCTACCTGCTCCTTTTGGGAGCCCAACTGGCCTAGTCCACCCAGCCAGCCCTGTAGGTCCTTCGCCTCTCTTTATTTTAGGAGACCGCATGGCCAAAGTGTGTGTGTGTTAAACCAATTTTGTGTGCATGCAAGTGTGGTCGTTTTTATGGGGGGGGGGGGTGGACGTACTAAGCACAGGCGTACCTTGCATAGCACACCCACCGGGAGTCGAGCTGAGACCACCAAACTCAATTCACATGTAGCCGAGACCGGGATCTGAACCCTTGGCTGCAGAGGTGAACGGCTTGTCAGCGCAGTGCCAAGCACGTCGAGCCACCACAGCTCCCCTCTTTTGGTGGTATTTGATCACCTCTGCCGTTCTTATTTTTAGTGCTATAAACAAAAAAAAAAAAGCGACAATTCTGAAAAAAAACAACAATATTTTTTACTTTCTGCTATTATTATTATTATTATTATTATACAGAATTTATATAGTGCCAACAGTTTGCGCAGCACTTAACAAAATAAAGGCAGACATTACATTTACTATAAAACATATCCAACAAAAGGTTTATAAAATTGAGTTTCTTCATCAATTTATGCCAATATGCATTCTGCTACATATTTTTGGTAAAAAATCCCAATAAGCGTATATTGATTGGTTTGCGCAAAAGTTAAAGTGGTTTACATCTACAAACTGGGATATTTTTAATTATATATCAGACAGGAGGCTCATATCTTGCATTTCTTTCTTTTAATAATGCTCACAGCAGAAAGGTTCAAATGTTTTAAAACTTTAACAGTTCACAAGAAAAACTGAACTACAACACCCAGAATCCTTAGGGTCGATGGCCCCACCCCCTAGAGACCCTATATATGATCTGCCCTGAAGCGACCACTCCCTCTTTCTTTCTGCTCATAGTACAGATAAGTGCTTTTATTTTTCTCACTTCTGATGTATTTTGCTTTTCTTTAGCTTGTATGGAAATGTGACCCTCTCTCTTTAATTGTATGTGGCAAGGTATGTGTTTTATCCCTTGGGCGAGTGCTAAACAACTTCTCCCTTCTGAGGGATTTACGTTCGGTTTGGCTTGCTGTGGCTGCTCCGGGTCCGACGCTGGGTCGGCTCCCCGGGGGGCGCGGCTTCAACGGCATTTACTTTTCCTCAGGCCGTTCGCGCCTTTTCGCTCTGGAGAGGGAGGGGACGTAACTGCCCCTCTCTATGGGAAACACCTTTCAGATCCCACTGACCTATCGCAGCGCCTCTCGTCACGGCGCTGCGACAGGATTTTGATTCGGAGCTTCGTCTCTCTCTCTCTCACAGCGGCACTTGTGAGAGAGATTAACTGCTGCGTGTGGGACTCGTAGGTATTGCTGCCACTCCCTTCTCCTCTCTCCTATCATAGCCATTAGGATTCCTTATCTGGCACACACGGAGCACTTCAGCTAGTGGTCTGTGTCAGTGCTTGTGTCCCTGACAAAATATTTGTTAAATTTGATAATTTTTCTCTAGGATATTCAATAATGGCAAAAGGCTCTAGAACCCATACTATGCAGGCAGATCTGGGATCTAACCCTGATACTCCCCAGATGATGACTCCTGCTCAAATTCAGGATCTGATCACTAGGTCCATACAGACTGCCCTAGCCTCCTCTGCTACCTACCCCTCACCTCAACCTGAGACTGTCAAAGCGGGCAAGGCGGCATTCAAACGCAAACACCTTGAGACCCGCTCCGACTCCCCGGCAGGGGAAGTAAAAATCATGCCTGGGGCAGGACCCTCCTCGGCCTGCCGACCCAGCCACCCGACTATGGACCGACCCTTGGCTCACAAGGAGTTCCTCAATAAAAGACTAGTGTCTAGCTGATAAGATGGCTCAGCAGGCTAATGCTCTGTTGCAGCAATCTGTGATCACCTGAGCCCTCAGGGTCACAGGTTCGATCCCGGCGGGGTCCACTCAGCCTTCAATCCTTCCGAGGTCGGTAAAATGAGCACCATTGATTTGGGTAATAGTGACTATGTTACTATATAAGCGCCTCGAGACCTGATGAGCTACAGCTTCGGCTGTGGCTTCAGAAGCTTGCCTGGCAAGAAGCTCGCCTGGCTTCATAGCTTGCCTGGCAAGTTAGGGTAAGACAGCGCTATATAAGACTTGCATTATTATTATTTACCCACCGGGTTAAACCGGACTCCTTTAACAAGGAGTCAGGGGACGAATCCCCTGAGGGTTCCTTTATTTCCTCTTCGGATGAATCCGATACTGAAATGGTGGCTGGGCATGTGGTTCCGGACACGGAAACCAACTCCGATCTTCCGACGGAGGTAATTTTGGATTCTCTAGGAGAACCATTTTTTAATCCCGAAAACATTACCCATCCTAGGTCTTCGCAACAAACTCAGAGCAGAATGCCCCAGGCCATGTGTTCCCCACATGGTGGCAGTCACTCCTGAGATCGACCCGATCCTGCTCAAGTATCTGGCCAAAAATGGTAGATACGCTAAAAAAAGGTATCGAACGGTCCTTTAAATTAATTCAGGATCGTATCCTGGATCTACTGGGACCACTTACTAAGATCCTAAATCTTTCAGAACATGCGGTTACTAATGAAGAACCGGTTGATCTACCACAACTGCGAGGCTGGGCCCAACGAGCCATTTGCCTCCTAGGTTCAGCCAATACGACCTGCGCCATCGGAAGACGCAGGTCTATCCTCATGAAGTTAGACCCTCAACTCTCGCACCTTGCGGAGTCCGAACCAGGTCCCTCGGCTGAGGGTCTCCTCTTCGGGGAGGACTTAGTAAAGAATATAAACAAATTTGTGGGCATGTTCAATACCCTAGACATGGCCCAATCGTCCCTAAAAAAAGCAAGTCCGAGTAACCGGGTTTTTGCCAGGGCCGGCAGAGGTAGAGGCCGTTCTGCCGGCCGCGCTACTTACTACAGGGCCTTTTCAAGAGCCCCCAACCAGGCCTTTGCTACCCCACAGCAGTATCCAACCCCCTTGGTACAACCGGCACCATTCTTTCCTCCCAGAGGACGACCGTGGAGAAGTCGAGGCGGCAGAGGATTCCCGAGATCCAGACCTCCTACCAGTGAGTGCCTCACTGTGTGCCCACATACCGATAGGGGGCAGACTAAAACATTTTATTCACGCCTGGCACACGATTACAGCAGACGTATGGATCATTTCTGCAGTACAGGGTTATCGCATAGAATTCATGTCCCATCCTGTCATGACTGCGATACCTCAACCCATTCACTACACAGCACACAACAGGTACCTAATAGATTTAGAAATTCAGGAACTGATTTCAAAACAAGCAATTGTAGAGGTCGACCCAAGGTCCCCGGGATTCCTAAACAACCTTTTCCTGGTAGCAAAAAAGGACGGGGGATACCGACCGGTTATAAACCTCAGACTCCTAAACCAATTTGTGGTTTATCACCATTTCAAGATGGAGGGCATCCACATGTTGAGGGACCTTTTGGTTCAGGGGGATTGGCTTGTCAAAATAGACTTGAAGGATGCTTACCTGACGGTACCTATGCATCATTCTGCACAAAAATACCTGAGATTCAGGTGGCGGGGTCACACGTGACAATTCACTTGCCTTCCTTTCGGCCTATCATCAGCTCCGTGGTGTTTCACCAAGTTGATGAAACCAGTGGTAGCCACTCTTCGTCGGAGGGGGGTACGTCTGATCATTTACTTGGACGACCTTCTCATTCTGGCTCACTCGAAAGCCCAAGCAGAATTACACAGGGACTGGGCAGAGTCCCTCTTAGTAGGCCTGGGTTTTCTAATCAACCACAAGAAGTCGGTGCTATCACCAGCTCAAGAGATGGAATTCTTGGGTTTCTCAGTGGACACCAGACTAGCGATTCTGAAATTGCCACTACACAAAATGGCTCTGATCCGACGGGAGATCAGAGCGGTCCTTCGCGAACGTCAGATATCCCTCAGACTTCTGTCTCGTATCGTCGGCCTACTTTCAGCCTCCATCCAGGCCATTTTTCCAGCACCCCTCCACTACCGAGCTCTTCAACGTTTAAGAGCACTTAACTTACGTCAGGGCCTTCGATACTCAGACAAGATTATCCTTTGCTCGGATTCGGAAATGGAACTCCGATGGTGGCTCCACTACGCCCTGCAATGGAACGGAAAGACGATCTTCAGCCCGCGTCCGGACATAATAGTGGAGTCGGATGCCAGTCGTCTAGGCTGGGGAGCTCGATGTGGTCCGTCCTCCACTGGAGGGACATGGTCTATCCAAGAATCCGTGCTCCATATCAACGCGTTGGAGTTACTGGCGGCGCTGTTCGCAGTCAGGTGTTTTCTCTCACGGAGATCCGACTGCTGCGCTCTCTTACGTTTGGACAACGTAGCGGCAGTGCAATACATCAACCGCTTAGGGGGCACGAAATCCAAGCTTCTGGCGGACATTGCTTCCGAGCTTTGGAGCTTCTGCCTTTCCCGCAATATTACCCCTGTAGCGGAACACATTCCGGGTGTATCCAATTGGGTGGCGGATTGGAACTCGCGCCACTTATCGGACTCCAGCGACTGGACTTTGGACAGATCGGTCTTTTTGACACTTCAAAACCTTTGGGGTCCACTGCATATGGACCTTTTCGCCTCCCGCCTCAACCGCCAACTCCCGAACTTCTACAGCTGGAGACCGGATCCGGAAGCAATAGCGGTGGACGCGTTCCTTCAATGGTGGCCGGAGGGTCGACACTACGCCTTCCCTCCCTTTTCCATGATTACCAGACTTCTTCTACAGGTGGTCCACTTGAGGGCCACGGTGGTCCTGATCACACCTTGGTGGTCAACTCAGCCGTGGTTCCCCCTGGCCTTGGGAATGTCAATCTTCCACATTCCACTCACCTCCTGACCGACCCGGCCGGGAACCCGCACCCCTTATTACTGGAGGGCAATCTTCCCCTCATCGCTTGGCTAGTTTCGGGTCGTCAGGCCCTGACCCTGAACTTTCAGAGTCAGCTAGAGACCTCCTCTCCTTGGCCTGGGCCCCGGGGACTAGATCGGCTTATAGATCTGCCTGGGGATTGTGGACTCGTTGGTGTGATCAACAACAAATTGATGCCATTCGGGCCCCTCTCTCCATGATAGTGAACTATCTTGCGGAAGCCTACGCTTCGGGCAAAGCTTACAACTCCCTGAATGTGTATAGGTCCGCCATTTCGGCATACCATTGTCCGGTGGATTCCCTACCTGTGGACAAACATCCTCTGGTCTGTCGACTTCTCCGAGGCGCAAAGTTCAACCGCCCCCCCCCCCCCGGCCTCGTTATTCGGCGACATGGGACGTCTCTTTAGTTTTGCGACTGTTCTCGTCCTGGGAAGACACCGACCGCCTTCCTTTGAGACTTCTCTCAATGAAACTTACCACTCTGTTATGCCTCATCTCCATCAAACGCACCTCGGATGTGAGAGCTTTAGATATCTCCAGAAGACAATTTTCCCCCGAGGGTGTGAGATTTTCGATTGTACGTAGGACCAGGACCCAGCTACACTCGGTCTTCTACCCTTTTTTCCCATCTCATCCTCGTCTTTGCGTGGTTCGCTGTTTACAGGCTTACGAGGCACTTACAGCCTCTCTCCGATCTCCGACACTGTCACAATTATTGATTTCGTTCGTTCAACCTCACCTCCCAGTGACCTCCTCCACTTTGGCCAGGTGGATTCGCCGGTCATGGCCATGGCAGGAATCGACGTATCTCTTTTCGGCGCCCAGGGGCGCGATGGCCACTAAGGTGCTTTCCTCAGGGGGATCCCTTTCGGATCTGCTTCTGGCAGCTGACTGGTCCTCCGAATCCACTTTTCGAGAGTTTTACTTCCGACCGGGAACTCATGTATCTCTTTCAGTGCTTGATTCATGACCAACACACTTCATTATTTTGGGTCCTAGACAGGAGTCAGGGGGTTACATATTCATGCAGGACTAGATGCACAGTCTTCCAGGGTATTGTTTGATATTCATATCTTGTATTAATGATGTGTTATTGCTTTAAACATGCAAGATATGAGCCTCCTTTCTGATATATAATTGGGGATTTTCCTAGCTTGTGATGGAAAATATTAATTATATGAAGACAGGAGGCGAGTATCTTCCCACCCTACCCACCCTATGATGTTATTTCTTTACCGTTTCAGGTTATTGAACTTCTTGAAACCGTTACAACCACAGCTTAACGATGTTCCGTCTGATCCCGTTGGGTCGAAGTTTACTGCCAGTTTAAGTTGCAGGGTCATCAGAGAAGATTGTAGTCCAGGACGAGGGTCGATCAAGGTTCGCCATTCTCTTGAGAAGGTTCCGGAGGACTCATCCTATCGGATTTGGGGCCTTTTCGTCGTCCGTTTGACCAGAGCAACTCGAGGCTTTCCTTGTTTTGTCAGACTCAGTTGGAGAGTATTCGCATCCAGAAAGAGGAAGTGGTCGCTTCAGGGCAGATCATATATAGGGTCTCTAGGGGGTGGGGCCATCGACCCTAAGGATTCTGGGTGTTGTAGTTCAGTTTTTCTTGTGAACTGTTAAAGTTTTAAACATTTGAACCTTTCTGCTATGAGCATTATTAAAAGAAAGAAATGCAAGATACTCGCCTCCTGTCTTCATATAATTAATATTTTCCGTCAAAAGCTAGGAAAATCCCCAATTATTTATTCATTACTAGTAATGGCGGTGATCAGACACTTATAGCAGGACTGCGATATTGCGGCGGCCATTCTAACACTAAGTGACCCTTTTTGGGGACCAGTGACACCAATACAGCAACCAGTGCTAACAATATGCACTGTCACCAGGACCGGATTAACATAGGGGCTGTTGGAGCTGCAGCTCCAGGCCCCTTTCTCAAGATAGGCACATTTGCCCCCAACAAAAAAAATCTGAAAAAAAAAGATAGACTTTGGGGGTTGTAGCTCGAAAACTAGAGGTCACAGAAACCCCACATTTGGGGGGTAGGCAGTTGAAGACCTACCCCACAACCGGTCAAAATATGGGATGGCTATCATTTATGGTTCCGGAGATACGGGCCTGCTTGCACAGCCTGTCAGAAGCTACATACAGAGCGGCAATTATAAATACAAGCTGACACACTGCAGCCGACTGAGACAAAAAATCATCATTAGTTTTTTGCTAGATAATTACTCTATGGTGGTCTTTGTAACTTTTTATGTTCCACGGTATAGAGCTGCACGATTCTGGCTAAAATGACAACTGCAATTTTTTTGCTTAAAATGAAAAAAAAAAAATGGGCTAACTTTACTGTTTTGTTTTTATGGTTTTTATTATTCATTGAAGTAGGCAAATGCAGTGTGACATAAAATATTGCAGCAATTGCCATTTTTGTCTCTGCTAAAATATATATAATGTTTGGCTGTTCCAAGTAATTTTCTAGCAAAAAATATTGCTTTTTAACTTAAACAAGTGTTGGACTTTAAGTGGTTACATTTCTTGCATTTACACACAAAAGTTTGATCTAAGAAGGAAGTTGGTTACAATGTTTTTTTTTTTTTTGAAAATTGTTTTTATTGAGATTTTTCAACAAGACATACAGACACAAAAAAAAAAAAAAAAAAAAAAAAAGAGAGTACCATGGCACAACACCATGTCTCTCGCGACCAACATGGTCGCAACATTGATAACTCACCTAACATAGGTGACTGCCTACCAAACAAAACCCCCACCCACCCCCCCCCCCTCCCATGACCCCTCAACTCAGTTCACCACCATTTTGGCGTTAGTGCATGCAATAGGAAAGTCATACCCTTGAAATTAGGCAATACAGACAGCTATTAGCTCCTGTATATGACAGGCAACTCAGTACATAGACCATGCTCCCACCATGCGTGAGATCCGAAGAAGAAATCAACTCGGCCTCCCCTCCATCGCTACAGCATAGGAACCCCCATCTGTGCCACACGTAAATTGAGTAGTTCAGGATTGAAACCCCCGGTCAGCCTTCCACTTTATCCTGCAGTGACGTCAGCATTGAACCAGGCCCGCCAGACCTTATCAAACTTCTTCCCGCACCCCCTAGAGATATAGGTCGCCTTATATAGGGGCATCATTGAGTTTACCAGGCCCTTCCAGAAGGCTAGATCCGGCGGGGCGGGCGACTTCCATTTAAGTAATATGGCCTTCCTCCCATAAAACAGTACTATGTTCAGCAGTGTTCTCAGGGCCCTAGAGGGGACCACCTCATCCACTAAGCCCAGAAGACATACCTGCACCGACAGCGGAACAGGCACATGCAGAATATCTTTTAGGCAAGTAACCACCCCTTCCCAAAATACCTTGATTTGCAGGCATTCCCAGAAGATATGGTTAGCATCGGCCGGCGAAAAGGAGCACCTCCAGCACTCCGGGGTGACTGAGGGAAACAAAACTGAGAGTCTCGCTGGGGTGAAATAGATTTTGTGTAGAAATTTAAAATGTATCAGCCTGTCCCTCGCAGATACCAAGTGCTGAAAGGGACTGTCCCACATGTCATCCCAGTCCTCACCATCTATACCAGGGACATCTCTCTCCCACCTCTCCCTGCATTTAATCAAGGCTGCCGGGCTCTTTTTAAACATTTCCTTATAAGAGACAGACAGGGTCTTAGAAAGATCCTCTTCCATGAGCATGTCCTCGAGAGACGATCTGATGGATTCAATCGCCCTCTCCCGGAACTGAGCCCGGAAGGCATGGCGAAGCTGGATATATCTAAAAAAATAGGAGTTCGGGAGATCAAACCGCGCTTTAAGCTGGTCAAAGGTAAGTAGTTCCCCATAACTAGTCACGTCCTTGAGAAGCTTAATATCCCTAGTTGCCCACACCATCAGATCCGGATAGGAATAAAAGTGTGGCAGTTTGGGATTCCCCCACAGCGGAGTCTGTGGCGAGAATCCCAAATAGCTGGGGCAGGCCAGAGCCACCGCATCGCCCCACGCTCTGACAGTCGCCCGCATGGCCGACGTCAGCGGCAGGTCAGACCCCACTCCCCTATGTATAGCCAGTCTCAAAGTCTTGTAAGACCCCAGGTGAGCTGCCTCTAGTACTGGGGCAGAGTCCCCATCATCAGAGGTGAGCCACCTGTGGACGAAAACCATTTGGCCTGCGAGGTAGTACTTCCTCCAGTCTGGCAGAGCTAGCCCCCCTTGACCCCAGGGTTCCTGAAGCGCCTTGAGCCCTATACGCGGCATTTTGGGGGCCCATAGAAAGGAACTAGTGATGCCATCCAATTGTTTAAAAAAGGACTTAGGGATGCGCACTGGAGCGTGCCGTAGGAAGTATAGGATTACCGGGAGGATTTTCATCTTAAGAAGGTTTATTCTTCCTATCAGTGAGAGTGGGAGTTTCTGCCACGCCAGGGCCTTCTGCTTAAAAAAGGATAACAGGGGGACCAAATTAATGGTCAAATAATCTGCGCTGTTCGCCGTGATTCTGACCCCTAGGTAAGTGAAGGACGAAACCCACTGTAGAGGCAAATTTGGATCTGCTCCCCCCCTGGCTCCCTCGTCCAATGGCAAAATCGAGGACTTGCCCCAGTTTACCTTCAGACCAGAAAAAATAGTGAAATCATTCAGAATCCTCAGGGCTGCCCGAAGCGAGGGACCAGGGTCCTCGAAAAACAAAAGCATGTCATCAGCATATAATGCCAGACATTCCCGTATAGTGCCCACTCTAATAGCTCCCACCTCAGTAGATTTCCTAAGTGCTACAGCCAGGGGCTCCATGGTAAGGGCAAAAAGAAAAGGGGACAATGGGCACCCCTGCCTGGTTCCCCTACCCACCGAAAAAAAGGGGAAGACCGAGTGACCCAGTCTAATTGCGACTCTAGGAGCACTATACATTAATGTTATCCAGTGCCTAAAAACTGGCCCAAAACCCATCTTCTCCAGAACCCGGTGCATATACTTCCAGTCAATTGAATCGAATGCCTTTTCGATGTCAATCGATACTATAATCCTGGTACCCCCCACTGGCCCGGGGAGCTGAAGATGTGTGAACAGTCGCCTCAAATTCGTGTCAGTAGACTTTCCGGGCATGAACCCCGTCTGGTCAATATCGACCAGGGAGGAAATCACCCCCACAAGCCGCGTGGCCAGGACCTTTGTCAAGATTTTAAGATCTGCGTTTAGAAGGGCAATTGGCCTGTAGGCAGAGCAGACCAACAGGTCCTTGCCGGGCTTGGGCAGTAATACCATGTATGCGTCTAACATGGAGGCCGGGAGCCTGTTCAATTTTAAGCATTGAGCAAATAGGGCATTTAATCTAGGGGCTAACTCATCAGCAAAACATTTATAAAAGTCCGCCGGGAAACCGTCCGGTCCCGGGGCCTTGTGAGGGGGAAAGGCGAAAATTGCCGCCACTATTTCTTTGTTAGTGATGGGAGCATCCAGAGACTCACGGTCCTCGTCGGACAACCCCGGGAGGGCCAAGCCCCCCAAGAGGGTATCCAAGTCGGTGGTATCATAGCTCGGGATCGGCGCATAGAGTTCAGAAAAATAATCCTGGAACACCTTTAGCACCTCAGAGGGGTCACTGACCAGGGTCCCATCCTTGTTCTTAATTACGGGGACATTAGTAACCTGATTGTCTGTCGCCACTAGCCTTGCTAGCAGTTTCCCATTCTTGTCACCCTCCGCGAAAACCCGTTCGGTCCTATGTCTTATCTCCGTGTGTGCTAGATCTGAGAAGTGCAGGGAAAGAGAACGCCTGGCGTCCAATAGGGATACATATGAGGCATCAGAGGGGCAATTGGCATGTTTCTCCGTCCACTCCCATTCAACCTCCCGCAACCTATGTAATTCTTCATTGTGAGTCACCCTCTCCGACTTAATGGCCGATACACATTCACCCCTCATTACTGCCTTAAAGGAGTCCCACACCACCGGTGGATCCGCTGTATCCACATTGACTGGCCAGTAGGAGGCAGCCGCCTCTCTTAGGTGATCCACCACTTGGTCATTTTGCAGCCACCCGGGTGACAACCGCCACCCCCCCTCCCCCTCTTAGCGGATAGACCGAGAGTGAGAGACAGGGGGCAGTGATCGCACACTCCCCCGGCCAGGTATGTGACGTCCCGCACCAGCGGCAACAGTGCCGAGTTGCCAAACGCCAAATCTATTCTGGCCGAGGAGTGGTGAACCGCAGAGATGTGGGAGTAGGCCCTTTGAAGAGGGTTCCGAGCCCGCCACACCTCCGTCAGCCCAGCCACTAATACCCATGCAAGTAGGTCAGCTGACCCCTGCCTCCCAGGGTTGGACGAGTCCAACGCATCTAGGATGGCGTTGAAGTTGCCCATCACCACCTGAGGGAGGTGAGCAAAGGGAGCCAGCCGGGCAAACATGTCATACAACACTTGAATATTTACAGGTGGGGGCAGATAAACATTTACCAATAGCATTTTGTATTGAAATATATCTAAAAGGACCGCCACATATCGCCCCCCCGGATCCGAAAACACCTGATGTATAGTGCACGGCAGAGTTTTACTAATCAGGATAGTCACCCCCCTTGCAAAGGTGGAGTAGGTAGCATGGTTACAATGTTTAATGTTGTTACAAACATGTATCCCTTTGATCTAAGAAGAAAGCGTTGGTTACAATGTTTCCTGCTAAGAACTTGGCAGACTGCCCGGGTATTTTCTTTTGACAGCTGAAAGTCTCTCCACTTGTTATATGAAAGAATCAGCAAACTCTGCATTGGAGATGTCAGGGGGGTTGAATCAAGATCACAATTTTTTAACGATTAATTGTGCAGCTCTAGCATGGTATTTGCGCAGGAATTTTTCAAACATGTTTTTTTTTTTTTTTTTAAATAAACTGTTTCATTCATTAAAAAAAACACTAAAGTTAGCACAATTTTTATTGATATCCTAAGCGATGCTTTAATTTTTTTTAGGTTACATGTTTAGAGTTACAGAGGAGGTCTAGTGCTAGAATTATTGCTCTCGCTCTAACGATCGCGACGTATGAAACCTGTGTGTATCTGGCTCTGATACTAGCCAGTGCCTACCCAGCCACTGACTGGTATCTCTCCCCAGCCTGTCCCCACACACCCTCTCACCTGCTGACTTGTGGATGGGGGAATCACTCCTGCAGTGTTATTGTGTTCTGCCAGTGAGTACAACAATCAGTGTTGCTAACTATAGCTGGCAGCACTGATTGTTTTGGGGAAAACTGACAGGCTGGTTGTACTCAAGTCGATTAATAAATTGACTTGTGTAAAACCAGCTAGTCCATACATAGATTGACTATGGCTGGTCTCTGCTTAATTGGTGTGATTTCAATCCATGTATGACCCGCTTAACCACTACGCAGTCCCTAAACATCCTTCCACTCCTGTACATAGTGCCCACTGTCATACTCTCCACACTCCTCTCCTGTACATAATGCCTGCTGTCATACACTACTCTCCTGTACATAGTGCCCACTGTCGCAGCCTCCACACTCCTCTCCTATACACAGTGCTCACTGTCATACCCTCCACACTCCTCTCCTGTACATACTGCCCCATCATACCCTCCACACTTCTCTCTGGTACATACTACCCTCTGTCATACCCCCACACTCCTCCTGTACATACTGCCCATTGTCATACCCTTCACACTCCTATCCTGTACATAGTACCTGCTGTCATACACTTCTCTCCTGTACATACCGCCCACTGTCATAGCCTCCACACTTCTCTGCTGTACATACTGCCCACTGCCATACCCTCCACACTCCTCTCCTGTACATAGTGCCCACTGTTAGACCCTCCACATTCCTCTCCTGTACATAGTGCCCACTGTTGCACCCTTCACACTCCTCTCCTGTACATACTGCTTACTGTCATACCCTTTACACTCCTCTCCTATACATAGTGCCCACTGTCATACCCTCCACACTCCTCTCCTGTACATACTGTTCACTCTAATACCCTCCACACTCCTCTCCTATACATAGTGCCCACTATCATACCATCCACACTCCTCTCCTGTACATACTGCCCACTGTCATACCCTCCACACTCCTCTCCTGTACATACTGCCTGCTGTCATACACTTCTCTCCTGTACATACTGCCCACCATTGTACCCTCCACGCTTCTCTCCTGTACATACTGCTCACTGTCATCCCCTCCACACTTCTCTCCTATACATAGTGCCCATCATCATACCCTCCACACTCCTCTCCTGTTCATACTTCCCCCATCATACCCTCCACACTCCTCTCCTGTACATACTGCCCACTGTCATACCCTCCACGCTCCTCTCCTGTACATACTGCCCACTGTCATACCCTCCACACTCCTCTCCTGTACATAGTGCTTTTTGCAGTACCCTTTGCACTCCTCTCCTGTACATAGTGCCCGATGTTAGACCCTCCACATTCCTCTTTAGTCACCTACACATACTTCCCACTTATATACAATCCATACTCCTACCCTATGTCGCATACCCGCAAAAACAGTTCTTTAAAATTATACTGAATACCCTCAATGTTACCAGCTCTAGAATGGACACACTTTTGTTAGTTCAACTAAAGGAAATCTCAGTCCTCATATTTGTTCTGTCCCATTATTAGAACTTATTTAATTTTGTGATTACTACTGTGATGTACAGAGGAACATAGGGCATCTCAGCTACTCTAAATATAGCACTTGTGAAAAAAGTGTCCCTGAAAATATTTTCTAAATGTTGGCAACTGTGCACTTATGCACTGCCCAAGTGCCACTGGGTCAGTAGGGGGCCCCATGAGAGGTTATCTGGGATCCTGTGATATTATAGCGGTAGTAAACTTTCCTGACATTACTACTTTTTAGAGGCCCACAGTGTACAAGTATGCACAGCATATTAGCACATTAGGGTACACTTAAATTTTCAGACTGGGCCCTCCATTGCTGTGCTGTGATTCTCACGCATTTATTTATTATTTATAAAAGGCCCCACCAAAATCCTCAGCACCAGGCCCATGATGTTCTTAATCTGGCCCTGACTGTCACTGTACTAATGACACTGTCAGGGGTGATTAAAGGGTTAACTGTGTGGCTAGCCAGTGTTTCACTGTACTGTGTGTGCTGCTTCTAATAGGGAAGAGATGGAATTTATTTCCTGCTTTGCAGGGACACAAACTCCATTCCTTCCCCCTTGTCAGAACTGCGATCTGCCTTGTTAACATAAGCATATCGCCTTTCTGTCTCTCTGCCTGACAATCTGCGGGAGACAGAGGTCATTAAGTACCCCACACCCACCCAGTGTAATCACAGCGGAGCAAGCCACCGCCGGAACATACGCGCCCCTCTACCCAGAAATTTTGGAACATGTATACAGGTGCATGTGATTAGAGCCTGAGGCTCTAATTGGCTTGTTTTATGATGTCCTCAGAGCACTGCACCCGAACCCTCTCACTTGTGTGTAGCGCCCCCTTACTTTCAGTATGGGCACTACGCTAAAGTTAGTTGGAGTGGAAGATTTACATTGCTCCCATTCATGATTTACCTAAATTGTGACCTCTGTCATTCCAGAAAGGTCCACTGGGTCAGTCTGCATTCTGGGGATGTGGTATCATCTCTGGTTAGCAGTTGGCGCCAGAGGGGTTTCTGGCAGAGCAGGTCTTTCCCAGCAGCCAATTGGTGGAGTTTTTCCCTCGCGGGGCATGCTATGGAGGAGTTTAATCTGGGACGGGTGTCATGTGTTCGCAAATCTTTACGGGGTCCCGGTTCCAGGTGCGGCATCCACCTTCAGGGTGCGCGCATCCATGGACCCCACCGGCGTGGCCCACCTGGCCAAGCTTACAGGCTTCACCGACCCTTCACCGACCCACTCACTGGGTTACCAGTCCTATTGAATGGATCCCAGGCCGGGTGCCATACGATTGGGGGATTGGCTTGAGGGGAACCCAGAGGCAGGTTGTCCAACAGGGCTTGAATGAACCAATCGGGGATCTGGTGACCGGGATGCTGACAGGTACGCTTTACTGTCTCCCAGTGACCTGTGCTAGAGTCTACTGGGAGGATTCGCTCTGTTCATCCACCTAATCTTATTTAAAGTAATTGGCCTGTGGCAGAGGTCCTAGAGCCAGGTCTGTGTGAGTGGCCTGTTCCTCCCAGGAATCCAAAGTGACGCCTCGGCTGCCAGGTTTGCGAGAGGGACCCGTCCGTGTGCACTTAACCCACTCAGCAGTGAAGTTCTCCTCTTCTTTCATCAACCTTTTCCTTCCTAACTGAAGTTGATGTTGGCTGTGTTGGCCTGGAAATAAAGCATTGGAAAAACCTTTATTGACTGTCTGCACACCCCTAGACAACGATAGGGTAACTTAACATGCCAATCCCAACAATCAATCAGCGGCTCCTTCGGGGGTAGTGCTAAATGTAATTTTAGCAAATCAATAATCGTCATCACATCACTTCCGACTTCCAGCCAATCAGGAGGCTGAATATTTGGAACCCGGAAAGAAGACCGGGTTAACACGAAAGCTAATGAGGGGAGCCACGACCATGGTGAGTGTGAACCTGGAGGGGTTTGTTTGCATCACCCGCTAAAAAAAATGTATAGCACCAGCTGCCATTTGTGTCTACGAAGTGTTAATGTGTGTATTATGGGCTACTGTGTGTACCCGGAAGAGGCCAGCGTGGGACTGGTACATCACTGTGCTTGTAGACGCTGCCCGTCCGCAGTACAATGCAGGTGGGAGGTCCTAAAGAGTTCAAACTTCAAAAGACAAAAAATCTAAGAAAACACATGTTGAAAAAAATACATTTTATTTACTTTACAATATACATAAACCATAGTATAGATTAAAAAGGTATGATAAATCATTTTAATTAATAATTCAAATGATGTAAAGTATGTATGTAGTTTTCCACCCTTATAAATGTAAGATGTTTAGCAAAATTATATGTGATTTTGCAGTGTAGATCCTATTCATAGCTACAATCTTAATCTACTTACACAATGCAAGGTTAGATCTGTGTGCCTATTTTAAAGGGGGTGTAAAGGTTTGTTTTTTATTTTCTAAATAGTTTCCTTTAAGCTAGTGCATTGTTGGTTCACTTCCCTTTTCCTTCGATTTCCCTTCTAAATGTTTTTCTTTTTTTGTTTTCTTTGTCTGAATTTATCACTTCCTGTTCCTCCTAAGCAAGGTGTTTTGGCTGACTAACCCCCTCTTGGAAGTTTACTGAGGAGAAACAGGAAGTGAGAAATTCAGACAAAGAAAAAAAAAGAAGGGAAATGGAAGGAAAAGGTAAGTGTACCAACAATTCTTTAGCTTAAAGGAACCTATTTAGAAAAAAAAACCTTTACAACCCCTTTAAGTCCAAAATGTAACAGCATACATGTGTTTGATAAACAATAGAGACAAATAAGACTGTTTGTATAAGCAAACAATACTTCTAGGTATGTCTCTGAATAATACCCCCAAAAAATAATATTATGTTAACATTATGTAATCACAGGAATAAAAAAAATGTTCACCGAAAAAAAACGTGTTATGTTGTCTTAAAGTGGTTGTAAACCCAAATTTTTTTTTTGATGTCACAATGTAGAGTATAAGATTTCCTATCATCTGTGCCCAGTCTTGCCACACAGAGTTAATCCAGCGCTGAGTAATCCTCTTTTATGTTCAGTGAAAATGAACAGCCTTCCAGATAAAACCCTGCCTAAATCAAAAGTCAGTTTTCTCTCTTCTTGCTTTGAGTGAGAGGTTATTTACATATCTAGCTAGGACATGTTTATCATATGTTATGTTTTGTTTACAATAACATGAGGTGATATAACATCATATCACATCCTAGTAATATACAATGAACTTTGGATCACCTCTTGTTCTGATAAACATGTCCAAGCTAGATATGTAAATAACCTGTTACTGAAGGCAAAAACAGAGAAACGGACTTAACCTAATTTGGCAGGTTTTTATCTGAAATTCTGTTAATTTGTACTGAACTTTAAAAGAGGATTACTCAGCGCTGGATTAACTCTGTGTGGCAAGACTGGGCACAGATGATAGGAAATCTCATACTCTACATTGTGACATTACAACCACTTTAACACACAATGTAGTGAAAAAGTAACAAGCAATTGAATCTACACACTGCATGACTTGCTCTGGAAAGGAAGGTGTGAAGTCCCAGTCATGAAGGGTTAAAGCAGAGCTCCACCCAAAAGTGGAAGCTTCACTTGTTCGCATGCTCAAAAGGATAGAACTTAATTTTCTTGGCTCGTCGTAGTCTTTTACATCACCGCGTTCTTGGCAGTCAAAAGTTCTCGGCACTTTTGTGTGACCGTGTGTATGCAAGGCAGGCTTGAGAGGAATTCCGTCGGGAAAACCAACACTTTTTTTCCCGGTGGAAAAACCGGTCGTGTGTACGGGGCTGATCTCCACCTGAGGCCGTGTACACACGGCAGAGAACCTCGAGCGAACCAAAGCGTCCGGCCAATCAAGCCGCCGGCGTCAGAAGGAGGGCACGCCCCCGAGCCCCGGCCCGCCCAGATAGGCGCGCCCGGCGACAGAGACACGCTCCCTGTGTAGACGCCGATGACGCGGGGTATCCGGGCGCCATCTTTGATGCTGGAGGTTTGCCACTAAACCCCCAGCACGGATGTGCGTCTGACCCTTCAGAAATGACAGAAGGGAAAACATGTTTGAACTGCTGCAGGGTAAAGGGGACCAGTGAGATCCCCAACCTGCAGCCCTATCGCCACACAGTGAGAGCGATACAGGACGGGGAAGAAGAAAACCCCCCCCGCCGTTGCTCCGCCTATGATGGGCGTGGCCGGCAAGAGCAAAAGCTCACCACTGGGGAAAGATAGCAGGCGCCATCTAGGATAGTGGCATGAACCCACAATCTAATGCGGTTCAGCCACTAGATTGATGGAGAATGGAATGGCCCGAGAGTAGGGTGGAGTGAAATAGGCAATAAAACAAGGGATCTCCTAAAAAAGCCAAAAGTGACCATTAATGCTGTTCTGGAGCGCCCATGCTGCCCGTACAGCCTGTTCAAAACAATGGGAAAAGGACACAAATGAGGGATGCCCCCCATAAACGACTTTCTGGCGAAGGGAAATCAAATCTCTCTAGAATATTAATGAGGTGAATTAAATGATAATAACTCAATATCAATAATGGTTTTAAATAATAATTGGAGACTGTTCACAAAGTGAACACATAGACATATAAGGGGCAATAGCCCATATAGATTATTATCATGATAAAAGTGGTGATACATATCTGGAGTTCAGCCTAGTAGAGGGTGACGTGTTGATACCTGTAAAACGCAATATTAGTTGTACATAACTGAGGTTTAACACAAAGATACATGGGAAAGAGAAGAAAAAAAAAAAGCGAGAACCTCGGTCGTGTGTACGCCGCCTGACAGTTGAAGTCTTCCATGTATGATCTGCAGATATGTTTTTATAGCTTCCAGAGCAACCTGGGAACCCAAACATATAGGCATTGCTGTTATACTGTTTTTTATAAATTCATTTTAATAAGAAATTTAGTGATGGGGGACACAAAACTTTTCTCAGTATTAGTTTTCATTGTAAAAATATATTAAGTCCTGTACACACGGGCATGAATCTCGTCAGGAGTAAAAATCTGTTTTGCCTGACGAGATTCTTGACAAGAATCTCTTACTGCCTGAGTGTACAGACTCTCCTTTCAAAAGAACCACGGTTCTCTTGAAAGGCAAGAACGCGGTGACGTCATCGCGTACGACGAGTATACGCTTG
This sequence comes from Rana kukunoris, assembly GCA_029574335.1. Lineage (NCBI taxonomy): Eukaryota > Metazoa > Chordata > Amphibia > Anura > Ranidae > Rana > Rana kukunoris. The sequence continues at coordinate 89,734,668 of CM056056.1, read as the reverse complement.
TCACATTCGATGCCGTCACCGCCATCTTGCTGCACCCTACCTATGCCTAGGAAGCTACTGGGCATACGTCAAAGTAATTTCGAGCATGCGCGGATTTCCACGGCGACAAGTAAGTATACACACTCTCGGGTTTTCCAGCAGGAAAGCTGCCGAGAATCTACCGACAAGAAAAATAGAGAACGTGTTCTCTATTTTTCTCGTCTAGATTCTGGGCAGTTTTCTTGTCGAGAAACCTGAAAGCCTCGTACACACGCTCTGTATATTCGCCAGCAGTTTTCTTGCTGGTTCTTGCCGAGTAAACCGAGTGTGTGTACGAGGCTTTAGTCTGCCGTCTGCCAACAATATGGTCTTTGTTGCCTTTCCATGAAGGAAGGCCTATTTGCAATGCTAATATACAGTTTATTGGATTAAAAAGGTCAACCAAGCTGAAATAAAATATGAGCATCCAATCTGTGCATGTAAGTAACATTGCCATGTATACTAAAGATCTCAGTTCTTCTGTTGTATACTTTAACTGTCCAGACCTTTAAGACCAGCTTTGACCGATCTGAGGGTTTGCATTTTCATTATGCAACTTGTTATTCCTCATACTCTGAATTATGTTCATAGGGTACATCATTCATGGCAGATTTTGGTAAACTAAAATCTTGTTCATGAATGAAGTCTAGCAAATCAATTCCGGTGTCATTAAACTGATTTTTTTTGAGAATTTCTTCTGCAAGACTCTTGGACTGTTCTAAAGCATATTCTCTGAATATCGTGGGGCATTTTATTTTTAAGACCTCTTTGTAATGCTTTATTGCCTCACTTTGACAGTTTGTTTTATATTGTTCATACTGCGCCCAATTCAGGTGAAGGTCCTGTTTCTCCTCTTGTGTAAGGTTGCCCATGGTCAGAACTCGGTGGAACCTTTCATCTGCTTTCTGGTATTGCTTTGCTCTCCCATACATGCAGGCCAGGGCTATATGAGCTGTTACAAATGTTGGTTTGTACTCGGTAGCCTTTTCCAAATGAAATATTGCACTGGCGACTGCATCAGCTATTTCATCGGTATAGGCTCTGGTGCATTGAAATTGTAACTTTGCTTTTCGAGCAGAGTTCTTTAAGGCAGTCATCTTATTTTTGTAGCATTGAGCCAGTTGGTGATGAAGATGGCTTGATGTAGGATTTAACCGTGTTGCTTGGCTGAGGACCAAAATGGCTTCATCAGTCATTTTTTCTCTCCTGTAAAATTTTGCAACATAACTAAGCAAATATGGAAATTCTGGTGTCCCGTGCAGAGCGTCCTCTATGAGTCTTAGGCCTTCTTTGGAGTTATTCAGATCTTGGTATTTCAAACCCAGAAAGACCTTTACAACTGTGTCTTTTGGGTTTATCTGTGCAGCTTGTTTCAAAAGTGGAAAGGATTCATCCAGTTTTTTCTTCAGGCAGTTGTAGCCTTCAAGTTTAAACACAGCAACGGCATAGCTAGAATTCAGCTCTGGGTTTTCTGGATCCAGGTCTAGAGCTTTCTTAAAGCAATCTTTGGCCCTTTCACTGTGTCTTCCATGGAAGGTTAATAAACAAAAGCCCTTCTCGCTGTACATCTCAAATAGAAGAGCATTCTGTTTTGGTGGGAACTCATGCTGTTCCCTGATTTCCCGAACCTTTTTAAGATACATATAAGCTTTTATAATATGATTTCTATGGTAGAATATCCAGGCATAATTGGCATAGATTATGACACTTTTGGCATATGTGTCCTGGGTCTCAATCTCTTGGAGTTGTTCCTCAGCTTTATGTAGATAAGCAGTAGCTTCCTCATAATCCTCATTCAGATAACTGGTGTAGGCCAGGATATTGTATATCCTGTATTTGAAGGTAGCATCTAAAAATGCAATCTGGTCATAAAGCCTGTCTTTTACTTTATCGATGTCAGGTTCTTCATCTAGGAGGTTCCATGTGAAATGACACTGTAGCTTTGTTAAACGGCTCTTCAGGGATTTCTTTAATACATCACTACAAGGAAACACAAATAGAAAAGCTTACTAGACATACACACTGATCATTATAATTTTAATTAAAAAAGGTATAGATGTGAAGATTGCCAAGGTGGTTTTGTAGTTTGGAACAATATAGATTTAGCCTCTAATCCTAAAACCAGGGTTGTCATTTGTATAATTATGAAAATATCCTTCTATTCACAACTAAACAAAATGTTTCTAAATATTAGCACAAAAATAAATAAAAGAGAAAATCACTTAAAATGCAGTGGTTCGTCATCATGTTGCCAAAATGTGAACCCCTTGCATACGGGCAATGCCAGGATCTAGCTACACAGACACTGATAGTTATAGCTCCGAGCAGGTCACCATACCATTAGTTGCAAATGTGTTATCCCCTCAGGTCTGCCATCAGGAATTATGGGGGCCACCTACACAGCACAGCTTCAGGCATGGGCCCCCTAGAGCAGATAATCGGGTGGTGCTACCACCTGAAATTGAGAAGCAGGGGGCTGTGCCGCGAATTGAGGAAGCGGGGGGTGCCGCCGCAAATTGAGAAGCGGGGGGGCACGAATTTGTATTTGTATTTGTATAAAAATAAAAAAAAGGGGGGGGGGTTGTCATCTGGGCCCCCTGGGGACCTCTGGGCCCTTTAATAATAATAAAAAAAAATACATATCTATATATATCTATCTATATATCTATCTATCTATATATCTATCTATCTATATATCTATCTATCTATATATCTATCTATCTATCTATATATATATATATTATATATATATATATAAATACAATTTATTAGAAAAAAAGGGGGGGTTGCCACCCGGGCCCCTGAGGACCTCTGGGCCCCTTACAGGTGTACTGCCTGTACCCCCCTGATGGCGTCCCTGTATCCCCTACCATTCAAAGGCCATGGATGGCAGCAGGATATGTGTGAACTCTGAGACTGATTGCCAATTACGACTTCCTTGTTTTTCCCTGTACAAGGATTATTTTAATAAAGTTTTGCCTGTTGATAATAAACTAGTGCCTTGCATTGTGTCTGTGTTTGTCCATCCCAGAGTTTCCGTGATCCAAGTGCACACCATCTAGTACTTTCCTATTGGAGAAAGTTCTTCCAGAGTTATGATAGGAAGATTTTCTTTATGAAGAACTGCTATTCACAATTCCTTATATCAGGGACTGTTTATTGAAGATGTTGTGCTACATTTATATATGTTTTCTTATGTTTTGGTGACAATTAGAAAATGTTAGAGTTTCCTTTTACTTAAATTTCATTGAAGTTTTAGCAAAAGCAACAGTAGACATTTAGTGCAAATAAAGAGTACAATCTGATAAATTTTCCATCACTTTTAGTCTTGGTAACAAGTGTCACCAAGAATAGAAAGGAGCGTGTATCTTTCCAACGTGGACACAGACAGCAATGAAAATCTTTTCCTATTACAGTGGAACCTCAGATTGCGAGTAACGCAATACGAGTACTGATCTCCTCACCGATCTCCTTTGTATAGATTATTAGCTGCCACCTGCTTCTCCTTCTCTGCCTCCCACGGCTGTCAGGGAGACCGGTGTTCACAGCTGTTTTCTGCGGCCGCACCGATCATTCCCTGCTGTTCTGTTTGCTCCTCCCCCGGCCTTCTCTGTGTCATTCTCTGCCCCCAGTTCTTCCCTGGCCCCCTTTGTTGTCCTTCCCCCCCCCCATGTTCTCCTCTGTCCCTCGTCTTCTCTACTGCCGCCCCTGTCCTCCTTCTCCTGCCCCCACCCTCGTCCCCTGCCGCCGGCTCCTCTTCGCTCCTGTCAGGACTTGGACACAGTGAGTGAGATCGCTCCTGTGTCCTGTGATAATTGAGCAGAGTAAACTGCTCAGTTTATGAATGAACAGGAGCCTTTGTCTCCTGTTTATTCATCTTTAGTGCTGAGAAAGGGACTGGGGAATCTGTGTTCTCAGTCCCTTTGTCTGTCTCAAAGAGGAAATGTCAGGGGTCTGTTTAGACCCCTGATATCTCACCAAAGCCCCCCCAAAAAATATATAAAAAAAATAATTGTAATTGAAAAAAAAGATGTAAAACAATTGTAAAAAAATAAAATAAAAATAAATAAAATAACCTACTAACACCACTATCCCCTGCCAACACTGTCCACTGGAAATGAGTTTGCCACCTCCCTAAAATGACTTTTTTGCAGGTTAGGATGTCTTCTCCTCCCAGTCCTGCTTGTTTTGACTGACAGTGACTACTGTACAGAGTCATACTCACTAAATCAGAGGTTGGTGGAGGAACTTGACTGGCCTGCACAGAATCCTGACCCCAAACCATAAGATCACCTTTGGGATGAATGAGACTGCGAGCCAGGCCCTCACATCCACATCAATGCCTGACCTCACAAATGTGCTTCTGGAAGAATGGTCAAACATTGCCATAGACACACACCTAAACCTTGTGGACAACCTTCCTAGGCTGTTATAGCTGCAAAGAGTGGGCCTACTCAATATTGAACCCTACGGACTAAGACTGGAATTCCATTAAAATTCATGTGCGTGTAAAGGCAGGCGTCCCAATACTTTTGGTAATATAGTGTATGTTGAGGGTTATTATTGAAATCACTGACACCAACTTTTGGAGGTTATTATTGTAGTCACTGAAAGTAATGTTAGAGGTTGGTAGCATTTTATGTAGCATTTTTTTTTTTACTGTTAGGGCTGTTAGGATGTGGATCTCCCCTTTTAGATGGGCATCTTATCGAACACAATATACAGGAATATGGGCAATGGTAAAGTAGACTTTTTTTCAGTCTGGCACTCTCAATTTATTACAAAAAGTTTTCAGCACACTAAGCACAAAAGGTTGCCCACTTTGGTCTAAAGCAGGGGTACCCAACCAGTGGCCCGCGGAGCCCTCTGATATGGCCCACGACCTCCTGCTCTGGGATGGCGGCTTGGCAGTGTTGTAGAGGTAGAGGAAGCAAGCAGCCACGGAGCAGAGCCACATAAGCCAATGCTTATGGTATAGCACCGCCTCCTGTCATAGGTGGAGTGATACCAAACTCTGCCTGGGACAGCAAGTTTATTACTAAAATCACAGTGTATAAATAGACATATCTGTTCTGCAGTGATTACTGGGCTGCTTTCAAACTGATCCGTAGGTGTAGCGCAGTGAACCTGTGGGTTACCTGCACTGAGCCATAGACTTCTGGTTTTACCTGTGGATTTGGTGAACTTTCAGAAAGTGCACCACACCTGCAGGATATGATAGAATTCTATGGCAAAGTACAGCTAACCTGCAGGAAAGCCACAGTTGCATGTGGTGCATCCACGGTGTGGGTAGACCGCAGACCATCAGTGTTAATGTAGCCTTAGGCCCCTTTAACATGATCTGTCTGACCCAATCGGACCCTCCATTCACCTCTATGGAACGGCAGATGTAAACAGACTTGTGCCCATTTGCACCTGCCTCCTTCCAATCCGATCTGCTAAAAAAAAAGAAGCCGCTATGGCCGATCGCTGTATCACGGGAGCATGCCCGCAAGGACTCCACACAATGCGAGGAAGCTTGCATAAATGTGTGGAGTTCTTGCGGGGAGGACCAGAGACAGTTGCCAAGGGACCCCTAAGACGTGGATCGGGGCCACTCTGTGCAAAACTAGCAGCACAGCGGAGGTAAGTATAACATGTTTGTTATTTAAAAAAAAAAAAAAAACTTTAAGTGACCCTCACTCTTTAAAAGGTTGGGCACCCCTGGTCTACCCTTCTCCAGAGCAATGTAAAGACAATAATGACGGTCACGTGACTCAGAGATAAATAACATTTTAAGGTATTTGGGGAATGTTTTTTTGTGAGCTTTGTTATTGAAATGATAACTTATGCTATTTCTGCATACAGTTATGAGAAAACAATATTATTTCTTAACATTTAAAAAAGCCATTTGATATTTTTCTCATTTATCTATCTGCTAAACACACATGCAGGGATTGAATTTTTTGTTAAATATAATTACCTCATGTTGAATTCTGTATGATGTCCTGCTCTGAATGCCTGCGAGCCTCTGATTAGTCTGCAGCCGAGTCTGTATTTATCTGAGCCGGTCATGTGATGGTGTTTTCACGGAACAAGAAACGAAACTGAGTAAAACTTGGAACGAGAAGTGCATGTCTTGGGAAATGAAATGGGAAGAGGCTCAGCATTAGTTCTTTTATTTACTTAAAAAAATGGGTGTTTGTGTAAAAAAAAATCTACCAAGATCAATAGAATTATTGCTTATGACTTTATTTATTAAACAATTATTGTGTTAATTTGTACATGCAGTAACCCAGAGCAACCTTTATGATTTATTTTTGCTGAAATTATATTGAAACAAGGCAGATTCCAAATAATTGTCATGGGTTATGTCACTTAAAGGGGTCTATTTATAAAACAGTAAATACAACTTTTACCAAACATTCATCTACATTCACCCGCAGAGAATGTTTGAATGTCGATCAGCAGGGCACACTACATGGGGATCAGCAGGGCACACTCCATGAGGGTCAGCAGGGCACACTACATGGGGATCAGCAGGGCACACTACATGGGGATCAGCAGGGCACACTACATGGGTATTAGCAGGGTACACTACATGAGGGTCAGCAGGGTACACTACATGAGGGTCAGCAGGGTACACTACATGGGGATCAGCAGGGCACACTACATGAGGGTCAGCAGGGCACACTACATGGGTATTAGCAGGGCCCACTACATGGGTATTAGCAGGGCCCACTACATGGGGATCAGCAGGGTACACTACATGGGGATCAGCAGGGTACACTACATGGGGATCAGCAGGGCAGACTACATCAGAATCAGCAGGGCACACTACATGAGGGTCAGCAGGGTACACTACATGAGGGTCAGCAGGGTACACTACATGAGGGTCAGCAGGGTACACTACATGGGGATCAGCAGGGTACACTACATGGGGAACAGCAGGGCACACTACATGGGAATCAGCAGGGCACACTAGATGAGGGTCAGCAGGGCACACTAGGGCGGAAAAAAAGAATATCTTTCTGGACAGAGTGCGGCTGTCCAGAAAGATATTCTTTTTTTCCACCCTAGTGTGCCCTGCTGACCCTCATCTAGTGTGCCCTGCTGATTCCCATGTAGTGTGCCCTGCTGTTCCCCATGTAGTGTACCCTGCTGATCCCCATGTAGTTGCTTTTATTGTAAAATAAAATAAAACAGCACTACAAGCCACAGCAAACTGGAAAGCTGACGTGTTTCACACTATTCCTAGTGTTTAATCATAGCTGAGCAATCAGCGGGTCCGTCAGACTCGATGTCCGCCGGTACCCGACGAATCGATCGAGAGAAGCAGAATGGCAATCTGGCAATATAAACAAGGCAGATTGTCGTTCTGTCAGTAGAAAAGGTAGTGATCTTGTGTCTTTGCTATGCAGGAACACGGATCTCTGCCTTCCCATAGTAACCCCCCTCCAACACAGTTAGTTAATACTCCCTAGGCATACATTTAACCCTTTGATCACCCCTAATGTTAACCCTTTCCTGCCAGTTTCTTTAGTACAGTGACAGTACAGTGCAACTGAGATAGCGAATACAACAATCCCAGTGAAGAGATAAATTCCTGTGTAAATAACGTGTAAATAAATAAATAACACAAAAAAAGGATAAAATTAATAATACAAATATAAAATCTGTGAAGCAAATAAATGGGTCCAAATAATTAAAATCAATTAGTACGTGCAGTGCAGCAAGCAGCAAATCTTAAATTCAAACTCCAAAAACACACAACATGTGCAGATGCAGTTCCTTGTGCTGGAAAATTTCTACCAGTGATCCACAACATTGTGCCCAAAAAAGTCCACAAAAGTGCAATTTCACAATTTTTTTTTCCAAATTCGGTTGCAGTGATGATCAAAAAGTTCAAGTGCGAATCTTGCAGTGCTCTCCAGTTCCCCCAGCCTCTCACCTTATAGCCCACCAAGAAAAAAATGTACCTGTTGCTAGGCTCGTCCTAATCTGCCATTTCTGATCCGCGGTCCATCTTCTTTCTTCTCTTCCTCGACTGCCTCCTGGGGAATGGGGGAGCGGTGTCTTCTGGGACCTTTTGTGTGTCCCAGGAGACATCACCCATTCACGTTGCGGCACGCGGCTCGTGCATGCGCAGTAGGGAATCGGGCAGTGAATCCGCAAGGCTTCAGTTCCTGATTCCCTCACCGAAGATGGAGGCGGGGCAGCAGAGACCCGAGCGATTGCTCGGCTTCGGCTGACATCATCGCAGGCAACCTGGACAGGTAAGTCTTCTTTTTAAAAGTCAGCAGCTACAGTGTTAGTAGCTGCTGACTTTAATTATTTATTTATTTTAAAACCGGACCTCGCTTTTAGAGGCTTATAAATAAGCCTTTCTGTAAATGTCCTTTAAGAGGTCCCTCCACTGTAGCGATCCCATCTCCTGGTTAATAATATCTCGGACAGGCACATGAAGAGATAGATAGGCAATCCATAGTGTAGTATTTTATTAAAAAAAGCCATTTTATTTATAGTAAAAAAACTAGTTAACAACGTATAAAGGACAGTGTGTTTTTACCAAAAATATGTAACAGAATACATAATGTCCTAAATTGATGAAGAAATTTGAGTTTTTACATCATTTTTTATTGGATATGTTTTATAGTAAAAAAGTAAAAAATATAGTTATTTTCTCAAAATGTTTTTGTTTATAGCACAAAAAATAAAAACTGCATAGGTGATCAAATACCACCAAAAGAAAGCTCTATTTGTGGGAAACAAGCACATACATTTTATTTGGGTACATCGTCGCAAGACCGCGCAATTGTCAGTTACAGCGGAGTTCCACAGATTTTTTTTTTTAAAGTCAGCAGCTACAAATACTGCAACTGCTAACACACTCACTTACCTGTCCAGGGCACCTGCGATGTCGGCACCTGAAGCTGATCCCTCCCTCGGCTCTCGGGTGCTGCCGTCGCCATCTTCGGTGAGGGAATCAGGAAGTGAAGCCTTGTATAACAGTGTACATTTTCTGTTCCCTTAAAATAACTCAACACGCAGCCATTAATGTCTAAACCGCTGACAACAAAAGTGAGTACACCCCTAAGTGAAAATGTCCAAATTGGGCCCAAAGTGTCAATATTTTGTGTGACCACCATTATTTTCCAGCACTGCCTTAACCCTCTTAGGCATGGAGTTCACCAGAGCTTTACAGCTTGCCACTGGAGTCCTCTTCCACTCCTCCATGATGACATCACTGAGCTGGTGGATGTTAGAGACCTTGTACTCCTCCACCTACCTTTTAAGGGATGCCCCACAGATGCTTAATAGGGTTTAGGTCCAGAGACATGCTTGGCCAGTCCATCACCTTTACCCTCAGCTTCTTTAGCAAGGCAGTGGTACTTTTGGAGGTGTGTTTGGGGTCATTATCATGTTGGAATACTGCCCTACGGCCCAGTCTCCGAAGGGAGGGGGATCATGCTCTGCTTCAGTATGTCACAGTACATGTTGGCATTCATGGTTCCCTCAATGAACTGTAGCTGCCCAGTGCTGGCAGCACTCATGTAGACCCAGACCATGACACTCCCACCACCATGCTCGACTGTAGGCAATACACACTTGTCGTTGTACTCCTCACCTAGTTGCCGGGACACATGCTTTATACCATCTGAACCAAATAAGTTTATCTTGGTCTCATCAGACCACAGTACATGATTCCAGTAATCCATGTCTTTAGTAAACTGTTTGCAGCTTTTTTGTGCATCATCTTTAGAAGAGGCTTTGTTCTGGGATGACAGCCATGCAGACTAATTTGATGCAGTGTGTGGGATATGGTCTGGGCACTGACAGGCTGACCCCCCCTACCCCTTTAACCTTTGCAGCAATGCTGGCAGCACTCATATGTCTATTTCCCAAAGACAACCTCTGGATATGATGCTGAGCATGTGCACTCAACTTCTTTGGCCGACTATGGCAAGGCCTGTTCTGAGTGGAACCTGTCCTGTTAAACCACTGTATGGTTTTGGCCACTGTGCTGCAGCTCAATTTCAGGGTCTTGGCAATCTTCTTTTACCCTAGGCCAGTGATGGTGAACCTTGTCAACCCAGATATTTTAGAACTATATTTCCCATGATGCTAAACTATACTGCAGAGTGCATGAGCATAATGGATGAGCTCCACGTTCGATGCGAACGTATGTTTGACGCGAACATTGTCTGTTCGTACGTTCGACGAAATTCAAACAAAACGGGTCGTTCGCGCCAAATTCGATTGACGAGCAACGGCCCATAATTCACTGCAGCATTGCACGCTGATGATTGGCCAAACATGCACTATGACCCTGCATGCTTGGCCAATCACAGCGTGCAAAAAACGGAGAGCCATAACTGGCCAAGCCAGGGTGGCTTTGGCCAATTATGGCTCAGGGCTTTAGAACACGCCCCACACTATATAAGGCCGCCTGCTGGGCAATAAGCGTATATGCTTATTGCCCAGCAGTATACGCCTGCTGGGCAATAAGCATATAATAAGCGTATTATAATCGGTTTGCGCAAAAGTTATAGCGTGTAAAAAATAGAGGATAGATTTATGAAATTTTTATTATTATAATTTTTTTACCAATAATGCCATTTTTATCGGGACTGCAACATTGCGACGGACACATCAGACACATTTTTGGGACCAGTGACATTTATACAGCGATCGGAGCTAAAGTAAACTGTGTTCCCTATGTGTGTTTATAACTTAGTACGAACATGCAATCAGTCTCCTCTACCCTCAGAGAACACACACAGATCCCGGTTTTCGCTCAGTTGTGAGCGAACAGCGGGTGCCCGGCAGACATTGCACGCACTGGGCACACTCATTGGCTCCGGGGACACGCTGCGGGTGCGTGCCTCCGATGGCTCATGCGCGCCTGCTACATCTTAAAGAGCCGACGTACAGCTATGACGTACAGCTGTGCCAACCTGCCGAAGTATAACTGCGGCTGCTGGCCGGGAAGTGGTTAAAGAGACACTGTTTTTTTTTTTTTTTTTACTAAATCTGAAGAGTGCAAAATGTGGTGCAACTCTGCAAAGAAACTTCCAGGGTTCATTGTCAAAGCTCAATTAACCACTTAAGGACCAAGCCCCATTCTGAGATTTGGTGTTTACAAGTTAAAAAATATTTGTTTGCTAGAAATTACTTAGAACCCCCAAACATGGTATATATTTTCTCTAACACCCTAAACAATAAAATGGCAGTTGTTGCAATACTTTTTGTGACACCGTATTTGCGCAGCGGCCTTACAAAAAAACGTTTTGGGGAAAACATACATTTTTTTGAATAAAAAAATAAGACAACAGTAAATTTAGCCCAATTGTTTTTATGTTGTGAAAAATAATGTTAAGCTGAGTAAATTGATACCCAGCATGTCACGTTTCAAAGCTCATGGAATGGCGAAAAACTTTTAACCCTAAAAATCTCCAAAGGCGACGTTTACAAAATTCTACAGGTTGAATGTTTTAAGTTAAGATGAGGTATAGGGCTACAATTATTGCTCTCGCTCTACCGATTGCGGCGATACCTTGTATGTGTTGTTTGAACACCGTTTTCATATGCTGCCGCTGCTCACGTATTCATTCGCTTCTGCACGCTAGTGCCGCAGGGTGGGGAGCGTTTAAAAAACAAATCTTATTTATTTCACCTTTTATTATGACACTGTTCTTTAAAAAATTAATTGGATCACTTTTATTCCTATTACAAGGGATGTAAACATCCCTTGTAATTGTAGCGCCCCCTTACTTTCAGTATGGGCGCTACGCTAAAGTTAGTGGGTGAATGGGAGAATTATTTGGCTCCCATTCATAATTTGTTACATTTTGGGATGCTCTCTTCCAGAACTGTCCTGTAGGTCAGACTGCGCTCCAGAGAAGCGATCCCATCCCTGGGCGACAGGTGGCGCTAAAGCGGTTCTGGCAAAGCCACTTTTCCCCAGCAGCCAATTAGAGAAGTTGGACCTCGCAGGGCATGCTGGGGAGGGGTATATTTGTGACAGACGCCATGATTCTTGGTTCTCTTTGCGGGGTCCAGGTTCCACCTTCAGGGTGCGCGCATCCACGGACCCCGCCGGCATGGCCCACCTGGCCGGAGTCGCATGCTACGCGGAGCTCCATCCTGATGTTGAGAGGGGCCCCAGTGGCTTACTGGGTTCTCAACTTTATTGAGAGGATCCTAAGCTGAGGGCTGAACGGTGGGGGATCGGCTCAGGGAGAACCCAAAAGCAGGTTGTCCAGGAGACTTGAACGAACCATCGGGGATCCGGTCACCAAGGCCTTGACAGGTACATGGCAGCTGTCAATCAGTGACCCTTTCATTGCATTTACTGGGAGGATTTACCAGGCCTGTGGCAGAGGTCTGTTCCTCCCAGCAACCTAAAGTGACATTTCGGTAGCCAGGCTTGTGGCGGAAGTCTGTCCGGATGCACTTCACCCACTCTGGCTAGAGTGGCGATGTATTGGTACATTGCTACTGAAAGCAGGCTTGCTTTCTTCATCATCCAGGGCCTGATATTGCACTTGTTCTTCTGCTTCATCAACCTTTACTATCCTACCTCATGTTGATGTTGGCCATGTTGGGTCTTGGAATAAAGCATTCTGAAATCCCATTGGATGACTGGACATTTGCTCACGGTTCTACTCACTACTACTACCCCTAGACACACTACAAGGTAACTTAACCACTTCCCGACCGCCGCATGTACAAATACGTCCACAGAAGGGCACGTACAGGCAGATGGCCGTATATTTACTTCCCTGTCTTTGCGCGGATCGGGGGTCCAATCGGGACCCCCCCACTACATGCGGCGGTCGGAAACCCGCGGAGAGCGATCCGGGATGAGGGCGCGGCTTTTCGTTTCTAGCTGCCCGCTCGCGATCGCTCCCCAGAGCTGAAGAACGGGGAGAGCCGTATGTAAACACGGCTTCCCCGTGCTTCACTGTGGCGGCTGCATCGATCGAGTGATCTGTTTTATAGGGAGACTCGATCGATGACGTCAGACCTACAGCCACACCCCCCTACAGTTGTAAACACACACAAATCCTACAGCGCCCCCTGTGGTTAACTCCCAAACTGCAACTGTCATTTTCACAATAAACAATGCAATTTAAATGCATTTTTTGCTGTGAAAATGACAATAGTCCCAAAAATGTGTCAAAATTGGCCGAAATGTCCGCCATGATGTCGCAGTCATGAAAAAAATCGCTGTTCGGCGCCATTAGTAGTAAAAATAATAATAATAATAAAAATGCAATAAAACTATCCCCTATTTTGTAAACGCTATAAATTTTGCGCAAACCAATCGATAAACGCTTATTGCGATTTTTTTTTACCAAAAATAGGTAGAAGAATACGTATCGGCCTCAACTGAGGAAAACATTTTTTTTTATATATGTTTTGGGGGATATTTATTATAGCAAAAAGTAAAAAATATTGCATTTTTTCCAAAATTGTCTATAGCGCAAAAAATAAAAAACGCGGGTTGGGGTTTTCCCCTTTTTTTTTTCTCTCCCCCTTTCTTCTCTCTCCCTCCCCTTCCTCCCCTCTTGCTCCTCTCTCTCTGATTGGCCAGGCCCCTTTTGTGGGAACCGGGGGGGCACTTAGAAATGGAGGCCCTATCAGTGATTACAATTAATGTCAAGGGGCTAAATACCCCGGAAAAGAGACGTATTCTACTGCAGGATCTGAAAAAAAGAGGAAGAAATATAGCTCTGATACAGGAAACACATTTCAGAAAGGGGGGGCTCCCCTTTCTTAGAAATAGGCTGTTCCCGACAGTATATCATGCGACGAATCCGATTGCGAAGAAGGGGGGCGTATCAATACTTATATCAGCTGGTACACCATGGTCTTTAAAAGATTCTCTGGTATTTAGCGGTAAAAGGGACGATAGGAGGAGTAATATTCACGCTAGCTACTTTCTACGCCCCTAATGTACAACAAGACCAGTTCCTGAGGGACTTTCTGGAGAGATTAACAGGCTTTCAAGAAGGTCAGTTGATTATGGGTGGGGACCTGAATGTCCCTCTGGAACCTATTCGGGACACCTCAACCGGTGTCTCATCAGTTACGGGGGGTATTCGGAAACGTATCCGGCAGCTGTTACAACAAGGGACACTAGTTGATATATGGAGATTGTTGCATCCAGGGGAGCGAGATTATTCCTTCTACTCGGTACCGCACAAGATATACTCACGTATTGATTATTACTTTATACCACACAATCAGCTCCATGCAGTCATAGAAGTTGGAATAGGGGAAATTTCCTGGACCGATCATGCTCCAATTCTTTTAGAATATAAATTAGGGGATTCCAGGTCCTTTGGACCGAGTAGCTGGAGATTGAACGAGAGGCTGTTACAGGATGAGGAAGTTGTGGAGGAAGTACGGAGGGAGTTAAAATGGTATTTTCAAATCAACGATATCCCAGAATGTAATTTGGGGGTAGTATGGGAGGCCCACAAGGCGGTGATTAGAGGGGTCCTTATGAAACATGGGGCAAGGATCAAAAGGGATAGAAAACGGAGAATAACAATCCTCATGTCAGAGATTACAAATTTAGAAAGGCGGCATAAACAGAGAGCTTACCCTGATGTTGAGAGAGAGCTTACGACGGCACGCAGACAATTGACTGAATTACTCTTACATAGAGCAAAAAGGGCGATACAAAATGGCAGAAGACAGAATTACGAATTTGGCAATAAATGTGGGAAGCACCTGGCAAATTCATTGAGAGAGCAACAAGCAAGGACTTATATTCCTATGATTAAGGGGTCAAGAGGTGAGGAACATGTGTTACCCAGGGAGATTGCGCAGACATTCAGGGACTTTTATAGTGCCCTATATAATTTACAGACAAGTCCGCAACAACATGAGATAATGGGAACATATATAGAAACTTCAGGCATCCCTGCCTTAACAGCAGAGATGAGCCAAGATATGGAAAAACCTATTATTCTAGAAGAATTACAGGAGGCAGTGAAAAAAGGTAGGGGCAGAAAAGCACCAGGTGCAGATGGGTTCACTACACTTTATTACAGACTCTTCCTCCCAGAGTTAGGTCCCTTTATGGTTAAAATGTTCAATGGACTGGGTGACACATGTTCTTTTCACACTGAAACCTTAAAAGCGGTAATAGCTGTCATACCCAAAGAAGGTAAGGATCCCTCCCAATGCGGAAGCTATAGACCTATTTCTTTACTAAATGAGGATCTGAAGCTTTTTGCCAAAGTCCTAGCAACACGCATACAACAATATATACCCGGGCTCGTTCATAGAGATCAGGTGGGATTTGTGCAGACCCGTGAAGCCAGGGATAACACGATTAAGGTTTTGAATCTGATCCATTTGGCTGACTCTTGCGGAACCCCGTGTGTCTTCCTCGGTACGGATGCCGAGAAGGCTTTCGATCGAATAAATTGGGAATTTATGTTTTTGGTTTTGGGACACATGGGGTTCGGCAACAAGATGCTACAATGGATCAGAAGCAACTACACTCACCCAACGGCACAGGTTAGAGTGAATGGAATACTGTCGCCATCCTTTAAGCTCTCAAATGGGACAAGACAGGGATGCCCACTCTCCCCTCTTCTATTTGCGTTATCGGTGGAACCGTTATTAAGTAGAATCCGACTGAACCCAGATATTAAAGGTCTGTTTTTCGGGGGTACTGAATATAAGATCTCCGCTTATGCGGATGATATGATGTACTCTTTATCGAACCCGATGGAATCCCTCCCCAAATTGCTAAAGGAATTGCAGCTATACGGTGACGTATCAAATTTTAAGATAAACTATGATAAATCTGAAGCAATGGGGGTGAGGATTCCGGAGGAGGAGATGAGGTCCCTGAAATCTAGGCACAGACTTAAATGGACTGATAAGTCACTTACATATCTGGGTACTTCCATCCCGGCGGACCTGACACAGGTTTTCAGGCTTAATTTCATACCATTACTGACGAAAATGCGGGTCCTTCTGGATGGATGGATAAAGGGGTTTCATTCGTGGTTTGGACGAGTTAACATTATTAAAATGAACATACTACCGAAATTTCTGTATCTCTTCCAGACACTCCCCATTGCTATACCAAAATCCTTCCTCAGACAGACGCAAACTATTTTCAATAAATTTATCTGGGCCAATAAAAGTCCAAGAATTAAGAACCATATATTATGTTTACCAAGGCGAGAGGGAGGTGTATCGGCCCCAGATATCTCTCGATACTACCAGGCGGCTACCCTAATCCGCCTGATAGACTGGGGGAGACATAGTAGCGAGAAATTATGGCCGGGTTTGGAACAAGCCCAATGTAGTAGCGTACTTCACCTGGCAGCGTGGTGTTACAGAGATTTGCCGCCACTTACTAAGAAACACCCGCTGATAGGCCCAACACTGAAAGTGGCCTATGAGTTAATTGCGAAAGGGTCACTGTCTACTTTGGACTCGCCACTTTATCCAATTCTGGGGAACCCACAGTTCGCAACAGGGCTGAGGAAGGGACCTTTCAGGGGATTAATAGACCAGGGTCTGATACAGGCATCTCAGTTTATGAAAGAAGGTTCATGGCATACTACGAGGGAAATGGTAACAGGTGGGCTTCCCTACCAATTGGACATCTGGAGGGCATTACAGTTGAGGCACTTTTTGGATACTTTGAAACCCCCTATAAATTATGAACGCAAACTTACAAGATTTGAGGGGTATTGCAGTGGGAGTGGAGTGCTTAGGCACACCCTCTCAAGAATTAGTGAATTACTGAACGCACCGACGGAGGACTTTCAGGCCCCCTTTTTTAATAGGTGGGAGAGGGAGCTGGGAAGACCCTTTACAGAAGAACAAAAGAGTAAAATACTCCGGAATACATTTGAATCATCAGTCTGTGTGAAAACACAGGAGATGAATTATAAGATTCTATCTCAGTGGTATCGTACTCCGGTAGTATTAAAAAGGTGCTACCCAGACACCTCGGATAGATGCTGGAGGTGCGGTAAGCAAGAAGGAACCTTACTACATATTCTGTGGCTGTGCCCAAGGATTCTACATTTTTGGACAAGAGTTCAGGGAATAGTGCAGAAATTCAGTAGAGAGAAATTACCAGACAAATGGCCCTTTTATCTACTGCAAGACTCGGAGCCGACGAGAAAGGGTGATAGGAAATCCATGGTTTGTCATCTTTTAAATGCTGCCCGTGCCTGTATCCCAGGGATGTGGAAGCAGACACAAGCGCCAACGGTAAAGATGTGGCTTAATAGAGTAGAAGATATGAATAGAATGGAGGACTTGGTGTGGACCTCCAGACAGAAACGTAAAGTATATCTTGAAACGTGGGCCGAGTGGAATGAGTTCAGATACTCAGAACAAGGGAAGGTCTTGATAGATGTAGATTAAAAGGGGGCTTGGTGCTGTGGAGGGGGAGGGAGGATGAGAGAGGGTGGTGTTTCCCCTTTTTCTTATTTTTTTTTTCTTATGTTTTTTTTTTTTTTTTTTTTATTTTTTTTTTTTATGTTTATTTGGGGAGGGGGGGGTATGCAAGGGCAGAGGGGGACATAGCAGGGGCCGCTGTGGCCACCCCTCCCGGTATGAGACACAGCGATCCCCTGGAGGTAGGGGGTCTTGCCGGCTAGAGGGGGTGAGGGGAAGGCACCTACAGACCCATAGGTCCTCAGAGGGCTGGACAAAGTTCTGTAGGACAGGAGGAAAGGGATAGGATACGTTTTTTGAAAGAGATATACCCTCTCTCTTTTTGTTTTGTGATTATGAAAGATATGTCTACGATCTATGGGAGTGTCTTCTTTTTTTTTTTTGGTTGCTTGTTTTCCTTCTTTTTTTTTATTGTTAAATGATGCAATGTGAGTAATGGAATGACTTTCCCCTGTATGTTTCCCGAAATGCTCGAAAAAAATAAAGGAAAATTCAAATAAAAAATAAAAAACGCAGAGGTGATCAAATACCACCAACAGAAAGCTCTATTTGTGGGGAAAAAAGGATGCCAATTTTGTTTGGGAGCCACGTCACACGACCGCGCAATTGTCTGTTAAAGCGACACAGTGCCGAATTGTAAAAACGCCTTTGGGCATTTAGCAGCATATTGGTCCGGGGCTTAAGTGGTTAATACGTCGGTCCCAAATCAACCAGCGTCTCCTGAATGGGGTAGCGCTACATAATATAAAAAAAAGCATGACAGGACCTCTTAAATATGAGATCTGCTGTTAAAAAGACCTCAGATCTCATATTTACACTAAAATGCAATAAAAAAATAAAATAAAATGTAATGTTATTTAGAATTTTTTTTTTTACCTTTAAGAGCATTGGGCGGAAGTGACGTTTTGACGTTGATTCTGCCCTGCAAAGATATGGAGACGGGTGGGGGCCATCTTCCCCTCACTCGTCTCCATGTCGAGCTAGGGAGAGGATGCTATCGCCTCTGCCGCTACCTACGGCTCTGGTAAGCGGAGGAGGGCACCAGAGAGCGACAGGAAGGGGGGGCCCTCTTCCGCTGCCGATAAAAGTGATCTTGCGGCAAATTCGCCACAGAGACCACTTTTATCTTGAAGCTGACCGCCCGCTCTTGAAGAGGATACCATAGCTGGTACCATAACAACGGTATTCTTCTTCAAATTGGCGACGTACAACAACGTCGGGCGGTCTGGAAGTTAGAAGCTGATTGGCTACCATACACAGCTGCACCAGATCCTAAATGAAACAGTTTTAATAAATCTCCTCCATGTAATTTTGCCTAATCAGGGTAAATTTTGGGTATGTAGTGACATCAGACTTGGTGTGGCAGCTCTGGTACACAGTGATGACCCTTTGTAAGTTATGACAAGTGTGCCATAGAGCTTACACTCAGCTGTCTTTCCGCACTCCCAGTAGCTGAATGTAGGGAAGGGGAGCAAGGGAAAAGTAATTATATGCTGCTGGGGGGAGAGACAATAAAATGAACCTGTTGTTTTGCCTTTCTTGTACAAAGCACAGGTTCATTTTAGATATTTTACAAGCCAATGTGTTGCTATTTATGTCAGATTGGCTACTGAAAATAATAATAACGGAATGCATTATTGGTTGTTGGTAGTAAAGTGCAAAATATCATCTTATAGTAGGAAATCCATCAGTTTGGAATATGTAGAACAACTGAGAAAATGTTTAAGATATCATTGTAATGCAATTACAGTAGTTTATATTGTTTATATTATTAACACAGAGAAATTCAGAGGAATACTTATTTTATTTCAATGATTTGTTTATTGATTTGTTTATTGCAATTTTTATTATGTAACAACCTTTTTAAACTAAATGTTACAACACAATGAAAACTAGAACAAAACAAGACAGTCAAAAGTTAACAACATGCACTAAATCATTAAAGGCAAGTTGAATATTATTGCTCTAATTAGATTTTGGTCGCATGATGATTATTAGTATGTTGCTATAGGGGGAGATTTATTAAAACTGGTGCATACATAATCTGGTGCAACTCTGCATAGAAATCAATCAGCTTTCTTTTTTTTTTTTTTTTTGTCAAAGCTTAATTGAACAAGCTGAAGTTAGAAGCTGATTGGCTACCATGCACAGCAGCACCAGATTTTGCACTCTCCAGTTTTAGTAAATCAACCGTGGTGTCTCTTTAATCACTTGCCGACCAGCTCACATACATATACATCGGCAAAGTGGCACTTTCCTGCGAATCGTCGTCCACGTACGCCGACCCCTTTAGGAGCCATAGCAAGCGCGCGTGCACTGCACGGCGGGGGAACCCGATGCGCGTGGCCGGCAGGCGTGTTGACCGCAGGCCACGAGAGCCAGAACGGGGATTTGTGTGTGTGAAACACACAAATCCCCGTTCTGATAGGAGAGGAGAGACATATGTGCTGTTCGTAGTAATTGCGAACAGCGATATGTCTCCTCCTTCAGTCACTCCCACCCCCCCCCCCCACAGTTAAAAACACACATGAGGGAACACATTTAACCCCTTAATCGCCCCCTAATGTTAATCCCTTCCCTACCAGGGACATTTACACAGTAATCAGTGCGTTTTGTATAAATGCCAATGGTACCAAAAAAGTGTCAAAAGTGTCCGATCTGTCTGCTGCAATATCGCAGTCTTGCTAAAAATCGCAGATCACCACCATTACTAGTAGAAAATAAATAAATAATAAAATTACATAAATCTATACCCTATTTTGTAGATGCTAAAACTTTTGTGCAAACCAATCAATATACGCTTATTGATTTTTTTTTTTTTTTTTTTTACCAAAAATATGCAGAAGAATATTTATTGGCTTAAACAGATCAAGAAATGTGTTTGTTTGTTTTTTTAAATGTTGGGATAATTATTATAGCAAAAAACTTTTTTCGTTTATAGCGCAAAAAATTAAAAACGCAGAGGTGATCAATTACCACCAAAAGAAAGCTCCATTTGTGGGGGGAAAAAGGCGCCAATTTTGTTTGGGTACAACGTTGCATGGCCACACAATTGTCAGTGCCGTATCGCAAAAAATTGCCTGGTCATTAAGGGTGAAAATCTTCTGGGGGTGAAGTGGTTTTAAACTACTTATTAACTGTAGTGTTGCTCACGAATATTCACATTGCGAATATTCGTTACGAATATTGCATATTCGAGTATTCGCGAATAACTCGAATATCGCGGCGAATATTCGCTATTGCGAATATTCTTATTTTTTCAAATTTATTTTTAAAACAGATCACATCCTAGTGATCTCCATCGACGTCTAAAAGCATTGCTGGTATGATTAGAGACCTTGGGCCGAGTAGCTGAGGCGATCCTTTTATGTTGCCGAATATTCGCAATGCGAATATTCGTATTACGAATATTTGCGAATACTTTCTCTGCCCTTCTTTTGCATCAGAGCCAATCAGAGTTCTCCTACCACAGTTGTCAGAGGTTAGCAACCTCCATAGAAACCAATAGGAACCTGCCTGCATGACCATTATATAAGATCACTCCCAGCAGTATTTCAGTTCAGATTCACAAGGTGGCTAGAGAGAGTGGAGTGTTTCTGTGCGTTTTTTCCTGTGTATTGCGATCTAAGAGCTTAGCATTGTGCTTCCTATAGGAAATGATCTCTGTTTTCGCGTGTTGTTTGCGCGCATGCGCATGCGCAGACGAGAATTTCGCAATCAATTTCGCATTAGCAAAATTTTGCAAAATTTTTTTTTGGATAAAATATCACGAATATTCGATATTTACGAATATTTCACGAATATTCTTCTATATATTCGTGAAATATCGCGAAATCGAATATGGCGTATTCCGCTCAACACTAATTAACTGTCCCGGCTCAGTAATCCAGCATTCATACCTCTAGTACAGTTTTAAAAATGGGAACTAGGATTTGATTGTCTGAGGGGATTAGCGAGAACTTTTTCCTTTCACTGTTTCATAAAATGTACTTAAAATGTTTTTCTTACATATTTTATCTAATTTACAGAAAGATTAAATCAGCATCATTTTAAAAGAGTTAGATTATTATCAGTGCCTTTTATAGTAACTGATTTCTAGTTAATTTCACCAGATTTAGGCAATAGGGCCTTGCCAAAATCAAAACAAAGTGTAGTAACCATAGGCAGATTTACAATATTTACAGCAGTTGAAGTTGAGTTCCAGGCTATTGCCTAACTAAACTTAAACCTGCTCCCACCAACTTTCTAAATCCTATTGTAACTACCCTGTGAAGGAAAGATGCTTATACTTACCTATTCTCGGGGTGCTCTGGTCATGTGATTGGCTCCCAGTGGGAGCTTCGGGGAGAGGAGAGACAGCTGACAAGATGTCCCATAGCAAGCCTATGGGTGATGTCACCTCCCAGTCATTTCATTTGTTGTCTCTGATCTCTCCTTTCCCCTGAAGCTACCTTCTAGGGAGATCATGTAAATGGCATAGAGTGCCCTCAGAATAGGAAAGTATAAGCATCTTCCTTTCACAGTGTAATTATAATAGTGTTTAGAGCAGATTTACGCATTGATAGACAATAGCCTGAAATTCCACTTTAAGATCTGATCCAATCATGACCGTTATAGCTTAATGCGGTTAGTACATTGTCATTGTCATCTTATTTTGTAGAATATTATATCACAATATCATGGTCTGCAAAGCAGAACAAGCTTCTAAGTACTCCTGGTTGTCTGGCTCCAATAGAAGAGCTTTATTGTAGAACTTCATTGCTGCGATGTCCTGTCCTCTTTGCTGGTGGATGTACCCAAGCAAAGCATGTCCAGTGGCATCCATTGAATTTTGGACAATCATGGTTTCCGCAAGGCTTTCCAGTTTTTTTATGGCGGATTTTTCAAACCCGGTTTGACTTTGTATCTTTATCACTTCCTTAAAGTGGCTTACTGCTTCAGACTCAGATCTTCCAGAATTCAATAAATAATGTGCCCATTTGTGATGGATCTCTTGTTTCTCTTTACACTTGATATTCTTTATGGCCAGAGTTTTGCCAACTACTTCTTTTGCCCTTTGGTAATCATTAACTTTCATGTATACATCAGTCAATAAAATGTGAGCTGCCACAGATGACCTATTTAGCTCAACAGCCTTTTCTGAGTAAAATATTGCATTTGCAATGGCTTCATAATTTTGCTGCATAATATCATGGGTAGACTGACCCTCTAATACTTTGGGCATTTTTATAAATCTTTTGTAACAAATGCCAAGTTGATAATGAACAGCGCTGGAGTTAGGAGTTAAACTAAGAACTTTCTTAAATGTTGCAATGGCTTTTTGCATCTGTCCTTTTCTCCTGTAAAATGATGCCACATATCGAAGAACATATGGAGATTCTGGTTGTTCTTGTAGAGCTTGTTCAATTAACATAGCTCCTTGGTCATTTTTCTTCATATCTAGACATTTCAAAGCAAGGAGACCCTTCAGCACTGTATCTGTGGGATTTAATTTAACAGCCCGTTCCAAGAGTGGAAACGATTTGTTTGTTTTTTTGCTGTGGAACCTGAAACCTTCCATTCTATACACAGCCATTGCATGGCCTGAATTCAATTCTGGATCTTCTGGGTCAAGTTCTAGAGCTTTTTCAAAACACTCAGCAGCCCATTGATAGTATTCTCCTGTAAATGATAAGTAAGTCCAGCCTTGTTCACCATATATATCTAACAGAAGAGTGTTTTTCTTTGAAGGAGACTCATATTGATTTAAAATGGTGTCCACCTTTTTAGCATAGGTGAAACTCTTGATAAACTGGTTCTGGTGGTAGAAGATCCAAGCAAAGTTAGCATACATGACAGTTGTCCTAACATCTGAATCTTCTGTTATGCTGGATTCTTGGATCTGTGCCTCAGCTTTTTGGAGCTGGAGTAAGGCGTTCTCATGGTCACCTTTGAGATGCTTTAGGTAAGCCAGGAGGTTATACATCCTGTGTTTGAGAGTATCTGGCAAAAACACAACCTGATCATTTAGCCTTTCTTCCACACTATCAATGTCTACATCTTCTCCAAGCAGGTTCCAAGTAAAATGGCATTGGAATTTTAGTAGACGATCCAACAAGGAATTCTTTAAGATGTCACTGAAAAGTTAGAAATAAGAAAATGCATTAAAAATAGAAATGTGCCTTTGATTGAAGACATGATCCAGGATGATAAATGAGGGGAACTTGACTGTCTAGCATACTATAATATCTAATTGGCACTATTTCTCATTCAATCAAAAAACATGTTATCATTGGGGCGACAGGGCAATAAAACTAACACGCATTTCAGAAAGGGAGTAAAAAATTGCAGAACACTTACTCTCCAGCCTAATAATCTCTTGTGCATCTTTTGTTAATCAGGGTTTGTGTTTTTAAATTTTCTAGGGGTCAAGCAATGAACAATTTCTGTCTTTCAGTGATCACTGCCATCAATGATCTTTATAGCTGTCTGTGAAAAAGGTAGTCTTCTTACTGATCAACAATGTAATCTACAGACCGCTAAGTAAGGGGGCTTTCCTCCACTGAATCTCAAAGTTAGACTATACTATACTACACTATAATTTCCACTGTTTCTTTTCTTGCCGTTTGTAATAATCATTTCATTTCATGATCACTGCTGAAAAAAGTTTTATTTTTATAGAGCTGGGAGTTAACAAAATTCATATTTTCTGGATGTCAAATACTGAAGTTATGCTACATTCATTATTCCTTTGTTTATTATTATATGTACAACTTACTGATCACACTAATTTATGATGACTAGGGATGAGCTTAAAGGAGTTCTCTAAGCTAAAACTTTTAACCCCTGCTGTGCCCGGGCTGTAAAACTATACAAAATAAACTTTCACTTACCTGCCTACGATCTCCCGTTATTCCGGTATCGCCGCCCGTGCACCGGTCCCTGTCTGCTTCCTCTTCCTGGTGGTCGGTGACTCATCCTGCGCTCAGCCTATCAGCGGCAGCAGCAATGTCCCGCCGCGGCCGCTGATAGGCTGAGCGCAGGATGAGTCACCGACCCCCAGGAAGAGGAAGCAGACAGGGACCGGTGCACGGGCGGCGATACCGGAATAACGGGAGATCGTAGGCAGGTAAGTGAAAGTTTATTTTGTATAGTTTTACAGCCCGGGCACAGCGGGGGTTAAAAGTTTTAGCTTGGAGAACTCCTTTAAGATTCGGTCTAAACACAAGTTCGAACCAATTCTTGCCTGTTAACATTAACGCATTTGGCAGGAGCTGGAAGTCATATATAATAGTGGAATTACTGCCCCGATTACACATGACAGCTGTGAATGGTTGTTAATGATGATGGCAGGTACCCAAGGAACCCCAGGCCATGTAAGCAAAGGCGTGAATATAATTTAAAATAAGGCCTGTTATGGATATTAAGGGGGCTCAATGCAAAAAAACAAAACATTTAAAAAAAAAAACTGGTGTCTGGTATGAATTTTAAGGGGGAGGCCCATGCAAAAAAAAACTCAGCGGGATTCCCTTAAAATTCCATACCAGACCCTTATGTGATCATTCAACCTGACAGGCCAGGAAAAGGGGGAAAAATGCGCTGCCCCACCCAAACCATATAAGGTTACTTGTTTTTATCTTTGGAGGCCATCTTGCAAGGGAAGGCTTTGACAAAGCATCTTGCCTTCATGTTAATAAGGCCCTAGTGATTGTGGGGTCCACGAATGGGAAGCTTATTGGAATCTCTAAGCCTTAGCATTAGACCCCTTTCACATTGAAGAGTTTTTCAGGCGGTATAGCGCTAAAAATAGCGCTGCTATACTGCCTGAAATCTCCTGCCCAGCAACCTCAATGTGAAAGCCGGAGGGCTTTCACACTAAGGGGATGCTCTGGCAGGAGAGAAAAAAATCTCCTGCTAGCAGCATCTTTGGAGCAGTGAGAGGAGCGGTATGTATACAGCTCCTTCACGCTCCTTCCTATTTAAAACAATGGGAAACCGCGGCAATACCGGCCACACCTGCAGAGGCCCATTGTAGGCGGTATTAACCCTTTATCGGTCGCTAGCGGGGGTTAATACCGCACCGCTAGCGGCCGAATCCTGCGGCAAATCCGACAGTATAGCGCCACTATTTTTAGCTGCGCTATACCGCCACCACGGCTCCTACCTCAGTGTGAAAGGAGCCTTAAGAGGGCACCCAGATACCATATGAACAAATTGGTGTGTATATTACTAAAAATGTTGCTTCCAGAACTAGAATAAAAAAAATTGTTTGCATTGGTACATATTCCCCAGTGCACACTCCTCCGTTTCCCCTGGTGCCATTTGTTTGACAATGCCTAGCATTTTAGCCTAGACAATGGTCATTATTATTTTTTAACATTCAGCTCCCATTGACTTCCATGGGGTTTGGGTCCGACACCTGAACTATAGTCATGTTTGCCAAACCTGCTCCAAACCAAACGTAGGTTCAGCTTATCACTGCACAGGATCCGTAATCATTAGGCGGTTTCCCCTAAGGCCCTGTACACACGATCAGACATGTCTGATGAGACTTGTCTGATGGACCGTTTTCATCAGACAACTCTGAACTTGTCTGATGGTCTGATGTGCGTACACACCATCGGACCAAAATCTGATCAGATCAGAACGCGGTGACGTAGAACACAACGACGTGATGAAAAAACAAAGTTAAATGCTTCCAAGAATGCATCGACTTGATTATGAGCATGCGCAGGTTTTTGGTCCGATGCTTTTGTGTACTAACCATCGAATTTGTCTGACGGACAGGTGTCCATCAGACAGGTTTTAAAGCATGTTTTAAAACTTTGGTCCGACGGATAACGGTCTGATGGGCCGTACACACCATCGAACTGGTCTGATGAAACTGGTCTGCAGACCAGTTTCATCAGACATGTCTGATCGTGTGCACAGGGCCTTAGACATTAATATTTTTTTATTGGTTCTGTGTTCAAAAGGTTAAAAAAGTCTGGTCTAGTTACCAGGGCTGGCAATTAGGAGGCACAGGCAGCCCTGCAGCTAGCACCTTGGGAGGACGGACCTTGTCTAGGTAAATGATAGCAGCTGGAAATCTTCCCTGTAGGTGACCCTGACTATATTAGCATGATCCTCATCACACCTTGACTTCTCTTCTCCACCTCACACCTGTGACAGCTTCCTGCTGTCTCTTTCATAGTAGGTAGTAAAGAGATGCAAGTGGTGACTCCTGTGTTCCCCACTACCCTCCCCCTCTCTCTTCTAACCCCCTATCTGCCCCCCCTTCCCCACCACTCAATTCTCCCCATCTCTCCCTCCCGTTGCTCTCTCTCCACCCTCCCCCTTCTCTGTTTCTCCTTCATTCTCAGACCTTGTACACACGACCGAGAAACTCAACAGAATCCATCAAGAAACTTGGTGGGAGAGCTTTTTTGCAGAGGAAAACGGTCGTGTGTATGTTTTTCATCGAGAAAACTGTCGAGGAAGTTCTCTTTTTCCTCGACGGGAGTCTCAATTTCCTTGTCGTGTTCCTCGTTGCGCTGGTTTTCGACGAGAAACACGTTGGTGTGTATGCTTAGAAACCTGCGCACCTAAAAGTAGCGTTTGTAATGGAAATAGCACATTTGTCACGCTGTAACAGACTGAAAAGTGCAACTATCTCTTAACAAACTTTTACCTAACACGCAGTAACATGAGATTAGCAAAAGCAGCCCCAAGGGTTGTGCCAGTGGAATAGAACTTCCCCTGCTATTGTATGTATTGAAGTCACCAAGTTTGAGAACGAGGAGATTTGGTCTTGACTGTGTGTATGCAAAGACAGCTTGTCAAGTTTCTCGACAAGCCTAACAAGGAACTCGTCAAGGAAAACAATGTGTCTTTTCCAACGAGTTTCTCGGTCGTGTGTACGAGGCCTCACTCTCTATCTCTTGTGTCTCACTATTTTCTCTCCTAATCCACCCCCCCCTTGTCCCTTTGTCTCCCTACTCTCTCTCTCTCTCTCTCTCTCTCTCGCTCTCTCTCTCTCTCTCTCTCTCTCTCTCTCTCTCTCTCTCTCATTCTCTCTCTCTCATTCTCTCTCTCTCATTCTCTCTCTCTCTCTCATTCTCTCTCTCATTCTCTCTCTCTCTCTCTCATTCTCTCTCATTCTCTCTCTCTCATTCTCTCTCTCTCTCATTCTCTCTCATTCTCTCCCTCCTTTATTCCTCCCTTTTTCTCTCTCTACTCACCCTCTCCCACTCACCTTTTCTAGCATAGGTGTGCAGTGCATACAGCAACTAGGCTCAGCTTCTGATCAGTCATTCCCCTTTAAGCCACGCCCAATATTAACCTCCCTGGCAGTATGATTATGTCAGATTTTTGATGCTCAAAGTGGTACAATTGTTTCACATGGAAATTTGGCATTTTATATTGTAGGTCTGTAATTCTTAGGAATAACTCACTTAAATTTGTCCAAACAAGAGTCTAGTAGACATCCTGGGTATGATAAAGTTTGAAACACAAAATCATAAATTATAATTTAATAAATAACTCTAAATAATTATAACAAATATTGATATAATAATAATAAAAATGTTTCAATAAATGTAATCAAATAAAAAACACTGAAATTTGTTCAGTTGCAGAATTGTCGCTGTCATTACTTTCAGTGTTTGATGATGAATTTCCCCACAAATCGCTATCGCTCAATTCTGCAAGTGATTCTAATTTATTATCGCTGTTTTCTAGTTGGTCTAAACCACTTTTGACGTAAAGGGACACTTTTTGGTTGCTATGGACAATCTCCAGTTTCCAGGCAGAAAAAATTGTATTTATAATATAAAAGTGCATGCAGTGCACTGGACAAACCACTAGGGACAAAGGGGATGTGAAATAATTTTATACAGTACTGTAATCTGTAAGATTACAGTGTACTGTATGTATACTGTGTTTTTAATTTTTTTAATTTGGCGTCGAACTTCGTCCCCATCCCCATGCATCGAAACACTCAGAGAGAAGAGAGCTTGGCACTCAGGCACTGAATCGTGCGGAAGAGGAGACAGCTCGCAGACACAGCGGGGAGAAATCGCAGGATCCAGGGGACAAGGTAAGTAACCTATATGTGAAAAATATACTACAGCGCTATTAAATAAATAATTCCAGGAACACCTAATAAAAAAACAAATAATACAGCTGCTATCTGAATGTTACCAAATCCAAACAGAACCAGTGAGAAATTATTCAGGGAGAGTCAATCTCCATAAACTGTGAAATAAATGTGTTATTGAACACAAAAAACATGTGATAAGTCCTTGAACATGTGCACAGTGATTAGCCAAACAAAAAGTCCTAATGAGGGAAAAAACATACGATGCCTTCCTTCACTATGATTGCAGATCTCAGTACTTCACCGCTGCAGTCCGGTGAACAGGCACTCACAGGCAGGTATGTATATTAAAGGACAGAAAGAAAAAAACCTCATTGCACAGACATGAATAACAAGTGGATAATTCGATCCAATACATCAGCAAATGCACTCCCGAATCCCTGCTTAGTTGAAGCATGAAACGCCGCTCAGTGTGCAGTCTCCTCAATTCGATCCGATAGGGGCTACGATCGAATCCGAGCCCATCGGATCGAATTGAGGAGACTGCACACTGAGCGGCCTTTCATGCTTCAACTAAGCGGGGATTCGTGAGTGCATTTGCTGATGTATTGGATCGAATTATCCACTTGTTATTGATGTCTGTGCAATGAGGTTTTTTTCTTTCTGTCCTTTCATATACATACCTGCCTGTGAGTGCCTGTTCACCGGACTGCAGCGGTGAAGTACTGAGATCTGCAATCATAGTGAAGGAAGGCATCGTATGTTTTTTCCCTCATTAGGACTTTTTGTTTGGCTAATCACTGTGCACATGTTCAAGGACTTATCACATGTTTTTTGTGTTCAATAACACATTTATTTCACAGTTTATGGAGATTGTCTCTCCCTGAATAGGTTGTACGTTATTCACTTATTAAGTTAATATTAGCGCATCCACATCTCTATATAAGGTAAGTAACCTGTTCGTGGATCCTGCGATGCGATCCCGAGTGTGGCTCGGAGGTTAATCGTACCCTGACTATGACTGCTAATTGCCACAGGACTTGCATTTCTACTCCTTTCCGGGTTCCTGAGTCTTTTTAATTCTGAGTCACGCTGACATTTTATCATGCTGTTTGGACTTTTGCCTTGTAAAGCAGGTTACTTGTTATAGGTATTGTTAAACTTATATTAACTTCTCTTTTCAAAAGCAAATATGTTATACTTACCTGCTCTGTGTAATGGTTTTGCAGAACAGCCCAGATTCTTCTTTTTTGGAGTCCCCTGCCACTGCTCCTGGTTCAACCTGCCTTTGTGTACCCCCTAGCAAATGGCTTGCTAGGGGGTACGCAAAGGCAGGTTGAGCTAGGAGTACCAATACAGTCTTGCTCTCTATTGTGTCTATTGACACTTACAGTGTGACTCAGCCCCGCCCACTGTTCCCTTGTCACTGGATTTGGTAGGCCTGTACAGAACCCCATTATTTCTAATGGTGGCCCTGCTAGTAGTACTAAAGCAGGGGATGATTTGGGTGCTCGGCTATAACCTTTTTTCACATTATACTGATTGTCACAGAGATCAAGACTTCGAGTGGTAGATTTACTAAAACTAGTGCACACAGAATCTGGTGCAGCTATGCAGAGTGGCCAATCAGCTTCTATTTAAGCTCGTTCAATTAAGCTTTTGCAAAAAAAAACTGGAAGCTGATTGATTTCTTTGCAGAGTTGCACCAGATTTTGCACTTTCCAGTTTTAGTAAATAGCCCACATAGGGCTCTCGATAGGAGCTCGGTCTCTGTGCTGGGAGCGTGCTTTGCAGTTCACTCTCAGCACGATAACAGCAATGCATATAAGTGTCCCCACGGTAGAAGACCTACTTCAAATCTAAATGGCCCAATTCAGTTACATTAGTAAGAGATTTTGATTTATTAAATAGGGATTGAGAATAATTTTGATCTCTGTCAACTACTTTTTTGATCTCAGGGAAGGATAAACTCATTCCCTTTAAAGGTAAAGTTCACCTTTAGTAACATGTTACATGTTGCATCTCTATTTAGGGTGTAATATGTAACATTTTACTCCTTGCACTCCCTGATTCTCCCACCCCCCCCCATGACAGCCAGTGGGGGTTCCCCCTGATCCTCCACTGTTAAAACTGTTCGGCTGTACAGGGCTCTGCCCACACAGCTGCATCATTCATCCTAGGTTTGCAGTGGTTAATCCTGGGATAATGTCTGCAGCTACAGGCATCATCCGAGCATTAACATTTTCATCCAGCAGTTGGCTTTAAAGTGGAGCTCCATCCAAAAGGGGAAGTTTCGCTCTAAGCATTCCTCCAACCCTCCAATGCCATATTTGGGAAGCGGGTTTCTAGTTTTGACAGGTACCCGCTCCCACTTCTTCTCTACCCCTCCCTCCCTGCAATTTTCTGGGACACGTCACAGTTTTTTTTTTTGCTAGAAAATTACTTAGAACCCCCAAAAAAAAATTCTAACACACTAGAGAATAAAATGGTGGTCGTTGCAATACTCTGTCACACTGTATTTGCGCAGCAGTCTTACCAGGCACACTTTTTTGTAAAAAATTACACTTTTTTGAAAACAACAGTAAAGTTAGCCTATTTTTTTATATATATATTGTGAAAGATAATGTTACGCTGAGTAAATTGATACCCAACATGTCACTCTTCAAAATTGCTCCCGCTCGTGGAATGGCAACAAACATTTACCCTTAAAAATCTCTATATGCGACATTTAACCTCCCTGGCGGTATGATTCTGTCTGGAATTACGTACCAAAAGCGGTACAATTATTTTGCATGGAAATTCTGCGTTTTATACTGTAGGCCTGCAATTCTTAGGAATAACTCGCTTAAATTTGTCCAAACCAGTGTCTAGTAGACATTCCGGGTATGATAAAATTTGAAACACAAAATCATAAAATTATAATATAATAAATAACTATAAATAATTATAATAAATAATAATGTAATTATAATAAAAATTATTCACTAATGTAATCAAATCAAAATCACTGAAATTTGCTCAGTTGCAGAATTACTTTTATTTTTTTATGACGAATTTCCCCAAAAATCGCTATCGCTCAATTCTGCAAGTGATTATCATTTATTATCGCTGTTTTCTAGCTGCTCTAAAATCACTTTTGACATAAAGGGACACTTTTGGTTGCTATGGACAATCTACAGTTTGCAGGCACAAAAAAAATGTTTTTATTATGTAAAAGTACATGTAGGACACTGGGCAGACCACTAGGGACAGGGGGGGTGTGTACTTTTTACATACAGTACTGTAATCTATAAGATTACAGTATTCTGTATGTAATGTGTTTGTTTACTTTTTTGAATTTGCCGCCGGTCTCCGCCCCCGTGCGCCGTTACGTCGCAGGGAACGGAGATCGGCGGCGCGCGGGCACTGTGTGAGTCGAATGGAGGACGCCACTCGCTCACACAGCGTGGATGCATCGCTGGATCCAGGGACAAGGTGAGTACAGTATACCCTGCCTGGATCAAAGGTAAGCCAGCGCGCTGCAGGCTCTGCATATTCACCCCGAGCGCGACTCGGAGATATCGATATTTACATAAAAAATCCAACCCGAGTCGCGCTCGGGGATACCGGCAGGGGGGTTAAAAAATTCTACAGGTTGCATGTTATGAGTTACAGAGGAGGTCTATTGCTTTTACAAGGAATGTAAACATCCCTTCTAATTGAAAAAAAAAGCATGACAGGCTCTCTTAAATATGGGATCAGGGGTCAAAAAGACCCCAGATCTCATATTTACACTAAAATGAAATAAAAAAATAAAATAAAATGTTGTTTGAAAAAAAAAAGAAGATGTCTCTTTAAGAGCTATCAACAGAAGTGGCGTTTTGACATCGCTTCTGCCCTGCAATTGTATGGAGATGGGTGGGGGCCATCTTCCCCTCACTCATCTCCATACCACACAGGAGACAGGACGTGATTGCCTCCGCCGCTGCCGGTGGCTCTGGTAAGCTGCGGAGGGTACCAGAGCATGGCAGGGCCTTTCCTTCCAATGATAAAAGTGGTTTTGCCTCAAATCCGCCGCAGAGACCACTTTTATCTGGAAGCGGACCGCCCGCTGAAGAAG
The DNA here is from genome assembly GCA_029574335.1 of Rana kukunoris. Classification (NCBI taxonomy): domain Eukaryota; kingdom Metazoa; phylum Chordata; class Amphibia; order Anura; family Ranidae; genus Rana; species Rana kukunoris. Next base: position 89,702,065 of record CM056056.1, on the reverse strand, counting down.
AGGATGGCGGGGTTAAGGTAGTCTCTCTTTAAAGTACCGACGTATAACGACGGCGGGCGGTCAGTAAGTGGTTAAAGTTTTATTTTTTTTAAATAACAAACATGTTCTACTTACCTCCACAGTGCAGTTAGTTTTGCACACAGTGGCCCCGATCCTAGTCTTCTGGGGTCCCTCGTGGCTGTCTCAGCTCCTTCCCGCAACAACTCCACACAGATATGTGAGCGAGCTTGCATAGTGTGGAGCTGTTGCGGGCACGCTCCTGTGATACAGCGGCGACCATAGCCGCCGCTGTATCACTCGGCACCGCCCTCCGGCGAGCCGCGTTATTGGATGTGATTGACAGCGGCGCCAGCTGGTTTCAACGAAGAGCTGCACCAAATTTTTAACACTCCAGTTTTAGTAAATCAACCCCACTGTACACTTGCCCATGCAGTGACACTAAAGTGGAGTATGTTCACTTTGCAATTTGTAAATCTATTGAAAAAGTTGAATATATCAGAAAGCTTTCCAAATGCCCCCTCCCCCACCCTCCTTCTCAGTGCTGTTTAGACATATCCTTGGTATGAACCTCTTACATCAAGTAACTAATACAAAAGTAGAAAAGCAAAGAAAAATGGGCATCTGATACCTGACCTCAGAACAACATGAAGATCTAAATCTGGGTGTAGGAAATTTCTTTACAGGTGAATTCTTTATTAACGCATTTAGTAGTAGAGCCAGAACAATTCATTGTCTGATAAGGCAGGAGAATAAAAAATAAAAGGGATAGTATGCAGTGGCTAAATAAAAGTAGTAGAGCTGCACGATTAATCTTGAAAAGATCACAATCTCAAATCAACCCCCCTCCCAATCCTAATCAATTGTTTCTGCGATTCTATGTAAACAGTGCAGAGCCGAGCTGTCAAAAAAAACTAATGTTTATCAACATTTCTCAGCGCTGAGAGATAGAGAAGAGTAGACATGCAATGGGGTTTATTTACTAAAGGCAAATCCACTTTGCACTACAAGGGCACAGCAAGTACAACTTGAAAGTGTAGTCGCTGTAGATCTGAGGGGGACATGCAAGGAAAATCAAAAACAGCATTTTTGTACATGATTGGATGATAAAATCAGCAGAGCTTCCCCTCATTTCAGATCTTGCCCTCAGATCTACAGCGACTGCACTTCCAAGTTCACTTGCAATGCTAAGTGAATTTACCTTTAAACCCAAATGTATAATTTGGTTCCTTTAGATTAACCACCCTGGCGGTATGATTATTTCAGATTTTAGGTGCTGAAAGCGGTACCATTATTTGCAAGGAAATTTGGCGTTTTATACTGTAGGCCTGTAATTCTTAGGAATAACTCACTTAAATCTGTCCAAACAAGAGTCTAATAGGCATCCTGGGTATGATTTTTTTTTTTAAAACAAAATTATAAATTATAATATAATAAATAATTATAAATAATTATAACAAATAATAATATAATTATAATAAAAATTATTCAATAATGTATTCAACTCAAAATCACTGAAATTTCCTCAGTTGCAGAATTGTCGCTGTCATTACTTTTTTTTTTTTTATGACGAATTTCCCCACAAATCGCTATCGCTCAATTCTGCAAGTGATTATAATTTATTATCGCTGTTTTCTAGCTGAAACTTTTGACATAAAGGGACACTTTTGGTTGCTACATTTTGCAGGCAGAAAGAACAGTTTTTATTATATAGAAGAACATGTAGTGCACTGGGCAGACCACTAGGGACAAGGGGGGTGTGTATTTTTTACATACAGTACTGTAATCTATAAGTATACTGTATGTAATGTATTTGTTTACTTTTTTGAATTTGGCGCCGATCTCCGCCCTGTGCGTCATAACGTCGCAGGGAACGGAGGTCGGCGGCACAAAGGGACACTGTGTGAATCGAGCGAGGACGCGCTCGCTCACACAGCGGGGAGGCATCGCAGGATCCAGGGACAAGGTAAGTAAACCCTGCCTATGGATGCTGAGAGGCGAGCCCGAGTCTGATTTAGGGTTACCGATCGCAGCACAGAAATTTAACCCCGAGTCAGACTCGGGAATACCGCCAGGGGGGTTAAAGGAATGAACTTCCGTCTGTGAATGAGGGCAGTTTAACCACTTAAAGACCAAACCTTTTTCTGACACTTGTTGCTTACAAGGTAAAAATCAGTATTTTGTTGCTAGAAAATTACTTATATTTACTTATATTACATATATTTTTTTTAGCAGAGACCCTAGAGAATGAAATGGCAGACGTTGCAATATTTTATGTCACACTGTATTTGCGCAGGGGTCTTTCATATGCAATTTTTTTGGGAAAAAATTACACTTCAATTAATAAAAAATAAACAGTAAAATTAGCCCAATGTTTTTGTATAATGTAAAAGATGATGTTATGCCACGAGAATCGTGATCTTTATTCTAAACAAAAAAATTGTGATTCTCATTAAATCCAGAATCGCACAGCTCTAAAAAGTAGTGTGCAAGAGTGAAAAAAATTATATATCGTATTTAAAAATTTAAAATCTAATGAAAACACAATCATTAAAAAAAATGCATCGCTTAGCAAAGGATGTCAGTAAGTACATAGATATGGCTAGAATATTTAAAGCTGGAGAAAGTCTGCTCACTACCTACAATTTGAATGATAAGAATTGAATTACCTCATTCTGAATGGTTTATCTTCGGATGTACTGTGTTTGCTGTTGTCTGGAGCTTCTTGTTGTACCTGATAGAAGAGATTCTCTATATATACAGTTAGAATCATGCCATGTGATTGCATTCTATGATAGTGAAGTGAAGAATGGAAAGTGAAACTTGCTGCTTGCAGAGAAATGCAGCTCATGCAGCTCATATCAACTTCTGGGTGGACGGGGAATCATTAGAGGGGCTGCTGAGAAAATGGAAACAAAGAAAATCTGGGTACCAGTGGCAGCTGGTGCTCAAAATTTTTGGGGGGGCGCAAATGAAAAAACAAACAAAATTGCAGCCTCACTGTGCCTATCAAACGCAGTCACTTTGCCATCAATTGTCACCACTGTGCCATGCCATTAAACGCAGCCACTGTGCCATCAATTGTCAACACTGTGCCATGCCATTAAACGCAGCCGCTGTGCCATCAATTGTCACCACTGTGCCATCCCATCAAAAGCAGCCACTATGCCATCAAACGCAGTCACTGTGCCATTAATTGTCACCACTGTGCCATCCCATCAAACACAGTCACTGTGCCATCAATTGTCACCACTGTGCCATGCCAAACGCAGCGGCTGTGCCATCAATTGTCACCACTGTGCCATGCTATTAAACGCAGCCGCTGTGCCATTAATTGTCACCACTGTGCCATGCCATTAAACGCAGCCGCTGTGCCATCAATTGTCACCACTGTGCCATCCCATCAAAAGCAGCCACTATGCCATCAAACGCAGTCACTGTGCCATTAATTGTCACCACTGTGCCATCCCATCAAACACAGTCACTGTGCCATCAATTGTCACCACTGTGCCATGCCAAACGCAGCGGCTGTGCCATCAATTGTCACCACTGTGCCATGCTATTAAACGCAGCCGCTGTGCCATTAATTGTCACCACTGTGCCATGTCATCAAACGCAGCCACTGTGCTAATTGTCACCACTGTGCCCATTGTTGCCACTGTGCATGTCACTGTGCTGTGCCCTTTAATTGTTGCCACTGTGCCCATTGTTGTCACTGTGCTGTGCCCTTTGTCGCCTCTGTGCCCATTGTTGTCACTGTGCTGTGCCCTTTGTCGCCTCTGTGCCCATTGTTGTCACTGTGCTGTCTGTGCCCTTTTATTGATGCCACTGTGCCCTTTGCCGCTCTCTGTCCCCTTTGCTGCTCTCTGTGCCCATTGTCGCCCCTTTCCCTGTAAAATGAACTTACCTGAAGCTTCCATGTCTTCCCTTGATGTCTTGTCCCACTTGGTGACGCTTCAGCCAATCAGGTTCCTGATAACCAGAATCTGGGAAACTGATTGGCTGAAACGGCCGTCAGTCTTTTTCAAGGAACGCAGGGGCCCTGCGTTCCGAGAATAGACATCCGAGAGCCGGAGGGCTGTACTTGGAAAGTCTATGAGAGCCGCTGGCTTTGATGGGCAGTTCCGCTTAGCAAACCATCTGCCATTATTCGGGTAACCGGCGCCCTATGTCCGGTTATCTGAATAGACCAGGCAGCTGGCAACCAACAATAACATACATCCATGCAATTATGCACGAATGTATGTTATTTGCGAGAGGGGGTGGCGCTGCAACGCCCTCTATAGACGGCCGCCAGAACTGCGGGTAAAATGTAAAAATAACATTTTAGCCGAATAAAAGTTCTTAAAGGGCCCGTTTTGTTTTGTGACTGCGGGAGGAGGGGCGGCGCCCGTGCATCCCTATGGACGGGCCGCCACTGCTGGTTACATGTGAGAATAACACCCACATATCTCTGTATTAATAAAGATTGCATAGGTTATAGTTGACTGGCTCTGTATGTGACATTTCAATTAAAAAGAGCTGATGCCAGATGTACCCAAAGAGACTTTATAACTGTCACAGATTCCCTTTGCAGGCTGTGCAGTAAAAAAAGTGTTTAGCCGTTTTAGGCTGGCCAAAGATGGATTAAAATTTGGCAGCAAGGAGACCGAAAGTGAGGATACATTTCTCAAATGAAACCGTGGAAAACCCAACAGGAGTCCTAATGCTTCACCACTCTAAAAGTAGATTTTTTTTTTTTGGCTTGACCTAGACTTTTACTATTTAAATACCCGGCATTTTCACCCCCTTCCTGCCCAGGTCATTTTTCAGCTTTCAATGCTGTTGCCCTTTGAATGACAATTGCGCGGTCATGCAACACTGTACCCAAATTAATTTTTAATCGTTTTTTTTTTCTCTCACACAAATAGAGCTTTGCTTTGGTGGTATTTAATCACTGCTGTGTTTTTTTATATTTTACTAAAAGAAAAGAAAAAAGACGGAAAATTTTTAAACAAAAAAAAGTTATTGTTAGTTTCTGTCAGTAAATTTTGTAAAAAAAAAATGTTTCTCCTTCATACATGTGTGCTGATGAGGCTGCACTGATGAACACTGATAGGCTGCACTGATGAGGTGGCACTTATGGGCACTGATGAGGCGACACTTATGGGCACTGATTAGGTGGCACCGATGAGGAGACACTAATATCCTACACTCATGGTCACTGATGAGCACTGATAGGTGGCACTGATGGGCCCTGATATGTGGCACTGGTGGGCACTGATAGACGGCATGGATAGGCAGCACTAATGGGTGGCACTGATGGGCATTGATAGGCAGCACTGATGAATAGGCACTGATGGGCACTGAAAGGCAGCACTGACTGGCATCACTAATGGGCATTGATTTGTGTCACTGATGGGCACTGATTGGTGACACCGATGGGAACTGATTGGTGTTACTGATGGTCACTGCTGGGGATTTACTGTAATCAGGGCACTGATGATCAGTGCCCTGATTTCCTGCCCTGTTCACCCCTGCAAGGAGATGCCGATGATCGGCTCTCCTTGCCACACACTCTGTCAGTTTGTGTACAATTACAGAGATCGGGGACGCATCATGTCCTAGGAACATGAAAGCCACACTGGGTACCCCCACGGGCGTGTGAGAGCGGCCTTTCTGGGCCGCAGTCAAATGATGTCCTTCCAGAATGAGAGCCACTCTGCTTCTCTGTCATTTGACGGTGGGCGGACGACAAGTGGTTAATGGGGGATTTGAAAGAAAGTGCAATATATTACCACAAAAAAAATATATATAATTTTAAACAATTTGGAGACAAAGGCACCAAATTCAAAGATTTTATTATTAATTTGTTGATTACATTATTATTCTGATGTATTTTTCATAATATATAATTTAATAATCCATTTTAAATGCCAAGAAACAGAGAAGAAGAGTTACTAAAACTGGTGAACACAGAATCAGAGGCTGATCTGCATATTAACCAATCAGCTTCTAACTTTAGCTTGTTCAATTAAGCTTTGGCAATGAAACCTGGAAGCTGATTGGTTTCTATTCAGACCTGCACAAGATTCTGTGTGCACCAGTTTTAGTAAATCTCCTCCAGACAGACAACTACATAATTGATCGGTGATTTCACTAGTTTTTGATAAATTGTTGGTGGGTGCTTTGCAGATATAGGATTAACTACTTGTTCCCCTCTAGAGCATAATTACATTTTTGCACACATGTTAAAATCTACATTTTGGCTGTAAAATAACTTAAATCTCCACAACCTAATATCATTTTTTTTAAAAAAAGGTCTTTTAGAATAAAAAGTTGGTTGCTGCATTTTTTTTACGTTGCACAATATTTGCATAACTACGTAAATTATCAGGAAAAACATGCACCAAAATGGATTTTAGTGCAAACATATTGCAAACAAACACAATATAATACTTGTATAGAATTGGCCTCTGAGGGGTATAAGTAGTGTAAAAAATAAATAAAAGTACCATCATCCAGGATTCTAAATAGAATAAAGATAGGCGTTTGGATCCCAAGCCAAAAGCCAAAAAGGGGAGGGGGGGGAGGGGGGGGGGGGGGGTTGTGGGCAGTTGGACTATTGCGGTACGGTAAAAAGTTATAAAAATTGCACATACGGGTAAGGTATACATTTTATTAATATGAACACAAGGCATACAAACAACAGTACAATTTAAAATGATGACGATCCATATGTGTCACCACCGTATTCAACCCCCAAAAGGGGGAAGGTCACAGTGGGAATAGGGGTCACCGAGGGTGTCTCTACTAGTTTCGCGGCTGGAGCCGCTTCGTCAGGAGAACAATCTGAAAACAAAATGACAAATGATCAAAAACTAAACAGTTGACATGCTTAAAATACACAATCAAGCCTAACTAAAGAACATGATAATTGGGAAGGAACAAGGGTTGAGCTGCTTACCTACGACCCCCATTATCCGCAAGGGCAGGAGTAACCAGGTGAGGTCTCCAGTGGCGACCAGGGAGGGGACGTATGTGTGTATGGACTTATAATCTATGTAAGGTAATAAACAGGAAATAAAGGTATGAGAACTGCAAACGTTTGTATATGGCAATAGGCAATTGAGCTCCAGAGGGAGATGCACAAGGTGATGATTGCAAAATAAGGGTGTAAGAGAACCGTAAAAAGGTAAATTGAGCTCCAGAGGGAGGTGCACGATATGGTGATGATAAAAAAGGATAAATTAGTGAGGGCAGTTAAAAGTGAGACAAATGGATGGGAAGAAGAGGGGGTGGGAGGGGGGGGGGTAAGGGGGAAGGAAGGGTAGGGGGGTGGATATTAAACTGGTCCCCCCTCCTTTCCAGTGATGGACGCCGGTCCCGCGTTCGCTGCCATTTTACCGAATGGACAGTAAGTTATCCTTTTCCTTTATCTAGATGGACTTCTACCACACCCCAACCCATATACCGGCCCGTACATTTAGGGGACTAATCCCTCTTTCCTTAATGTATCTAGGCTATCCTGGCTATGAATCTCCAGTTCCAGGTGCACTTGTTTGTACCTTTTACCAATGCACTAACCAGTGCCCTTGCTTCCCTCAACTACAATGTTGTCTAAGCACCAGCTCCGGCGCGGTCCCCTTCCCGGGGACCCCTTACCTCTGTCACTTACCAGTACAGGTACCTCTCCTCCCCCCACACTCTCTCTTTTTCAATATCCACCCCCCTACCCTTCCTTCCCCCTTACCCTCCCTCCCCCTCCCCCCCTCTTCTTCCCATCCATTTGTCTCACTTTTCACTGCCCTCACTCATTTATCCTTTTTTATCATCACCATATCGTGCACCTCCCTCTGGAGCTCAATTGACCTTTTTACGGTTCTCTTACACCCTTATTTTGCAATCATCACCTTGTGCATCTCCCTCTGAAGCTCAATTGCCTATTGCCATATACAAACGTTTACGGTTCTCATACCTTTATTTCCTGTTTATTACCTTACATAGATTATAAGTCCATACACACATACGTCCCCTCCCTGGTCGCCACTGGAGACCTCACCTGGTTACTCCTGCCCTCGCGGATGATGGGGGTCGTAGGTAAGCAGCTCAACCCTTGTTCCTTCCCAATTATCTTTATTCACAATATAATACTCATTTTTGGTAAGCTATAAAGAAGGGGCTGCTTCAAGTAAATAGATTCCAAAATGTCCAGTCTTAAAATTGCATGTGTCAGGGATATAGTGAAAAACTATGGTACCCAAAATTCTCCATATACGACGCTGGTTTGCAGGTTTTCAGTTTAGAGTTACCCATGATGTACATAGCGATTTGTCATTAATGTGCAAATGTGTGCATCCTTTTTCTTCTCCCCATATTTCCCCTATAACATATAGGGAGTATTATAGACAGTGCCACTACCCCCACACCACATTATCTATACTTTATAGTAACCCCATTGGGGATACCTATTAGGGGGGGCTGCAGCCTATTCATCCATTTTTTTTCCTAAGCGCAGGGATACCCATATTTTACCATGCATTCTGCTCTGCGTTCACTTTTTTAAAATGTAACTTTATTGCTATCGCAAGGGGGCTAACAATCCCCCTATGTGATAGCACTGGGCAGGTGACAAGTACTCTTTGGAGACATCAGAGGTCTACTAGACCCCCATTGTTATCCCTGCCCTCTACTGCAGGTAATAAAGCACAGATCATGCTTGATTAGTTGCTTCCCTGGCTACAGCAGCAGGGGATTGAGAGCTCTGAAACTGGAAATTCTCAGAGCTGAGTGCTTATGGCTCCACTGACATTCCCAGATCTTTCCTCACTAAATAACCAAATAACCATAGACCTAGACCTAAACCCAGGAGCCACTGAGCGGTGGAGAGCAACCTCTGGAGGAACCCTGGTTGAGAATATCTATCTTATGCCGCGTACACACAACTGTTTTTTCATGATGAGAAAAATGCAATTTTTTAATTAGTTGTTAAAAACGATTGTGTGTAGGGTCCAGAGCATTTTTCTTGACGAGAAAAATGGGCATTAAAAATGTAGAAACTGCTCTATTTTTTTCTCGTTGTTTTTCACATCGTCGTTTTTCTCGTTGTGTAAAACGGTTGTGTGTAGGCTTTAACGACGGGGGAAAAAACGTGCATGTTTAGAAGAAAGTTATGAGAAGGAAAATTTGCATGATCAGTCTAAAGGGTGGCGCCATACGAATGGAACTTCACCTTTATAGTGCCGTTGTACGTGTTGTACGTCACCGCGCTTTGCTTGAGCATTTTTTGTCATGATCGTTTGTATGCAAGACAGGCTTGAGAGTAATCACGTCGAGAAAAACATAGTTTTGACATATTGGTCATGTGTACGTGGCATTAGGCTTCATGTACATGAGATTTTGTTCAACCTCTCCTGAACTAATTAACTTGACAGCTAGAAACCAGCATCTAAAAATGGCCATTTAACCGTGTTTACATGCCGTGTTTAGCCACGTTTACATCCAGGGGCGGAATGACAACTCATGGGGCCCCCGGGTAATAGAAGATTATGGGGCCCCTGGGCTTACAGATGGCCACCAAGCCAGGTGGCAGTACAGTACCAAGCCAGGTGGCAGCTAAAATCTCTGGATTTTCACATCAAAAGCATGTAGGTTTTGGACATATCAGAAACAGATGTAAAAAGAACACAGATTTTTACATACTGTCCCTGGTTTTAATGAGCCTGGCAACCCAGAGGGGGCCCCCTAGTGGTATGGGGCCCTTGAGCAATGCCAGAGTTCCTCAATGGTCAGTCCACCCCTGTTTACGTCTATGAGCGTTTGAAATTGTTTTTCGGTTAAAATGAAAAAGTCTGTAACTGAAACACTTTTTTTCAGGCGCTTTACAGGAGCTATTATTAGCCTCCAGTGTGAAAGGGGTTTCAGAGTATGCAACAGTCTGTTAATCCACCTGGGCAGATTGCTAACTCACTAAGTTTGTGCCTGCCCTGAATATATTTCTACCCTGACAGGTTCACTTTAACCACTTGATACCCACCCGCCGTCAAATGACGGCGGGCAGGATACCCTATGTTCCTGACAGGACGTCATATGTAGTCCTGTCACTTTAAGACGATAGGGGCACGCGCGCACCCGTCGCGTCACTTAGAACACCGTCCGTGTGCCCGGCGGCCGCGATGGCCACCGGGCACACGCGATTACCTACAATTGAGCTGGGACGTGGAGCTCTGTGTGTGAACACAGAGCTGCACGTCCCTGTCAGAGAGAGAGGAGACCGATTGTGTCCCTTGTACATAGGGACACAATCGGTCACCTCCCCCAGTCACCCCCCCCTCCCTCTACAGTTAGAACACACCTAGGATACACATTTAACCCCTTCCCTGCCCCCTAGTGGTTAACCCCTTCCCTGCCAGTTACATTTATAAAGTAATCAATGCATATTTATAGCATTGTTCACTGTATAAATGTAAATGGTCCCAAAAATGTGTCAAAAGTGTCCGATGTGTCCGCTATAATGTCCCAGTCCCGAAAAAAAAAAATCGCAGATCGCCGCCATTTCTAGTAAAAAATAAATAAATAAATAAATAAATCATAATTATGTCCCCTATTTTGTAGGCAATATAACTTTTGCACAAACCAGTCACTATACGGTTATTGCGATTTTATTTTTAATTTTTTTTACCAAAAATATGTAGAAGAATACGTATCGGCCTAAACTGAGATAAAAGATGTTTTTTTTTTTTTTTTTAAATGTGATATTTATTATAGCAAAAACCAAAAAATATTGTGTCTTTTTTTTAAATTGTCGCTCTTTTTTTGTTTATAGCGCAAAAAATAAAAACCGCATGGGCGATCAAATACCACCAAAAGAAAGCTCTATTTGTGGGGAAAAAAGGATGCTAGTTTTGTTTGGGAACCACATCGCAGGACCGCGCAATTGTCAGTTAAAGCGACGCAGTGCCCGAAGCTAAAATTTTGTTTGGGCAGGAAGGGGGTGTAGGTGCACAGTATGCAAGTGGTTAAACAACTATATAAAGCTATATATAGTTGGTGAAACCTTTTTATAGATATATCTCATTTAAAGTGTCATTTGTGATTTACAAGCTATTTCACTTTCCATTCTTCAGTTTTGTTATGTTTCTCCGTTCTAGCTCACATTTATTGGTTTACATTCCTTCCTGTGCAGCCTATTCTTTGTCAAAGGAATGAGTGAAAGAATAAAATAAACATGATGTTTTATTTTTCTTCACTATGCATTGTGCATTAACTCCTAACACTCCAGTTAATTTTTTCCACTTGACATTTGCAGGGCCAAAGGGGGTGTACCTATGCCCATGGGCGTAGCATAAAGGGGTTGCAGGTGTCACAATTGCAACCCCTCTACTAGTTCCAGGGGGCCATTGAAGCCTCCCTGTCATATTATCATATCCTCCACAAAGTCCAGCTCCGATCTGCCCTGGGGCCCCACAGCCAGGCTCCAGTACTGGGCTTCCACTTTGCCTTCCACAGTCCACACCCTTCCATTCTCATTGGCTGGGGAGAAGCTGTGAGACTTTTCCTGAACCGAGAGGAGCACAGGAAAAATGTCTGTGCTCTGTGCTGACAACATGGAATGGTAACTGTGCTCAGCAAGTTAAGAGGAGAAGAGTGCCGTCCTGTAGCCATGATGGGACTGGTGTCACTGATGAGGTAAGACACTGCTCATTGTCTCCTAGTCATTAGCTGAGATTCTCTGTTCCCCTACACCCGGGGATGTCTGCTTATCCCCCTTTCCTGACAACTGGGGAAAAGACATAAAAATCTGAGAGGTGACCTTCTCCCAACACTTGCCAACACTGACAGAGAAACATCAGAAATTGCTAAAACAAAGTGAAGCCCCCCTCATTCAGTGCAGCCCCCCCATTCAGTGCAGCCCCCCCTTCGGTGTAGCCCCCTCGTTCAGTGCAGTCCCCCGTTCAGTGCAGCACCCCCTTCAGTACCTCAGGTACATGCACAGCAAGTCCCCTCCCCTGTTTACACATAAACAGAGAGGAGGGGAGGCGGCTTCATTTGGCTGTGCCTGTGTGACATCTGTGATCGCACAGAAGGCAGCTCGTGGCCGCAAAAGTAGGGAATGGTAGGTGCAGCGTTGTCACCCTCCCCCCCCTGCACACCCCCTCCCCCCTGTAGCTAGCTCGCCTTTCCTTGCCTGTGCCAGTGTGCCGCTTTCTAAACCTGCGGCGCTGCCACTGCGGGTGTAATACAATCATGGAGGGGGGTGCTGGTCTGACACCCCCCCTGTGTGTGGTACCCAGGGGCGGCCCGCCCCCCCTTAGTACGCCTCTGGATGCCCGCATGGCGCCCCTGTTGCCCATGGCGCCCTGTGCGGCCGCACAGCTCGCACACTCCAAAGGCCGAGCATGTGAGCAAATTATCGTGAGAGCCCAAAGTATCCCGATCTTGACACAGAAAACAACTGAAACATATACACACACTATATCACAGGTTTTTGAGAAACCTCTCTATGACAGAATTGCGCACAGGCTTTTGCAGACCACACACACGGCTTTCACTAGCATGCACAGGTTAGCCAAGCCAAGCAATATCACTTAGGCCGCGTACACACGGAGGGACATATCTGATGGAAACGGTCCTCGGACCGTTTTCATCGGATATGTCCGCCGGGCTATTTTGGTCCGATGGCGTGTACACACCATTGGATCAAAATCCCCGCCGGCAGACAGCGCGGTGACGTTGACGCCGCCACATCACCGCACCAGGAAGTAGACAACTTCCACGCATGCGTCGCATCCATACGACGCTTGTGTGGGCAGATATGTCCGCTGGTGAGTGTACTGACCAGCGGACATATCCGACGGACATGTCGCCGGCGGACAAATTTTAAAGCATGTTTTAAAATTTGTCCGCCGGTCAGACATGTCCACTAGCCCATACACACGATCGGATTTGTCCGCTGAACTTGTCCGCCGGACCAGTTTGAGCGGACAAATTTGATTGTGTGTACGCGGCCTTAGGGGTCTATTTATAAAAAAAAATGCGTTTTAAATGTCTAACAACAATGTTTTACAGCTGGCTTTGATCCTAAGAGAAAAATAAGAACATTTGATCAGCAGGGAAAAAACACTATGGGCCAGATTCAGCAACACTTGCGCTGGAGTATTTCGATATGCGCCGCGTAACTGTGATGATGCGCCGTCGTTTCTATGTGCCCGTACCCACCAAACTAGATGCGCCCAATAACGGGTCATTTGCGACCGGCGGAACGTTCCGACGCCAGAGTATCGTCAGCGCTTAATTTCGCTGGACGCATCAGTCGCGCCTATTGATTTCCCCTGCAAATATGCAAATGAGGGATTTTTCCCAATTCACGAACGGATTAGCACCATACGCTGGCTACATGCGCCGCGCGTATCTCGTCCGTCCGGCGCAAAGTTATTTCTACAAAAGGCTGCTTTATCTTTACTCCAGATGGCCACAGGTCAGCAGGAGAGCAGCTACAGCAGCGTTACCGACGATAAGAGCTAGCTGAGCACCCCCACTTGCAGGACAACACCTATGTCCATGCTTGTCTGTCAAATTTTACAGCCATGGAGGAAGACATCATAGGTCTCCATAGCCGAGATGACGGCTGTCAGCTCCTGGCCATTAAAGTTCAGCTTTCTCCTGTAACATCACTGCGGGGAGGGGGAGCAGGATATACTTTAGTGCCGAAATGGCGCTTCTACGGGCGCATTTAAACGCCCAACGGATGGCATTGCGCTGACGTTTCCCGTGAAGTGGTGCCGACGGAAGTTGTGAGCATGCGCACAAAGGGAGCGAGTGGAGCCTCACTCACTGCGCATGCTCCGTGGATGATGCGCTGAACGTAAGCCTCTGCGCTGGGCTCCGCCCATCATTTACATATGATCACACCCACTTCCACTTGCGTCGGGTTACGCCAGCGCATTATCGTTACTCTGGCGCAAGTTTACGCGCAACTGCTATGTGAATTACAGGACTTGCGCTGAAAGGGTCTTCAGAGTAACGTAAATGAGAAGCGTTACTCCAGAGGAAAGATACTCTCATCTACCTGAATCTGGCCCTATGAGGGAGGCTTTCGTGCTATGTGCAGTCTATAGAGAATTATGTGCAAATGGTTAAAAGCAGTAGCACTGCCAGCTACAGAGAGAAGCAAAACATATAGCAGTGGGATTATGGTTGCCACCTTTGCAACAAGCCAAACCCGAACACTTTAGTGGAGTAAAGCAATTTTTTTTTTGCAGTTTACTCTATAGGATTATAAAAGACCTGGGACACCTTTGGGTGCCTCAATAGGAGTAGTATTGTAGCGTCCATGATGAACAGTGCGTGAGGCCAAATTGTGTTATTAATGGGAGAAGCTTAAAGAGGAAGTAAACCCTCTTTAAAAAATAAATAAAGACCCTGCAAGACAAAGGCATAATGTGCTAGTATAGCATACTAGCTAATTATGTAGTACTTACCTCCAATCGAAGCCCCCGAAGCCGCCCACGTCTCCCCCTCCTGCCACCGGCATGTTGTCTCGCAGGGACTTCAGTGAATCGCAACTCCGATGCTGTGATTGGCCGGAGCCGCGATGACGTTGCTCCCATGCATGCACGCGGAAACGGCACAGTACAACTGAAGCAGCGGCACATGGTGCCATTGCTTCAGTGGGCTTAAATACGCATGTGCCGCATGACGTCGACACATGCAAATACAGGGATGTCTCCTAAACCGTGCAGGTTTAGGAGATATCCTTGTTAGCTACAGGTAAGCCTTAATATAGGCTTACCTGTAGCATAAAATTGTAAACAAGGGTTTACAACCACTTTAAGGAGCGTAGTTAAATCAAACAGGGTCAGTCTGTCCCCCAGGACGGCCCCCCCAAGTCAGTCTGTACCTCAGTAAATCCCCCTAAGGTCAGTCTGTCCTCCAGTATAATCCCTCTTTGGTCAGCCTGTCCACCAGTACACCACCAGGTCCATCTGTCCCCCAGTATAATCTCTCCCAGGTCAGTCTGTCCCCCAGTATAATCTCTTCCAGGTCAGTCTGTCCCCCAGTGTAATTCCCGCAGGTCAGTCTGCCCCCCAGTTAAGGCACCTCCCCCCACCAATATAATTAAAGCACTGGTATCTGACAGAAGGGGAGAGAGGGATAGGAGGACTGGTGCTGCAGGGCTGCCACTGATGTGTCCGGGTTTTAGATGGACTGAAACCCGGGCACAGGATCTAAAACCTGGACTGTCCGGGTGAATCCCAGACAGGTGGCAACCCTAAGTGGAATTATTATCACTGCTAAATGTGACGGCTTCCTTTTCGTTGTTAGAGAGCCTACACCCACCAGCATCCTAACAACCAGGGACTCTTCCCCACCCATCCTGCACTTTCAGCTGTCAGCTGGGGATAGTAAACAAACAGTAGGGATAGTGTACAATAAAAAACAGTGTGAGGTCCCTCCCAAAATTCAAACTAGGTCCTTTAGGTCTGAAATAGATTTTAAGAGGGGCCCAATGAAAAAAGACATATGGTCTCCCACAAACTCCATACCAGACACTGATATAAAATGGTATGGATTTTATGAAACCTTGTGCAAAAATATAAGTAAAAACAGCAAAATCAATACTAGACCTTCATTTTGCACTGTTAAAGTAAATCTGTCAATATTATGTATTTACAGTATTTATAAGGGAAGCCAAGCCTGGAGGACTGAAACAAATATAGCTTCTTATTGGCCTTGGATACTCCAACAGTAAAATCTCTGCCATCTTCTACTCCATTTTATCAATAAAGCCTCGTACACACGACCGAGAATCTCGTCGTAAAAGAAACGTTGTTTTCCTTGACGAGTTCCTTGTCAGGCTTGTCGAGAATATTAACAAGCTTTCTTTGCATACACACAGTCAAGACAAAATCTTGTCGTTCTCAAACGCGGTGACGCACACTACGTACGATAGCACTATAAAGGGGAAGTTCGATTCCACTGGCACAATCCTTGGGGCTGCTTTTGCTAATCTCAAGTTACTACGTGTTAGTAAGAAACGATTTGCGCTTTTCAGTCTGTTACAGCGTGACGAATGTGCTATCTCCATTACGAATGCTACTTTTACCGAAGGTGCGCTCCCGTCTCATACATTTTTCTGAGCATGCGTGGGTTTCTAAGCATACACACGAACGTGTTTCTCATCGTAAACTAGCCCGACGAGAAAGGAAATTGGGACTCCCGACAAGAGTCCCAAGACTTTTTTTTCTCGTCGAGATCCACAACAGTTTTCTCAACAAAATATGCTCTGCCATTATTTTTCTTGTTGGTTTTTAGATGAGGAAAACGGTCGTGTGCATGAGGCCTAATGCCGCGTACACACGGTCGTTTTTTGCGATGAAAAAAAACGTCGTTTTTTAAAACGTCATTTAAATTGATCGTGTGTGGGCAAAACGACGTTTTTCAACCCGCGCATGCCCAGAAGCTAGTTATGAAGCGAGCTTCAATGGAAAAGTGTGGTGAACGTAACCTCGTTTTTTGTGAAAAAAACGATGGTGTGTATGCAACATCGTCTTTGAAAGTGACGTTTCAAAAACGTCGTTTTTTACTTCACAGAAAACGTCGTTTTTTTTTCATCACAAAAAACGACCGTGTGTACGCGGCATAAGAGTGTGAAATGCAGCGATACTGCTTACTATTTTACCAATAATTTTAGGCCAACCAATTTTATATAAATGGGAATATGTGTCACTCTCACTGATCTTTAGACATGTGCACTGCCGAAAAATTGGTTAATTTTATTTTTCACTTCATTCGTTTTTAAGCTTTTTCCGGAAAATATGAAAATTCGGAATTCGGAGATTCAGAAATTCAAAAATTTGGAATTCTGAAACTCTGAAATTTTAAAATTCAAATATTTTGGAATTCAGAGTTTTAGAATTTCCGATTTTTGAATTTCCGATTTTTGAATTTCCCAAACTTATATTAAATATAAATATGTCTATCTGGTGTTAGACAGGAGTAATTTCAAATTTTGCGCGCCGTATCACTAGTTTGAATCCTCAAACCATGATACGGCGGCTTCGGGCTTCGATCCGAGAGGCTTACGTCTTCGTAAGCCTTCGGATCTACGCTGCGATATTTTTGCGGCCGCTGGGAGGAGTTTGCGTTGTTTTGATGCGTCGGGATATGCAAATGTGTTTTTACGGCGATCCACGAAGATACGAGCGGTCTTCGCAATCGCCTACGTCATTTTTTGGCTACGTAATGTTAGAGGAGCTTTTTGCTGGTCTAACAGTGCGTAACCCATGTAAAGTATGGCTGTCGTTCCCGCGTCGATTTGAAATTTATTTATTTTTGTTAACGTAACTCGTTCGGGAATAGGAATGTACGTAAACGACGCTACTACGACGTAACGACGTGATTTCGCGCAATGCACGGCGGGAAATTTGCGAACGGAGCATGCGCAGTTCGATCGCCGCGGGAACGCGCCTATTTTAAATGCTTCACGCCCCCTACTCGCGCAGATGGATTGCGACAGGAGAAATACACTACGCCGCCGTCGTTTACTGGACAAAATCTACCTGGATTCCACGTAGAGCCAGGTAAAAAACGGCGGCCTAGTGTATTTCTGATACGCTACGAGAATCTGGGCCAAAATATCTTTCTAAATGTCAAATATTGAAAGAAAATGGTATCAAAATCACACACATAGGGCCAGATTCAGGAACACTTGCGCTGGAGTATTTCGATATGCGCCGCGTAACTGTGATGATGCGCCGTCGTTTCTATGTGCCCGTACCCACCAAACTAGATGCGCCCAATAACGGGTCATTTGCGACCGGCGGAACGTTCCGACGCCAGAGTATCGTCAGCGCTTAATTTCGCTGGGCGCATCAGTCGCGCCTATTGATTTCCCCTGCAAATATGCAAATGAGGGATTTTTCACAATTCACGAACGGATTAGCACCATACACTGGCTACATGCGCCGCGCGTATCTCGTCCGTCCGGCGCAAAGTTATTTCTACAAAAGGCTGCTTTATCTTTACTCCAGATGGTCAGAGGTCAGCAGGAGAGCAGCTACAGCAGCGTTACCGACAATAGGAGCTAGCTGAACAACCACACTTGCAAGGACAACACCTCTGTGTGCCAACATGCCAGGGGCAATCGTGGTCCTAGAACTACTGATGGGTCCCCCGGAACGAAGGAGGCGGGCACGTGAGAGGATATACCGCACTCGTATGAACCTCTTTGGCATGGGGGATGAGGAGGTGTATCGCCTCTTCAGATTCAGCCCTGATGCAATACTTGAACTAACCACAACCCTGCAGGATGACATCACCAGCAAGACACACCGCTCACAAGCAGTGCAGCCACTGGTGAAGGTCCTGGCAACACTCCATTTCCTTGCAAGTGGATCATTCCAGCGTACAAGTGGAGTGGTGGCTGGGATGTCACAGTCCTCCGTGAGCAGATGTGTGCACCAGGTTGTCCCTGCAATTCTCAGACGCATGTCCAACCAGTTCATCAGACCCACCACTGAGGAGCTACGGCAGAAGGCAATGACAGATTTCTACAACATTGCCAGATTCCCACGCACTGTGGGGGCCATTGATTGCACACATGTGGCCCTACAGCCCCCCAGTGCCACAGAGCACATATACCGCAATCGGAAGCATTGGCACTCCATCAACGTACAGGTGATAGCCGATGCCCAACGCCTCATATGGCACGTCCGTGCCAAACACCCCGGGTCCAGCCATGACAGCTTCATATACAATCAGAGCCCCATCCCAGCAGAATTTAACCAGAACATGTATGGGGACAGCTGGCTGGTTGGTGAGTGACAAGGGAGTCAGGCATGACTATCCCCTCCCGTGATGCACAACAGAAGTCGCACATGCATGACTAACATCCTCCTGTCTTTTCCCTTACAGGCAGTGCTGGGACAAGGTCATTTGGTGCCCAGGGCGAAGGAGGCAAATTGTACCCCCCCCCAATTATCGTCGCCATTCATCGTCACTGTTGTGACTATCTGTGCCTCTCTGAACACATATTCCCCCACACCTTTACAGTGCACTCCTCTCTGCACAACCTCAGGCTTTGGAAATCCCTCACCTCTTCTGACAGCCACCGGTCTCTATGGAGCAGAATTGTGCTCAAGGGCAGCAGCAGTGGTACACACACATCCCCCCAGCTCTCCTTCATGTACAAATCCCTCCAGATCCCCCCTCTGCACAAATCCCCCCGGATCTCCTCCATGTACAAATCCCTCCAGATCCCCGCTCTGCACAAATCCCCCCAGATCTCCTCCATGTACAAATCCCTCCAGATCCCCTCTGCACAAATCCCCCCAGATCTCCTCCATGTACAAATCCCTCCAGATCCCCCTCTGCACAAATCCCCCCAGATCTCCTCCATGTACAAATCCCTCCAGATCCCCCCTATGCAAAAATCCCCCCAGATCTCCTCCATGTACAAATCCCTCCAGATTCCCCCTCTGCAAAAATCCCCCCAGATCTCCTCCATCTACAAATCCCTCCAGATGGCCCCAGCTTTTCTCTCTGCCCCCCCCCCCCTTCACTTTTCTCTCTCTCAGCACATATTCCCCCCCTCCCCCACACCTTTACAGTGCACTCCACTCTGCACCTCAGGCTTTGGCAATCCCTCACCTCTTTTGACGGGCACCAGTCTCTATGGTATGCACATGCTTTTTTTTTTCTTAATTCAGCAGAGTACGGAGAGCTCTGTCAGCTGTAGCACAGACACAGGAGGAGTTTCAGAGCTCCTGGGCTTCGTGCTGCAATGTATCTCTGCAATCACTAGCTGTAAGTGCTGGGAGCAGAATTGTGCTCGAGGGCAGCAGCAGTGAGTGGCAAAAAGATAACACAAAAAGGAGAGGAGAGGGCTGCCAGAGGTGAAAAAGTCCTGGTGACACACACTGAACTTACTAAACTTCTGCTGGTTCCTCCTCAGCGGCTCCTCCCGCAGCTTAGGCAGCAGCTCTCTTCTCTCCTGCTATCTCGCCTCCAGCTGTGAGTGATGTCACGCTGCCGGGACGAGACTACAAATTCGTTTCATAGGGGGAGAAAAGGAGCAGCGCTGACAGGTATGGCTGGTGTGGAATGTGTAGGCTTGTGCTGGGTGCAGGAGAGCACTCAGCACATAACAGTAGTCATTTACAGATGACTACAGTACAGCTAGTGGCGCCGGCTAGTGTTTTCAGTGAAGCACACTGACGGCACTTCACCTGCGCCCCCCTCCTGTCCGCAAATGGTAGCGCCCGGGTCATCCGCCCCTTCCGCCCCTGCCTTGTACCGGCCCTGCTTACAGGTGACTCTGCATATGCACTGGGACCCCATCTCATGACTCCTTTCCGCAACCCACAAACCAGAGGAGAGAGAAAATACAATGAAGCACACATCAAAACCCGTGCAGTGGTGGAGCAAACATTTGGGCTCCTGAAGTCCCGTTTCCGATACCTGGATAAGTCTGGGGGGACCCTATTGTATTCCCCTACCTTTGTGTGCCAGATCATCGGTGCATGTTGCATACTACATAACTTTGCTATGAGAAAAGGCCTGCATATTGACATACGTGATGACCTGACCCCCGACCCACACAGTCCCCACCTGGCAGAGGACACCCAGTCTGCTGATGGAAGAGCAGTCAGGAGGGTCCTCGCCGTAAGCATCTTTGGACACTAACCCAAAACATTAATTACACAGACAGTGCACGCGTGTACACCACTGATGTCCCTAGATCACACACACCACATGCACATCGCATTGGATTAGCCCAAGTCCAGCATGTAGGAGTTGGGAGCAGTAACGCCAGCGTCAAGGCCCCAATGATGTTGCTGTCCATTCATACACCTTTCACACATCATTCATACAGCCGTGGGGTTAACTTCACCACCACGGCCGAGGGTGACACCCCTTACTGGCAGGAGTGCCACCCCCTCACATTCACACACCATTCACACTGTCCCCTGCACTCCTGACCGTGTGCAGAAAAAAAATAAATACAAAATCTCATAACCTGAGAAAAAAAATAAACAAAAACTCATGACCTGAGTATAAAAATAATAATCCAAAATAAACAAAAACTCATAACCTGAGTATGTCAAAAAAAATAAAATAAACCCCCCAAAAAAAAGCCTCATTGGGGATGCCGGGGGCTTCTTCTGGGGGCCCCTCTCTGGCTCCTCAGCTGCCTGGATGGAGTGGGTGGGGGTGGGGGGGGCATCTGGAGGTGGCTGATCCCCAGGTGGGCAACTCCTGGCAGGTGTGGCCTGCATGCCCTCCAAGGCCCTGGCTATCCGGCCGAGGTATGTGTTCGTCTGGGCCTGCATCCGGAGCTGACGGGTGACCTGGTAGTGCTGGGCCCGCCGACTCAGCCTCCCCTGGTCCCGGATTGGCAGCACTGTTATCCTCGACGGCTGCAGTGAGGTGCCTTATATCCCCCTGCACCTCCCCCAAACTGGTGACCACTGCAGCGCAGTTGCAGCTGACATCCTGCACTGCGTTGCTGATGTTGGCAACGGAGCCCAGGCTGTCAGCCACTTTCTCCAAATGGCCTACTATGGCCCCCATTTGTTCAGTCTGCCTGGCGTGATCCCTCGCCAACTGGTCCTGGACATCATCCGACACCCCCCTGGTCTTCTGGGTGGCCTTCCTGGGGCCAGAAGATGGTTGTCCCCGGGGGGAGGGAGTCGCCCTTGAGGGGCTTCCAAGGATGGGGGAGGGGATAACAGACGGCCCAGGAGAAGGGGAGGAGACCGACAAAACTAAAGAAAAGTCCTGCTCTGCCACAGCGGGATCCTCCACAACCACCTCGGCAGGTGTGGTGTGGCCACTCTCCTCCACAACCTCTTCACCACCCAGTGGCTTGGGCACACGATGGCGTGGGGGGGATGGGGTTGAATGGACGCTGACCGATGATGGCCCAGCTCCGTCATCTGTGGATGACACAAAGCAGACACATGTTGGTGGTCCCACACACTTGGCACATGTACCCCCTCCCCCCCACATGCAACACATCAAATAGGGGATAAAAAACACTTACCTGTCCTGGAGCCTTCCTCCATGGAGTCATAGCCTGGGACCCCCTCCACCTGCTCCCTCTCCAGGCAGCGTGCGACCACCTCCTCCTCTGCGGTCAGGGTGACAGGACATGGGGGACCACCACCTGTGCCCCTCTCATGCCTCCTGATGGTGGCCACCTTGCCCCTCACCTTGCGCCGCAGGTCATTAATTTTCTTCTGAATGTCAGAAGCACTCCGGGTGGAGTACCCCAGGACATTCACCCTGGCAGCAATGGACTCCAGGATGCCCTGCTTCCTCTCCCGGCTGGTCTTCCGGCTTTTTTGGCCATGGAGCAAAGCATTCTCAGTCTCCATTGCAGAAATGATGACCGACACCTCCTGGGCGTTGAAATTGAGGTTCCTCCTCTCTCTGGGGGTAGCGGGAGCAGCCATCACCGAGCAAAAGTATCTTCCCTGGGGTGGGGGGAAACGGAAATACTTTTGCGCCGGAATGGCGTTTCCGCCAGCGCTTTTAAGCGCCCAGCGGAACGCATTGCGCTGACGTTTCCCTGAAGTGGTGCCGACGGAAGTTGTGAGCATGCGCACAAGGGGGGCGAGTGGAGCCGCACTCACTGCGCATGCTCTGTGGATGATGCGCTGAACGTAAGCCTCTGCGCTGGGCTCCGCCCATCATTTACATAGGATCACACCCACTTCCACTTGCGTCGGGTTACGCCAGCGCATTATCGTTACTCTGGCGCAAGTTTACGCGCAACTGCTATGTGAATAACAGTACTTGCGCTGAAAGGGTCTTCAGAGTAACGTAAATGAGAAGCGTTACTCCAGAGCAAAGATGCTCCGATCTACCTGAATCTGGCCCATAATATATAAATACCCTTCTTCCACCAATAAATAAGGCAAGGTTGCAAAAGAAGGGTATTTATATACATGTGTGTGATTTTTATGCTTTTATTTTAAAATTTGACATTTAGAAAGATATTTTAAATTTACATAATTAAACTTAGTTGTTTTTGATACACCACACACGTCTTGTGAAAGCAGCTTCTATTAGACTGGTATTCTAGTCAAATTTTTTTGTTTCTTGTTAATACATATGCTGCAGGGACCACACTGACTTAGTGAGTTGGCATTATTCTACAGCACAGGTGGCAAACACAAGGCCCGTGGGCCGAATCCGGCCTGCCAGGCCTTGCCAAGTGGCCTCCGACTGACACCTGTTCATTTCTCACTGCCAAGTCTCCCAAGAGTAAACCTCCCCCTCAGTCCCGTGAGCGGCACCAGCGTGTGACAGCGAATGCGTGCCCGTCGGTGTCCAAGGAGACAACAATAAACAACTTCCGCTCTCTCCTCTTCAGTCCCTTCAGCGTGAAATCAGCTGTTGTGCAGTTACGTAGGGCGCATGCGCTGTGTGGCTGGCACTATCCGATAGAACACCAGATTTTTTGTGGATGAGCCCCGCAGGAAACTCCACCACTGACAGCTATGCTGGGCCTGTCGGATATATTTTTTTTTTCCCATGCAGTAGGCTGATGAAAAGAGGCAGTGTTGTGCTGACGATTTGTTATTTTTTTTAATCATACATTTTTTTTTATTGTACAAAGGGAAAGCACAACAAATTGAACTCAAAATACAGTGCTAGTCCATCTTTGACAATTCTTGAATACAGGTAAGGAATTTATTACATTTACTATGAGTGAGGGCACCACAATCTCCATAACTTAAGCCGCTTTCACACTGGGAATATGTAAAACACCAGAGAAAATGTTTAAGATACCCTTGTAATGCAACAATAGTTTATACTGTTTATATTATTAACACAGAAAAATTCAGGGGAATATATATTTTATCGCATTGATTAGTTGTTTGCAATTTTTTTATTATGTAACAGCCTTTTTAAAATATATATAAATAAAACGTAAATATTACAATATTATATATTACAACACAGTGAAAACAATAATAACATGAGACAATATGAGGTGCCAAAATACATGAAATCATTAATGGTAAGTAGGTTATTATTGCAGAGATTTTAGTGGCATGATGATTAGTAGTATGTTCCAATTATGTCCTTCGCGACAGCCAGCACTTAAATAAACAGGGGCAGATTCACAAAGACGTAATATTCCGCTGCGTAATCGAAATACGGTACGCTGCCGTATTTCACCAGACTCTACACCGAATTCAGGTAGTTTTTTTGCGCGTACGCTATTGTGTCGTATTTTTTTTCCGCCGCGCAATCGAAATACGTGATTAGGGGGCGTGAAGCATTTAAATTAAGCGCGTCCCCGCGACGATCGAACTGCGCATGCTCTGTTCAGGAATTTCCCGCCGTGCATTGCGCGAAATCACGTCGTGACGTCATTCGTTGTTTGAGTAGCGGCGTTTACGAACATTCCTATTCCCGGACGACTTACGTTAAAAATAATAAAAGACATCGGAAAACGTTGAAATTCGACGCGGGAACGACGGCCATACTTAACATGGGCTGTCTAATATTAGACCAGCAAAAAGCAGGTATAGTGAAACGGAAAAAAAAGATGACTAAAGGTGCCGTAAGAGATTGCGTTGAAAGTGCGAAATTTTGTGGATTGCAGGCAAAAGCTCATTAGCATACCCTGACGGCGAAAAACAACAGGAAGTCCGCCCAGTGGCCGCAATTTTCTGGCAGCGTAGATCTGAAGGCGTACTAACACGTAATACAGTCGAAATGAAGCCCGCAGGTGTCTTTTCATGGTTTGAGGATTTCGACTAGCGTAAAAACGCCCGTAAGTCGAAATTACTCCAGTCTAACAACATTTACACAGGCGTAATCGCTTTGTGAATCTAGGCCACAGTGTCTGCAACTAGTGGTCACATCACTTCCTCAGTCATGTAACAGTGGAGGAAGGAGCAGCAGGTGAACATTGGCAAGGTGAGTTAGTAAGTCAGGGGGCCCTTGGCAGAGACACTGTGGCTGGTTTGGTAAAGGAGAAGAGAATGTTATGTTTGCAAAGTGAATTTTCACTTAGGGCACTTTCACACTGGATTTGGCAGTAAAACGCAGCTAGTTTTAGCAGCGATTTACTGCTGTTTTAAAGGCGTTTTTCAGCCCCCAGCGGCGTGCTTTTATCCTCCGCTAGCAGCTGAATAAAGGGTTAATAGCGCCCACAAAGCGCCGCTGTTGCAGCGATTTGCAGTCGATTTGGCGCCGCTGCCCATTGATTTCAATGGGCAGGGACTCTTTAGGAGTGGTGTATACACTGCTCCTAAAGTGCCTCAAAGATGTAGCTTGCAGGACTTTTTTAACGTCCCGCAATCGCACTGCTCCAGTGTGAAAGCCCTCAGACTTTCATACCGGGGTGACAGGAGAGGAGCTTTACAGATGCTTTGCAGGCGCTATTTTTGCGCTATAGCGCCTGTAAAGCGCCTCAGTGTGAAAGTAGCCTTAGCTTAGTGATTGTGGTGAACTTTCACTTTGTAAAGAATACCCAGTTATTCAAGATCAAAAATTGTAAATTTTTGCTTGCACATGATTAAATCATTGAAATCAGATCAGCTTCACCTCATTTACTAAGCTAAGTGAAAATGAACTTTGCTAAGGGAGCATGCTCCACTCATTAAGTAAATTAGCCACATTGTCCTGCATGTGCAAGATGACAGTGTCACTTTAAACTCTTTAAAGCGGAGTTCCACCCAAAAGTGGAATTTCCGCTTTAAGCACTCCTCGCCTCCTTACATGCCACATTTGGCATGTCATTTTTTAGGGGGGTGCTTAGTTTTGAGTGGGACTTCCTGTCCCACTTCCTGCTTCCCCCTACGGGCTGCCTAGGCAACTCCTCATCTCCCCCTAGGCGGCTCCTCCCTCTTGGCAATCTTCTTGGACAAATTATAGGTTCCAGAAGATTGCCTGTCCATTGGCAGAGGGTAGCGCAACTCAAGCATGCGCAGTGCGCACACAGCCGTGAAGCTGCAAGCTGTCAGGGCCGAGTGCCCACAGTTTCAATAGAGGCGCCAAGGAGGTTCATTTTTTATTAGATCAATTGATTGCTGTAAGCTAGGGCATTTAAATATCACTTACCTCATTTTTCCTTTTGACCTCCAAAATACAGTAATCAAGGTTAGAAAATGCCATTTCATGTCTCTCCTCTTCTTGCTTTCCACCAGCAACTGAGCCGTTTTGCATGGTGGAAAGCAGAATGTGCTCGCCCCCTCCCTATGACTACAGCCCTGCTTGAAGATGCTCTCTTGGAGGCTAAGCCTAATGGGAACCGTAGTTCCTATTAGGCCATGATGTAGCAAGAATGAACGCGCACCGCACACCAGGAAGTCAGTGAGAATAATGATTTAGGAGTGACGGAGGTGAATAAAACAGCTTGATTTCAACAGGTATCAATCTAGTTATGATGCAAAACATTACTTTTTACTTTATCAGCTACTGTCAGACTTTAATTTAAGAGGAAAATATTTTTGTCTTTACAACCACTTTAAGCATATTTTAATTGCAACTTTATCTTTTTTATGCTTGGTTTACCAATAGATTAAAATGGAAAGACAATGGTTCTCAACCTGTTGCTACTTTGGTCTCCCTATAAGGCACTCTGTCGTCATTTGATAAACCTTTGTCGAAGGACAATGAAGGGGACTATAATAAAAAACGGTTCGGATTAGCAGGTGCAGCTGTCAGTATACAATATCCTTGTGTTGTTTAGACAAATCCTGAATACGAACCTCTTAAAACAAATAGAAAACAAACTCACAAAGTATTTGCCAAGCTGCATTAACATTTCAAAAATGCATCACAAAAGCACAACTTTTTTTTAAATACATGTTAGGCACTTTAATGTGTGTTTCTAATAAATGGCAAATTAGCCCTTACAGCAGATAAGCAGACACAAAGGGGCATCTGATTCCCTGACTGGAGACTAGTGTTGCTCACGAATATTTGCATCGCGAATATTCGTAACGAATATTGCATATTCGAGTATTCGCGAATAAATCGAATATTGCGGCGAATATTCGATATTGCGAATATTCGTATTTTTTCAAATTTATTTTTAAAACAGATCACATCCTAGTGATCTCCATCGACATCTAAAAGCATTGCTGGTATGATTAGAGACCCTGGGCCGAGTAGCTGAGGCGATCCTTTTATGTTGCCGAATATTCGCAATGCGAATATTCGTATTACGAATATTCGCAAATACTTTCTCTGCCCTTCTGTGTTTTGTGTATATAAAAAAATAAAAATTAGCTTTAGTTTAGTCATATAAGTTTGTGTAAGTAGAGTTAGTGTTTAGTGCATATTAGTTTATAATCCAGGAAATGATCTCCGTTTTCGCGTGTTGACGAGAATTTCGCAATCAATTTTGCATTCGCATTAGCGAAATTTCGCATTCGCATTAGCGAAATTTCGCAATATTGTTATTTGGACAAAATATCACGAATATTCGATTTTAGCAAATATTTCTCGAATATTCTTCTATATATTCGTGATATATCGCAAAATCGAATATGGCGTATTCCGCTCAACACTACTGGAGACATACATCTCCACAACAACATGGAGATCCAAATCTGGTTGCAGAAAATGTATATATAATGCTGGGCAATGTTACTGATTGAAAAACGATCTTTACCCACAGGATGGCGATGCAGGTTATGCTATATCTAGCTATAGATGGCTTTACACAGGAGCAGTCTGGAGGATGAGATGTTGGAGGAGGATTTGAACTTTAACCACCCCATAGGCCCATAGACATCTGGGAACAGGATAAGCAAAAGCCTAGGAAATAGCCGGGCACTTGGGGGGAAGCACGCAAAACAGTGAGGATAGGAGGGAGAGCGATATGCTGTGCCAAAATGTGTTGTGACCGGAGATCGGGCTGCTATGCTGGATTCACTGGACGCTAATACCAGGAGGCTGAACTGAAGTGTGAATGCAACAGCATTGGTGACTCAGAACTCCTGCATTTAGAATTTCTGTAAAGGCTGCTATTGCATCAGCTGCCTTCACTGTACCGCTGGATATAGGGGTCTCCCCCCTGGTGCTGCGCACCTGTCATTACCGGAGGATTGCTAAAAAAGGGATCTGGTGAGAGAGTCTTTGACCCATCGTTAGCCATCTTCAGCTCAGATCCATTAATAAGCTATTCCCACCTACTGACGTTTTATGTTCAGAGACTCATGACACCTGTTGATGCATCCATTGTCAAGCCCAGAGGGCAAGTGCGTACATCGTTGACTTTGTTCTTGCTTTCACATCTGACTGCTATTGCTGAATAACACCCTAGTCTCCTGTTCTGTTGAGCTTTCTTTTGGTGGTATTTTATCACCTCTGCGGTTAAATTTGTTTGCGCTATAAACAAAAAAAAGAGTAATGGAAAAAACACAATATTTTGTACTTTTTGCTATAATAAATATCCCCAATAAAAAAAAAAGAAAGTTAATTATTCCTTCAGTTTAGGCCTATATGTATTCTTCTACATATTTTTATTAAAGGGGCGTTCCACCCACAATTTCACTTTTTAAATCTAAATACCCCTGTAATACACAAGCTTAATGTATTCTAGTAAACTTAGTCTGTAAACTAAGGTCCGTTTTGTTAGGTTGTTACAGCATTTAGAAATAGACCGTGGCCATCTTAAGTGTGGGCATCATGAAGCCAGACTGTATGACTTCCTGGATTTCAGCTTTGCATATGTCGCACATGTTCAGTGCTGCACAAGCAATGTAATGGGTTTCAGTCAGGTTTGCAAGGACTACTGGGAAACATGATGCCTATCCCAGAAACCCTTGCAAATAGCCATGTGACTTAATAGCCTAGGCTAATAAGGAGGAGGAAGTAATGAAGGACTACAAAATAAAGGTATTTACAAGCAACAAAATAAATAAAAATTGTCCATTCTGAACACTATGAGATTAGGGCATGCAGCACAGACAAACATAAAAAAATTGGTGGAACTCCACTTTAAGAAAAAACGCAATAAGCGTATATTGATTAGTTTGCATAAAAGTTATAGAGTCTACAAAATAGGGAATAGATTTATGACATTTTTAATTATTATTATTTTTTTACTAGAAATGGCAATGATTGTTATCGCCACTGCGACATTATGGCGGACACATCAGACACTTTTGACACATTTTTGGGATCATTGGCATTTATACAGCGATCAGTGCTATAAAAATGCACTGATTACTGTGTAAATGTCACTGGCAGGAAAGGAGTTAACACTAGGGGGCGATCAAGGGGTTAACTGTGTTCCCTAGTGTGTGTTCCAACTGTAGGGGGCTGGGAGAGACTGGAGGAAGCTAGTAGGAACTTACGATCTGCTTCTCCTCTCCTCAGAACTGGGATGTGTGTGTTTACACACACATGTCCCTGTTCTGGCTCTCGTGTCCGCGATCGCGCGTTGCTGATGGTCATCGTGACCGCCGGACCCCCTCAGCGCAGCATGTGCTTAAAGGAGCCGACATGCAGGTCTGCATGATCCTGCGAGCTGTCGTAGCTGTATGTCGTAGCTGTATGTCATTGCGACCACCGGTCACCCAGATCGGCACCCCCGCAGTGCCGGTCACACGGATTGGCACCCCCGCAGTGCAGCATGCGCTTAAAGGAGCCAACATGCAGGTCTGCATGATCCAGCGAGCTGTCGTAGCTGTATGCCATTGCAACCACCGGTCACACAGATCGCCACCCCCGCAGTGCAGCATGTGCTTAAAGGAGCCGACATACAGCTACGACGGCTCACAGGATCATGCCGACCTGACGCGGTATAATGACGGTGGCTGGTCGGCAAGTGGTTACGTTCTATGGCTATACTGTTCTCTATTTGTACTTACAGTAAAGGACATAGATGGTTTGAATATTGGCTGGTTGAGCAGGGACCAACTAAGATTTTAATCATCTATGGGCAGGATGATTGTACCCAAGTCGATCCATCGATTGATTTTTGTACAACAAGCATGTCAGAATTGTTCATGCGATTACTGCTAGAGGCTATAGCCACTAGCAATAATCACTGAATTCTCCCTGTAGGAGAGAGAGCACGATAGCTTAATGGGAGGGTTTCTCTCATCAACACTAATGCCCTGTACACACGTTCGGTTCGTCTGATGAAAACGGACCGATGGACCGTTTTCATCGGACAAACCAAACGTGTGTGTGCCCCATCGGTGAAAAAAAAAATAGAACCTGTTTTAAATTTTTCTGATGGTTAAAAAAACTATCGAAAAAAAACGACCGTCTGTGGGGAAATCCATCGGTCAAAAATCCATGCATGCTCAGAATCAAATCGAAGCATGCTCGGAAGCATTGAACTTCACTTTCTCAGCATGTCGTAGTGTTTTTTACGTCACCGCGTTGGATACGATCAGATTTTTAACCAATGGTGTGTAGGTAAGAATGGTGAAAGTCAGCTTCATCGGATGTATATCCGATGAAAAATCGATGAAAATCGGATCTGTTTTCATCAGATGAATCGATCGTGTGTACAGGGCATTAATGTGTTGGGCAATGGTCGGCTTAAACCTTTAATAAAAGAATTGAAACAGAGAAACATTGAAGGGTTATAAAAGGCATAAATGATGTTAAAATTATTCATCCAACCGGAATTATTGACAGTTTGATTTTTGACATGTTAATCTTCTTTGTATTAATAAGGTGTATTCAGGATATGTGTATATATTTTGTTTTGTTATAATTTATTTCGGATTCATTTAACCCCCCTGGCGGTATTCCCAAGTCTGACTCGCGGTTAGATTTTTATGCTGCGATCGGTAACCCAGAGTCAGACACGGACTCGCCTTGCAGCTTTCACAGGCAAGGTTTACTTACCTTGTCCGTGGATGCTCGATTCACACAGTGTCCCCGTGCACGGGGCGGAGAACGGCGCCATATCCAAAAAAGTAAACAAACACATTACATACAGTATACTGTAATCTTATAGATTACAGTAATGTATGTAAAAAATACACACCCCCTTTGTCCCTAGTGGTCTGCCCTGTGTCCTGCATGTACTTTTATATAATAAAAACGGTTCTTTCTCCCTGAAAACTGTAGATTGTCCATAGCAACCAAAAGTGTCGCTTTATGTCAAAAATGGTTTTAGATCAGCTAGAAAACAGCGATAATAAATTATAATCACTTGCAGAATTGAACATTAGCGATTTTGGGGGAATTCGTCATAAAAAAAAATAAAAATAATGACAGCGACAATTCTGCAACTGAGCAAATTTCAGTGTTTTTGTTTTGATTACATTATTGAATAATTTTTATTATAATTATATTATTATTTGTTAGAATTATTTATAATTATTTATTATATTATAATTTATAATTTTCTTTTTTTTTTAAATGTCATACCCGTGATGCCTATTAGACTCTTGTTTGGTCAGATTTAAAGGGTCACTAAAGGAAAAAAAAATTGGGCTGAAATGACTGTTTACAGGGTATAGAGACATAGGGCCAGATTCAGGTACATCTGCGCATTATTGGACCAACATTGCGCACTGCCTTTACGTTAGACTTGCGCAATGTAGCCGCGCAATCACCCTATTCTCGTCACTTTTACGCAGAAAATTGCGCATGCGTAACGTTATTTCAGAGGCGTAAGGCGGAGTAATACAAATTGGGAAGGACGTGGGCGTGTTACATTGAAATGAGCCGTGACCCCATGCAAATGAAGGGCCGGCCGGCTCGCGTATGCACGCTTGAAGCAGACCATGTCAGCACCTTTGTGCGCATGCTCACAACTCGGGAACGGCGCAATCAGTGAAATTGGAAATGGACTAGGGCAAATTTGAGAACTACGCAGACAGCATAAATAGACACACACAAACGCACTTCCATTGCAAAAGTACATCCCTTTGTTTCTGACCAGGTGAATTCAGCGGGGGAGGGGGAGACACGGAACCAGTCTGGGATTGAGAAAAAGATAAATGACCTCCGGCATCTGGTCAAAAAGAAGCTGGCCAAAATGTTTGCCCATGCCAGGGCCACAGGAGGGGACCCACCATGCCGTGTTAGGCTGACAGCGGAGGAGCGTGCGGTGGCCCACACCTTTCATCGGCAAGAAGTGGAGGGCCTGCCCGGCTATGACTCAAGTCATGAAGGCGTGATGCCAGGTAAGGTTTTTTTGCCCTATCAGGTGTGTAGCATGTGTGGGGGAGGGGGTAAGAGGGAATATGTGGCAAGTGTGTGGATCCTCCAACCTGTGAATGTTTTGTGTCATCCACAGATGTGCAGGAGGGTGCTGGGCCATCTGGCCTGACCACACCATCCCCAGGACAGCAGCCTAATGAGGCCCCCCCAACAAGGCCGGAGTCCGCGGAGGAGGTTGAAGAGGAGGAGGAGGAGTTTGAGGAGGAGGAGGAGTCCATGTCAGGCACTGGACTATTGTTTTTGGAGGACTCTTCCCCTCTGGCTGGCAGCAGCCAGCCCTCCCTAAGGGGGAGCCCCCCTCCTCCCCCAACATGGCTCCCCTCCCAAGGGGCTCCCCTTCTCCCCGGCCACAAGCATCAGCTGGAGGCAGGAAGGCGATCCAGAAGACCAGGGGGGTGGCTGATCTCCTGCCCGCCACTCTGAGAAGGGACCAGTTCCTCCAGACCCGCCATCTGGGACAGGTCAGCCAGACATTGGTGCGGATGGAGGAGAGCCTGTCCTCCATCAAGGATACGCTTGGGAACCTGGACTGCCACTCCCGGGCTTTCACAAACTGCCTTAACGAGCTGCAGACTACATCAGCAGGCGTTGGGCAGGATGTGAGGGCCCTCACCCAGGCTATCCAGGCCAACACGGCAACACTAGGTGCTGCCCTGAACAAAATAGCCGTGGCCTTGGAGGGCAGGCCGCCAGGTGGGCAGAGACCAGTGGCTTGTCCTCCTTCCCCGGTTTACCCCCTCCCCCATGAGTCTCCCCAGAGGAGCCGGGGCCGTGGCCGGGGGCGCCCCAGGCGTGGCTCACGTCAAGGGCACTAATTTGTTTTTCCCCCGTTTTTTTTTGGGCCTTTTTTTTTTTCTGGAAATTTTTTGATTTTGCTGGTAATTTATTTTTTTGGGGTTGTGAATGCTGTTTGAATGTGGGGGTGACATTCCTGCCGGAAAAGGGGTGTCACCCTCAATTTTGGTGGAGAAGGGTTCCCCAGGACCTGGGAGAAGTGATCCCCAGGTCCGTGTGAATGGTGTATGAATGTACAGTGACATAATTGGAGCCTTGGCGTGGCGTTGCTGCTCACAAGTCCTGCATGGTGGACTGGTGCCAATCCAATTTGATGAGGATGTGGGGTTTGTGTGCTAGGGACCACAGTGGTGTGCATGCATGCATTCTCATTGTGCCATGATTAATGTGTGTGTTTAACGTGCAAAGATGCCCAATGTGAGCTGTCTCCTGGCTGCTCTTCCCTCAGAAGATGGGTTATCCTCGCTTAGGGGGGGTTGTCTGGTTCAGGGGTCAGGTCATCACGTAGGTCAATCTGCAGGCCCTTTCTCATTGCGAAGTTGTGCAGCAGGCAACAGGCACCGATGATATGGCACACAAAGTTTGGGGAATACAACAGGGTACCCCAGACTTATCCAGGCATCGGAAACGTGACTTCAGGAGGCCAAAGGTGCGCTCCACCACTGCACGTGTTTGGGCGTGGGCTTTATTGTATCTTTCCTCTCCTGGGGTTTGGGGGTTCCGGAAAGGAGTCATGAGATGGGGTCCCAGTGCATATGCAGAGTCACCTGTAAGGGAAAAGACAGGAGGATGTTAGTAGTGCATGTGCCCCTTGTGATGTGTGCATCATGGGGGGGTACAGTCATGCCTGCCACCCATGTCACTCACCAACCAGCCAGGTGTCCCCATACACGTTCTGATCGAATTCTATTCGGATGAGGCTTTGATTGTATATGTAGCTGTCATGGCTGGATCCGGGGTGTTTGGCACGGACGTGCCATATGAGGCCTTGGGCATCGACTATCACCTGTACATTGATGGAATGCCAATGCTTCCGATTGCGGTACATGTGCTCTGTCTCCTGGGGGGGCTGGAGTGCCACATGTGTGCAATCAATGGCCCCCACGGTGCGTGGGAATCTGGCAATTCTGTAGAAATCTGTCATTGCCCTCAGCCGCAGGTCCTCAGTGGTTGGTTTGATGATGTGGTGGGACATGCGTCTGAGGATTGCAGGGACAACCTGGTGCACACATCTGCTCATGGAGGATTGTGACATCCCAGCCACCACTCCACTTGTACGCTGAAAAGAGCCACTGGCAAGGAAATGGAGTGTTGCCATGACATTGACCAGTGGCTGCACTGCATGTGAGCGGTGTGTTGGGCTGGTGATGTCCTCCTGCAAGGTTATGGTTAATTCCAGGATGGCATGAGGGGTGAATCTGAAGATGCGATACACCTCACAATCACTCATGCCAAACAGGTCTATGCGTGTGCGGTATATCCTCTCCCGTGCCATCCTCCGTGCCCTCCTCCTTCTTTGCTCATCTAAAGTCAGTAGTATAGCTATGCGCGACGATGCCCCTGGCATGTTGGCATACAGATTGTTGGGCAACACGTGTGACTGCTGAGCTCCTCACTAACAGTGTTGCTTTCTCTGACATGTAGACGATTTTTCTAATTTTAGACCAGCTTTTATATGGTCTAATTTTAGACAGGACATTTAGCTGTTGCGCACAGCGCGTAGCGTGCGCTGCACCAACATTCTTTTGTGGATCCCAGTAACTCCCTCATTAGCATATTTGAATAGCAAATCAATGGTGTGCCTAGAGCAGTTTTGCGCGGACGGATGCGCCTGTCAAACAAAATTACGCTGAAAAAAAAAAGTAGATTTCTTGCGTATCTCGTTTTGGGGATGCCGTGCATCGAAACGCACACGCACAATTAGACTTATGCCGCGCATCTTCTGTTACGCCGGCGTAATCGCTCTCTGAATCTGGCCCATAATAGTTAACTGGTTCCTTTTAAAAATGATTAAAAATAGATACAAATCAATCATATAATCAACTTACAGTTCTAGTTTCGTTTTTGCTGTTGTTTCCTGTCTCTCTGATGTACAATAGAGGGCAGTGATCATTTGTCTAAAACCCCTCAGCCCAATTTAGTTTCAGTTTACACACAGTAATCACACCTCCTTGATTAGTGACCACAGTGAAAAAGCTCCCAGTACTGTGGTTATAAGGAAACAGACAACCAGGAAGTGTCCAGAACAGAGCAGGATTACAGCAACATCAAAGCAAAAATGAACAACGAGGACATGAAAACAGCCCTGCAATAAGGTAAAGGAAGCTATTTAGCCAAAAAAAAAAAATCCTTTAGTGACCCTTTAACCACTTAAGGACCGCCTACTGCACATATACGTCGGCAGAATGGCACGGCTGGGCACATCAACGTATATATACGTTAATTTTAGTACCCAGCCATGGGTCATGGGCACGCGCCCGCGGCGCGCTCCCGTGACCCGGTCCGAAGCTCCAGGACCGTGACCGCGGGACTCGCGGACCCGATCGCCGCTGCAGTGCGGCGATCCATCCCTGGAGCTGAAGAACGGGGAGAGCCGTGTGTAAACACGACTTCCCCGTGCTTCTCTGTGGCCGCAGCATCGATCGCGTCATCCCTGTTATAGGGGGACGCGATCGACACCTACAGCCACACCCCCCTACAGTTGTAAACACACACACAGGGAACACTCAAAGTCACAGCGCCCCCTGTGGTTAACTCCCAAACTGCAACTGTCATTTCCACAGTAAACAATGCAATTTAAATGCATTTTTTGCTGTGAAAATGACAATTGTCCCAAAAATGTGTCAAAATTGTCCGAAGTGTCCGCCATAATGTCGCAGTCACGAAAAAAATCGCTGATTGCCGCTATTAGTAGTAAAAAAATATTTTTTTATAAAAATGCAATAAAACTATCCCTTATTTTGTAAACGCTATAAATTTTGCGAAAACCAACCGATAAACGCTTATTGCGATTCTTTTTACCAAAAATATGTAGAAAAATACGTATCGGCCTAAACTGAGGAAAAAAAATGTTTTTTTATATATTTTTGGGGGATATTTATTATAGCAAAAAGTAAAAAATATTGCATTTTTTTTTCAAAATTGTGGCTCTATTTTTGTTTATAGCGCAAAAAATAAAAACCGCAGAGGTGATCAAATACCACCAAAAGAAAGCTATATTTGTGGGGAAAAAAGGACGCCAATTTTGTTTGGGAGCCACGTCGCACGACCGCGCAATTGTCAGTTAAGACGACGCAGTGCAGAATCGCAAAAAGGGGCAAGGTCCTTTACCTGCATTTTGGTCCGGGTCTTAAGTGGTTAAGTGAGTTATTCCTAAGAATTACAAGCCTACAGTATAAAACGCCAAATTTCCTTGCAAATAATGGTACCGCTTTCAGCACCTAAAATCTGAAAGAATCATACCGCCAGGGAGGTTAAATTTGTCCCTATTGTGATTTGGAAATTCGGATACAACCAAACTTCCAAATAGCGAAGAATTTGTCCGAATTTCTATTCGGAACAAAATTAACTGCACATGTCTAAAGAAGTAGTATGCAAAACTGAAAACGTCTAAGTATTGCATATCACTTAAAAAATGTAGGCTCAGACAAAAAACAAAACAAAAAAAAAACACATAAAACAAGCGTTTTTTCAGTTATATAGAGTAGAGCAATGTAAAAATAAATAAATGAATGTATCCCTTAGTAAAGAATGTTAGTATGCACATAGAAACGATAAGAAGGTAGATTTAAAGCTAGAGGTGTCTGATCACTGCTGGCAGTTTATCTTATTTACCTCATTCTGCGTTGTTCGTCTTCGAGTGTACTACGTTTGTTGTCTTCTGGAGCTTCCTGATGTAGCTGCCGGATGATCTCTCTCTAAATATAGAGACAACTAGAAGGTAGATTTAAAGCTAGAGGTGTCTGGTCACTGCTGCCAGTTTATATAGTAGCTTAGTTATAGTACGTCATTCTGCGTTGTTTGTCTTCGAGTGTACTACGTTTGTTGTCTTCTGGAACTTCCTGATATACCTGCCAGATGATCTCTCTCGATATATATAGTTATGGTAATACCTAGGGTTGTCCCAATACCGATACTAGTATCGGGACCGATACTGAGCATTTGCGCGAGTACTTGTACTCGCGCAAATGCTCCCGATGCCTGACCGAATACTTTTTTTCCCCCAGGAGCTGGTGGAGAGGGGGTGGAGAGCGGGTGGAGAGCGGGTGGAGTGCGGGTGGAGAGGGGGCGGAGAGGGGGCGGAGAGCGGAGCAGAGCAGTCCTCGTATTGGGGGAGAGGGGAGCTGCGGCCGCCTAGTCCCCTAAGACAAAGCCAAGTATCCCCCCTTCCCCTGCCGCTGCCGATATCTAGTTAATTTGCGCTAATTTGTGCTGTGTGTAGGGGGTGTTTCATTTTCATTTGAATAGCTGTGTGTTCCCTGCCGCGCCTCGTCATGTATAGACACTCCCCCTTGCACAGAAACTTTGATAGAGAGATCACCCGTCCCAGTATTGGACGGGTGATCTGTCTATCAAAGTGCCCAGGCAAGGGGAAGTGTCTATACATGACGAGGCTCGGCGGGGAACACACAGCTATTCAAATGAAAGCTGTTGTGTTCCCCCAGCGCAAATTAACTAGATGTCGGCAGCGGCGGGGGGAGGGGGGTGACTTGGTTTTGTCTTAGGGGACACAAGACTGCATGGACATGGCTGCATTAGGGAAATGGCTGCATTAGGGACATGGATGCATGTAGGGACATGGCTGCATAAGAAAATTGGCTGCATCAGGGACATGGCTGCATTAGGGACATGGCTGCATCAGGGACATGGCTGCATTAGGGACATGGCTGAATTAGGGACATGGCTGCATTAGGGACATGGCTGAATTTAGGGACATGGCTGAATTTAGGGACATGGCTGCATTAGGGACATGGCTGAATTTAAGGAAAATGGCTGCATTAGGGACATGGCTGAATTTAGGGACATGGCTGCATTAGGGACATGGCTGAGTTTAGGGACATGGCTGCATTAGGGACATGGCTGAATTTAGGGACATGGCTGAATTAGGGACATGGCTGCATTAGGGACATGGCTGAATTTAGGGACAAGGCTGCATTTGGGGGCACACAAAGCTGCATTTGGGGACACATGACTGCATTTAAAAAAAGTATCGGTATCGGCGAGTACATGGAAAAAAGTATCGGTACTTGTACTCAGTCCTAAAAAAGTGGTATCGGGACAACCCCAGTAATACCATGTGACTGCATTCCATGATACTGAATCGAAAAATGGAAACTCGAAAATGTATGCTTGCAAAGGAATTAGCTGGGGTAACAATAGTCATAGCAGCCCATGCAGCTAATATCAGGCCTGGGGGTGGAAGAGGGCTTCATTAACGGGGCTGCTGAAAAGATGTCAACGTAGAAAATCTGCATACGTGAAAATAACACGTAACCATCACTGTATTATTAGGGATTGCAGAGGTCACTGTTGGCGTTTGATGTACCCAAGGAGACTTCAGAATTGTTGTCACTGGTCACAGACTCCCTTTGCAGGCTGTGCAGTAAGAAAATGTGTTTTGCTGTATTAAGGTGGTTCTACATAGCATATCCTTTTATACTGTGTACTTGTCTCAGTTCAGAGCACTAAGTGTCATTTCTGTCCACTGCCTCATTCCTCTGCTATATGTATAAATCACATCTGACAGGTTTTTCTGATACCAATCGGTAAAAAGGTAACAGGGGAGGGAGCTCCAGCACACAGCCTGTGAATGACAGGCTCAGCTCAGTTCCTGTGTGCTGTGTGTAGGGGATGTTTCCCTTTCCTCCAATCAGCTCTCAGATCTCTCCTTACTGTGTAACTCCAGCTCTCTGCCACCTTTTTTTTTTGTGACTCAGACAAGCTGAATAAATTCTGCACTTTGAATAGCTGTGGAGAAAAGCAGACTGCAGATAAACAGGTACAAATTATGTAGGCGGTTGTGTTTCATCACTCAGGTGTATCACACAAGGCCAGTCATGTCAATGAGTAAATTATAGGGTTTATAATCACTTTAAGCTGCCCATAAACAGATCAAAATTCTTTCAATTCAGCAGGGACAAAGAGGCACTAAGAGACAAAATGTGAGGGTACATCTCTCTAATGGAACCACGGATAACAGTAAAACTCAACAGAAGTTCTAATCCTTCATCACTCTATCCAAAAGTAGAAACACGTTTTTGGCTTGACCTAAACTTTAATGGGTCATCGATTCAAAAAGAAGTGCGATATATTACAACAATTTGGAGACAAGGACACCAATTTCCCAGAAGGTTATTATTAATGATTTATTTATTACATTATTATTCTGATGCATTTTTTAAAATAAAATAAATGCTTTAACCATTGCACATGCAGTTCTACAAAGAAAATCCAGGGGGTCTATTTTAAGTACTGTACAACGTAGGGGTTAACAGCAGGGATGTATTCTGGCCTAGGCCGACAAGGCCCAGGCCTAGGGCGGCACTTTGCTGGGGGCGGCAGGCCGGTCCTTTTGCCGCGGTGTCCCTCTGTTCGTCACCCATGGCAACCCTCTGTCCTTCTCCCAGGGCATCCCTCTGTCCTCTTCCCATGAATATGACAAGGGTGTGGCTTTGACAGGAAGGGGTGGGTCATATTTAAATTAGGGGGTGCGCAAGTTTAGTCAGGCCTAGGGCAGCACAAAACCTAAATACACCTCTGGTTAACAGAGGACTAATTGCTCTGTGATTTCTCTATTTTTTGATAAATTGTTGGCAAGTGCTATATTGATATATGATCCTTTACCTAGTTTCGCTCTAGAGCATTTTTGTTTTTATTTTTTTTGCTATAAAATTTCTTTAACCCCCTAAACATAATACAATTTCTGAAAATAGAGGCATTTTGGAATCAAATGTTTATCAAATGTAGATTTACAAATATCCCAATATATTATTATTATTTTTTTTTAAATCCCTTTAAGTGTATCCTAATTTGTTTGTGTGAAAATGTATAGCATCTACAAGCCATGGTATGTATATGTGTGTGTGTATATATATATATATATATATATAAATATATATATATATATTAGGGCTCAAAATGTCAAGTCTTAAGCCACTAATCACGCCCTCATAAATTATCTCCTAAAATGACACTGAAATGTTTTATGCAGAATTAAGTTACAAAAATAAATATTAACAACCTTATCAGTTCCCCTCAGTTCAGCCTCACCTGTGCTCACCATTGCAGCCTCACCTGTGCCCACCATTGCAGCCTCACCTGTGCCCAACATTGCAGCCTCACTGTGCCCAACATTGGTGGGCAGATAATGACAGGAGAAAGAGGTGAGCTGCGGGATCACCGAGCGGTATAGCCCACTCTAACAGCTTACATTGAACTTTCCTCCGCTCTGTTTGCTCTCACACCCCCCATTCTTTATAAACCCCCCTCCACGCTTCACAAATTCCCCCATTCTTCACAAATTCCCCCATTCTTCACAAATTCCCCATTCTTCACAAATTCCTCCACACTTCAGAAACTTCCTCCAGTCTTTATAAATTCCCCCCTCCATGCTTCAGAAATTCCTCCTCCACGCTTCAGAAATGCCCCCTATTCTTTATAAATCCCCCCTATGCTTCACAAATCCCCCCTCTTTTTTCACAGTTCTCACAGCTCTTACCTTTTAACAAATCTCCCCACTCCCCCAGCTGTCACTTTTGCACTACTCCTCTAACCTCCACACAGCTGCCTCTCTGCAAATGCCCCCACTTTCCTCCACTGCCCTCTCTCACCTTTTCAAAAGAGCCTTGCGGGGTGCAGCTGGCACATCTGTGCTAGATGTGCTGTGTGTGCCATTTTTTCCCCCCAACACAGCGGAACTTACAACGGCGCCAAGAACACAGAGCTGAAGACTATGGAGATCTGGAACGATTCACTCGGCTCTGTGCTACCCAGGTCGGACAGGCGGGGACAGGAGCGGCTTCCTGAAGCAATACAGGAACGAAAAAATAATACGAGCATTTGCGGGGTTGGGACCGGGGGCATCCACCAACATACAGTATGCCTTACCTGTTCATGCCCTGGATGCCTAACAATAGCACCCTGAGCATAACGTTAAACTTTTCTTTGCCCTGCTCGTTCTCACGCACAGCCCCGCCTCTTCCTAACCCCACGCCTGTAATATACAGAATGCGCGTCCAATGCTGGGATGCGTTCTGTCATACAGGCGCAGGGTTAGGAGGAGGCGGGGCTGTGTGTGAGAACGAGCAGGGCAAAGAAAAGTTTAATGTTATGCTATTACAGCAGGCTATACCGCGGTCCTTCTTTACCTCAATGCTCTCTGTCACAGGCGATCCATGGGAGAACTGCTCCCGATCAACAACTGCCGCCAGCGGTGCTCACCCCCCCCCCTCTCCCATGCAGCCCAGCTCCTCGCCAGACCTCATTTTCCACTCGCAAAATGCGAGTAGGCGAATGGAAAATTTGAGGTCTGTATATATAAATATATATATATATATATATATTGTGACAGGAAGTCAGGTAAAACTGTGGGTGTTGTCACAGACGGAGATACATTTCTGCCTTGTTTAGACAATTCACCAATTACTATTAGGTGTCGGCTGCAGAAATAGCCAGAAAGGTTTAGGGCGTTGGAAAACTTCAGCTGTTCAGAATGAGGCAATTAAGGCCTCTATAAGTTATCCAAAGGATGACTACTGATTGCTGCTTCCTGAGGCTTTTTGAGTTAAGGAGAGCAGTGAGAAAGACTTCTGAAGTCGTGAGTTGGTTGTTGATTTTTCTGTGTGATAAAAATCAAAAAGACTATTGTTTCTCTGCTGTATGACCAGCATTGTCTGCCCAGCAGTAGGCTGTGCCAGACTCCATAGATAGGTTCCTGTGTGGTGAAGGTAGACGCCCCAAGTGGCCAGGGTTTATTCTATGTTTTGTTTTGTTTATGCTGTTTGGATGCTTGCACTTGTTTCCAGCAATATGGAAGAATAAACCAAACTCTTTGTTTTCAACCATCTTCGGCTGCCTTTCTGTATAGTTCAGTGTGTAGTGAACCCATCCAGGGGGTTACAACCCCCCGTTACCAAGCCAACCCCTTACACATGGTGGAGTGCCGCGGGCAGTTAAAGCAAACCCAAAATGGAGGAGATACTGAAACAGCTGGCTATAGAAAATGCAAATCAACGGCAGACAAATGCAGGTTTGCAGCGGAGGCTTGCAGCTCAACAACAGGCTCACGCAGCTCAACAGGCTCACCAAGAGAGCCTTGCAGCTCACCAAGAGAGCATGGCAGCTCAACAACAGGTTTACCAAGAGAGCATTGCAGCTCAACAACAGGCTCACCAAGAGAGCCTTGCAGCTCATCGAGAGAGCATTGCAGGCTTTAAACAGAGACACCGGCAGAAAATGGAGGCCATCGTGAAACAGCTTCAGAGACAGTAGACCGAGGCTGGGAGTCAGGCCAGTAACATACCAACTTTTCGGGTAAGACACTTATTGCCAAAGATGACTGCAGATGATGACCCTGAGATGTTTCTGACCACGTTTGAGAGAACAGCGGAAAAAAAGAGTTGGCCTAAAGAACAGTGGGCTGGACTAGTGGCCCCCCTATTATCTGGAGAAGCCCAAAAGGCATATTTTGATTTGGAGCTTGCAGACACAAAAAACTATGATCGGTTAAAAGAGGACGCACCATGGATAAGACCCTTCGGCCTCATCGAGCCTATGCTGCTGCATACCTAGATGATGTTGTCATCCACAGTGAGGATTGGGACTCACACTTACCAAAAGTTCAGGCTGTGTTGGATTCCATCTGGAAAGCCGGGTTTACGGCCAATCCAAAAAAATGTACCCTTGGGCTCGAAGAGGCAAAGTATCTGGGGTATACCATTGGAAGAAGTCTAATCAAGCCCCAAATAAACAAAGTTGAGGATATTCAGGATTGGCCACGTCCCACCAACAAGAAACAGGTTTGTGCATTTTTGGGGATCGCAGGGTATTATCGCCGCTTTATCCCCCATTTTGCCTCACAGGCTGCTCCCCTGACCAATTTGACCAAAGAGAAGGAGTCTGTCATGACCAGATGGACTCCCGAAGCAGAAACAGCTTTTCAGCCTTTAAAACAGGCCTTATGTAGTCAGCCAGTTTTAAATTCGCCTGATTTTTAATGGGACTTTGTGGTTCAGACAGATGCATCAAATGTGGGGTTAGGAGCTGTACTGTCCCAGATTATCAAGGGGGAGGAACACCCTGTTATGTACCTCAGCTGAAAGTTGAAGGCCCATGAGGAGAATTATGCCCCCATTGAGAAAGAGTGTTTGGCGGTGAAATGGGCTTTGGATTCTCTCTGCTACTCTCTCGTGGGTAGACAGTTTGAACTGGTGACGGCTCATGCCCCATTGAAGTGGATGGCACAGAACAAAGAGACCAATAGGAGAATAAATAGGTGGTTCCTGGCCATCCAGGAATTTAGTTTTGTGGTACTGCATCGCCCCGGTGTTAAGATGGGGAATGCAGATGAGTTGTCCCGAGTGCATGCGTGCCTGGTAACCTGTGTCCCAACCGTAGGGTTGAAACAAAAGGGGGGGTAATTCTCTCCGCGTCGCGGGACTATGATGCGTGGCGACTCTTCTCTTTTCCTTCCCTCCTCCGCCCTTTGTTGGAGACAGTCTCGGTGATGTCTCTGGTCACGCCCACCTCCAGAGCTCACTCGAACTTCCTCCCATGGGCGGCCCAGGTGGGGTGGGCGGGAACTCCGCGCGTCACTGCACCCGGAGGGCGGCCCCCTTGACACGGTGACACACCTCCACACACACCCCCTGGCTCTTGTCAACACTCAGCTGTTAGCCATGACTGCTAATGGCCACTCACATAAAGCTGCCTGATAGAAGTTAGCACTTCAGTATCCTCTGGGCAGCAGGACGAACACACTGTAGGATCAGGTATCTAAAAACTATTCCTTCTTATCTTTTTAATCTATTTACTTCAGTAAGCTCAGTAAGTTTTGATTTAATGTCACTTATCAGCAATTTGACCAATACTTGATAATATTATTCTTTTGAATCATAGATCTCTTTCCTTTTCTTGGATGTGGATCTTTCTAAAAGTCACTATCTCCTACACTGCCCTGGGG
Source organism: Rana kukunoris (assembly GCA_029574335.1). NCBI lineage: Eukaryota > Metazoa > Chordata > Amphibia > Anura > Ranidae > Rana > Rana kukunoris. The sequence continues at coordinate 89,657,946 of CM056056.1, read as the reverse complement.
CGGGAGAAATTGATATCTTTTCTCTATTCTCCCCTACCTGATCATTATTTCCCATTTTCTTGGGTGAGTATCGACATATCTGGGTCTGCACACATTGTCAATTTTAGTTTGCTTTGTACAGTGCCCACCCAGGGGGATCTTTTATCTGGCGTTATGGGAATATATTTACACAATGGGTTATTTCATTTTATCCCTTTAACTATAACAATGTAACAATACCCTAATTCCAATAGTAATGCTTTAGTGTGCATCGTTTTTCCACATCATAGTGGAAATCATATACTATAGCTACCAAGATTAATTAACACCGTGTGTCTGTGTGGTCTGTCCCGGTCTTCTCTGTGCCGCCCCCTGTTGCCAACAGGGTGGTCTAGCTTTTTAATCCCATAGAGCATTTGTTAACTATATACTCTGCCAATACATTTTTTAAAACGGGCATGACAGTATACTATTTTACTTCATCTACCTGCAATTAATGTAACATTGTTTTCACATGTATAGCATGGCACTGAACTTCCCACCTCTCTTCCTTTTTGTCCAGGCCCTTCGGGTCGCATATACCCTGTAGACCTTAGGTCGCACCGCATGGAGATTTTTCGTGCATCCACCCTCCCTTTTAATCAACTCAGGATACTTTCTCTCTAAACCGATCGAGCAACATTTTTTGCTACATCTCTTGGAGATAGACCGACAATCTAGTGACCGGTTAGTATTCATTATTACATATATTTTGTTTTTTCTTTGTTGAAACCATGGGACTGAAAATATGGTTGACATTATGGGAGGGATATTTGGGACCCTTGCTATTCCCAACCTTCAGTTCTGAGCACCACCCCATACATGATGAGAGTCAAGTCTAGGATCTGCCAGTGTTTTATATAGTTTGTTCTCTGTAATTAACAATGTAACATTTTAGCTGTGTATGTTTTATTATTTATGAAAAATATTTATTTTATTCTTTCTATTCTTTAGACTGTATTGCGACACTGCGGCATTACCCTAGCCCTGATGAAGAGGCGGCATTTTCTTTAAGCCTCGAAACGTTGGCACCATTGTCTGTATCCACGAGACAATATTGGAAGGATCCTTTATTGCTTTATATGTCGCTCAAACTAACAAATATTTTTGAGTCTATGTCTTGTCCTGAGTAATGTACAGTGCCACATATGGTCTCTTGCCCCAGTTTGTAACCCCCTCTTCTATGTTTGGTCAGTTGGATACTTTTTTGCTGTTCACTTGATACGTTGTCTACGTACAACAATATTTAAATAAAATTTGACATATTTTTTTGATATACTTTGGCTGTTATAGTCTTTACACTTATAACCAATCTCCCACGCATAAAATCCCACTGAGGAAACACACCCCCTAGGTGGTATAGCAGTTGCTTTGTATTTAGGGATGTGGTGAGATCTTGGTTTTTATTTTGCTAATATTCGGGGACACCTACAATCTCTTTTTTAAAGAGGGGGGGTATGTGACAGAAAGTCAGGTAAATCTGTGGGTGTTGTCACAGACGGGAGATACATTTCTGCCTTGTTTAGACAATACACCAATTACTACCAGGTGTCGGCTGCAGAAATAGCCAGAAAGGTTTAGGGCGTTGGAAAACTTCAGCGGTTCAGAATGAGGCAATTAAGGCCTCTATAAGTTATCCAAAGGATGACTACTGATTGCTGTTTGCCTACCAGCAGTAGGCTGTGCCAGACTCCATAGATAGGTTCCTGTGTGGTGAAGGTAGACGCCCCAAGTGGCCAGGATTTATTTTATGTTTTATTTTGTTTATGCTGTTTGGATGCTTGCACTTGTTTCCAGCAATATGGAAGAATAAACCAAACTCTTTGTTTTCAACCGTCTTCTGCTGCCTCTCTGTATAGTTTAGTGTGTAATGAACCCATCCAGGGGGTCACACACCCCCGCTACAGAGCCAACCACTTACAATATATATATATGTATATATATATATATATATATTTAAAAATTGATCAGTCTGATATATTGACAGCCTATCTAATTTCTTGAGGCCCTTAAAATTTGCAGGACATTACAAATACCCCCCAAATGACCCCTTTTTGAAGAGTAGACAGTCTTAAGGCCTGTACACACGATCGGATATCTGATGGATTCCTAATCCGATGGATTTTTCCGTCGGATATCCGATGAAGCTGACTTTCATCAGTCTTGCCTACTCATCACATGTCAAAAATCCGACCGTGTCCAAACGTGGTGACAAAAAGCACTACGACATGCTGAGAAAAATGAAGTTCAATGCTTCCGAGCATGCGCCGACTTGATTCTGAGCATGCGTGGATTCGATGGACTTCCACACAGACGATCATTTTTTTTGAACGTTTTTTTATCCATAGGAAAAATGTAAAACATGTTCTATTTTTTTTCACCGATGGAAAACAAACCGATGGGGCCCACACACGATTGGTTTGTTTGATGAAAACGGTCCGTTTTCATCAGACAAACCAATCGTGTGTACAGGGCTTAAGTTTTTTGAAGTTGTCACAGCATCATCATATGACTGATGCAGCAGTGATCAGTGATGCAGGCAGGTGACAGTATGTTAAGTAAAACATACTTTTGTGAACATTTTTTACTATTTTCTTTTCTTTTTTTTTTTTTTTTACTATATTTTTTTTTACATATTCTCATAAGAGTAGTTCAGTGTCAGTTCAGTGATCATGTTTTTTTTTTTTTTTTTTTACACTTTGATTGCTTTTACAATGATAATGTAACAGCAATGTTTCTGAACTGACATGAATAGGTTACATTCACAACAGCTGTGATTATTTGTGATGTGTGATTGGCTACAGCTAATCAAATGGTACAGGGTGTTGTGATTTGCTAATCACAGCATCACTCAATAGGAAACACAGCTATTATGAATAAAGTTTATTCATAACAGATTTGTTGACATGTTGAACTTACGCCAATTAAGCAGAGACAAGCCATAGTTGATCTATGTATGGGCTAGCTGTGATTTATAGAGGAACATATGGGGATCTCAGCTACTCTAAATATAGCACGTGTAAAAAAAAGTGTCCCTTAAAAATTAAAAATATTTTTGAAATGTTGGCAACTATGCACTTAGGCACTGCCCAAGGGCAACCTGGTCAGTAGGGGGCCCCATGCAAGGCTCCTGGGATCCTGGGATAATATAGCGGTAGTAAACTTCCCTAACATTACTACTTTTCAGAGGCCCTGAAGTAGGTTATGCCATAGTGTACAAATATGCACAGCATCTTAGCACATTAGGGTACACTTAAATTTTCAGACTGAGCCCTCCAGTGCTTTGATCTGTGATCTGTCCGGCGGGTCCCCGGGCGCTTCCATCTTCACCCGGTCTTCTTTTCTTCGGTCACTTGCCTTGGCTGGGCTGCGTTGATGTAATTCCCATACATGCTCCTGCGCATCCTCTCTCTCTTATCCCCCCTTTCTCTCTCATCCTTCCTCCCTTACCCTTCACCCCTCTCTTATCCTCATCCTCCCTCTCTCTCTCTCTCTCTTTAATTTAATTTGTTATTGTTGGAGATGCAACAAAACTTCAGCTTAGCATTTTTCTGTATATCAGATGCAGTTTAGAAAAAGGACACAAGATGTCGCTAATGATTAATGATATGTGTTCTTTATGATATGTTGTATCTTCTATTTCCAGTGTACTCGTGGATTTCTTCTTCCTGCCTTGTTGTCTGTGTGTGTTCTACTTACCATGATGCAGAGAGACATCTTTGTCCGTGTGATGATGTTCCAATAAAGAAGCCAGTTCCTATTACTACACAAAGTCTGATCTCAACTGACTCTGCTGCACCTATCAATCGTACTCTGCAACAGGTTATGGGCCCAGATGTCCGGATAAAGACTTATGACCAGATGCAGCCTAAGCAGAACAAAAGCCTTGAAAGGAAGACAGCATGGCTGATGCAGAGATCAACATAAGGGGGCTTTCCAGTGACATCTCCTATAGACAAGTAAGACTGTTTATATATAAAGGAGGGATAAAATGGCCGGAAACTCAGAGCTTAAACTCTCAGTGGCAAAGCTAAACAATGACAATTATCAGCTATGGAAGTTTAAAGTGGAAATGCTATTATCCAAAGATGACTTGTGGGCGGTTACCACTACAGAGAGGCCACAGGATAATGATCAGGACTGGAACAAGAAAAACAGACAGGCACGTGCCACAATAAGTTTACAGTAGAAGGTGATCATTCATATACGCAATGAGGACACAGCGAAAGGCATGTGGGATGTACTGAAAAGACAGCATGAAAGATCCAATTTAAACAACAAGCTGTTTATGCTGCGGAAACTTTACAAAATGAGACTTGGCAGAGAACAGCACATGCAGGAGCATATAAACGCAATGCTGGAGGTGATTGCGCAACTCAGATCAAGCGGGGAGAATATAACAGACAGTCACATTGCAGCCATGTTGTTATGCAGTTTGCCTGAGACAGATCTGATGGTAGCGTTTGTAAAAAAACAAGGCTCATAGATGAGTATCAGAAAAGAAAGGAATTAATGCATACTCCACAGAAACCAGCACTGCTCTTAAAGCTACAGACACAAGGTTACACAGGAAAGAAACCAGAGTGTGTTTCAGATGCCAGAAACAGGGACACATAAAGAAAGACTGTACTATATGGAGAGACAACGTCCCTCTTATGCTAAACAAAAGGTCAAAACCACAATCAATGACCCAAGGGAAAGCAACTGGAATGCCACATTTAAAGTGACAGGCAGCAATAAATGCCAAGACTGGTGCATCGATTCAGGGGCAACCAGTCACATGACGAGTGATAGAAGTTTCTTCACAGAACTTGATCTGAACAACAAAGAAACTATTTACCTTGCAGATGGAAGCACAATAAATGCAGAAGGTTGTGGGCATGGAACCCTTGTATACCCTGATGATGCAGGACACAATTTAACCATATCAGTGAAAGATGTGCTTTATGTTCCTAATCTAGAAGGAGGACTCTTGTCTGTGAAACGTTTAACAGCCAGAGGACTCACTGTGAAAATCCAAGGTGACAAGTGTTCCATTCTAAACGGCAAACAGACAGTAGCAAGCGCCAAGCTGGATGATCATCTGTATCGCCTCGACACAGTGAAGGAAAAGGTGAGACTCTGTACACACAAGCACAATGACTGTATACATATATGGCACAGGTGTCTAGGTCACAGACACCCAGAATGCATACTGGAACTACAGAGGAGGAATCTGACAAGGGATCTAATAGTATCCCCTTGTCCAGTCACTGCTAAATGTGAATGTTGTATTAAATCCAAAGCTAAAAGAGCAATACTTCCCAAAGTGAGCCAGAAGAGTGCCTCAAGACCACTTGACTTAGTTCACAGTGACGTGTGTGGTCCCCTAAAGCCACCAACACCTGGAGGCAACAGGTACATAGTGACTTTCATAGACGACTACTCAAGTCACCTACCTAATGCAACACAAGAGTGAAGTCTTTGACAAATTACAAGACTATATAACAAAGACAAGTAACAAGTTTCAGAGGAAGCCTCTCATACTTCGGAGCGATAATGGAGGTGATTTTACAGGAGCTAAGATACAAGAGTACTTGAAAAGGCATGGAATAGAACATCAAAAGACAGTCCCGTATACACCAGAACAAAATGGAGTAGCTGAAAGAAAGAACGTAACTCTGACTGAAATGATCAGATGTATGCTGACAGACTCTGGACTACCACAAAAATACTGGGGTGAGGCAGCCATGACAGCTACATATCTGCAGAACAGACTACTTTCCATATTCGTGGAGAAAACCCCATATGAACTATGGCACAATGAGAAGCTAAGTGTAAAACACCTAAGGGCCATATTCAGAAAGCTATTTACGCAGCGTATCTATAGATACGCTGCGTAAATACTAAGAATAGCCGCTGTATCTTTTTTTGCTATTTTGAAAAGAAGATACGTCTGCTTTCTTCTAAGATACGAGCGGTGTAATTCGCTTACACTGACGTATCTTAGTTGCATTATTACGCTGGCCGCTTGGTGGTGTTTACGCCGATTTCTCATTTTCCTTTGCAAATGAGAAAGATACAGGGATTCACGAGCGGACTTGCGACGGCGCGTCGTTTTTTACATCGTTTACGTAAGCGTTAGACGGCGTAAGGTTACCCCTGCTATAGCAGGTGCAGCCAATGTTAAGTATGGACGTCGGGACCGCGTCAAATTTGCCGTCGGCTACGTCGTTTGCGTAACTCATTCGCGAATGGGGCTCGACGTTCACGTCGTTTACATTGATAAAAATCAACGTGATTTCTCGCATTCGCACTGGGAACGTCCACGGTCCAAAGAAAACGTGAATGATGTGGGGTCATGATTAATTTACATGAATCACGCCCCCACTCCATTCATTTGAATTGCGTGGCCTTACACCGTGCAGTTTACACTACGCCGCCGCATAGTATGGAGCAAGTGCTTTCTGAATAAGGCACTTGCCCATAATATTTGCGGCGGCGTAGTGTAAACACCATATGCCCTTAAGAGTTTTTGGATGCAAAGCATTCATCTACATACCTGAAGAAAAACGCACCAAACTCCAAAACAGAGCATTTGAACGTATCTTTGTTGTATTCAGTGACAATATCAAGGGTTACAGAATCCTAAATCCCAAAACAGCCAAGGTTACCATTAGCAACAGCATAACTAATTTAAGAGACAATGTAATGACAACAGTAGAAGCAAGAATAGAAGAGAAAACTGACATTGACCAGCCCATCTCCGTAACATCTGAACAAACAGTTGAAGTGAGTATGGACCAGTACTGAAGAGCAGATACAAGAAGGCTCAGACACAAAACCAAGACGGTCAATAATAGAAAACAGCCCTGCCCACTGAGCCCAGCCGGCGCAACCGATTCCGTGAGACGCCGCTGCCGCCCGCAGCCTAGCCAATACTAAGTCCACGCTGGCCATTGTTAAGGCAGGGAGCAGAGTAAAAAACCTGCCTCCCTGCACGCTAGTTTTCCCGCAATTGCCGCCACGTGCACCCTGCCCCTATTTATAAGGCTCCCCCCCAGCACACGATTCTTCCCTACAGCCACTCCCGCTGAACCTGGGGTGTTGTCCTCCTCCACCCCAGTCATGCCCGGCCCTCTGTTATTTCTTCCTTTGGGCTTGTCACTCCGGGCCTCTCTCGATCATGAAAAATGTACCTTCCTGAGACAACCTTTCAGCCGGTTGCCTACACATAGGAAGGCATATGGTGTCTCCCGATCCTTGATGAGAACATTCATCCCTGTACCATCTCTCCCGCAAATCCTCAAACTCAGTCAGGAGGGATGGAAGTACGTAGGGGTATTCATACCCGTAATCGGCAGCTACTCTCTGCATTAAGACACGCTGCAAATGGGGCAGTTTGGGTAGCATACGGGGGTCACCAAACCCAGGTTTCACTATGGCATCAGGTGCCCATTTAAGTATAGGCGCAACAGTGGTTGGGGGAGCGGTGGTATGAAGAACAGGAACGGATTTACTGACTCCCCAGGTCAGCTGCGAAGCGCTTGAATTCTGTGCGCACAATGCGTTCGGTGCACCCCAGCCGGATCGTGTCTTCTTTCACCGTGTTCTAGGAGTTCGGAATCCTCCATAACCCTGGGACTCCGGGAACTCCGGTTTGAACAGGTGCTCAATTCCCCGATCATCTGACAAGGATTCCAGATCCGAGGAGATGCGGGCCCCGGCCAGGGCAACAGACAAGTCCGATGAACGGGCAGGTAAATTCTAATCACTGCAGTGGGGAGCCGGAGTAGGGCCTCGCGCCACAACAGCATGCCAAACGTAGACTACGTTAGCAGGGATGACCTCCGACACAGTCTCGGTTTGTGTGCTTGTCACGTTGGCTGTACAGTCACTTTTGTTCGTCTCATCCATTGTGCTTACCTCCGGTGAACGGGGTGATAAGTCATGGTGGATGAAACAGTGAGGACTTCAGCGTCGGGCTCAACGATCTCCACGGACGGGGAGGGTTCCTCCTCCACGGTAAAAGGCCCGGTAAACCAGTCTACCCGGTACTCACGAGGAGCTTCAGTGGGTGGCTTGATGGTGAATAAGTAGGCCCGGCAATTTTTTGCACCGGGGCAAAAGGGAGGAGCTGAACAGCAAGCTCCGCACAGCGAGGGCAGGATAGTCCAAGGGCCTCCGATACAGCACAAACTGGCCATCGGTGTGCCCCCGGATCCCCGTGTCAGTAAGGGGTACTCCGGCTGCAGTAGACATGGTGGATACCCCCGGGGTAGTCATCGGGGGTCTCAATCTGTGGAAGGTAGTGGATCGCACCAAGGGAGCAGACATCTTGCACGTGGCACTCACTCGTAGATGGGCAGGTACTCTGCTCGTATGGCGCGAAACTTCGCCGTACGTCTCCGGCAGGGGTGGGTGACTCCTCCCACTTATATAACTTGTCTAGACACGTTGCAGGCACATGTAGCATCACAGCACGCGTGTCCAAACTCCCGCCACCTGAAGTTAACCTCTTCTTCACTGCACAGTTCAACACAATGATTCTTTCTTTTCAATAAAACTCACAGTTCCGTTGCTAATGGTAACAGATAAATCCCCGACGAGCCCCCACATGTAGCGCTACCCCCCGAGGAGCCACTGGTTAGATTTGGGATCGGCGTGTCACCTTTGTAGCATGTCTAGAGGTATGATGAAGAGTAAATGATGTGAGCAATGATAGAATGTCCAAACAGCAAAGTGTCGTTTTCTGTGCTGTATTCTTGTGCCCAACACGGCAAACAGGTAACTTCAGGTGAATAGAGAAGATGGTGATGAAGAAGAGGAAGTTGCAGATTCAGGCCTCAACTATTTGTAGAAGCAGTCCTGCTTCAATGGTACCCTTTTTTCAGCTTCAGTTGCTCCGAGCCATAAGGGCCCAGAGTCAGGAACTCCGCGTAGCACGTGCGCCCGGCCTAGTAGGCCACATCGTCGGGGCCCGCAATGTATGCACACCCTAAAGGTGGGCGCCGCACCCAGGACCAGGAACGGGTAGAAGACCCAAAAAAATGGCGTCTGCGCCAGAAATACCCTCCCCCAGCATGCCCCTCGAGGGAAACACTCCTCTAATTGGCTGCTGGAGAAAGGCATCTCCGCCTGGACCCCTCTGGCGCCACTTGTCACCCAGAGATGGAAAAGAATCTCTGGAACACAGAATTAAACCGCAGGCAGCCCAGCCTGGCAGAAACCTAATTTTCACAATCAACATGGATGAGAGCAAAGTAACTCTCTCACCCCCCTCTAAATTTAAATAGCGTCCGTACTGAAAGTACTGGGGCGCTACAGTAAATATTACAGATATACAGTAAAAAGGAGGGCAGAGGGACTTTGTTCCAAAAGATAGAAAGTCCCTCCAAATCAGGGGCAGTTGGGAATTTTATATATATATATATATATATATATATATATATTATATACTGTATATATGAGCAAGGATGACAGGATGTCTGTTTCTGCTGACCAGACCTATCGTAAAACTATGACCAAATCCATTAGAAATAAATGCCTTAAAATGTCTACCCAGAACTAATGGGGATCTTAAAAAGCAGGCAAGTTTTATGTGGCCTCTGAGATACCTCTTCTAAATTCACAACTCAACCAAAATCCACACACAATTCATAAGATCAAACAAGACCAAGACACATTATTATGAAGTAAATATTTGAATGGGGAATATCCTTCTGAACAAATCAAGATCATACACGACTAAGCTAGCAGATACAGAAGGGAAGATAGCAGTCAGATACCTCCTAGATGACAGGGTTATCTGAGCTACCCTGTGCTTAGTATCCCTGGGCAGGAAATTCAGTGCTGAACCATAATATATCAGTTTCCAGAATGCAACCTGTACATAGTGGGAGATATTAATAGTAGCATAAAACTGTGTAAGAGGGCCATGATCAGGGGCGGCTCTCTAATTAGGCAAATTAGGCGGTCGCCTAAGGCCTTGCGATCCCAGAGGCCTAGCGGCCGCTTAATCTGCCTAACCTGTGTGTGGGAATGTCCCCCCGGTTAGTGTCCCCAGGGCCATCTCTAGCAAGGGACAAAAGCCTGAAACTTGTTTTTCTTGGCCGTGGCGGAACTGACCACTTACAGTAAGCACTGAAGGTCTTATGGTCAGTGGGCGGCAGCACGTACTCCCCTCCCCCGGCTCCTTCCCTTCTGTCGCACTCAGCAAATCTTCTGCCATGTACAGAGCACAGATAATGCCCATAGCGATTGTGCTTTCTCTGCGCTCTCCTCTCGGATGGACGTCTCAGAGCTGGCGCCTGACAGTCATCAAGGAGCCAGTCTGCCACAGCTTACAGGTACTGTCTGAGACGGTCCTGCCCGACACTGACAGCCTCCTGTAGTAATGTCACCTCCTGAGCGATGGCACCCCAAAAATCACCGCTGCCAGCCGCCCTTGACCTTACACACACATACACAGCACTGGTATTATGCTTACCGTCATATGATGCCACCTACTGACCCCCTGCCATAATCATTCTCCTCATCATCCCCTGTTCCTGGAATACCACAACAACCCTATTTCCTGTCATCATACTTCCCACTGTAAGCTTCCTACCAACGTACCCCCGTCATCTTCTCTATCCTTGTCATAAACCCCTGTGTTTAGTATCCTATTACCCCACCCCCTATCATCTTCATCCCCCTGCACCTCCAGCTCTTTCCACCCACCCCCTGTCATCTTCATCCCCCTGCACCACCAGCTCCTTCCACCCACCCCGTCATCTTCATCCCCCCTGCACAGCATCCAACCACCCTACCCCCATCATTATCATCATCATCTCCCTGTACCCCACTGACAGCTTCCTACCACCCGCCCACTGTCATCATCATCCCCCTTTGCTGAACTCAATGCCCAAGAGGGTGGAAAATAATGGTGGCCACTTTAGCCCAAATTTTGACATTTTCACTTAGGGGTGTACTCACTTTTGTTGTCAGTAGTTTAGATATTCATGGCTGTTTGCTGAGTTATTTTGAGGGGACAGCAAATTTTTCACTGTTATACAAGCTGTACACTCACTACTTTACATTGTAGCAAAGTGTCATTTTTTCAGTGTTGTCACATGAAAAGATAGAATAAAATATTTATAAAAATGTAAGGGGTGTATATACTTTTGTGAGATACTGTATGTCTATTTGAATAGCTTCACTTTAAACCCCTTTATGAAACGTGGCTGCATCTTGTATAATTGCTAAAACTTTTTTATGGTTGACATTGCCAGCAGCTGCATTGATAATACAAATTATATATTTATTATCTCTCTACGTTATTTGTGATTATTTGACAAGCTAGTTTTACTTTCCATTCTCCAGTTGTTTTTCTGTTGGGTTTCAGTTACGTTTCTCCATTCTAGCTCATGTTTTTTGGTCCACATTCTTTACTGTGCAGCAATTCTTTGTCAAAGGGATGAGTGACAGAACAAAGTAAACGTGACAATGTTTTTTTTTTTTTTCCATTATTCATTTGGTATCAGCCTTTAACACACCAGTTTTTTTACTTAAAGGGTCACTAAAGGAAAACATTTTTTTTGCTGAAATGACTGGGTATAGAAACATAAAAGTTAACTGATTCCTTTTCAAAATGATTAAAAATAGATAAAAATCAATCATATAATGTGCCTGCAGGTTAGTTTCACTTTTGAACTGGCTTCATGTTTCTGTGAAGTAGAAATAGACACATAGAACAAAAACAAACAAATCCAGGGCAGTGTTGTGTTTTTAAAATGAATCTGATTGGTTCTGGGAAGTTTTAGACACACAGTAATGACAGCTTAGACCACCGCGAGAAAGCTCCCAGCACTGTGGTTATAAGGAAACAGACAAGCAGGAAGTGTGGAGAACAGAGCAGGATTACAGCAACTTCAAAGCAAAAACGAACAATAAGGACAGGAAACCAGTACTGCAGTAAGGTAAAGGAAGCTATTTAGCTAAAAAAAAAATTCCTTTAGTGATCCTTTAAGCCCTGTACACACAGCCGGGAATACCATCAGGAAAAAAACGTCGGTGTATCTGACGGGATTCCTGGTAAGCTTGGCTTGCCAAGCCGTGCATCCAGATGGCCATTTAAAAGAACCACCGTTCTTTTGAATGGCAAGAATGCAGTGACGTCATCGACTACGACGATCCGGCGCTCATCACATTCGATGCCGTCGCCGCCATCTTGCTACACCCCACACTATGCCTTGTATGCTACCGTGCATGCGTCGAAAGCTTATCGAGAATGCGCAGGTTTACCTTCAGACAGGTAAGCATACAGATGACCGGTTTTCTTGGCAGGAAACTCTCCTGGTAATCCCGACGAGAAAATAGAGAGCCAGGTTCTCTATTTTCCCGTCAGGATTCCTGGCTGTTTTCCTGACGGGAAAACTGCTAGGGAGCAATACACACGACTGGGATTCCCGGCCAAATGCTCTCCTGGCAGTTTTCCAGCCACTTTGTTTTATCCCCTTGGCGAGCGTATGCATATATGCGGCCTCGGCTTTAGGGGGTTATACCGGGATGATGCCTGCAGCTGCAGGCATCATCCCAGTACCATTTTTTAGAGCGGGCGGTCGGCTTTCTAGGGATAACAACCGATGTGGCTAAAAGTCACTCGGTGGGGGTAGCGTGGCTTGATACATTGAGCAGTGAGACGTGTTTTCTCCTGGCTCCCTGGACCTCCAGCTTCACAGACTTAACCACGGCTACAAACCGGCCCAAAACCAAATTCAGCACAAGGGGAAGGACAAGCTCTGGGCACAGAAGGGCACTGGTGGGGAGCGAAAAGTAGGCGATTTGGAGGACTATTTTGCCCGATCCCGGGCCGCATCACAGCGCCGTTCCGAATCCAAGATGGCGCCGGCACCTCCCTGCCCAGCCCGCTCTGAATCATCCCTGCAGTCACAGGTGAGCACACATGGCCATCTCTCTCTCCCTGGGGAATCTGACTTTGTGCTCACCAGGAGCCGCTCTAATGCCTCCCTGGGCTCAGGTGAGGGATGGGACATGGAGGCACAGATCCGTTCCCTGCACAGCTATATTAGATCCCTGCCCACCAAGGCTGATTTTGAACACTGTGTCCATAGGATTGAAAAGGCCTATAAGAAGGAAATTTCTGATTTTAAAAAGTATGTAGGAGCATGCTTTGAGGACCTAGATGCCACTACAGATAGCCTCAGCAATGCAGTGCAGACACATGACAAAATCCTGAACTCCCATACTGTCACTGTTACGACAGCAGAAAACCAGCGTCCCAAGAACCGATGATTGGAAGGAACCCCGAACCCAAACGACTGTCCCGTGCCTGACAGACTAAGCCCCCCTCCAAAAAGCACAGACATGGGAACAACTGCTGGTGGCGAGAGGATACGTGGGGGAATGGAACAAGGGCCGCCCTGAGGAGCCCTGTGAAAGCAACACCATCCAATAGGACGCAAGACCAGTAGCCCTGGCAAACACCCACAACCCCTGTCCTAACTATCCATCTGGTAAGGGGACGAGAGAGGGAGAGGGAGAGGTGCCAAAAATGGACAAACTTATAGGAGGGAAGGGGTGTGAGAGCCGGCTACCCGAAAGACAAGTAGCTGATGTTAATGGATGAGGCAAACACGCAGTAGCGATATGCAACGATACAGAGACCGAACCAGACATGGCCTGACACAACCTACCCGAGTAACTGGGACACCCCCATGAACAGGCTGGGAATTGGACAAAGAGCCTGGACTGACGGACCCGCCCTGACGATCCGGCAACCTATGCACAATAGAACAGCCCCAAAGATAACGGCCCAGACCCCTACCATGAGCAGAGAAGAAGCGACGACTCCATGGACGAGAACCCTGATAAAATTGTCCTAGCAGGAAAGGCCAGAACACGCTTGATGCTGGTATGTGAAGCAGCTGGGACGGAATTGGACACAACCTGAAACGTACCGCCTACCCTGTTGTGGCAGGAAAAAGGAAACCCCTAGTTGACTTACTGCTCTGCTGAGACGAGTACAGACCAACCCCTGAGTGACGGCGTACTACCATGCTCTGAACCCCCACGTGGAGCAGCCGGGATGTACCAGAATGTGACGCCCCCGAAACGCGCAGCACGCCCAACCCTAGGAAAACAGAAAGAAAAGACAACAGACAACAAAACATGAGATACCCCCCCCCCCCCACTGTAGCTGCCTGGGCCAAAGATGTGAGCAGAAACGACCAGACCTCAGCACGTGAATGAACCTGACAACAGATCTCACCCAAGTGTATGTGATAAGTGTAAGCAGTAAGTGAGCCCGAGTAACCTGCCGCGCAGAGACAGGTAATTAAAAACGAAACACTCAGGGCCGTTATACCCACAGACCGTGGTGGGTAGATGTATAGGCGTAAGAATGAACGTGCACGTATGACGTATGGTATACAGGCGAGAAGATTGTGGTCAACAACCATTTAAAAAACGAAACCTCAGCCCGTATGAATCTGTAGACGTGACAGATCCTGAGATGCGCACCCTGGCTAACTATACCCGAAAGAACGGTATGACGAGACAAAGAAAACAAATAAAGCTACAAGGCTGTTTGTGTGCTGTGACTGCATAGCACCGACAAGCTATGTGACCAAACCACGCTGGAGCAGGACCCCCAACAGAAACACAACCCCCTTTGTGCCTACCCAAGTATGAAGACATGGCAGTGACGGAGGGACCCCAGCATGTAAATGAACCCGACGACCCCCACGTAAATAACGTGAGTGAGCGCAAGTGACCTGCTGCCCAGCAGAACACTGAGGACCTGTGTACCCACAGACCGTGGTGGGTAGTCCTGCCCGTGAAATGAAACGTAACGCAATGCATAGTAAGACGTGAGATGACGGGCGAGAAGTTTGAGGTGAACAATCATCTGCAAAACGAAAACCTCAGCCCGAATGGATCTGTAGATGTGACAGACCCCGAGATGCGAGCCCTAGCCAACCGGACCAGGAAAGCAACCTATGTAAAATAATGAGACATAGAAACGAACGAAGCTAGAACGGCCACTGGTGCAAGCTGAACCTGTGTGACGACAGAAACACGCCATGACAGAAACACGCCATGACAGAAACACGCCATGACAGAAACACGCCATGACAGAAACGCGCCATGACAGAAACAACCACTGTGAAAAAACATCCTGACAAGAAACATGCAATGACATCCCACCGACTGCCCCCCCCCTTGAACCGCGACCCGAAGGAAGCCTGACTATCGCTCAGGCCCCTCCCCCATGCCAGGGTACCTCGCCCAAACAATGCACCCGGGAAATCTCTGAACAAGGGTGCTCCCTACCCCTTACTCCATGCCCAAGGAAGGATACCAGCTGAAAGGGCAGACCCCCCCTGCCTGAGCGAGGCATCCAGTGCGCCCCTCCCCCCCCATCATGCTAGCACCATGGGAACCAGAGCTGAGAACCGCTGAGACAAAAGACATACTGACAGAACCGCTGAGACAAAAGACATACTGACAGAACCGCTGAGACAAAAGACATACTGACAGAACCGCTGAGACAACAGACATACTGACAGAACCGCTGAGACAACAGACATACTGACAGAACCGCTGAGACAAAAGACATACTGACAGAACCGCTGAGACAAAAGACATACTGACAGAACCGCTGAGACAAAAGACATACTGACAGAACCGCTGAGACAAGACATACTGACACAACCGCTGAGACAAAAACATACTGGCAGAACCGCTGAGACGAAAACATACAGACAGAACCGCTGAGACAAAAAACATACAGACAGAACCGTTGAGACAAAAAAACATACTGCTGACAGAAACGCTATGACAAAAAACATACCGCTGACAGAAACGCTATGACAAAAACATACTTCTGACATAACCGCTATGACAAAAACATACTGCTGACAGAACCGCTACGACAGAAAACATACTGCTGACAGAACTGCTATGACAGAAAACATACTGCTGACAGAACTGCTATGACAGAAAATATACTGCTGACAGAACCGCTATGACAGAAAACATACTGCTGACAGAACCGCTATGACAGAAAACATACTGCTGACAGAACTGGTATGACAGAAAACATACTGCTGACAGAACCGCTATGACAGAAAACAAACTGCTGACAGAACCGCTATGACAGAAAACATACTGCTGACGGAACCGCTATGACAGAAAACATACTGCTGACAGAAAGGCTATGACAAAAAACATACTGCTGACAGAACTGCTATGACAAAAAACATACTGCTGACCAAACCGCTATGACAGAACAGCTATGACAGAACCATACTACCGTCAGAAACGCTAAGGCAGAAACAACTGCTGACCGAACTGCTACGACAGTACATGTTATGACCGGAACCATGCTGCTGACAGAAACTGCCATGACTGAACACACTGCTGACAGAACCGCCATGGTAGTACAAGCTATGACAGAAACATGCTACTAACCATCACCATGAGATGAACAATGTGAGGCGAGAATTATGTAATGCCCCCCTCCCCTTGAAAAATGACCCCAAAGGAAGCCTGACTAGCACGCCAGACTCCACCAGCTTGGCCCCCTGGCTCATAGAGCTGTGCCAGGGCATAACAAGGAACATGTGAAACTTGGAAACAGTGTTTGCAGTTGTCTCCCCTGTCTCCTGCCAGATCGCCATAGTGGCAGACAGCATGCCAGAGAAGGAGGACGGACAAGTGGCCCCTCTCTCCGCGCGACC
This sequence comes from Rana kukunoris, assembly GCA_029574335.1. Classification (NCBI taxonomy): domain Eukaryota; kingdom Metazoa; phylum Chordata; class Amphibia; order Anura; family Ranidae; genus Rana; species Rana kukunoris. Next base: position 89,641,204 of record CM056056.1, on the reverse strand, counting down.
CAGGAGGAGGAGGAGTGGGTGGCCCAACAGCTGATGCAGGCGACCCTGGAAGGAGAAAGTGGATGGATGGATGGAGCAGCATTCCCTCCCCCCACCAAGCTGTGAACTGCAGGCTGCCACTAACAGCTGCCTGCATGCAGCAGCATGCGGAAGAATCAGCAGCAGGGATCGGCCGATGCGCACCAGTTAGAGTGCGCCCCCCCCCTCCCCGAGTACCGGGAGAAGCGGCGGGCAGCCCCCTTACAATCGCTGGAGCCCTGGCAGTGTGTGTAAGCGTGGTCCCCCTCCCCCGGCGCAAGTACCGGGACAAGCGGCGGGCGCCCCCCCCCATAATAGCCGGAACCCTGGCAGCGTGAGTAAGTGCGCCCCCCCCTCCTCCGGGAGAGGCGGGCGGCCCCCTTAAGGCAGATGGAGCCCAGGCAGCGTGCAATGTCCTGTAAGGTGGTGGATGGCCTGGCGAGAGCTCCGGGACTGCGAGCGGGCGACCCCAGCTCGGCGTGAGAGCCAGTAAAAAAAGGGGGGGGGCCGTGCCTGCGTGTAGCCAGGCGAGAATTACACTGCAGACTCCGAGCAATGTGGACAGGGAGAGCGCCCCAACCCCCCCTAGATGCAGCACTAGGAAAGGTAGACAGGTAGCGGGCAGTCCCCGGGCGGTCCCCCCCTTGAATGTCCGGCATGAGCCCTAGGAGAGGAACCATCACACGTGCAAGAATCCGGAAGTGACACGGCTACCCAGAAACCCCACCGACGTCGGAGATTAGAGGGGAGGAGAAATAAATAGCCCTCCGACTCCTCCTACAAACTCAGGCAGGTCTACGGCCCCGCCTTCCACTTATATATTTATTATGCTATCTCTACGTTATTTGTGATTATTTGACAAGCTAGTCTTACTTTCCATTCTCCAGTTGTTTTTCTGTTGGGTTTCAGTTACGTTTCTCCATTCTAGCTCATGTTTCTTGGTCCACATTCTTTACTGTGAGGCAATTCTTTGTCAAAGGGATGAGTGACAGAACAAAGTAAACGTGACAATGTTTTTTTTTTTTCCATTATTCATTTGGTATCAGCCTTTAACACACCAGTTTTTTTACTTAAAGGGTCACTAAAGGAAAACATTTTTTTTTGCTGAAATGACTGTTTTCAGGGTATAGAGACATAAAAGTTAACTGATTCCTTTTCAAAATGATTAAAAATAGATAAAAATCAATCATATAATGTGCCTGCAGGTTAGTTTCACTTTTGAACTGGCTTCATGTTTCTGTGAAGTAGAAATAGACACATAGAACAAAAACAAACAAATCCAGGGCAGTGTTGTGTTTTTAAAATGAATCTGATTGGTTCTGGGAAGTTTTAGACACACAGTAATGACAGCTTAGACCACCGTGAGAAAGCTCCCAGCACTGTGGTTATAAGGAAACAGACAAGCAGGAAGTGTGGAGAACAGAGCAGGATTACAGCAACTTCAAAGCAAAAACGAACAATAAGGACAGGAAACCAGTACTGCAGTAAGGTAAAGGAAGCTATTTAGCTAAAAAAAAAATTTCCTTTAGTGATCCTTTAAGCCCTGTACACACGGCCGGGAATCCCGTCAGGAAAAAAACGTTGGTGTATCTGACGGGATTCCTGGTAAGCTTGGCTTGCCAAGCCGTGCATCCAGATGGCCATTTAAAAGAACCACCGTTCTTTTGAATGGCAAGAATGCAGTGACGTCATCGACTACGACGATCTGGCGCTCATCACATTTGATGCCGTCGCCGCCATCTTGCTACACCCCACACTATGCCTTGTATGCTACCGTGCATGCGTCGAAGGCTTATCGAGAATGCGCGGGTTTACCTTCAGACAGGTAAGCATACAGATGACCGGTTTTCTTGGCAGGAAACTCTCCTGGTAATCCCGACGAGAAAATAGAGAGCCAAGTTCTCTATTTTCCCGTCAGGATTCCTGGCTGTTTTCCTGACGGGAAAACTGCTAGGGAGCAATACACACGACCAAATGCCAAATGCCAAATGCTCTCCTGGCAGTTTTCCTGCCGGGAAAACTGGTCGTGTGTACAAGGCTTTAAAGTGGCTGTCCAGCCACTTTGTTTTATCCCCTTGGCGAGCGTATGCATATATGCGGCCTCGGCTTTAGAGGGTTATACCGGGATGATGCCTGCAGCTGCAGGCATCATCCCAGTACCATTTTTTAGAGCGGGCGGTCGGCTTTCTAGGGATAAGGCATAGCCCCTGGCTACCTGCGGAGAAGGTTCCTCAAGAGAGCCCCGGGAAGAACTCTGCGATCTAGCAGGAAATGCCTCCTAAGCATACCGGTGCCTAAGAGGACTCGTCGGGGTGGCAGGTCCTTCTCCCACCAGGGTGCCATGCTGTGGAACTCCCTCCCGGAGGACATCCAGGAGGCGGCATCACTGGTGGCCTTTCGCCAGAGTTTAAAAACCTGGCTATTCCATCAAGCCTACCCGGCTTAAGGCGTCAGTTGGCCTGAGTGTAACATCCGAGCGGGAACATCAGTCCAAGCCGTACCATCTTGTTGTCCACTTGTCCCTGGGTTTACCCAGGGACGTCGCCAGCGTGTCGGGATCCTCCGGGGTAATTTACCACGCTATAGAAAGTGCACCTCAACTCAACTCAACTCATAACGACCAATGTGGCTAAAAGTCACTCGGAGGGGGTGGCGTGGCTTGACACATGGAGCAGTGAGACATGTTTTCTCCTGGCTCCCTGGACCTCCAGCTTCACGGACTTAACCACGGCTACAAACCGGCCCAAAACCGGACCAAATTCAGCACAAGGGGAAGGACAAGCTCTGGGCACAGAAGGGCACTGGTGGGGAGCGAAAAGGAGGCGATTTGGAGGACTATTTCGCCCGATCCCGGGCCGCATGACAGCGCCGTTTCCGAATCCAAGATGGCGCCGGCACCTCCCTCCCCAGCCTGCTCTGAATCATCCCTGCAGTCACAGGTGAGAACACATGGCCATCTCTCTCTCCCTGGGGAATCTGACTTTGTGCTCACCAGGAGCCACTCTAATGCCTCCCTGGGCTCAGGTGAGGGATGGGACATGGAGGCACAGATCCGTTCCCTGCACAGCTATATTAGATCTCTGCCCACCAAGGCTGATTTTGAACACTGTGTCCATAGGATTGAAAAGGCCTATAAGAAGGAAATTTCTGATTTTAAAAAGGATGTGGGAGCATGCTTTGAGGACCTAGATGCCACTACAGATAGCTTTAGCAATGCAGTGCAGACACATGACAAAATCCTGAACTCCCATACTGTCATACTGCAGCAGTTAGCGTACCAACAAGACGATATCCAAAACCGTAATCACCGCAATAACATTCGCATTCGTGGAATTCCCTAATCAGTAGACGCCAAGACCCTGCCTGTAGCTGTGACTGACATTTTTAACCAATTGCTGCAATGCCCTAAGGATGACCCAATTGAGCTGGACCGGGTTCACAGAACCTCGGGCCCGTGGACCCAGGACCCCTCCTTCATTCGTGACACACTACTTTTACAAAATTAAGGAGACCATCATGAGAGCTGCTAGCGCACGGCACAGGACACTATACTATTCAACAATGCACCTGTGATGCTCCTTCCCGACCTATTGTGCCAGACCTTGGCGATGAGAAAAGCACTGAAGCCGCTCACCCTACTTCTGCAATCCAAGCAAATGAAATATCAATGGAGATTCCCATTCCACCTGCGAGTGCACCACGAGGGCAAGACTGCCATCTTTCGCACCCTGGGAGACCTGCCTACTTTTCTCAGCACGCTAGAGCTTCCACAAGTGGCTCTCCCTGACTGGCCGTTTACGCCATCTACTCCGGGCTTGCCCTTTGCCTCTCCGTGGCAGACACAGGGCTGCAAATGCAATCCAAAGCCCCTGCCTCGCCGGGACTCTGAGAACTGAACATGCTCTGGTTGACTCAGTCCCTGCATCTGTCTTTCCTTTACAGAGGTTCTCCCCTGGAACGACACAGGGTTAAAGCTACCGCAATCCTAATTCTATTTTTTTTTTTATTAAGATTCCTTTTTTACACTTTGTGGGTTACTATATATTTTTATTTGTATTTTTTGTTATTCTCTGAGAAACTGGACTGCTACCTTTTCCAGTAACTGTTTGTTTTATGGGGTTCCCCCTTACTGAGCTCTGGCTTGCTCTAATGCCTTTGCTTTTGTTAACCCCTAGGTTTTCTTCTCAGTTTGTTCAAGCGCCATGACTCAGTCCGGGAGTCATCAGCAAACTGTCTCCGAGTATCCATCATATGTAACCTCAGATAGCTCGTCTGTTCTTTTGCAGCTTCATCGTTGCTGTTTTTTTCTTACTAAATTTGCACTTGATTGTAGAATATGTTTACTTGTTCATTTTGTTTCCTATTACACGTGTTTGACCAATATTGTTTTGTTCTTATACCATTGTTTTTTCATGTCATGTATGTGGCATTTTGGTTTTGTTCCATAATTGTTTTTCCGTTGAGCTGGAGTCAGGGGATCCACCCTGCCCGGCGAATTTCCACCAAAAGGTTTTTTTTTTTGTCACTATGGACGCTGTTTGGCTTACGGCTATATGCCTTGCTGTGAGTTTTTTTTCTTCTTATTTCCTTACAGTTTTTTTGGAACCACCTAGTGGCCTTTTTTGTTATTGCTCTTTTTTTCTTTTTGTTATTATTTTCTTTTGATTGTTTGTATTGGTCTCCCTCCCCACCCCACCTCCATGTGTATTTTTTGCCATTCCTGCTTTGTGATATGGGCAGTGTGGATGGTGGCCATAATCAGACCATGTCCCTATTTGTTTTCTGGACCTTTTTGTTTTGTGCCCTTTTCGTTCTTCTCTCCCTTCCTACCTTCTCTCTCTGGATCTCAACTGGCTATGTTTCCATCTCTGTGAGTTGCTGATAAGTAATAATCCTGCTTCATGTGCTTCGTCCCTTTTCTCCCTTGCCCCTCACTTACATGTACCATGGCTTCTGTTTGCCCATTAACTTTAGCAACCCTCAACTGTAGGGGGTTCAACACGCCTGAGAAACGGAGCCAGATCCTTTACCACTTCCACAAAAAAACATTCAAATATTTTACTATTGCAGAAAACCTACTTCTGCACTGCTTCCATACCGGCTATACGCAATAAATACTACTCACAATAGTTCCATAATGCCAATCCCCCGAGCCAAGTCTAAGGTTGTATCCATAGCGTTCCATTCATATTTTAACCCAGAGGTCTTAGACACCCTTGTTGATGTTAATGGCCGCTTCATTTTTCTCAAACTGAAACTAAACAATTTTCTTTTTACAGTGGCCAAAATCTACGTACCTAATACGGGCCAGGCTCGGTTCCTCTCATCGGTTCTCACCAGACTATCCTCCTTCGGGGGACCCTGCTATATCATTGGTGGAGATTTCAATGTCGTCATGTCCCCATCTGCTCACACATCCTCAGGTAAGTCCTCTATACCACACTCTACACTGACACGCATCAAAGCTCTCCTTCATTCCTCCCTTGTGGTGGATGTTTGGCGCGTCCAGCACCCCACAGAAAGAGATTACAACCATTACTCAGCGGCACATAACTCCTATAGCAGACTAGATCACTTTCTAATATCCCAATCGCTGTTAGATACCCCCATCCAGGCGTCCTTAGGTCAACTGCTTTGATCCGACCATGCACCGGTCTACTTGATCCTTACACGTCCCCCATCGCCACGTAGAGGTACACACTGGAGGTTAAATGACAATTTGCTTCGAAACCCTGTCTGTGTGGCGGATGTTTCTGCCGCCGTTCAACACTTTATCTCTGATCATTCCTCGGACACCACCTCCCCTATCATTCAATGGGTGGCCCTGAAATGTGTAGTTAGGGGTGTGCTCATTCAGCATGGCTCTCGTCTTTAAAGGTGCGATCGAGTGACATCCGTCGCCTCCTCTCCACTATAGTGGAGCTCGAACCTCTGCATAAACGCAATCTAGACCCTGCTGTCTTTGTTCGACTATCGAATGCCCGTAGAGATCTCCTCCAGCTTCTCGATTCACATTCGCTAATAGCTCGGGATAGGGCACGCAATTTCCATTACTCACTGGCCAATAAATGCGGCAAACAGCTGGCACGGGTCCTGCACCCTAGATCATCACGATGCCCCATCCCCTTTATTTCACATCCTGATCACACCAAATCATTCAATACGACAGGTATATCCTTCGCCTTCGAGGAATATTATTCTCGCCTTTATAATCTAAATCCCACTGTCCCGATCGCGCGCTGTACTCTATTGGGTGGCGATATGTGGGATTATGTCATTGAAACGGCATTGCCCCCCATTGCGCCTCTGATGTGGCTGAACTGGATAATCCCTTAAGCTTGTTTGAGTTTCTAGGCGCTATCAAGGGCTTGAAGGTAGGCAAATGTCCCGGCCCAGATGGGTTGGGTACACCCCTCGTTTCTATAAAACCTTTGCTCCACTATTAGCCCCATTGATGGCAAAGGCGTTCAATGCCATGGATGACTCCCTTCCTCCACCCAAGGCATTGCTATCCGCTAATATCTCCATTCTACCCAAACTGGGCAAGGACCCCTCCCAATGCAGCAGCTACCAGCCAATATCCCTGCTCAATCTAGACCTAAAATTGTTTGCCAAGGTATTGGCCAACCGTCTGTCCCCTCTACTTACAGGTGTGATCCACAATGACCAGGTGGGATTTGTCCCAGGCCGCGAGGCCAGGCACAATACCACCAAAACAATCCATTTAATCTACCTTATCCAACGTAAAGGCCTGCCTCCTCACCTTCGACACTGAAAATGCGTTCGATCGGGTCAATTGGAGATTCCTCCAGCTTTCGTTGGAACAGTTGGGACTGGGCACGTCCTTTATCTCCAAGGTGCTGTCCCTTTATTCGCATTCTTCGGCCTCAGTCTTGGTTAATGGCTCTACCTTGGAATCATTTGACATCTCTAACGGCACCCGGCAGGGCTGTCCCCTGACCCCCCTCCTATTCGTCATTGTAATAGAACACTTAGCCTGTGCCATTAGACAAAATGCCTCCATACACGGGATCCAAATGCCTTCCTCTCATCACAAGTTATCTCTTTATGCAGACAATCTTCTGGTGTACGTACAGGATCCCCATATTTCCCTGTCATCCCTCTTCGTAGAATTCCGTCACTTTGGCTCATTTAGCAACTTTAAACTTAACGTTTCCAAGACTAAAGCCCTCAACATATCCCTCCCCCTGCCACAATGACCACGCTTAAAGCCAATTTTTCTTTTCAGTGGCAAGCAAGGGTGATCTCGTATCTTGGGGTCACTATTCCTTCCAATCTTGCCAATCTTTTTTCCCTCAATAATGTTCCATTGCTCTCTCGCGTACAAAAGGATCTGGAGGAATGGGGAGGGTCTTCTCTACCGAGGTTCGGTCTGATCATCACTCTGAAAATGGACACTCTCCCCAAGCATCTATATCTTCTTCAAACGGTCCCCATTATAGTCCCCAAATTCTTCTTCATTTCATTCTCTCGCCATTAGATTCTTATGAAGCCGGGGGTTGCCTAGGGTGAAGTATAATTTGCTCACCCGCCCCAAAATTACAAGGTGGAGCTGGTCTCCCCGACTTCGAAACATATTACAAGGCCGCCCATTTAGCTCGTGTCTTGGAATGGTTCCTGCGTCTTTTTTTGAAAGCTTCTGTTGCCATAGAGCAGGACCTGGCTCACGTGGATCTTAGAGCTCTACTATGGGGATATGGGTCTGACTTGGCGCGCATGCCCCCTCCCTCCCCGCTAACGTTGGCCTCTCTCAGGATTGGATATAACAGGGGGTTGTGTTCCCTCCTATCCTCCAATCCTTCACCGTTGATCTCCCTATTTGATAATCCTTCCTTCCTTCGGGGTATTGTTGTACCATCGTTAGGCCCCTTCAAAAGGACTAAATGGCCACAGGCGCACTCGTTTGTACATCCAACTCTAGGGTCGTCGGTGATACCGGCAGGATCTCATGATTGGCTAACTGCTATACATCTCTCTACATTCACCAAGCACTTACATTCCTCTTCCCAAATACACCGTCCCAGTACTGAGTTTGAACGGCTGTGCTCCCTCTCGGAGACTTCCAGACACCTTCTCTCGGCCATATATGGCCTCCTACAGACTCTCACACACACTGAGCTACCCTCTTACACCAGGATGTGGTCCGCAGACTTGGGTGAGGACATCCCACGATCTCCTGCTACTCATAGGAAAAGAACTACAAGATTTTATCAAGATGGTACAGGGTCCCCTCCATGTTGCACAAAATATTTCCGTCCACCCCGGTGTCATGCTGGCGATGCTCTGCAGCCACGGGGACCTACCTACATGTCTGGTGGGAATGTGAGAGGATCCGCCCCTTCTGGACTCAGGTATTTGAGTGTTACAATAAAACTTATGATGAAGTATTGGTTCCCTCTCCTAAGATTGCTCTCCTTTCTATACTGCCGGGATCAGTCACGTCACAGAAGCGGAATCTCCTCCGTTTCTTTATGTCCTCAGCGAGACAGCTCATACCCTCCTATTGGAAGTCGACTCCCACCCCTCCCTTGTCACATTGGGTTTCAATTATGAATGACACTATGAGAATGGAGGAGATGTTGGCTCTTGATAACAACACTTTTGACAAATATAAACAGCTGTGGCTCATCTGGCTCCACTTCTCCTCCTCTGACACTTTGGCAAACATGTTGTCACCCTCGACTTGATCGTCCCTTTAAATTGTTCTGCATTTCTCTTTCTTCTTCCCCCCTTTCTCTTTTCTTTCTCACCCTTCGTTTTCCACCTTTTCATACTCTCGTCTTCTGACCTCTCGTTTCCCATTTTAATTAAAATTTTTCTTTTTTACCCTGTCTGGAATTTTTTTCTTTTTTTCTTTTTTTTTTTCCCTCCTTAGGTTTTATTATTTCTTTGCCATAACTTCCAGTTGCGATTCTGCCAAGAATGAAGAGGCCCTTGCGGTCGTATCTAATTATTGTTTAAAAGTTGCAGTCATTGCTGCTCATAATGTTTTGCATGTTGTTAAGAGTCCCGCTGTGGGCGATAGTCATTTGGCTGACTCGTTCCCCAAGCATATTTGTGACTGTTCGCAGATTGTGACACCTCATGGGTATTCCAGTGTCTCAATTGATGGTTGGTAACCAAAAATTTGTTGAAGGAAAAATCCTTCATGCCGGTTACCTGGAAGGTAATAACAATGGATGCCAGCCTCTTGGGTTGGGTGCAGTCCTGGAAGAGACCACTGTCCAAGGGAAGTGGTCAGTGTCCAAATTCCAAAAAGACCTTGCCCATCAACGGCCTAAAGATTCGGGCAGTATGTCTAGCGCTAATAGCCTGGACCTACAGGTTGCAGGGCTGTCCCGTTGTCAACAAATTCTCCCGGGAGAATGATTTCTCCACCCCGACATTTTCTTGGCCATATGCCAAAGATGGAGTACCCGGACATAGATCTTTTGGCATCCAGGTTCAACAAAAAGTTGGAGAACTTTGTGTCAAGAACAAGGGATCCTCTCGCATACATGACAGATGCATTAGTGACCCCATGGGATCAGTTTTCACAGATTTATGCATTCCCCCAGTTCAGCTGCTACCATGGCTTCTTCGCAGAATCAAGCAGTAACGAAAGTTGTTGGTGCTAGTAGTCCCAGCATGGCCCAGAAGATCTTGGAATGCAGAGATCATTAGGATAACAGTGGGGAGGCCTTGGACTTTTCCGGGTCGTCCAGACCTGCTGTCACAGTATTCTATCCTGTCTTAGAGTCACTAAATTTGACGGTCTGGCTATTAAAGCCCACATTCTAAGTCGAGGGCTTGCAGGTTCTGTGGTAACCACCCTGATTAATGCAAGGTAGCCGGCTTCCAGGACCATTTATTATAGGCTCTGGAAGGCTTATTTTTCCAGGTGTCAGGCTAAAAAATGGCATCCCCGGAAGTATGTTATGGGTAGAATTCTTGCCTTTCTTCAGTTAGGGGTAGAAATTAAATTGGCCTTGAGTACAATCAAGGGTCACTTAGCTTAGTGAATATGGTAAAAGTTCAACATACCTGTACGTTGCCTTGAAATCGCAGCATAGTGGGTGGCCTGACTCAATCTAGTGGTCATTCCTCTAGTACAGTTTTAAAAATTAAAAAAGGGATCGGATTATCTGAAGGGATGTGGAAGCAATTTTGTTCCTTTCACTGTTTAAAAAAATGGATCCAAAATGACTTTAATTTAAATCTATGTAGCACCCTTGTCTTAAAAGGGGCTACCAGTAAATTTAGCTGTGCTATATTGTAGTTAACCTGATTGATTTATAGTCTTTATGACCATTTGGGTTTTCTAAACCTGGTTTAGTTGTGGTTCCTCCCTTCTGTTACCTTTAGACCCCTTTTACACTGAGGGCATTTTGCAGGCACTATAGCGTTAAAAATAGCCAGAGGGCTTTCACACTGGAGTGGTGCGCTGGCAGAGATATAGAAAAAGTCCTGCCAGCAAGTTCTTTGGAGCGCATTAGGACTGGTGAACTCACCGCTCCTAATGCGCTCCTGCTGTACATGCGTTTTGCAGGCGGTTTTAACCATTTTCCGCCGCCAGCGGACGAATAGCGCAGCAAATCCGACGCTAAAGCGCCGCAAAAAATAGTGGTGTTTTCCGCCGACGCTGAGGGTGGCACAGTGTGGAAGGGCTCTTAGCAGTAGTATAATGAGCTGCAGTGAATATGCATACTTTTCTCAGTGAATTAGTAGGAGTTTATCTGGCTGCTGAGCATGCTAGCAAATAGTGTAAATAGTTGTGGAGGTCAGGTGATCAGGGTACTCCCACCCGGACCATGGTCTGGATTGGATGTGTGAGGAACCACTGCGTTGGGTAGGTCTAAAGGCTTAGCCATGTGCTTGAGGCTCTGCAAGGGAGGCTGGAGGCATTAAGGAAAGGATGGAGACCTGAGTTGGAGCACCAGAGGTTACTTAGACCAGGGAACTGTGGAGAGCCTGGGAAAGCATCAAGATGGGAATCATCCAGAGAATCCTGTCTTCCTTTTTGTGAGTTTTCAGTTGCTATACGAGATAAAGTACAGATTTCTGGTTACAGCTTAAAGGCTCTTTTCTGTACTTTTGTCTACCTTTTCCACTTTTTGTTTAAGGGGTCTGCTGGTCTGCTATTCTGCTGCTTGACTAAGGGTGTCCTGTGCCCTACCCCTCTCTCCCTTAATTGTCTGTTATTTCGAGCAATAAATTCACATTTGTTCAGCATAAAAGTGACTGACATCTTTTCTTCAACTGTCTACCTTGTATAGCACCCATCATGCCTAGCAACCCACACCCTGAGGTGAAATGTCAGCCCTCCCTGTCTCTGGGGGTCACCACTACACCTCTGGAGGCCAGGTGGGTGCTTCATATAATACCCAGAAGATTAATTAAGCAGAACAGTACAAGATTGACACAATTCAAATCAATTTCTTTTGTTGTTAATTTATTATTATCACTAAATTTATGCAATAGGGCTTTGCCAAAATCACTACAAAGTGTAGTAATCATAGACACATTTACAATATTCAGAGCAGTTAAGTTCAGATGAAATAATGGCTGCTATAGCTTAACCACTTGAGGCCCGCGCTACCGTCGGATGACGGCAACAGCGCGGGCCTGAATATCCAACATGCCGTCATTTTACGGCATGTCATTCTGGCGTTCCCAGCGCGCGCTGTAGAGCGCGCTGCGGGGAAGCCCTGTGTTGTCCGTGTCCCTTGGACACGGCCAATCACAGATCGCGGCAAACGGCCAATCAGAGCGGCCGTTTGCGATGCGATCTGTGGGTGAATGAGAGATGATCTCTCATAGATCATCTCTCATTGCCGGCTCACACAGAGACAATGTCCTGTCTCTGGAGGGGAGGAGCCCGATCTGTGTTCCTTCCTACATAGGGACACAGATCGGTCACCCCCCCAGTCACCCCCCCCTCCTCCCACAGTTAGAACACACCTAGCATACACATTTAACCCCTTCCTCACCCCCTAGTGTTAACCCCTTCAATGCCAGTCACATTTATACTGTAATTAGTGCATATTTATAGCACTGATCGCAGAATAAATGTGAATGGCGCCAAAAATGTGTCAAAAGTGTCCCATGTGTCCGCCATAACGTTGCAGTACCAATAAAAATCGCAGATCGCCGCCATTTCTAGTAAAAAATAAATAAAAATAAAATAATAATTCTCTCCCCTATTTTGTAAGCGCTATAACTTTTGCGCAAACCAGTCGCTTATTGCGATTTTTTTTTTTTTTTTTTTTACCAAAAATATGTAGAAGAATACGTATCGCCCTAAGCTGAGAAAACAAAATGTGTTTTTTTTTAATTGGGATATTTATTATAGCAACAAGTAAAAAATATTGTATTTTTCTTCAAAATTGTCGCTCTTTTTTGTTTATAGCGCAAAAAATAAAAATCGCGATCAAATACCACCAAAAGAAAGCTCTACTTGTGGGGAAAAAAGGACGTAAATTTTGTTTGGGAGCCACGTCGCACGACCGCGCAATTGTCAGTTAAAACGACGCAGTGCCGGAAGCTGAAATTTTACCTGGGCAGGAGGGGGGTTTAAGTGCCCAGTATGCAAGTGGTTAATGTAGTTAGTACATTCTCATCTTCTAATTTTATAGAAATATATTATGTCATGATAATGTGGCTTGCAAAGCAGAACAAGCTTCTAAGTACTCCTGGTTGTCTGGCTCCAGTAGAAGAGCTTTATTGTAGAACTTCATTGCTGAGATGTCCTGTCCTCTTTGCTGGTGGATGTACCCAAGCAATGCATGTCCAGTGGCATCCATTGGATTTTGGACAATTATGGTTTCAGCAAGGCTTTCCAGTTCTTTCATGGCGGTTTCTCTAAAACATGATAGACTTTGTATCTCTATCACTTCCTTATAATGCCTTACTGCTTCAGACACAGACCTTCTAGAATTGTTTAAATGTTGTGCCCAGGATAAATGGAGCTCTTGTTTCTGTTCAGGGCTGATATTATTCATAATCAGAGTTTTGTCAAATACTTCTTTTGACTTTTGGTGTTGATTACCTTTTATGTATACCTGGGCCAAAAAAATGTGAGCTTGCACAGATAACCTGTTTAGCGCGACAGCCTTTTCCGAATGAAATATTGCACTTTCAATGGCTTCAGCTTTTTGCTGCTTATAAGTTGGCATTTTTATCAAACATTTATAACACTTGGCAAGTTGATAATGAACAGAGCTGGAGTTAGGAGTTAAACTGAGAACTTTCTTAAACATTGCAATAGCTTCATTTACCTGCCTGTTTCTTCTGTAAAATGTTGCTACATATCGAAGAACATATGGAGATTTTGGTTGTTCTAATAGAACTTGTTCTATTAACATAGCTCCTTGATCATACTTCTTCATATCTAGACATTTCAAAGCAAGGAGAGCCTTCACTTCTGTATCTCTGGGATTTAATCTAACAGCTCGTTCCAAGAGTGGAAAAGATTTGTTTTCTGTGTTGTTGCTGCTGTAGCTTATTGTTTCTAATCTACAGACAACCAATGCATAGCCTGAATTCGATTCCGGATCTTCTGGGGCAAGTTCTAGAGCTTTTTCAAAACACTCAACAGCTCGTTGATAGTATTTTCCTATAAAGGATAAGTAAGTCCATCCTTGTTCACCAAATATATCTGACAGAAGAGTGTTTTTCTCTGGAGGAGACTCATATTGCTTTAAAATGGTTCCCACCTTTTTAGCATAGGTGAAACTTTTTATAAGCTGGTTCTGGTGGTAGAAAACCCAGGCAAAGTTACCATACATGACAGCTCTCCTAACATCTGTGTCTTCTGATATGTTGGATTCTTGCATCTGTGCCTCAGCGTTTTGGAGCTGGATCATGGCTTGCTCATCGTCTCCTTTGAGATGCTTTAGGTAAGCCAGGAGGTTATACATCCTGTGTTTGAGTGCATCTGGCAAAAACACAATCTGGTCATTTACCCTTTCTTCCACACTATCAATATCTACATCTTCTCCATGCAGGTCCCAAGTAAAATGACATTGAAGTTTTTGTAGACGATTCATCAAGGAATTTTCTAAGATGTCACTGAAAAGTTAGATATAAAGAAACCTTACATTAAAAGAGTAATGTGTCAGTAACTGAAGACATGTTCCAGGATTATATATTTTTTGTGCATCCTTTCTTACCCAGTGCTCTGTTAAACCCTAGGGCTCCTCTTTAGTTTTCTAGGGGTGGAGCAATTAAGAGTTTCTGTCTCTTAGTAATCACTGACATTAATGATCTTTTTAGCTGTCTGTGAGTAGGGTAGTCTTTCTCCTGATCAGCAATGTAAGAATTCACTTTTCAACATTCTATTTAAGCAGTCTAAAAGTGATTGTAATAGAAAAAAAATTATAAAAAAAAAACAACACACATGTCATACTTACCTGCTCTGTGCAGTGGTTTTGCACAGAGCAGCCCTGATCCTTCTCTTCCTGGGTCCCCCCGCCGGTGATCTGGGACCCTACCCCTTGACGAGAGCCCCCATAGAAAGTTGCTTGCTGTGGGGGCACTTGTACATGATCGCTCCCGAGCCAACTCTCTGGGCCAGATTCACATAGAATCTGCGGCGGCATAGCGTAAGCCATTTACACTACGCCGCCGCAACTTAATGGAGCAAGTGCCGTATTCCCAAAGCACTTGCTCCGTAGTTTGCGGCGGCATAGTGTAAATGGCCCTGCGTATCCCCGCGTAATTCAAAGGGGCGTGCTGTATTTAAATTAAGCGCGCCCCCGCGTCGATCGAACTGCGCATGCGCCAGCCGGGAAAAAAGCCCAGTGCGCATTCTCCAGCTCACGTCGGAAAGCGTTGTTGAAACCAGCGTCAAAACGACGTGATCGTCACTTACGCAGTGCCCTATTCGCGAACGACTTAGTTAAATGGCGTAACCGACGGAAAAAGACGATGCTGACCCGACGCCATACTTAACATGGCAATGACGGAACTTTGTAAACCTACCCCTCATATAGCAGGGGTAGGTTTACGCTTACGGAAACAAAGTAAACGACGACGGGGCGGCGTAAAAACGTTCGGGAATTGGCTTATTAGGCTCATTTGCATAGGCAAATTAGAAAACAACGTAAAGGCCACCTAGCGGCCAGAAAAGTAATTACATCTACAATCCGACGGTGTAAGTGTTTTACAGCTGTCGGATCTTTACTGTATATGCGTAAGTGATTATAGGAATCACACGCATAGATACCCAGTAAAAAAAAACAGAGATACGACGGTGTTTCCTGCGATACACCGTCGTATCTCTTTTGAGAATCTGGCCCTCTGTGTCCATAAGATACACAGAGCCTAGATCATCCCCACCCCCCACCCCCGCTCCTGCTGCTGCATCTCAACCAATCAAGAGGGAGAGACCCGGGAGAGCCCTGGGTCTCATGCACATAGTTGGATCAAGATTGGGCTTAGGTAAGTATTAAGGAGGCTGTGGAGGGAGCGGCACACTGAAGTTTTTTTTACCTTCATGCATATAATGCATGAGAGTAGAAAAACTTCAGCCTTTACAGCCACTTTAAATCTAAAAGCAAACATTTGATATATTGCAGCTTACTAGATTTTAGATGGATGCATTAGTTTTCTTTTTAGGCTTTCTTTCTTCTATTTTCATCTGGTGATCCAGCCAGTAAGTCTGTTGTTTTTAAAAGAACAAGCTCTCTTTACAGGGATGAGACAAACCATTTAAAAATGTCAGGGGTGCTCACAATTATCACCTTTCTTTTTGTAAAACCTTTATCCCAAAAGGAAAACAAAACTGTTTCCTGTAACTACTATAAAGTGTGAGCTGGAGTTTTTACATCGATTTATTAAATAATATCTAAATCTGCCAGTGCATTTAACCCTTTTATCGCCAGGTCTGTATCACGTACGGACCCAATAGGTCACGATAGGGGGGATTTTACACCATGTGTGAGTCTATGGGGGTTATTTACAAAAGGCACTACAAGTGCAAACTACAAGTGCAAAGTGCACTTGGAAGTGCGGCCGCGGTAAATCTGAGGGGTACATCTGAAATGAGGGGAAAGCTTTGCTGATTTTATTATCCAATCATGTGCATGTGTATTTTCCTTACATGTCCCCTTCGGATCTACAGCGACTGCACTTCCAAGTGCACTTTCAGTGTAATTTCAACTGCACTTTGCAATTGTAGTTTGCACTTGTAGTACAAAGTGGATTTGCCTTTAGTAAATAACCCCCAATATTTCTCAAAGCCCCTGACTGCTGGCTGTCAAATAAAATCAATCTGGCAGATGACCAGCCATCCAATTGTTTCTAAACCCCCTGGTAACAAACCCTCTGCCACACAAGAGCCCCCGCCATACATCCCACACTCTGCTTGCCCTTCTGTGGGCCTGGGACCATCAAGGAGGGAGCCATTCGAATATGCATCATCTCTCCTTCCCTTCTTCTTGCTGACCTGGAAACGACATGTGTGATGTCACTTCCGGGTCCCCCTTTAACTTTCTCCAGCTATACTGGCCAGGATAGAATCTAATGAAGTGCAATCTTTACTGCATTAGAATCATTGGAGGGCTAGTGACACATCAGAGTTTTTTTTTTTAGACCCTGGATATCCCATTAAAGAGAAACTGTAACCAAAAAATTCTTCACATAATAAAAAATAAATACATTCATAAATAAAAAACTTTAAAAAAAATATAGTTACACCCAAACACATAAAATACCTCCCCCGTTACATACATGCATGTACAAATGTAAACGCACATGTCGGGGTAACCTATGCACAAAAACATCAATTGCAATACACATGTTACATATTGCCGCACACGCTGGTGTGAGAGCAATCATTTTAGCATCGCGGCTCCTTCATAGCTCTAAACTGATGACCCATAAGGGCTTTCAAAAAGTCACCTATAGAAAATATGGGGAACTGACGTTTGTCACCCTTTCACAGACGCACACAGTTTTCAGATTTACATAGTTAGATAGTAGGTAAGGTTGAATAAAGGCATAAGGTTGAATAGTCCATCCAGTTCAACCTGTGTACAACCGTGGTCAAAAGTTTTGAGAATGACACAAATATACATTTTCAGTCTGCTGCTTCAATGTTTTTAGATCTTTTTGTCAGACGTTACTATGGTATACTGAATACTGAAGTATAATTACAAGGATTTCATAAGTGTCAAAGGCTTTTATTGACAATTACATTAAGTTTATGAAAAAAGTCAATCTTTGCAGTAGAAATAGTAAAGACAGAGCAATTACTGGTGTTAGACAGGAGTAATTTCAAATTTTGCGTGCCGTATCACTAGTTTGAATCCTCAAACCATGATACGGCGGCTTCGGGCTTCGATCCGAGAGGCTTACGTCCTCGTAAGCCTTCGGATCTACGCTGCGATATTTTTGCGGCCGCTGGGAGGAGTTTGCGTAGTTTTCATGCGTCGGGATATGCAAATGACTTTTTACGGCGATTCCCGAAGGTACGAGTGTCCCTCGCAATCGCCTACGTCATTTTTTGGCTACGTAATGTTAGAGGAGCTTTTTGCTGGTCTAACAGTGCGTAACCCATGTAAAGTATGGCCGTCGTTCCCGCATCGATTTTTTAACGTAACTCGTTCGGGAATAGGAATGTACGTAAACAACGCTACTACGACGTGACGACGTGTTTTCGCGCAATGCACGGCGGGAAATTTGCGAACGGAGCATGCGCAGTTCGATCGCCGCGTGAACGCGCCTATTTTAAATGCTTCACGCCCCCTACTCGCGCAGATGGATTGCGACGGGAGAAATACACTACGCCGCCGTCGTTTACTGGACAAAATCTACCTGGATTCCACGTAGAGCCAGGTAAAAAACG
The DNA here is from genome assembly GCA_029574335.1 of Rana kukunoris. NCBI lineage: Eukaryota > Metazoa > Chordata > Amphibia > Anura > Ranidae > Rana > Rana kukunoris. Next base: position 89,623,338 of record CM056056.1, on the reverse strand, counting down.
GCAGCGTAGTGTATTTCTGATACTCTACGAGAATCTAATTCTCTGTGAATCTGCCCCAAAGACTGCGCTAACCACAAATAAACAATACAGCTGCTACATACAAACAAACAAAGTTAACAAAATATTCAATACAACAATGTAGCGCTAAATTTACAGTGCTTGGTGCTATATAAAGCAACAACACTCACAGTGCACATATATAAACGTGAACAAAATTACGAATATCAAACACTCATGTTTGATATATGAGTGAAAAAATAAATATAGGGCCAGATTCAGAGAGCCGTAACTCCTGTCTAACTGGTGTTAGACTGGAGTAATTTCAAATTACACGCGTTTTTTAGCTAGTCGGAAACCTCAAACCTCAACAGACGGCTGCGGGCTTCAATTCGACTGGATTACGTGTTTGTACGCCTTCGGATCTACGCTGCAATAAAATTGCGGCCACTGGGTGGACTTCCCGTCCCGTCGTAATGAGCTGTAGCATCAACATCAGATAAAAGGTGTAGGTAAGAAAGAGTACGCTTACCAGATACGTTGGACTCTAGTACTGTATAGCAAGTCAATCGAGTCAATCGAGCCTTGTGGTCATTTGGACCCGGGACCACTACTATCGGCATTCCCCTGTTGAAGGCTTTTGGAGCCGAAACGCGTTGGTTATTGCTGCTAAGCACCCCATATTGCTAAATGCATGTGATCACCTTTAACCTTTGTCATATTGTCTTTATATGACTTTTAATAAAGCCTATCCTGGTTTTAATGACTTGCGCTATTGGAGCATTCCAATTTTTTTCTTCTTTTTCAATCCATTTTCTGTGGTCTTGTCGGAGCCCCAGACATCTACTCTTGGACCTTTGGACCTTCCATCTAAGATTCCAACTTGAGTCTAGAATACAGATTAAGGTACATCATTCAAGCCGGATCTGTTCCTGCCATCTGTGCCAGTGCCATCCCGGTAGTAGTGGTCCCGGGTCCCAATTACCACAAGGCTCGATTGACTCTTTTGCTATACAGTAACTAAGACATTTTTTCTCTAGGGTGTTAGAAAAAAAATATATATAATGTTTGGGGGTTTTAAGTAATTTTCTAGCAAAACATTTTTTTTAATCTTGTAAACGCTAAATCTGAAAAACAGGCAATGTCCTTAACCACTTAAGGACCGCCTCCTGCACATATACGTCGGCAGAATGACACGGCTGGGCACAAGCACGTACCTGTACGTCCTCTTTAAGTGCCCAGCCGTGGGTCGCGGGGCACACGCCCGCGACCCGGTCCGAAGCTCTGTGACCGCAGCCGCGGAACCTGATCACCGCTGGAGTCCCACGATCGGTTCCTGGAGCTGAAGAATGAGGAGAGCTGTGTGTAAACACAGGTTCCCCATTTTTCACTGTGGCACTGTCATTGATCGTGTGTTCCCAGATATAGGGAAACACATTCAATGACATCACACATACAGCACCACCCCCCTACAGTTAGAAACACATATAACCCGTTCAGTGCCCCCTAGTGGTTAACTCCCAAACTGCAATTGTCATTTTCACAGTAAACAATGCATTTATACTGTATAGCATTTTTTGCTGTGAAAATGACAATTGTTCCAAAAATGTGTCAAAATTGTCCGATTTGTCCGCCATAATGTTGCGGTCACGAAAAAATACGCTGATCGCCGCCATTAGTAGTAAAAAAAAAAATATTAATAAAAATGTAATAAAACTAACTAATGTAATAAAACTATCCCCTAATTTGTAAACACTATGGGCCAGATTCAGGTAGGAGAGCGGATCATTATTTTGGAGTAACGTTTGTCATTTACGTTACTCCGCCGAAACTTTAGGAGCAAGTACTGTTATTCACATAGCACTTGCTCCTAAAGTTGCGGCAGCGTAGCGAAAATGAGCCGGCGGAATTCAAATTGGGCGGGTAGGGGGCGTGTATTATTTAAACTAGGCGCGATCCCATGGCGAACGTACTGCGCATGCGTCGACTGTCAGTGCGCATGCTCCAAATTCTGTCAGTGAACGTCAATGATGTCAATCCCCATTCACGGACGTTTTACGCAAACGACGCTAAACTTTTTCAATTCGTCGCGATGACGACAGCCATACTTAACATAGGATACTCCACCTAGGGGGCATGTTTTTCTTTACGCCGCGTATCGCTCACGGAAACGTCGGAAAGTCACTGCATCGGGCCCGCGTACGATCATGAATTTCCATCTCTCGCTGATTTACATATTCTTGGTGTAAATCAGCGGGAACGCCCCGAGCGCTATTTTTAAAATTGCAGTTCCAATACGACGGCGAAATACAATTACGCCGCCCGTATCTGAACTCAATCCCGGCTTATCTTGTTTTCTGCTTCCAGAAAACAGATAAGCTGGCTCAAAGTGAGAGTTATGCTGGCGAATCACTGATACTCCAGCCTAACTCTACCTGAATCTTGCCCATGGGTCCTCAAACTATGGCCCTCCAGTTGTTCAGGAACTACATTTCCCATCATGCTCAGTCATGTCTGTGAATGTCAGAGTTTCACAATGCCTCATGGGATTTGTAGTTCCGCAACAGCTGGAGGGCCGTAGTTTGAGGATGCCTGATCTTGCCCTATAAATTTTGCACAAACCAATCGATAGACGCTTATTGCAATTTTTTTTACCAAAAATAGGTAGAAGAATACGTATCGGCCTAAACTGAGGAAAAAAATCTATTTTTGGGGGATATTTATTATAGAAAAAAGGAAAAAAATATTGCATTTGTTTCAAAATTCTTGCTCTATTTTTGTTTATAGCGCAAAACATAAAAACCGCAGAGGTGACCAAATACCACCAAAAGAAAGCTTTATTTGTGGGAAAAAAAGGATGCCAATTTTGTTTGGGAGCCATGTGGCATGACCACGCAATTGTCAGTTAAAGCGACGCAGTGCCGAATCGCAAAAACTGGCCAGGTCCTTTACCTGCATTTTGGTTTGGGTCTTAAGTGGTTAAGTGGTTAACCTTTGCTCTTCTATATTTATTGCCCATTGGAATGCACTGTGTGATACATTTGTTTAAGATGTTCCTAAAGCATTCCCATTTTTCTTCAGTGTTCAATGTTTCTTGGATTTGGTCCCAATTTATGTCTTGTAGTATGGAGCGCAGTTCATAAAAATGTGCTCAATTGAAATATAGAGTTCTTGTGCTATCATCATGCCTCCTTTTCCTATGATTTATGCTAAATGTGATCATCCTGTGATCGCTAGATTCTAAGTTGTCCCGTATTGCGACATCTGAGATCAGACTTGGATTGTTCGTAATGAATAAATCTAGGAATGCATTCTTTCTAGTTGGGAATCCACCAATTGGGACATGAAGTTATGTGCCTTTAATGAGTGAGCTGTCCTATAAGATATTCATGAAATGATGTGCCTTTAATGAGTGAGCTGTCCCCTCTCCTTAGTCAATATCGGTATAATTGAAGTCCCCCATTATGATATTTCCCTGCCTTACTGCTGTTTCGAACTGTGATAGGAGGTCCAGCTCCTACTCCTCCTTCAGGTTGTGAGCCTGTACAGGTTAGGGGCCTGTAACATATGCTCCACAATTAATTTCCCACTTACTACTTCTTGACACCAGGCCATCCTCCAGAAGTCTTTGCCTCACTGTGCGGTCAAATGCATTCACACCTGCATGCTGCCATTCCTGAGCAAGCTCTGCACTGGTGTTGCCAGATCCTGCAGCTCAATTAACTGTAGGAGACAGTCCTGGCACTTGCTGGACTTTCTTGGGCGCCCCGAACCACTCTTCACAAATACAGTGGAATTAACAGGGATTCCCTGTTTGACATGAAAGTTACCTTTCATGGCAAAGAGAGACTTTGCAAGTAATTGCATCTCATCTGATCACTCTTAAAAACATTCTGATGTATATGCAAATTGCCACCATAAAAACTGAGGCAGCAGACTTTTATATAGATTTTTGTCACTGTTATACAGTAAGATGCCCCATGGAATTGTTCACTAACCTTTGCTCTTAATGGACTAGAAGTACAGCCTACATATTTTTTATTGCATTTGCTGCATTCGACGGCATATAGCATGTTGTTTGGGCCACAATATATATAATCACGGATGGTGGCGTCCAGTGGCACACGAAAAATGTAATGTCTACTGCAAAAGCTTCATGTGTTGTTGCCACAAATGTACAATCCCATAGTGCTATGCCAGGTCTTACTGTGTCTGCCAGACTCATAAAGACTGGGAGACAGAATATTACCTAATGTTTTATCATGACGGCTTGAAAATCAGTCTATTGTAATGATTGGTTTCTGTGGAGAGTATAGGTAAATATTCTTGTATAATATTTTTAATTTCATTGAACTCCAAGGAGAAGGCAGTAACAAATGTGACTGGAGTCCCTGGTACTCACGTTAATCTTTACTAGTTTTAAGGGCCCTTTCACACTATCGGACCGTATGTCCGCTTTTTCATCCATCCGTTTTCAGATGAAAAAAGGACATACATTGGTCCCTATGTGATTGCGGGTGTCAGCGAATAAACATCCGCTGACACCCGTAATCACCGGTGTCCGCAAACATCCGATTTTGCAGACGGAAGAAAACCCTATTTTTTCTTCTGTCTGCAGATCGGATCGGATGAACACGGATACACGGTCCGTGTTCACCCGCTCCCCCATAGGGGAGAGTGGAGAAAAACAGGGCGGTCCCTGCACAGTGTGTGGAGACTGCCCTGTCATCCGACGGCCCAGCAAGGATTTACAGAGCGATCCCCGCTGAGCTTACGGACACACGGAGGCGGATCATTACTGATCCACCCCGTGTGAAAGGGCCCTAACTCTCCAATGGCCAGCATTCGCCAGAAGGGTATGTCTATTTTTCTCTGAAGCCAGATGGGCTGCTCGAGCAACATTCTGTTGCCATATTGCCATAACTGAAGCCTTGATGTAATAGTACTAAATGTTTTATTAAAAGCTTCTTCCGTAGAGTAGTTGCGTCTGGCCCTTGTAAACTCCCCTATTGGAATCGATCACTTGGTGTGTGCGAAAAGTAGTACGTTTCCCACAAACTCCTTGCGATATGTTTGGGTAGTTACGATACTCTGGATAACATCTCCCATTAGAGTTATGTCTAAGAAATTAATAATATTATTATGGCTGTCAGAACTAAATTCCAAGTTAAGGGAATTAACGTTAACCCAAGATATAGATGAGGCACAATCGAATTAGAAGCAGGTCATCTATGTACCATAGAATAGAACCTGCACATGGGTTGGTAACAGAGTTACGTTTATGTATATATGTTAATATCTATATACAGTATATGTTCATTTCACTATTCACGTGTGTGCTGTGAACAAGGCTTATCGCCGAAATGCATCTGCAACTGTTTTTGTACTGGTATGGCAAAATAAAATACTTGAGGGCTATGGAGTTGCCAGCTGTCTTTTCTCGATGATGGGAGTTTATTACTGGATTTGTGATTATTTACAAAGAGTGTATGAGCATGTGCACTAAGTGAATAGACTTTTCTATAAGGACTATTTACAGTATCCATTTAAGATTGCTGATTTTTTTTTTTTTAACTGTATGTTACATTTGAGTATATATCAAATGTTTCACATTGTTCAATTGTTTTTTGTTGATCTATGGGTCATCACCAATATTGCCATGTTTATACAGTATATAGCAGTGATGGTGAACCTTGGTACCCCAGATGTTTTGAAACTACATTTCCTATGATGCTCACGCACTCTGCAGTGTAGTTGAGCATCATGGGAAATGTAGTTCCAAAACATCTGAGGTGCCAAGGTTCACCATCACTGGTATATAGCATGTTTAATTTGCAGTTTTGCCATTTTTTTACTTGGTATTCCAGTAGAATAAAATGGAAAGACAACAGTTCTCAACCTTTTGATACTTTGGTCTCCCTATAATGTACTTTACTGTCATTTGATAAACCCCTCTCAAAGGTGAATGAAGAGGAATGAGGTAAACATAGGCGTGCGCACAGGATGTGCCAGGTGTGCCTGGGCACACACTAATCACCCTGTGCTGCGCAGATTCCCCCTGCTTCTTGGCTGCAGAGAAAGAGACTGGGTAATCTCTGTCCTTAGTCCCTTTCTCTGTCTCAAAAGTCAGACATCAGTGGTCTGTTTAGACCCCTGATATTTCACCAAAGCCCTCCAAGGAGCTCCTAATTTTTTTTTTAAATATATAAAATAAAATAAAATTGTAAAAGAGCAAAAATAAAAAAATATATTAAAATAAACTACACCAATCTCTGCCCTACTGACAGTGTCCAATGCTCTACTGGAACTGTCCATTGCTATATATACACACACATATGAGTTTGAGCTTTGGGGTGCACACCCTAATGCAGTAGGCTGTGCACACCTACGGAGGTAAAACTTGTCTTGAACAGTAGGTTTCGCTGTCAGTATAAAATGTAAGTGCCCATTAGACATAACCTTGATATAATTCCACATTTCCACAACATGAAAATCCAAATCTGGGTGCAGGAAATTTAGGTGGATTTTTAATGAATGCATTTATTTTAAATAGAGCCAGAACAATCCATTGTCTAATAATGCAGAATAAAGGGACATTATGCAGTGGCAATATAACAGTAGTATGTAAAACTGAAAAAAAACTATATATTGTATATTACTTAAAAAAATGTAAGGTCACAAAGAAAACTATTAAAAAAATAGAGAATATGCTTATTTTACACCTATATAAAGTAGGACCTTGTAAAAAAAAAGAATAGCAAACAATGAGAGTTGTACATAGAGATGACCAGAGGATACATTTACAGCTAGAGGTGTCTGGTCACTGCTAGCACTTTGGATGATAATAGTTTATTTACCTCATTCTCCGTGGTTTGTCTTTGAGTGTACAGAGTTTGCTGTTGGGAGTTCCCTGATGTACCTGGTGGATGAGATCCTTTATATACAGATAGGTTCATACCATGTGACCATGCTCCATGATAAGCTTCATGATAAAAAAAATGAAGAATGTAAACTGAAACTTGGTGGTAATGGAATTATCTGGGCAATTAATAACCAGAGCATCACAGGCAGCTACTATCAGGCCTGAGGGTGAAAGGGGACTTCTTTAGAGTGGCTGCTTTCTGTAAACATAGACAATCTGAATACATGTGAAAATAAGGATTGCAGAGGTCACTGGTAACACTGACTCTGTGCACCCTGTGACATTAAAAAGAACTTACATCACTTGCCCAAGGAGACTTCAGAATTGATGTCACTGGTCATAAATTCCCCTTTCAGGCTGTGCAGCAGCTATCTTAAAGCGGAGTTCCACCCTTAAAATCATTTTTTTTCATTACATCCAGCATACTGGCGTCAGCGCCAGTATGCTGTTTTTTTTTTTTAATGCACGTACTTACTTTATATCAAGTCATTGAATTCCAGGCGCACCGCGGAATGTCGCCGCTATAAGGCGTCACGCCTTCCGGAAACAGCCGATTAGCATTCGGCTTTTCTCGGCGCCTGCGCACAGACCCAGGAGCTGACTGCGCAGGCGCCGAAAATAGCCGGTCCTAGTTCGGGTTTTTTCGGAGGGCGTGACGCGGCTATATACGGCGCTTGCGCAGTCAGCTCCTGGGTCTGTGCGCAGGCGCCGAGAAAAGCCGAATGCTAATCGGCTGTTTCCGGAAGGCGTGACGCCTTATAGCGGCGACATTCCGCGGTGCGCCTGGAATTCAATGATTTGATATAAAGTAAGTACGTGCATTAAAAAACAGCATACTGGCGCTGACGCCAGTATGCTGGATGTAATGAAAAAAAGTGATTTTAAGGGTGGAACTCCGCTTTAAGCTGGCCATAGACAGATTGAAGTTTGGTTGATTCAGCAGGGACAAGAGGCACAAACAGACAAAAAGTGAGGGTACATATCTCTAAAGGAACCATGGATAGCAGTAGAACCTAACAGTTCTAATTCTTCACGACTCTATCCAAAAATAGAAAAATATTTTTGGGCTTGACCTAGACTTTATTTGGTCATTGCAGTGAAGTGTAAAATATTACAGCAAAGAGAATGCCAAAAAGATGTATTTTCAAAATTTGGAAAAAGGGACACCCATGTTATCGTGAAAAACAATGATAGACAAAATTCTCTATAGGCATTGTTCAACTTTACAGATTATAAGATTAGAACTAAACGTAAATTATGGCCATGTACTTATTGCTGTCACTCCCTCATATGCAGCGATTCCACACAAATAGCGTTGGGCCAAACCCCACTCCCCGGTTTGGTTCGCACTAGAACTCTCAAACATCTCAAACATCGCAAACGTTTGGACCCGAACAGTGAACCCTATTAACGTCTACGAGACCCGAACTTGAAAAGTCCCAATTTTTAAGGCTTATATGCAAGTTATTGGTCATAAAAAGGGTATAGGGGCCCTGGGACTGCCCTGGGAGACGTGTACCAATGCATTTTTTTTAAGATCATTTTTAAAGGGGCAGTGATTTTAATGATGTTTAAAGTAAAACAAAAATGAAAAATTCCTTTAAATATGGTCCCCTTAGTCTGTATGTAAATTGGCACGTATAAAACCTGCTGCAGCAAAACTGACATATATAAAAATAGATTATCCCTGCAAGCTTTATTTTGTGAACAACGGCTTTGGGAGCCAGTCTGTATGATGTATAAATGGAACATCTTTAGTATATGATCTTAGTCGGTTGCCAACACCCCTAATGAACAAGGAAAAACGAGGAATCCCCCGGTGTGGGGCTTTAAAGGCAACAGTAATTAGAGTAAGAGTAGATACATACAAAATGATTTTATTTGTCAATGGAAAAAAGGTACACAATATAATAAATTTAAAAACAATGACATAGATAAAAAAGTTGAAACTGATCCACAGAGTAAGTACAAGGCCCTACGTGTTTCGGGTATTCCCTTCTTCAGGGGCCGAAGTCTGTGTGGAATCGGGATATATCAAATACATTTACAAAAGAAACAAACATTTTGTGGGTAATGAATTACAGTACAAAAACAGATGGCAGCGTAAATATCAAGTACAATTTAACAACATCATACCAGTCACAGCGTTTTCAAACTTTGCAAAACACTAAAAAGCGCATCTCGACCATGGCACAGAAATTCCTAGGGATGGTGGAATGCAGGAATAGGAAGCTGGAATCTCATATCTCAAAAGCAAACCCTGGGCCAAAACTGCCAAAACGTGAAAGTGTGCTGTCTCTAAGGATAAAGGACAGCATCCACATACGTATATAAGAAGCAACTGACTTGTAAACATATATAAAAGAGTATAACAATTGGTAACATACCAAAAGTTCCTAGTAGCAAGAGCACATACCTATGAGTAGAGGGTGAGTTTTGTATTGGAATTAATCCTAGGTGTGAAAAGGGATAAATAGTAGTAGTGCCCATGACTGGAGAGACAAAAAGGAAACAAAAACATAACACAAGCTAAACGAAAATGCCAGGCAACAGAAAATGATCCCTAAAGAAATCATATGGTTCTAAGAATACAATTCAATCCTTTTCACATCCGCCAGAGGAAAAGCCCTCCAGAAAAGGCCTAAAACTAATTTGTTTATTGAGGCCGGGGGGAAAGTTGGCCTCTAGGTTGGCAATCCAACGGGTTTCATGTTGTAACAACGTTTTGTTCCAGTCCCCACCTCTGGGATTAGAGTGAATTCTATCTAAAATAAGGAATTTTACCCCGGGGAAGTGTCAATCATGTTGGAGCAAGATGTGACGCCCCAACGGCATGTACACATGGCATTTAAGTGTCGAGAGGCACGTTTAAAAAAAGGCAGTTTGGTTTTGCCAAACCTCTTAGGCCTCGTACACACGAGTCAATCGTTTTGTTCAAAACGGTCTGTCTGACCGATTTGAACAAATCTGTCTGCTGGCATTTTGGTTTGCTCGCGTGTACACACGAGCAAACCAAAATCCCCACCAGCAGACAGCGCGCTGACGTGTCGGTGACGTGGCGGTGACGTTGATGCCGCCACGTCACCGCACCAGGAAGTAAAACACTTCCGCGCATGCGTCGAAATCATTCGGCGCGTGTGCGAGAAGACATGTCTGCTGGTTAGCATACTAACCAGCAGACATGTCGGGCGGACGGGTTCCCAGCCGACAGATTTCAAAGCATGCTTTGAAATCTGTCGGGTGGCCAAATCCGTCTGTTTGCCCGTACACACAATCGAATCTGTCTGCTGAAACGGTCTAGCAGACCGTTTCCAGCAGACAGATTTGATCGTGTGTACGAGGCCTTACAGTGACAGTGGCGAAGTGTCTAGGTCTATATGGTCGGCCATTGGGTAGAACGATTTCTCGATCGGTATTAATATAACGGCAAATGGAACATCCTCTACAGGTATAAGTGCCCTTCCTTTTACAGGGGTCCTTTCTGAAGCTGCCTTTTGCCACATTTCTTTCCTCCCGGCCTCAATGAACAAATTAGGTTTAGGCCTTTTCTGGAGGGCTTTTCCTCTGGCGGATGTGAAAAGGATTGAATTGTATTCTTAGAACCATATGATTTCTTCAGGGATCATTTTCTGTTGCCTGGCATTTTCGTTTAGCTTGTGTTATGTTTTTGTTTCCTTTTTGTCTCTCCAGTCATGGGCACTACATACTATTTATCCCTTTTCACACCTAGGATTAATTCCCATGTTTATATTTCATTGCCCTTTGCACTTCACCTACGGTCTCTCCTCCCTGGCTCAGATTGGACTTCTGGTATCTCCATAGCTATCTCCTATAAGCCTGGCGCATGTAAGCCGTTCCCCCCTCCAGGGGACGGCTTCTTTTTGACCTGGTCTCCATGCGCCTTTTAGGCGCTCGATGACCTTTGGGTCAATACGTGCGCCGTCACAGAGATGTGGATCATACAGGGGATAGATTCTTGCCCCTGGTCCTTCCACTACGTATATCTCTGGACCCTTTGTTGGCCTACTGCCTTTACTCCATAGAAAATGATGCGTTTTTCCTATGTGTATTTTCATACGTGTTTTAGTTCCCTTTATTAAGTATGCCTGTTCAGCCACCGCCAACATCTACCTTTGAGTTAGTTTTTTGATGGTGTTACCACACAGGCACTATCTTAGTCAGCACATAAAAACAATTTTTTTTTACCCCTATCGTGGCAATGTCTACCCATGTATGTGCAGCCTGATGCGGGCTCTGTATGTCTGCCTCGCGGTACTGCTCCGTGGTACTGCCTGCATATTACCCGCATTCTTTATAATTTGTCCACTTTGTACCCATATACATTCTGTGCTGACAGTTATTTGTTATGTGGTCCTGTCACGCCCCCAGCGCCGTGACGCACTCCGCGTCATAACGCTCCATCCCCTCCCACTTTATTTTTCTATTCTCAGCTGACCCTATGGTCACATGACGGCCTTATGGTCACATGACTCCATACGGTCACCTGATGTGGCCATATAGTTATCTGATTTGACCGGCGTCATGACGCGTTCGGCGTCATGACGCTGTTCTTATTTTTTTCAATAGGCGGCGGCGACATCACATGCTACGCCTGCCGCCCGACTCCCCTCTTTCCCACGTTTTTACTAGGGAATTCTGAGCGGTGAATACATGACGCGATCGCGACGTCAGGTACACCGCCCGTTCCCCTGCATTGACCTATCATGCGCGGCCACGTCACCGCACCACGCCCCCTACCCTACCCCGCCTCCTCTCTGTCATCTCTATTTAAACACTGCCGCCCTCTTGCAATGTCTGACATGGCAGATGGCGGTGGTTTTTCTTATGTGAACTCTATAGGCATGTAAGTGACCCCTTTTAATTTTTGTTAGTGAACTCCTTCTTCCCTCACCATGGATGTTTAGGCTTAGCCACATTTTTACGATTACTTTTCAGATTCTCAGCATCTGTGCTCTCTCCTGACCCCTCTGGCCAATCTACAAAACTTACCCTCTACTCATAGGTATGTGCTCTTGCTACTAGGAACTTTTGGTATGGTACCAATTGTTATACTCTTTTATATATGTTTACAAGTCAGTTGCTTCTTATATACTTGGGTGGATGCTGCCCTTTATCCTTAGGGACAGCACTTTTTCACGTTTTGGCAGTTTTGGCCCAGGGTTTGCTTTTGAGATATGAGATGCCAGCTTCCTATTCCTGCATTCCACCATCCCTAGAAATTTCTGTGCCATGGTCGAGATGCCCTTTTTAGTGTTTTGCAAAGTTTGAAAACGCTGTGACTGGTATGATGTTGTTAAAGGGGTGTTCCAGCCAAATTTAGTGTTTATTAAAAGTCAGCAGCTACAAAAAGTGTAGCTGCTGGCTTTAATTAAACACACACTCACCTGCTCCACGATCCAGCGACGTGCCGGCCGGGGGTCCGCTCCTCTCCCCCCCTCCCCAGCCGGCGTCTTCATCCTAAGTGTGGGCACCCGATCGTGACAGCCTTCAGCTTCATGGCCCGGCACCCACTTTGCATGCGCGAGCGGCACTGCGCATGCGCAAGTGGCGCGGCCCGCCGCTGATTGGACAGGCGATCGCATGGGACCTGTCATTGTCCCATGCGATCGCCTACAGGGAGGGGCTGCTGTAGGTGATTAAGCTTAATCGCCTAACCATCCCCTCGGCGGAAGCAGGAAGTGGGACAGGAAGTCCCACTCCTCCTGAAGCCCCCACTCCCCCCCCCCAAAAAATTACATGCCAAATGTGGCATGTAAGGGGGAGGGGAGTGGGTTGAGCGGAAGTTCCAATTTTGGGTGGAACTCCGCTTTAAATTGTACTTGATATTTACGCTGTCATCTGTTTTTGTACTGTAAGTCATTACCCACAAAATGTTTGTTTCTTTAGTAAATTTATTAGATATATCCCGAAGAAGGGAATACCCGAAACGTGTAGGGCCTTGTACTTACTCTGTGGATCAGTTTCAACTTTTTTATCTATGTCATTGTTTTTAAATTTATTATATTGTGTACTTTTTTTCCATTGACAAATAAAATCATTTTGTATGTATCTACTCTTACTCTAATTTCTGTTGCCTTTAAAGCCCCACACCGGGGGATTCCTTGTTTTTCCCAGTCTGTATGATGAGGCCACAATTTAGTGCACTCGGAACAAGATTAGAGATTTTGTCAACAAATACTGGTGTCTCTTTGGCAGGCTTTGGATGGAAATAACAAAGTTTTGCACCACAGTGAGCAAGCCTTATGTGAAGAAGCCAATTTATAGTACACTAAGGTCAAGATTGACAATGTTTTGTTAGATAAAGTATGGTTTCTCTTTTGCAGACTTTGGATAGAAGCAACAGGTGTGGGAAATTGAGTTTTGGGTGTTGGTGGTGCTTTCACACCGTAACCATATAGAGGTACTCTTAATAAAAGCAAGAATTGGCCTTGCTTGAGACATGGAAAATTGAGTATTAGGCAGCAGCAGGGGCCCCACCCCCATCTGTGGAAGGGGGTACGAGGCCTAGCGGAGGAGCCTGGGAGAGCTGGGAGGGAGCTACATCCTTACACAATCATGGATGGAGTATCTTGGAACAAAGGGGCTGTTGAAGCTGTCGGAACATGTGTCCAGTTAAATTTCTTCATCATGAATTTGGGGCAGGAGAATGTTGGTGAGTAGACCACAGTGGATTACTGGATGAGGCAAGCCAGGGGAGATGGGTGCCAGGCCAGAGGAGAGACTGTGGGGAAAGTGTCAAATCAATGCGGCCTGAGGGCACACGATTTGCAGACCGGACTGGTTGGGAACAGTAGCCCACGTGTTTCTAAATTACTAAGCCGCCGGGGAGAGGTACTGCAAACCTCTGGCCTAGTAACAGCATTTATTATAGCCAGCCATTGAGGCTGTTCAGAGGGGCCTCTTTTGCTCACAGAGGAGGATGTGACAGGAAAGATAATGATCTACAGTAAAGTTTGTGCTGGAGGATAGAAATCCTGGGAGCAACAATCTGTAGGAGGTACGCAGAGGAGGAGAAATAGTCTGCATGGTGATGCAGGGGAAGTGACTGTGGATATTATTTTATAATTACTTTTAGCTTTTCTGTGACTGGCCTGGTTCAGGAATTCATGGGTTATACACAGCAGTAATGCAGGGCAGAATACACAGATTTCAGGGGTCATCCTAGGGTGTGCAAATGTCTGTTAATGCTGTGTGAATTCTGTGAAGTACTGTATATGAATTGAGGTGCACCCTAAACAGCTAACTAACATGTCCCCAGGAAATAGTTGTGACTGGCCTAAATAGATCTGTCCAGGCGGGTTCACTTTAAACACCTATATGAAATGTGGCTGCACTTTGTACAATTGATAAATCTTTTTTATAGCCTACATAATAGACGTAATATATTGATTATGCTATCTCTATGTCATTTATAATTATTTGACAAGCTAGGTTTCCATTCTCCAGTGGGTTTTCTGTTGGGTTTCAGTTATGTTTCTCGGTTCTAGCTCATGTTCCTTTTGCCACATTTCTTTCCCGTGCAGCCAATTCTTTGTCAAAGTGAAGTGACAGAATAAAGTAAATGTGACAAAAAAATGTATTCAGCTCCTAAAAGCCGGTTCACACTGGGGCGACTCGTCAGGCGACCCAGCTGCCTGAAAAGTCGCGTCCCATTCTATTCAATAGAACCATTCTAATAGGAGCAACACAATTCACTCCGACTTAGAAAAAGGTTGATGTACGATTTTGGGGGCGACTCGGGGCGGCTGAAACGGCTTCAACATCTCAGTTTTCTCTTTGACGTTATCTAAACAAGGGCAAAGATATACCTGTGATTTACAGACCAACTGGCCTAATATCAATGGTATGTAAACTATTGGAAGGAATGATAAGGGACTTTTTTTTGGGTGGGCGGTAAACAACCCCCCCCCCCCTTGGACAGCAGCCGGTTGGTCAGGAACTTACTCCATCTAGATCCTCGAGTGCGGCAAACCCCATCTAGGTCACAGGTGTCCTCGAGTTCAACACGGCAGCTAGCGCTGTGCATGCCGCTGTGCGTCTCCTCTCTTCTCCTCCTAGGCACTAGGCATATAGTTTCCTTGTTGCCTTTTGTGGTATGAATGTGACAACTCCTACATTTCGGTCCACAGAGAAAGAAGGCACAAAAACATTCAATCATGAGCATTAATAGGCTAAGAACATTCAACCAGCAATGAAAACAACACTATGATGGAGTGTTGGATCACAATGTTTATGTATTTTGTACAACAACTACATCAGTATAAGTGTTTGGGGAGATTTACTAAAACTGGTGCACACAAAATCTAGTGCAGCAGTGCATAGAAACCAATCAGCTTCTAACTTCTCCTTGTTTAATTAAGCTTTGACAATAAAACCTGGAAGCTGATTGGTTACTTTGCACAGCTGCACCAGATTCTGTGTGCACCAGTCTTAATAAATCTCCCCCGGTATTTATAAGTTTGTAGCTGCATTTATGGTATGCTTTATGCCTTTTCTCTGAATAAAGTTCCTATTTCCAGTCTGCAGTTAAGCAGCAAAGCCCATGTGGACTGCGCAGTGTCTGTTCTATGTGGCTATATACAGACTTTCTAACAAGGAGACTTCTGTACTGTGTGCAGTTTATAGAAAATCTTGAGTAAAGCAAAACATTTAGCAGTGGCATTATTACGGCTTCTTTTTTTTTTTTTACATCTTTTTTTTTATCAAAGGGAGAGTCATACAAAAGCATTCTACATATTCCATAGACAGAAAAGAAAACCTCATCACATCCGAATGTTACAAATGTAGAAAGCAGAACAAAAGAAAAAATAGAAAGAAAAAAAAACATATAACGTATACCTTCTATCTATTTATCCATTTTCGGCCAACATTAATCTATGTTTTATGTATTTCTCTCGCCCCTATGCTAAAAAAAAAGGAAAAGAAAGAAAGAAACCCCCCCCCCCCCCTTTCAACCTCTATGTCATCTGTCCCCTGGGATGTATGGCACGCAATCTTATAAAGTTCCTTTATATTCAAAATTCCGAATTTCAGCCAGTGCTCTTATTTATGAGTGAAAAGTGTAGCGCTAATAAGGGGGTCACTTGCAAGGTGTCCCCATGTAATATGAGAAATAGTAATCAAAACCTGCCAGTCAGAAAATAATTTTTCTCCTTGTGAGGATGTGAGAACATACACACTAGAAATGAAAAATAATAAAAAATTGTATCAACCTTAGAGTGGTCCCTATGTATGTCCTTAAGACTGAATAGATATTCAAATCAATCAGTCCGGACCGACATTGGGAAAAAAAAACAATCAAAAAGGTAAGTGATAAACCAGTGATATGTGACTTCCTATAGGTGGATAACAAAAATATGAGCCAACAGATAACACAAAAATATATCAATCATGTGACTTCTGAAAAAAGTCCTGCGACAAGAGAGTGTCTATGGCACAAAAAGTCCTCTGTGGATATTGCAGGGTCACTGAACGTAAGGATTTTAATCCCAGCATCTAATAGGAGTGACACGTAAGTATTCCTTCAAGATCACCTTAGATGCAGTATATAGATCAAGCAATACTCTCCACACTTCCTCTGCTTGGACATAAAAGTCTCGGGTGTCTGAACAGTTGCGTCTTATACGTAGCAATTGGCTGCGTGGAACAGACTTCAGCCAAGCAGGATGATGGCAGCTGTCTGTCGGGATATATCCATTGCGATCAGTATCCTTGAAATAGGTTTTAGTTGTCAACCGATCGCCCTGGGCCTGGATCTCCAAATCCGAAACCGGTCGGGTTGCAGATTCTATGCCAATCTCCACTGCATTTTTGAAACACTCTTGTCCTTCCATCAAAAGGGGAGAATTGCTGTTTTTGTCCTTTTTTCATTTTTATATTCATTTACTTGTTATGATTCTACACGTGTGTGGTTTTTTAATACATTTTTTTGTCTGATTCCTATCACATTGTGTGTGACTTTGGACTGTTTTTAATTAAAACTCAACTTTTTTACGCTATGAGGAGCCTTTGTTCCCTTCTTTTTCTTTTCTATTTTTGCGCTTGAGAGTTACTGCTGTGCACTACCCTAGTGTGAAATTCCAACCTGTGGACACAGACGCACCCTGGGAAACCACTCATACCTATGACCACAAACTTGGTGTTATCCGGATCAGACAATCGGTCTGTGAAAGCTCTTAAGACCCCCCGCCATATGGTGTGATGAGAGTCCACCTTATCCGGTAAGGTTACCCATCTATATTTGTGCAAAGTGTGGAGAGTATTGCTTGATCTATATACTGCATCTAAGGTGATCTTGAAGGAATACTTACGTGTCACTCCTATTAGATGCTGGGATTAAAATCCTTACGTTCAGTGACCCTGCAATATCCACAGAGGACTTTTTGTGCCATAGACACTCTCTTGTCGCAGGACTTTTTTCAGAAGTCACATGATTGATATATTTTTGTGTTATCTGTTGGCTCATATTTTTGTTATCCACCTATAGGAAGTCACATATCACTGGTTTATCACTTACCTTTTTGATTGTTTTTTTTTTCCCAATGTCGGTCCGGACTGATTGATTTGAATATCTTTTTATTATTTTTCATTTCTAGTGTGTATGTTCTCACATCCTCACAAGGAGAAAAATTATTTTCTGACTGGCATGTTTTGATTACTATTTCTCATATTACATGGGGACACCTTGCAAGTGACCCCCTTATTAGCGCTACACTTTTCACTCATTTTTCTCCACAAATTATCCAATTTTGTTGTGTTGGCGGCTTGTTTTTTTACCTTTTGGTTTATTCTGGTTAGCGCAATATATCACTATATTATATAATTTAGTGCTCTTATTTATTTTTCCAGCATTTTCTTCCCTTCTTCTGAGTTAATAAATGTTTTCCATCCTCCCCAGGTTTCATTATATTGTTTCCTCCTATTTTGAGCTGAACAAACTAAATCTTCCATTGCCTCAATGTCCTGAGTTCTCGTAAGCCACCCAACTATGGAGGGAGATCTAGAATCCCTCCATCTTCGGGTGATCTCCATCTTTGCTGCATTAACCAAGTGACATATGACTGACTTCCTGTATTTCTGAATTGGAATCTGTGAGCAATGAAGCAGGAAAAAGGCGGGATCATTTGGTATCTGATAGTCAGTAAACTTTTGCAAAATTCTCCTCACCTCCTCCCAATAATGATTCATTTTTTCACAAGACCAAAATATATGGAAGAGTGTACCCAACTCCCTTCCACATCTCCAACATCTATCTGAATTTTCTTTTGCCATTTTATTAAGCCTTGCTGGGGTATAATACCAATGTGTAAGAATTTTATAGCTTGCTTCTTGGGTTTTTGTACAAATCGAGGAATTGAATGTCAATGAGATGATCTGTTTACGTTGGGTTGGGGTAAAATTTCTCTCCAATATCTCCTCCCATTTACTTATTCCTGACATCACGTAATCCTCTGGGGGTGTATTCAGCAGGCCGTACATCTTAGATACCACATGTGAGAGTGGTTCCCCTTCACTACACAGTTGTTCAAACCCTGTCAGTTGCCTTTGAAAGTCCTTCGCCGCCCCCAGAGATTTTAAGAAGTGGATTAGCTGGATTGCCTGCCAGAAAGTGAGCCCAAAAAACCCTCTTTCTTTATCAGGTCAGCCACTGATGGCCAAGCTCCTGACTGTAGAAAGTGTGTAGCCTGATAGACCCCCCTCTTTCTAAGATTTTCAAAGTTACCCTTCTCCAATCCTGGGGTAAAGTTCGGGTTTCCTAATATGGGTAACAATGGTGAATATTTTGATGAGAATTCCTGGTTTCTACACATTTGGCTGATATTCTTAATGTAGGTCCTATTGTGGGATGCTTCTTAAGATAAGTTGGTAGTTCTGAATAGCACCACGGTGCTCTAACTAGTGGTATCGGGCTGACCTGTTGTTCCATATCTACCCAGCGTTTTAACTCTCTATGTCTGCACCAGTCTACCAGTCTTGTCAGGTGGGCTGCTCTATAGTATTTCACTATATCTGGCACAGCCATCCCCCCTACTCTCTTTGGCATTCTCAGAAGTTCTCTCTTTATTCTAGGTCGTTTCCCTGCCCATATAAAATTCATAAACAGACTCTCTACTTGCCGGAGGAAAGAAGCTGGAATATTGATTGGGAGAGCCTGGAAGAGATACAACATCTTTGGCAGTATAGTCATCTTTACTATACTACTCCACCCAAACCATGAGTGCAAACCCTGTTTCCATTTCACTAGTAGTATTTGTATTGAGCTATACAAAGAAGGGAAATTCAACCCAAAAATGTTCTTTGTATCTGCTGGTATGTATGTGCCCAGATATTTCAGGGCCTCCCCCCATTTAAATCTGAAATTTCGTCTAATAATTTCCCTCACCTTAGGAGGCATTGCCACATCCATCGCTTCGGATTTAGTTCTATTGATTTTTAAGTTAGACATCCTTCCGTATAGCTCAATTTCATTTATCAGGTTTGGAAGAGAAATATGTGGCTCCGTCAGAGAGAACAGCAGGTCATCCGCATACGCTGCCACCTTGTGTATCTGCTCCCCCATTCGGATTCCCTGAAAATCCTGATTTTGACTAATTCTATTTAATAAAGGTTCCAATGAGAGAGCAAATAAAAATGGCGATAGGGGGCATCCCTGTCTCGTACCATTTGAAATCTTAAACGGACGGGAGAGAGCTCCATTTACTTTTACTAATGCACGTGGGTCCTCGTAAACACTCATAATCCACCTAATCATGTGCTCCCCCAGCCCAGCCTGGCTCAGCGTCTCTTCCAAGAACCTCCAACTCACCCTATCAAACGCCTTTTCGGCGTCAGTATTCAATAGTACGCAAGGGATTTTTTTTGACTCAACATAGTAGATCAAATTAATGATCTTGATTGTATTATCCCTCGCTTCTCTCCCCGGGATAAACCCTACTTGATCCCAATTTACTAATTACGCCATCCAGGGTTGGAGTCGGGTTGCGATTATTTTTGAAAAAAGTTTTAAATCAACATTTAATAACGATATTGGTCTATAACTACCGCAGTCTGCCGGGTCCTTTCCCTCTTTAGGTATCACTGTTATGTGTGCTACAAGTGCCTCAGAGGGGAACTTCGCGGTACTCCCTAGGGCATTGAACATTTTTGTCATTTGGTCTATTAATAGTGTATAATACTCCCTATAATACCTTATAGTAAATCCGTCAGGACCTGGAGCTTTTCCTGGTTTGATCTTTTTCAGTGTTGCCTCCACTTCCTCATTGGAAATGGGTTTCTCTAGACAATCTCTGGCTAGGGATGACAATCTTGTGGTAGCCCTGAGGCAGATAGGTATTCCTTCATTTCTGGTTGAGGTTTCCCATCTAACACCAGATTATATTATATTAATATTAATATAATATATACAATTAATATTTCCTATTAATTGTCATTCTTTCCCTTTTATTTGAGGTACATACAGTATGTTGAACCGCTCTTTTCTTTAAGTTTTCCTGCCAGTAACTTACTACACTTGTCTCCTAATTCATAATTACGTTTCTTGCCCCTTTGAATTGTTGCTCTTTCTTTAAAGCGCATTACTTCTGTTAGTTGTCTCCTTAAGTGTCCTAAGTCCCTTCCACTACAGGGTGATTGTGGTTTTTTTTATGCTGAATTTCCAACTTCTGAATTTCTTCCAGGAGTTCCCTGATTTGTTTATCCCGTTTCTTTTTCATGATCGAACCATGCTTAATCAAAATTCCCCTAATCACTGTCTTGTGTGCTTCCCACACCATACCCGGGTCCATCCCAGGAGTATCATTCATTTGGAAGTATGCTATAATTTCCTTAGCAATATCTTCCCTAATTTCCAAATTTTGCAACAAACTCTCGTTTAAGCGCCAGCATTTGTCCTGGGATAGTACCGAGTTGGAGAGGGAAAGGGACATACTGACTGGAGCATGGTCGGACCATGTTATATTTCCTATTTCTGCTTTCGTTACTGAGGTAATCAAATAATGTGGGATCAGAAAGAGATCTATGCGTGAGTATATCTCATGTGGATTAGAAAAAAAAGTGTAGTCCCTTTCCTCTGTGTGGAGTATCCTCCATGCATCCACTAACTGTGTCTCATGTAGTTTTTGCAGAATCCCTTTTCTGACCTTCCCCGGAATCGAAGATGTCCCTGAGGACACATCCACTCCGGGGTCTAAGGCAATATTAAAGTCTCCTCCAAAAATGTATTTTCCTTCCGCAAATTCAACTAAATCTATAATAATTTTTTTAATAAATGCATCTTGTTGAGTGTTTGGAGCATACAATGTGGCCAGAGTTACTTTAGTTCCCCCAATATTGCCCTTCAGGAAGAGGTACCTACCCTTCGGGTCTAAGCGTTTATCAATCAATGTCCAGGCTATTCGGTTGGAAATCAAAATCGATACTCCTTTAGATTTTGCTTCCTGGTTCGTTGCATGATAGACGCATGGAAAGAATCTATTTTGAAGGAATGGAAGAAATCCCATCTTAAAGTGTGTCTCTTGTACATATGCTACATCAGTTCCCCATCTCCTTAGATCATTTAGCAGCATTCTGCGTTTTTCTGGGACATTGAGCCCTTTAGCATTCAAAGATGTTATTTTTAGTGCCGCCATCTCAGAGGGACAGAGAGAAACCCCCCCCTTCTAGAAAATACCTCCCCCTCTAAGCCCCTAAGGGAAATAAACACCCCTGACTGGTCTTCCCCAGTTACCTCTATGGGTGAAATCCTAATTGGGGGAAGTGACCAAAGATGGCCGAGCGGCTCCGGTCTCGGCCCCCTCCTCTGCACCGGCTAGTATTATTTCTACCTACCCCTCTTATCTATGCCATGTTTTCTACTAAATCACATATAAATAAAGTCTTCATCTTTCTTTCTCCTTCCTTCCCTCCCTCCCCCTACCCCATATCTCTATAAATGCATCCATATATATACATACACCTACGCCTATACATACTTACATATACACATACATACACATACACATATGTTCCTACTGGAACAAAATACTCCCTTCCCTTTATAGATAAAGGATAAACCCTATGGTATTTATATCTTCATTTCAGATCATATCCATATTTAAAGTACTATTAGTAAATTTATGTGCTCCACTTCCATACTCCTCGGTCTATTTCCATAATATATATTATATATCCAATGCTCCTATCGGAGCCTCTTTCCACCTGGTTTTAATCACACCAGGTTCAAAAAAAGAGAGAGGAGAGAGAAAAAAAAATATATATTACGGCTTCTAAATTCGAAAGCTTCCTTCTGGTTATTAGGGAGTCTGCTCTCGCCAGCATCCTAACAACCGGTCACTCTTCTCTGGCCTTCACTTTCAGCTGTCAGCTGGGGATGCCTGACTGACAGGTAAATTTACACAAACAGAAACACTTTTTGAAACCTAGAAGTCCCTTTAAATCTTTACCACCAATGAGTAAGGGGTTCATTCACAAAAAAAGAGGAATGTACCCTACAAAAAAACACCTCCAAACTTTTGATAAGTTCTTTATTTAAAAAAAAGGCCCACAATGTACTGTGCATCCATCTTCAATCATGTCGTCCAAAGGGGCAGGTACATATCAATCATGAAGAATGATGCCCACCAACCCACAAGAAAAAACCTGATGATGCCAAGACAAGTCTGATTCCAGTGCTTCCTTTGCACCAAATTACATAGTGGCATGGTCCCCCAGGTGCCATCCTTGACCAATGCTGGGTAAAGCTCATCCAGCAGCACTCCTGTTACTGTACCTCACCTATTCTTCAGCCCCTGCCTAACTCACAGCAACACATCTATCTCCCCTAAACCTGCGCCACCATTGCCCCTTCAACTCACTGCACCAACCTGCAATCAAGCACCCCTATATTACTTCCTTCACTTAACAGCCTTGTGTTACTGTGACTCACATGCCATAGGGCACCTTGGCTCAACGTCCCTTTTTTATCACTGACCCCTTGTCTTTAAACTAGGTTCCCTATATGACTCTGCATACCTTTATTTCTTCCTTATTTTGCTCCCTATAAACCTAATTTTTTTCCTTCCCTCTCCCAGCTCATATGTTAGCATCCCCCCTCCCCCCAATTGCTAGCATCCCCCCTCCCCCCAATTGCTAGCATCCCCATCTTCCAGCTCCCCTGCTTCTATATTGTCCTCTTATAATGCCTCCACAAACCGGACACTGCATTCACCTGCCATCCAACTCCATCCCTTACTATCCCCTTTTCTTCCCAGCCTTTATCCAAGTTGCCTTACATTTTACAGCCCCATGTCTGTCTTTACATCCCACAGCCTCGTGTCTATCCTTAATTCTCATAGGGCCATGCCTGGGTTGATAGGGTAGGTTTCTGAGAAGAGTATTCCATAGCAACTTATTTTCCAACTTTCGTCACCCAGAAGCACTTCTGTTGCCCTGATACCGTACTTCCACCCCAACCCCCAAATTGTTGGTGACACAGGGTCATCCTGCAACACCTGCCAATGCTTCCCCCATCTCCAACCACTCCTGGCACTAAACCACCCTCCCTCTACCCAGATCCCCTGTCAGCAAAGAAACAAACAGGAAGCCGCAAGCACCTAGTGCATTACAGAAAATTGTTTATTAGGAAATGTAAAACTGGTAAAAATCATTAATCACAAAAGTGCAACAAGTGAGAGCATGAGAGCAAGACAAGACCATACAGTACAGGATATGCATCTCCCGTAGCACCCCGCTATGCTGGCAGGCTAGCATGTTTCGGGAGCGCACCTAATACCTCAGAGATAGGCTAACCAGCCCATCTATGTTCAGGTGTAGGGATGAGCCAAACGCCCCCATGTTTGGTTTGCACCAGAACTTTTGAACATCTGGAAAGTTCGCAACCGAATAACAAACCCCATTGAAGTCTCTGGGAACCGAAAGTGAAAAATCAAAAGTGCCCATTTTAAAGGCTTATATGCAAGTAATTGGGCATACAATGGTTATGGGGGTCCTGGTACTGCCCTGGGGGAAATGTATCAATGAAAAAAAAAGTAATTTTTAAATGAGCAATGATTTATTGATGCTTAAACTGAAGGTATAAAAATTAAAAATTCCTTTCAATATAGTGCCTGGGGGTCCCTATAGTCCACCTGTGGCACATCTGTACTGTGTATAGAAGCTGCTACAGCAATAATTGCGTTTATAAAACCTGAAATTTTCCCTGCAAGCTTTCTTTATTTTGTAAGCAATGACTTGGGGAGCCAGTCTGTATGATGAGGCCACAATGTAGTGCACAGGAAACAAGATTAGAGATTTTTGGGATAAATTCTGGTGTCTCTACCACAGGTTTTGGATTTCTACTTCTGTAACGGGTGTGGAAAAAATGTTCTTTCGGTGTCGGTGGAGCCTTCATACAGTAACCCTATAGAGGTACTCTTGATGAAAGCAAGAATTGGCCTTGCTGTCAAAAATTGCAATGATATGCACCTGTCAAACAGGTGCGAAAAAATTGTTTGCCCAGCGTCTAAATGCAAGCTTGTCAAAGTTGCTGTCTCTACAACTTCTGCCTTTGTGCCTGGTGGATTCAGCCCCCTTCTGTGAATTTGCAGAATGTGCTGTACCACAATGGCAGGTTACCAGCCGCTATTTCTTTTCACGACACTTCGTACAATTTTGACACATTTTTGGGACAATTGTCATTTTCACAGCAAAAAATGCATTTAAATTGCATTGTTTACTGTGAAAATTACAGTTGCAGTTTGGGAGTTAACCACAAGGGGGCGCTGTGACTTTGAGTGTTCCCTGTGTGTGTTTACAACTGTAGGGGGGTGTGGCTGTAGGTGTGGCGTCATCGATCGCGTCCCCCTATAACAGGGATGATGCGATCGATGCTGCGGCCACAGTGAAGCACAGGGAAGCCGTGTTTACACACGGCTCTCCCCGTTCTTAAGCTCCAGGGACGGATCGCCGCACTGCAGCGGCGATCAGGTCCGCGAGTCCCGCGGTCCCGGTCCTGGAGCTTTGGCCCGGGTCACAGGAGCGCGCCACGGGCGCGCGCCCGTGACCCACGGCTGGGTACTAAAACCAACGTATATATACGTTGATGTGCCCAGCCGTGCCATTCTGCCGACGTATATGTGCAGTAGGCGGACCTTAAGTGGTTAAATATGAGTTTTTCAAACGCTTTTACCAACTCTGGTATGTTACAGAGTTGTAGAAAACATAGGGCCAGTTTCACAGAGCCCTTACTCCGGTCTATCTCACGTTAGACCGGAGTACTTTCAAATTACGTGCGTCGTATCATTAGTTTGAATCCTCAAACCATGATACGACGGCTTCGGGCTTCAATCCGACTGGCTTACATGTTCGTACGCCTTCGGATCTACGCTGCAATAATTTTGCGGCCGCTGGGTGGAGTTCCCGTCGTTTTACGCGTCGGGGTATGCAAATGAGCTTTTTCCGATGATCCACGTAGTTACGATTGTCCTTCGCAATCTCTTATGGCATCTGTAGTCATCTTTTTGCTGCGTAAAGTTATTCCAGCTATTAGCTGGTCTATAGTTAGACGGCCCATGTTAAGTATGGCCGCCGTTCCCGTGTCAAGTTTCAAATTTTTTTTTGCGTAAGTCGTTCGGGAATAGGAATGTACGTAAACGACGCTACTCAAAAAAAAAAAAAGGACGTAAAACAACATTATTTCGCGCAATGCACGGCGGGAAATTTCAGAACGGAGCATGCGCAGTTCGATCACCGCGGGGACGCGCCTAATTTAAAAGCTTCACGCCCCCTAATCGCGTATATCGATTCCGCCGCGAGAAATACACTACGCCGCCGTACCTTACGGGCCAAAATCTACCTGAATTTGTCGTAGAGCCAGGTAAAATACGGCGGCGCCTAAGTGATGCATTTCTGAATTTATTTAGTCCTCGCCGCCCAGAGCTGTCAGCTTCCACATCCCATCGGCAGCGTCTGCATCACATGGTGTATGATTATCTAGAGATGGAGAGCTTTCCAGATGACGATCCACTGGCTTACTGGGTCATGAGAATAGACCAGTGGCCAGAACTTGCCCAGTATGCTATTGAGCTGCTGGGCTGCATCCAGCCTGTTTTCCGAACTGGCATTCAGTAGTGAGTGAGTGAATGAGTGAAAAACTTATATAGCGCAGCACATGCAAATTAAATCGCCTCTGGGCGCTCGTTGTTCCTGTCTCCTTTGAGATCAAAAGAGATGAGTTTTGATCTTTCTTCTGAAGGCCAAGTGGTTCTCCTCCAACTGAATGCTGGTTGGTAAAGCGTTCCATAGTCTGGGACCCTGGAGCGCAAATCTTCTTTCTCCTTTGGACTTGTATCTGGCTTTGGGTATCTGGAGTAGATTTTGGTTGGTGGATCGCAGAACGCGATTGGAGTTGTGAGCTTTTAGTTTTTCGCATAAATATTGGGGGCCCTCCCATGGATGCACTTATGCGTCAGACAGAGTGCTTTAAAAACAATTCTGTCTTTTACTGTCAACCAATGAAGGGTTCTCAGTGAAGGTGAGATTGACTCCCATGTTTTTTTCCCAGTCGCAAGTCTGGCGGCCGTAATTTGAACGACTTGCAGACGAGAAAATTTGGTACTTTGGGAGTCCAAGATAGAGGCATTTGCATAGTCAAGTCTGGAGTTCACAATTGTTCCCTCCACGACTGCTTTGTCGTCTTTAGGAATGAATGGAATAAGTCTGCGTAGTAGGCACAGCAGATGGTGAGATCCGCTGACTACTGACCCTATTTGTGCATCCATTGTCATGTAGGTGTCGAAGACCCCGAGACTTTTGACTTTGGTGCTAGGGGTGATGATTTGGCCCAGAATGGGCGGAGGTGTCCAGGTTGTTGCCAGTTGATTCTTATGACTGGCGTGAAACAGAAGAAGTTCTGTTTTGGAACTGTTGAGTTTAAGATAACTCTTTGTCATACAGTTTTCTATCAAAGAGAGGCATGTCTCTAGACTGAGATGATGATCCTTTTTGTTGCAGATGCGAAAATACAGTTGTGTGTCATCTGCATATGAGTGATAAAGTAGTTTTTGGCTACTGATGATTTCAAAGAGAGGGCGAAGATAGATGTTGAACATGACTATGGTATAACTAAACATGACCCTTAACTGCTAAGCACCCACATTTTACCCAACCTCTATTTTAGTAAATAACCGAGACCACCACTTAATGTTGGAGTAAAAAACTGGCCGTAGCAGCCTCCATTTATTTTAAATAACTTCATAAATATTAAATAACCTTTATTAACAAAAAACATATATGTAAACCTGAAATATAATCACATTTTCTTTTTAACCCTACTAGTGCTGGACTTTGCAGGAACATTAACACAACTTTTTAACCCTTGAAAAACCTTTTTGAGCACTGCGGTACCTAACCTCTGGTCCTAGGCCTCAAGCCGACAAGCTGGCTCAGAGACGACCACTGACCGCAGTGCCCCCATTAAGAACCTCCCAGCTACACCTTGGTAAACTGGACTAACAGCCCCTTCAGAACCCATACCACCTCTGGGTAATGGCATCCACTTTAGGGTAATTTCTTCTCCTGCAAAGTCCAAACACCCGCCGCCACGACATCTTAATTCCGCACCTGTGTGAGAGAAACAAAACAAGGAAAGCACCAGAAACACCAACAACCGCACAATTAACGTAACATCCTAAAAGGCACATTACCCCTTATCCCAAACATACCCACCAAAAACCAAAAAAGGGAGGGTGGGTGGGAAAACTTCCTCCATGTGTGTTAGCCCGGGAAGGAGGAGGGGGAATTTAAAACCTCCCCTCCCCTCCCTCAGCCAACTCACAAAAAACACTCCCACCGACCAGACCAGGGCTTAGTTAACCCTGTCATGGCCGGCACTCCACTTAATGGCTTTGCCATTGCTGCGTGCCTTACTTGACTATGGTATAACTAAACATGACCCTTAACTGCTAAGCACCCACATTTTACCCAACCTCTATTTTAGTAAATAACCGAGACCACCACTTAATGTTGGAGTAAAAAACTGGCCGTAGCAGCCTCCATTTATTTTAAATAACTTCATAAATATTAAATAACCTTTATTAACAAAAAACATATATGTAAACCTGAAATATAATCACATTTTCTTTTTAACCCTACTAGTGCTGGACTTTGCAGGAACATTAACACAACTTTTTAACCCTTGAAAAACCTTTTTGAGCACTGCGGTACCTAACCTCTGGTCCTAGGCCTCAAGCCGACAAGCTGGCTCAGAGACGACCACTGACCGCAGTGCCCCCATTAAGAACCTCCCAGCTACACCTTGGTAAACTGGACTAACAGCCCCTTCAGAACCCATACCACCTCTGGGTAATGGCATCCACTTTAGGGTAATTTCTTCTCCTGCAAAGTCCAAACACCCGCCACCAGCACCCAAAGGTAACTCCTTACCTTTGGGCGCACCTCCACACCCTAAGTGCCCGTTGCACACCGTCCTGCAGGCCCAACACCCACATGTCAATCCCCACATCTGTCAAATGAACTCCATCTCCCCGCTGGTACCTCCACGTATCCACCTCCAACTCCGGATGCCTGACCACCAACCCACCATTTCTGATAACAAAACGTGCCACGTCCCGGTTAACCTTCCTCCTGGCCCTGTTCACTCCCTCTACCGACCTGGCCATCCTCCAGGATGACCGGGGAACAATATCTGACCACACGACTACCGTGTCCGGGTAGGCCATGCGGATCCTTAAAAAATCAAACTTAATGTCTCTTGCGACGTCCAACATTGTACGAACCCCAAGGTCGTTGCCCCCCACGTGTAGTAATAAAACATCCGGCGAACGGTCTAATTGTGCAAACTTGTGCACTTCCGGAACCACCCTGCCCCACAACATACCCGGAAAACCCAACCATCGAACACTCGCTTCATGTCTTGGTACCCCAAGCTGACGACCATCCGGTCGCATGTCCGCTCTCCTAGCCCCCCAATGAACGAAGGAGTGGCCCATTATCCAAACCAGTCCCTGTCCCGTACCTGAAAGACATGAAACAAAATTACGTCACCACCAGACTTTCAAGAGACGCTCCCGTCCCCCGTAATCACATGGTCCCTTACCAAAAACAAACCCTGGCCCCCCTGAGCCTAGTGAGTGACCCCCCCCCCCTTGAGACCCTCCAGGTTGCCCTGTGTGGCCTGTTCTCCCATTGACCCCCAGGGACACTAACAACTGTGGTCTCACATACAGCTGAAACCTTCCCGACTCCCACCTGCCAATCCTTTTTACCATCTCATCGGTCATGCCGCTACGTGCAGCCTCCGTCGCGGCCCCGATGCGAAAAGAATGTGCTGAAAACTCCCTTGCCACGAGGCCCAACGCCCCCAAACACCTCCTGAACACCGCCACGAACTGGTACCGTGACAACGGTGTCCCATCCTCATGCCCCAGAAATGCACCACCCAACGTCGGACGGACATCCAAAAATTCCCGCACCACTTTAACGGGACACAGCTCCGACCCCCCAATAGGGAACAACCGCACAAACCTGCCCTTCCCCTTTTGATCAGTTTTTGACTTCCGTAAACACAAACTGACCCCTTCTCGTGCCCACCGCACATCCATGGCCAACATGCCCCCCTGTGTTGCCCTCGAGGGGCTGACCAGCTCCCCCACCCGAAACGCT
Source organism: Rana kukunoris (assembly GCA_029574335.1). Lineage (NCBI taxonomy): Eukaryota > Metazoa > Chordata > Amphibia > Anura > Ranidae > Rana > Rana kukunoris. The sequence goes on along the minus strand of CM056056.1, from coordinate 89,593,742 downwards.
CCAAAGAACGCCAGCGCAAAAGCAGCCCTGAACAATAGCGCCTCGTACCGTGACTTGCACAGCGTAGCCAATTCCCCCATAATACCCCTTAATATTTCGAATGACACCGGGCGGCGGGCGTCCGCCCGCCGTCCCTGCTTTCTGTAACCTTTTAGTGCCTGCCGCACACAAAACTCCTTCGTAAAGTCCGTACACCCCTGCAACTTCAACCAAAAGGCCAAACCTGCCAATTTTTTATCCAACACCGATTGGGACACCCCCGCCTCCATATTCCTAGCCACAAAATAAAGCACCAGACCCCTTACCTCAGGACCCACCGGGTCCACCGCCGCCTCGCGAACCAGAGCCTGCCACTCTAACCAGACCTTCTCGTAGGCCACCCATGTGCCCACACTTACCGACTTTTTGATCCAATCGGAGATGATTCCAACGGAATCTCCCATAGCCACTCTGGACAGGGTACCCCATGCTCCTCCGCGTCCGGCACCAATTCCCGGAACCTGTCCCACTGAAAGCGAGACAATGCGTCAGCCACTACATTTTCCACACCCGGCAAATGCACCGCATATACAAATACATTCATCTGCAAACAGCGCAGCACCAGGTGCCGCAACAGCCGAATAACCGGTGGAGAAGATGCCGTGACCCTGTTAATCACCTGCACCACCCCCAGATTGTCTCCATGGAAACGCACTTTCCGATCCCGGAAGGACGAACCCCATAGCTCCACTGCTAGCACCACTGGAAACAATTCCAGTAGCACCAGGTTTTTGGTGAACCCCGCTTCCAGCCATGACTGGGGCCAAGGCCCAGCACTCCACTGACCCTGAAAATATGCGCCAAAGCCCGAACCCCCGGCCGCATCTGTGAACAACTCCATATCGAAGTTGCTGACCGGACCGGACATCCACAAGGCCCTTCCATTAAAGGACTCCAAAAAGAAGTGCCACATCAACAGGTCATCTCTGTGATCCTGCACCAGACGAACATAGTGCCTAGGGGACCTGACCCCCGCTGTACTAGCCGAGAGGCGTCTGCAAAAAACTCTCCCCATCGGCAGAATGCGGCACGCAAAATTGAGCTTACCCAGGAGCGACTGCAGCGCTCGGAGCTGTACCTTCCGCAGACCTAACATCTCACTAATCTCCGCCTTGAGGCCGTTCAATTTGTCTAGCGGCAACCTGCATTCCATGGCCTCTGAATCGATCACAATACCCAAAAATTGAATGACCGACTTAGGTCCTTCCGTTTTCTCGGGCGCCAGCGGCACGCCGAAGCGCTCTGAAATGTGTTCCAGCGTGGCTAACAATATTGCACAAATGCGCGACCCCGCCGGGCCGACGCACAGGAAGTCATCCAGATAATGTATCACGGAGCTCACTCCGGACACATCCCTAACCACCCATTCTAGGAACGAGCTGAACTGTTCGAACAAGGCGCACGAAATGGAGCAGCCCATCGGTAGACACTTATCCACGTAGAACTCCCCACCCCAGTGGCAGCCCAACAGCCGAAAGCTATCCGGGTGAACCGGGAGTAGCCGAAAGGCGGCCTCAATGTCCGACTTGGCCATCAGTGCCCCCCGGCCGTACCGGCGAACCCATCCCACCGCGGCATCAAAAGAAGTGTAGCACACCGTACAATCGCCTACGCTGATGGCATCGTTGACCGACCCACCCTTTGGAAACGACAGGTGGTGGATGAGCCGGAATTTGTTCGGCTCCTTCTTTGGCACCACTCCCAACGGGGAAACCACCAACCCTTCCAAAGGAGGGGAAACAAAGGGGCCCCCCATACGGCCCAGCGCCACTTCCTTCCGCAGTTTCTCCGAAACCACTTCCGGATGTTGTAACGCAGAACGCAAATTTTTTGCCACTGGGGGAACCACCGCCAAGTTGCAAGGAATCAAGAAACCCTCAGAAAAACCCCTTTCTAACGACAGAGCAGCCGCCCTGTCCGGATACCTACCGAGAAACGGTCGCATCCTTTCCACCATCACCGGAGTCCTCCCTCTTACCCGCAGAGTCTCCGGGACGCCCCCTGCCTTGCTTAAAACAACGGGAAGAGGGGTGATTACCCCCACAGCCAGAGCACTCGTGCTTGAACCGGCAGGACCCTCCAAACTTACAGTTACCCTCGTTGAACTGCCAGCAAACCCCCTTTTTCTTTCCGGCCGACTGACCTGGGGAAGAGGTTCCGCCGGCCCCCCCCTGAAAAAACGGAGCAGACGTCCGCGGGGCCGACATAAGCCGCATCCAAAGGCCGATGTCCTTGGTATCCCACCTAATATCTGGCCTAATAGCCCGGCGCTGCCGGAATTGCTCATCGTATCGGAGCCACCCCGTGCCCCCGTAACACCGATAAGCCTCGCTGATGGCCTCCTGATAACTGAAAAGCGCCGAACAGTGTTCGGGGTTTTTCTCGCCAATCACGCTAGCCAAGATCGAATAAGCCTGCGACCAGTTCGTAAACGTCCTGGGAATAAGCCTATAACACCTCTTCTCTTCATCCTCCTTCTTGGATTCCTCCGGCTTAACCCTGTCAAGGTTAAACTTCTCCAGAGGCAACAGCGCAAATATTTCAACATATTCGCTCTTCCAAATTTTTTCCCTCACCTCCTGCTTCAAATGCGAACCCAGGGGCGCCTCATAACAAGTGTAAACTTCTCCCCTGGCCGCGTCCGCCAACCGGACCAAGTCCCTTTTTTTTGCAGAGTCACCCCCTGCATCACCCTTTGCACTCGGCTGTGCAGCAGGCAAAGCCACATCCACCGCCAAACTCGTCCCTCCATCCACTGGCACCACTGTCCCAGTCACTGAAGACGCCACCACGGGTGCTATCGCCCCGGCTCCTAACACCGGCGCCCAGGCGGCCGCCGGGCCCATGGCAGGGCTCCCCCCCCCTTTCAACTGGCTCACCAATGCCTCTAAACCCACTAAAAAACGCTGCAACCCAGCGCCCTCACCTGCCTGCACCCCCTGTGCCCCAGACATACCCCCATTACCCCCCGCCGCCGCGGGGACTACCAACCTACCCCGGGAGCCCCCCCCCCGGCCCCCAGACAACACACCATCATTACATAAGACATCAGAAAAAAACGAAAACGACTTACCGGGCTGTCTGGAAGCAATCCCACCAGCCGCACGCCTCGTCTCCCGCGCTGTGAACTCCGTCCTAGGAACGAACTCCTCCTCCGAGCCGGACAGCTCACCCTCCGAAAGCATTCCAGGCCAGACGTCTTCTCCAGATGATGGCCCACCAGGCGACTCGGGCCTGGCAGCCGAGGGCCCAGAGCTGGCCTCGCTCACCCTGCGCGCTCTGGACCCGTGCACCGATTTCCCCGACGCTTTTCTGGGTGCCGCACATTCTCTGCCGTCTTCCACTCCCCCACGCCCATCGTCCCCCGGGCTGGATTGGTGGTGGCTGGCCGCGGAGGGAGACAGGCTAGCCACCGCATGTACAGACCTCCCCCGCCGAGGCTCCCGGACCTCCGGTGCACAACCGGGGTTGGAGCCCGCATCCCTCTGTTCCACACGCTGGGCGGGCATGGCCGCCGCTTTTGAGCCCCCTGGCCGCCCCCCCCCTGCACCCCGCTGCTGACTTGCTGCCGTTTCGTGTCCCCCCCTCCCCCCCGCCGCCCTGCGCTTGGTGGATGGGGCGGGGGAGAACGGATGGGGCTGCCTGCTCGCCTCCGGGACGTGGAAGGAGGACCCGGGGAGTAACGGCTCGGGGGCCGAGAAACGCGGGTGCGGGCAACACTAACACCCCCCTCCCGGACCGGAGTGTCATGCGGCGCGTCCCCCCGCAGGAGGAGAGGCCCCAGCGCGGCCTGCAGCCACCCCTCCCCGCGACGCTCAGCCTCCTCACGGAGCTGAGAAAACAAAAGATCTGTGCCAGACATGCCAGGCAGGGAAAAGGACCCGAGCGCTGGAAAGAAAAAACAAAAACCGCAGGTAATTACCCCTATTCAGGCAGAGCACCAGACCCCAGCAGCACGTCCTAACAAAACTTCCTCCACGTGTGTTAGCCCGGGAAGGAGGAGGGGGAATTTAAAACCTCCCCTCCCCTCCCTCAGCCAACTCACAAAAAACACTCCCACCGACCAGACCAGGGCTTAGTTAACCCTGTCATGGCCGGCACTCCACTTAATGGCTTTGCCATTGCTGCGTGCCTTACTGTACCGGCGACAGAGGGGATCCTTGAGGGACTCCGCATGACACCGTGCATTTTTCAGAAGTGAAAGGTCCCAATTTCACTATTTGTGATCGGTTTTCCAGAAAAGAGGAAAACCATAATAGATCGCCTTCTGCGACTCTGGCTACTTCAGCTAGCCGAGTCAGTAATAGTTTGTGGTCTACTGGTCTGTCGAAAGCTGCGCTTAGGTCCAACAGAACCAGGAGACAAGATTCTCGTTCATCTGCGGCCTCAAGGGCGTCATCCCATATTTTGAGTAATGCTGTTTCTGTCCCGTGTCCGGGACGAAAACCCGATTGAAAAGGATCGAGCAAATTATGGGCGTCTAAGTGATTTTGTAGCTGTTGTACCACTACTTTCTCCATCACTTTAGAGAGGACATTTAGGCCTGTTATGGGACAATGGTGTTTTGGGTCTTTGGGATCAAACAGGATATCGGCACATTCCTTCAGCAGTTTGGTGGGGATATCATTCGGAGCTGTGCTATTTCGTAGGGTATCAATGATGTTTTTTGTGGCCTCGATGGAAATGGGTTTTAAAGTGAACTTTGTTGCTTGTGGGGAATTTGTGTGAGTATTCGGCGTATGTTTGAAGGGGGGGGGGGGGTTTATGGGAGTTCTATTTTGCTGAATGCTTTCACGGATTCCTTCAATTTTGTTGATGAAATAATCCGATAATTCATTGCAAAATTCTTGGATATCAGAATTGGGGGCTTCAAGACAGACGGGATTCATGGTCTCGGTAACTATCTTGAAGAGTTTGCGGGGACGGTTTAGGGCATTAGTGATAATATTGCCCAAATGATTTGTTTTGGCTTTGAAGATTTCTTTGTGGTATTTTTTAGTTATTACCTTGTAGATGGTATGGTTTTCCTCAGAAGACCTTCTTTTCCAGGCAGCTTCCACTCTTCTGCGCTCTTGTTTCAGCAATGACAGCTGATCATTAAACCAGCTGGAGTTGTTTTTCCGGATGCAGGTTTTGTGTTTGGGCGCTGCCAAGTCGACTGACTGTAGTAGCGCTGTGTTTATGGCATCCAGTGTTTCTGTGGCTGTTTGATGTGGTTGGATTGTTACTATAGGCTCATGTTCCTGACGTTCTTAACCTCAGAGTCAGAACCAACATCTGAATCGAGTAATGGCTGTGCATCGTCAAGGAGCAAGTGGCTGACGCTGTGTTCAAATAACTACGCTCACTCCTCAATGCCTGATGCTGGGGCTAAGGCAAGAATAGCTATGGACAAGGAGGCAGGTTTTGCCACTCTGGCAGCTGCAGGGGACTGGGCACTAGTCTTAATTTGGGTGATGGAGGATGAGGACGGTTTAGTAAGCTAGTCCAAAACCTCCTCTGCATGCTGTGGCTGGATAACATGGGCAACATCAGTAAGGCCCCTTTCACACTGAGGCGGTGGGGGCATCGGCGATAAAGGGCCGCTTTTTTTAGTGGCACTTTACCATCATTTTAATAGCGCTATTCAGCTGCTAGCAAGACGCTTTTAACCCCGCTAGCTCCCGAAAAAGAGCAAAAAAACACCAACAAAGCGTCCCTGCAGCAGCACTTTGCCGGCAGTTTGATGGCGCTCCCCACTGATTTCAACAGGCAGGGGCGATGTAGGAGCGGTGTATTCACTGCTCCTACAGTGCCTTAAAGATGTGGCCAACAGGACTTTTTTTGACGTCCTGCTAGCGCACCACTCCAGTGTGAAAGCCCAAATCATGGGATAGTGTGAAGTATAAGAATTCAGCTGCACCCTAACAGCTAACTAACTTGTCCCCAGGAAATAGTTGTGACTGGCCTGAATAGATCTCTGCTGGCTGGTTAACTTTAAACACCTATATGAAATGTGGCTGCACTTTGTACAATTAATAACACTTTTTTATAGCCTACATAGAAGTGATATATTGATTATGCTATCTCTATGTCATTTATAATTATTTGACAAGATCTAGATTTATTTCCATTCTCCAGTGGGTTTTCTGTTGGGTTTCAGTTAAGTAAATGTGACAACATTTTTTATTCGATATCAGCCCCTAACATCTCAGTTTTCTCTTTGACATTATCTAAACAAGGGCAAAGATATACCTGTGATTTACAGACAAGCTGGCCTAATATCAATGGTATGTAAACTATTGGAGGGAATGATAAGGGACTTTTTGGGTGTAGGGCGGAAAACAACCCCCCCTGGACAGCCAGGCAGTCTCGCACTTACTCCATCTAGGTGGTGGGTGGCAGGCTGTTGTCAGCAGCTCAGTTGTCCTCGAGCGCGGCAAAACCCATAGGAAGTGGCTTCCTATAATGGACACTCAGCAGGGGGAGGAGCCAGGAGCACCGACGGAGGACTTGAGATAGGGAGGGTCTGGGCTGCTCTGTGCAATATCATGAAACAGAGAAGGGAAGTATAAGATGTTATTTTAATGTAAAAAAACAAAAACAAAACTTTAATATAACTTTAGGCGTTTCTGTTACTGGCCTGGTTCAGTAATTCATGGGATATACACAACACTAATGTAAGACAGAATACACAAATGTCAGGGGTCACCCTAGGGTGTGCACACGTCTGTAAATGCTTTGTGAATTCTGTGAAGTATATGAATTGAGCTGCACCCTAACAGATTACCAACTTGTCCCCCGGAGTTACTTGTGACTGGCCTGAATATATGTCTATCCGGACAGGTTCACTTTAAACACCTATATGAAATGTGGCTGCACTTTGTACAATAGATACTAGCCTACGTAATACAAGTAATATATTGATTATGCTATCTCTATTTATTTCATAATTATTTGACAAGCTTTACTACTTTCAATTCTCCAGTGGGTTTTCTGTTGGGTTTTAGTTATGTTTCTCCGTTCTAGCTCATGTTACCTGGGCCAAATTTCTTTCCCATGTAGCAAATTCTTTGACAGAATAAAGTAAATGTGACAATATTTTGTATTCAATATCAGCCCTAACACTTCAGTTTTCTTCACTTGACATTATCTAAACAAGGGCCAAGATATACCTGTGATTTACAGACCAGTTAGCCTAATATCAATGGTATGTAAACTATTGGAAGGAATGATAAGGGACCATATAAAAGAATTTCCTTAAGGCCGCGTACACACGAGGAGACATGTCCGATGAAAACGGTCCGCGGACCGTTTTCATTGGACATTTCTCCGGGGATCTTTTGTTCTGATGTACACACGATCAAACCAAAATCCCCGCGGACAGACAGCGCGGTGACGTGGTGGTGACGTTGATACCGTGACGTCCGCAAACCAGGAAGTAAAATGCTTCCACGCATGTGTCGAATCCATTCGACACATGCGGGGGATTTCGGTCCGCTGGTTAGGCGTACTAACCAGCAGACATGTCCGACGGACAAGTGGACAAGTTTTAAAGCATGTTTTAAAACTTTTGTCCGCTGGAAACCTGTCCGCTAGGCCGTACACACGATCGGACCAGTTTCAGCGGACAAGGCCTTAGAGAATAGTATCATAAGTAGTATTGGCAGCTGGTGTTTTTTTATTTTTTTTGGGTGGGTGGCAAACAACTACCGCCCGGCTAGGTGGCAGGCTGTGGGCAACATGTCTGCGAGCATGGGGTCTGCTTCCGCCGTGCTAACACCGTGTGTCTCCTCCTCCTAGGTGCTAGGCATCCAATAGGATCGCCCAATGTTTTGGCCAATTGGGAAACGGGTCTCACGATCCGCTTCCTGATTGGCTGGGAGAAGATTTAGTGTGAAAATAGCCAATATTATTTTGCTATTGTCACACAACTGGGTGGGAGCCCAGAAGCTTATCGAACCTGTGGTTCTAATCACATGCTTTAAAACAACACACCCTCCCATTGAAATCCATAGTGCAGCACCCCATATGTAGACAGTAAAAATGGCCGCCGCTGCTGAAGTAATTAGACTCGCCCTGACAGTAACAATGGCCTTTGCCTGTAAGCAGGAATCTCCATACACTTTGTACACAGTGCAGAGGTATTCCTCATATTATTCCCTCATTTGGTCAAATGTTTTTAGCCTATAGTGTTAGGTTGTTTTATTCATTGGCTGAATGTTCTTTAACTCTTCAGGTCAAATGTCATTAAGGTTTTTCGTCTGCCGGGTGTCAAAATACCTGAACATGGTCTTTATTTGATTTTCTGCCCAACCTCTTTTGATTTTCAATTGAAGTATGTTAGGTAGAAGGGTGGTAACAGGGCAACTCACTGATTGAATTTCATAAGGAACCAGGCGAAAGTCACACAGTGTACAGCTAGCTTAAACTATTTACCTTAAAAAATTTTTACCTTGACCTTGTACCTTGTAAGGTACAAAATACTCTGGTGCTTAACTGTCAGGTGAAGTGAAGCAGTGTCCCCTAGTTCCTCATTGGCAGGGGGAGAGAGCCAATGCTTGGACAGGACTGCAGCAGTGTCTCTCAGCTGTTAGGGCCCTCAGAGCTGTTACATAAGAACAGGGAGAGAGTCTTTTGAGTCATGTAAGCGCATAGTCATGACTTGAAACTTACATAGAACTTTTTCTCTCTCCTGGAGACAAAGAGTATGATGGGGGAGTATAGAAAATGTAACTAAAAGCAGCTACAGGGGCTAACATTAAAGTGGGCCCTGATGTTTTGTCCTGCACAGGGAAAGCACAGGTTCATTTTTATTCAGACTGGTAAGGAAAAGCCTAGGACCAGATTATATTGTACCTTATAGTTTGAATCATTTTGGAGGTCCAGTGTCAACAGGATTGTATGTGCAACCTGGACTGTAGCTGATAACTGCTGTGGAACTTTTTCCTTTGTTGTGGGTGGCTGTATTATCTGTCTGTAGTGTGGGCAGGGCTGAACTGAATCCTTATTAATGCAGAAGTGCAGCAGCCATCATTAAGGAGATCACTTTCCAATGCTTGTCTATAAAGTGTCTCCAGTGCAGGGGAACGATAATCGACTGATGAAACAAAACAAGAAAAAGTGGGCCTGCAGGCTGTAGTAGAAGAAAAAGGGCAGTCCCAAAGCTAGCAGGGTTGTTAGAAAAAATGTAGCTGCTGCTGCTGGCTGGACAGAATCCTACCATACCTAATTACAATCAGGAGAGACTAAACACGTTAAAGAGGTTGCAAAGGAAACATTTTTTTTTTCATAATAAGCATCCTTTACCTGCAGACATTCCTCTTTTCACTTCCTCATTGTTCGTTTTTGCTCAGAAGTTGCTCTATTTCTTCTCTGTTCTGTTCACTTCCCGCTTGTCTGATTGTTACTTACCACCGTGAAGGGAGGCTTTACTGCGGTGGTCAGTGACTTGCTCGCCCCCTCCTGGGAACTACATCTGTGCAGCAGGACGCTCTCTATGTGTTAGAGACTTAGAGACTTCAAGGAGGTGTGAATTACTGGGCGTGCCGCAATGCATACTGGGAAATGTAGTTCTTGCATGAACGAGAGATGCAAACCAGGAAGTGAATGAGAGAACAGAAACTAGAATGCCGGAGGTGATATAGATGAAAGAATTTAATAGGTATTTACTCGGTTTTTAACAGAATCGTTACACTATTCTTTCTGTCTACCTTGCAGACTTTCATTTTAGGCAAAAACTTTTTTTCCTTTTCAACTCCTTTAAGCTGATTTCTGTTGGGAACCATTGTGCTATCTTCAAGGGCCCCAACTTTGCCAGACAATATTTTTTTTTTCTCCTGCCAGTGTGATAAAATGGGGACTGTTATAGCAAGTTAGGACTGTCTTTTTACTGTAGGGCTGTCTTTTTATTGAATACCGGAAGAAAAAAGAACAGCATTAGTATTCCGTCACATTTGTCTTGATGACCACCACCTGAATAATTTTTTGGGCTGCTTGGTGCTATATGGCTCTGTTTGAATCCCTGTTCAGACTGTTCAAGCTTTAATCCACGCTACTTTAGTGTGCTTTCAAAGCCGCACATGCACTGCCGATTTCATTGCAGCTGTCTAATTGCATGACAAGTTGCACTTGTGTGAACAAGGGTTAAATGAGAAAACGAAATCCTTTGATTTATTGACTTATGAAGCTGGGTACCAATCAGGGGTGCCGTTGTCGATGCAAGGCTCTTTTATATCTTTCTTTATAAACTTACCATTCACTTTAAGCTCAGTATGTGTATTTGTAAGCCAGAAGTTTAAAAAGCAATTAATTTTAAAGAAATCTTTATTAATTTTTTAGCAAAATTTTATATCACAGCAACTTCTATTTAGCACTATAGTAAATATCCAAGACATAATAGCAGAAAGTGTTAAAGTGCAATTCACACTGCTGTCTGTTGCCCAGTGAGATGTCAGATGACACTGGAAGCTTCAAGTGTTGTCAGCTATCTGACCATGCTATGTGACACAGATGCAAATCAAGACAGCATAATTCCTTGACAGGTAAGGCAGCTCACATATCTGTGTTTTAGCTGTTTGTATTTATCTGCCTGTCTTTTAATGTCATCAATAAGGCTGGATTCACACTTGTACAGTGCGAATTCCAGCTCTCTTATCTCTGCAAAGATAAGGCCTATCGCAAAAAAAAAGCCTGTTCATTAAAGCGGAGCTCCACCCTAAAGTGGAACTCACGCTGATCGGAAACCCTCCCCCCCTCCGGTGTCACATTTGACCCCTTTCAGGGGGAGGGGGGTGCAGATACCTGTGTAAACAGAGGGAGCAGCAGAGCGACGAGTGATCGCTCGTCCTCTGCTGCGGACGGCGCTGGAATCCAGGACAGGTAAGTGTCCTAATATTAAAAGTCAGCAGCTGCAGTATTTGTTTAATTTGTTTAATATTTAATTTTTTTTTTTTGAGCAGACATCCACTTTAAGGGGGCAAATCTTCCAGGCCTTAAGGCCTCTTACACACAGATCAGTTTTTCTTCAGGTTTTTCTTTTCAGTTTACCAAAACTATGTAGTACAAGGGCCTGCCTGATTGCATACAAATTGAGACTCTTGAGGTTTGACCTCATATTAGATGGATTTGGTAAACTGAAAAGAAAAACCTGAAGAAAAACTGATCTGTGTGTAAGAGGCCTTAGTGTTACAATATGGCTTCTGTCACAATAGTATGTGCAATATTTCTTTTTTTCCTTTCCAATATTTTTTTTCCCTTTAAGGGATTTACACAGATGGTCTGAATGAAACATCTCTAGGGAACTGCAGAGACGTGATGTCCATAACTTTGTTCTGTGCTCCTCACATGTCCATGTAAGGGGGTCTCATGTATTCAACATTATATTGTTGAAGAGCAAGATAGCATTTACTGCAGCAGAGAAGTGAAACTCCATAGAGGAAGGGGGCAGGAGAAGTACCCCATTGTGGCACACCAATGTTCACACTGAGAAAGCAGTGTGCCTACCCTGTGCTCCAAAAATCTGTCTATACCAGCAATGTTTTCATAGCTTGGTGGTCTATTGTTATGATGAAAATTGGGGACATACTAACCCTGGTAAAGTCTATGGGCATTCGTTTCTGTCATTCCTTTTAGTATGTCCCTGACTATTGTTATGATGACTATGCTAGCAGGAGGAGCAACGGCCACGGGAGAAACGAAACTCAGAGCTTTCTTTGGTAAACAGAAAGTCATATCAGAGCAAAGAATAGAACGTGAAACCAGAAAGCACATAAGTCTTCAGTAACCGCAGGATGCTCTCAGTGGATATGAATGTTGGTTAGTGAAAGGTCAAATGTGCCTGGGTGTGGTTCAAATGGATGTTTGCCCAAAAACAAAGTGAAGATTGTAAACATTAATCTAAACCCTATTGAAGTCTATTGGAAGCAAATACATTTTGCGCTTTTTCAATGCTAAATAGGCAAATATATGTCAAACACAAGCAAGGGGAGCCGGGCACTGCCATGGGGCACATGCATCAATACAAAAAGTGTTTTTAAAAAATACTCTTCGGTGGGGAAAAGCTAAAAGAGCAACAATAAAGCTGAATTTCAGGTATGGATGGTTTTGCATAGTTACACATACCTGCCAACTTTCTGAGATAAGAAAGAGGGATGCCCTCTAGCATAATTCAATTAGGCAATAAACACCATGCCCCCAGTTAAGCAAACCATTAAGAATTTGCCTGCCAAACATTATTATTACTACCACCAATTTTCCTTTTATAATTAAGATAATTAAAGTGATTGTAAAGTAAAAATGTTTATTTAAAAAAAATTACAAACATGTCATACTATCACATTATGATATTGCCTTGCAGGTAAAAAAACAAACAAAAAAAACAGCAGCTTACTTTCGCTTTTAAAGTGGAGGTCCACACAAAAATGGAACCTCCGCTTTTCGAAACTCTCCCCCCCTCCAGTATCACATTTGGCACCTTTCAGGGGGAGGGGGGTGCATATACCTGTATAGGGTCTATGTCACTTCCGGTCCAGCCCCGTTGTCTTCTGGGAGACACACAACTCCCAGAAGACAGGAGGGACCATTTTGATTGCGCAGCACGAATCACGCATGTGCAGTTGGGAACCGGGAAGTGAAGCCGCAAGGCTTCATTTCCTAATTCCCTTACGAAGATGGTGGCGGCAGCATCCGAGGACCGCGGCACGAATCGGCCTCGGGTACCAACATCGCAGGCACGCTGGACAGGTAAGTGTCCATATTTTAAAAGTCATCAGCTGCAGTATTTGTATTCCCACTGAGACACATACAGGCTGATGAGAGAAATGGAGCCTGTCACAGCTGCAGGGGATTTCCTCCCTCCCTCTCCTCCCCACACTGCTTGACACAGGAGAGCAGCTCCCTCTGCTCTCTGCTCCCTCCCCTACTTCCTCATTGGCAGGGGGAGAGAGCCAATGCTTGGACAGGACTGCAGCAGCAGGAACAAAAGAGGCTGTGACATGTAGTCCCAAAGACAGGTGACCCAATGTTAATCCCTGCAGGGGCAAACTACATACCCCAGCATGCCAAAAGAGGAAGGAGAAAAAAACAAGGCTGCTTGCAAGCAGGCAGAGACATTGAGACAGAGGAGAAGACTGGAGGCAGAACAAGGGTGCTGCTCTCCAGGGTTGGTGTGACTGTTTCCCACCACAGCTCCAAAGCTGATTGCAGACATCTCACCAGAGACACGTCCGAGTGCATCTACAGATGTTGTGGGTCAATACGGTTTTCAGTTAGGCAGTCAGAAAAACCAACAAGGCACTTTAAGTGCAGAAGCATATGTTGGAGATACAACAAAACTTCAGCTTAGATAAGATTTTAACCTCTCAGTTTAGAAAAAAATATATACGGTGGTTAACTTCAGCTTAGCCTATTGTATGGAATGCAGTTTACAAAAAGGACACAAGATGTCGCTAATGCTCAATGATATGCTATGCTATGTATGCTCTATGATATGTTGTATTTTCTATCCATAGTGATCTACTTGTTAGTTTCTTTTTCCTGCCTTGTTGTCTGTGTGTGTTCCTCTTACCATGTGAAGAGAGACATCTTTGTCTGTGTGATGATGTTCCAATACAAAAAGGCAGTTCCTGTTACTACACAACGTCTGCTCTCAACTGACTTCGCCCCACCTATCAATCGTACTTTGCAACAGTATAAAACGTTTAATTGACGTCCTTTTTTTCCCACAAATAGAGCTTTCTTTTGGTGGTATTTGATCACCTCTGCGTTTTTTTTTTTGCGCTATATGGGCCAGATTCATAGAGCGATTACGCCTGTCTAACTGGTGTTAGACAGGAGTAATTTCAAATTTTGTGCGCCGTATCACTAGTTTGAATCCTCAAACCATGATACGGCGGCTTCGGGCTTCGATCCGAGAGGCTTACGTCTTCGTAAGCCTTCGGATCTACGCTGCGATATTTTTGCGGCCGCTGGGAGGAGTTCGCGTCGTTTTGATGCGTCGGGATATGCAAATGTGTTTTTACGGCGATGCACGAAGATACGAGTGGTCTTCGCAATCGCTTTCGTCTATTTTTTTATACGTACTGTTAGACCAGCTTTTTGCTGGTCTAACGGTACGTAGCCCATGTTAAGTATGGCCGTCGTTCCCGCGTCAAATTAATTTTTTTTTTATTTATTTTTTACGTAACTCGTACGGGACTGTGGATGTCCGTAAACGACGCTACATAAACAACGAATGACGTAACAACGTGTTTTCGCGCAATGTACGGCGGGAAATTAGCGAACGGAGCATGCGCAGTTCGATCGCCGCGGGAACGCGCCTATTTTAAATGCTTCACGCCCCCTACTCGCGCGGATGGATTGCGACGGGAGAAATACACTACGCCGCCGTCGTTTACTGGACAAAATCTACCTGGATTCCATGTAGAGCCAGGTAAAATACGGCGGCGTAGTGTATTTCTGTTACTCTACGAGAATCTATTTCTATGTGAATCTGCCCCATTATTTTTTACTTGTTGCTATAATAAATAGTTCAATTATTTATTTATTTTTTAAACATTTTTTTTTTCTCAGTCTAGGCTGATACGTATTCTTTTACATATTTTTGGTTAAAAAAAAATTAAAAATCGCAATAAGCGACTGCTTTGTGCAAAAGTTATAGCGCCTACAAAATAGGGGACAGAATTATTATTTTTTATTGTTATTTTTTTACTAGTAATGGCGGCGATCTGCAATTTTTATTTGGACTGCGACATTATGGTGGACACGTCGGACTTTTTTGACACATTTTTGGCGCCATTCACATTTATACAGCAATCAGTGCTATAAATATGAACTAATTACTGTACGGTATTGAAGGGGTTAACACTAGGGGGTGAGGAAGGGGTTAAATATGTACCCTGCATTGTGTTATAACTTTAGGGGGAGGGGGGTGACTGGGGGGGTGACCGATCTATGTCCCTATGTACAAGGCACACAGATCGGTCTCCTCTCTCCCTGACAGGACGTGGATCTCTGTGTTTACACACAGAGATCCACATCCTTGTCTCTGTAACCGCTAATCGCGAGTGCCTGGCCGACATCGCGGCTGCCAGGCACACGCATCGGCGTGTCAGTGATGCGGCGGGCACGCGCGCGCCGCCCAGTGGCCCGGAGGAGGGGAGGCCATAAAAAGACGGCCTCCCGGAGATTTAGAACCACCCTGCGGCCGTACAAGGTCGTACGGCCCGTCAGGAAGTGGTTAATAAAGCCCTGGGATGTACTTGGGCATCCCTACTTTATGGTCCCCTTAAAAGACCATTAGAGAATTTTATCAATGCATAGGGGATCATATTTACTACCCTTGTAATGGCAAATTTACAATGGTAGGGCGACACATTGGTCTACACTACCACTATGACTTTTCGGTGGCGCAATTCGTGGTCTTGGAAGTCATCCCTGAGGATCCATGAGGGAGTAACTGGGACCAACGTATTTTATAGAGTGAGACCTTATGGACCAAGCACCTGAATGCAACTGTACCCCTTGGCCATAACATAGTTATTTTATATAAGTCATTTTTATAGGGGTTTTTGCGGTATTTTTTTCTTTGCCGTGTGCTGGTTTCTGTTGATGACATTTGCCTTGTTCTGCCCATATCAGATTTATTTATGTTAGTTATGCTATTATTTATCTTATGTTTAGTATCTATCCCCGATCAATTGTTATGTGTTATCTTTTCTCTGTATTTGTTTTGTTTTTCCTATCCTTTATTTGTAAAGAAACCCAAGGTTAAAGCCCCTTTCACACGTACGGATCCCGTGAGGATCCCTACCTTTCTTATCCGCTTGCTCAGCGGGGATCGCTCCGTTAATCCCTGCTGAGCCAGCAGATGACAGGGCGATCCCTACACACTATGCAATGACTGCCCTGTCAGATATCCGCTCTCCCCTATGGGATGATCGAAAGGACACGAACCGTCTGTCCGTGTTCACCCGATCCGCAGATAGATGGAAAAATAGGAATTTGCAGAATCGGACCATAGCGGGGACCGATGAGATCGGGTGTCAGCGGATGTTCATCTGCTGACACCCGCTATCCTATAGGGATACATGCATGTCCGTGTTTCATCCGAAAACCGATGGATGAAATACAGACATACTGTCCGCACGTGTGAAAGGGGCCTAAGGCTGAGCTAGAAAAACAAATAATAAGTAAATAAATAAAAGCTGCCAGCACCAAAAGTCTTATTACAAAAAAACTCAAATGCAATGTGGTTAAATATAGATGCAATGGTAATACATCTGAAAAACCTCTAATGATAAAAGATGTAACCAAATAATTTGAAAGTAGTGGTGAAAGGACTCTCAAACTGGAAAACTAATGCAGATACCAAAATTAATAGTATAAACCTCTAATAATATAGGAAAAACTGTAATGAATGATAAAACCAATTATTTAAAAGTGATGGTGAAAAAAACTCTTAAAATGGTAAACTAAGACAGATACAAAAATGAATAGTGTAAGTCTGTGTAAAAATTGAATAAAATCTGAAGTGAGATCAATCACTGAAACAAAGTCCCATAACAGTATGAATCTGTGATTTAAAAGATTTAACCAACGAAAGTCTGTGTAAAGTGCAGGAATAAACTTGCAGAAAATAATTTGTGAAGAAAGATCCTTTATCCAAAAATCCAAAGTGCTTCACACCCAAGTGAGTAATAAATCTCCTTACCGACTAAAAATGACCACCGTGAGGTAGGTCTCACCAAGCACAGATGTCTGCAGTTGAAGCACTAGTTCAGTGGTTTCTTGGCTTTCCTTGGGTATCTTCTGCAGCCTGTTTTGTTTGCATGACGACCCCCTCCTGTCCTCTTTGATCTGGTGGCTGTGTTAATGTTTGAGGATTTATTGCAGGCTGCTGCAAAGGCTCCTCTCTCTCTTTCCTATCCTTTATTGCATGTTGGTTACTATTGGTGATGTTGGTTGCCACGATCTGGACATGTGAATATGGTTTCCAGAGGAAGACTGGGTCGGGTTCCAGGGCTGTTTGCCTCCCTGTGGTAGGCATGTGTTTTTCGAGAGGTGGGACTTTGGGTGCATTCTCTGCCCTTGTTACACTATTGCCAGGTGTGCCACAGGGGCTGAGGCTGTTATTGGGGTTGAGAGGCAGAGTAACGGTCTGAACAAACGTAAGTAGCTCCTGCAGGGGTATCGCTATATATATATACTATATAAAAGTCCCCTGAAGAAGTCATGAGGTACGTGACGTAAGGGCGTAGGGAGGAATCAAGGCCACCGCATACCAGAAGTAACTGGAGGAGACAGTAAGACGGTGCTCAGTACGCCACGATTTGTTACCTCTGCTTGTTTTTCACGTTTTTATGTAAGAGTCCACCTGTAGCAGTATTAAATAAAGCATTGTCCATTTTACCCAATACACTATTGGAGGCTCTTTTTCTCTCCCCCCCCCCCCCCCCCATGTGTGAGTGCTCCCTGGTGGAGCATTTGGAGATAGGCTTACAGAGGCTTCAGGGACCTGTGGGAGTGGCGGAAGCTAGTAGCCATTATAGTCACATCTGGAGAGGACGGAGAGGAGAAATGTGAGACAGCATTATCCAAGATCTATAAATGCTTTATCAGTTGGAGTGGAGGTGAGAGTTCTGAGAGACTGAATGGACACATTCTCTGGCACATTGCACTTGTTGTGGAGGTCCACCAAGGGAGGTCATCCATGGGAATTACTTCACCCAGATCTAGATAGTCACCTGCCACTTAGGAGGACCATCAACAGGGACTCCTTAGGACCATCCATGCCCATATGTTCACATCAGCACTTTTTATGGACTATTCTTTGCTGAATATTTTAACCCTTAACTCACTCTTTATTGTACGTGTTTTTTCCACATTGACATTGATTTTTATTTTTAGTGTATTGTCTTTAGCGCAAGATTATTTGTATATAATATATATAAATATATATATATATATATATATATATATATGCAGGGCTCAAAATTTCAAGTCCTGGGCTACTAGCCAGGCCTCAAGAGTTACTCGCCACCAGTTGCCCCACCTAATTCATACACTGCCCTGCACCTAATTGCACCCGTAAACATGCCCTCGTAGATTATCTCATGGAATGACACTGTTAAATGTTATATGCAGAATCCTTAACAAAAAGGGACAGGGCACTGGGGGCAGACCAGAGGGACGGGGCACTGGGGGCAGACCAGAGGGACAGGGCACTAGAACTGTGTCTCTTCCCCATTGCTGGCTCCTCTGCAACTCCCATCCATCCATCCTCTCTCTCTCTCTCTTTCTCTCTCTCTCTCTCCCTCTCCTATTCATCTCATCATCAGGAGCCTGTGTGTGCGGCTCCATGCTTGCATGTCCTCACTTCCCCCTTTTATTCAGGCTGGCAGTGAGGGGAGGAGCCGCAGCACAGCGGGAGGGAGTACAATCCAGCGCTGAGAACCACACAACTGCACAGCAATTGACACCATAGCACAGCACATATTGAGACCAGTCTGTTCACCAGTCTGATCACATAGAGCACAAGGAGAATAAAACTGCACAAACTGGAAGGCTGCCGCTCTCATGTCAGGGCAAGTTTCAGTGAGCGCTGCACCGGAGTGGTAATTTTCGCAATCCTCCACCTCACTCATTACTTTCTGCTCTCCAGCTACATTGGTCGGGGGGAGAGGGGCAGGCTCAGAGAGGTCATACTGTTAGGTCCCTTGGCTTAATTAGAATTGTAAGGAGAGCACCTGTGTACTGCTCTGCCTGTGCGTGGCTCACCAGACTACTTTTCCCGAGCATGCACCTTTCCTCTTCAGCCGCCAATCTCATCGGGACTCTAGGTGTAGGCACAGATTGGAGGGAGATTGATCATGCAGCCCTGTCATCACTCGCCCCCAGCTTAAATCCACTCACCAAATGCTAGTAGACGAGTGGAAATTTTGAGGGCTGTATATATATATATATATATATATATATATATATGTGGAGTGGATTCCTTATTTCTTAGATACCAAGATAGTCCAGGACCTTTGGAGCCTATGTGCTTTTTGTGGCTTTTTTCAATGTCAGTAGATAGTCCACTCCACCCCCTCAAACTTTCATACTTACCGAGTCACTCTCCCATACTGCCTTCTTGCTGCAGCATCCCAGTCTGTATAATTTTGGTGTCAGAAAATACTTCTGGGTATACAGTGGCATGCGAGTTGGTGTGGCAGTTCTGGTACACACTGATTGGTCCGGCTCTGTCACATGAGGATGGCCTTTTGTAAATTCTGACCAGTGTACCTTGGAGCTTACAATCATTTGTCTTTACTCCCAGTAGCTGAATATAAGGGAAGGAAGAGACAATAAAATGAACCTGTTGCTTTGCCTTTTTATGTACAAAGCACAGGTTCACTTTAACCACTTAAGACCCGGACCAAAATGTAGGTAAAGGACCTTGCCCCTTTTTGCGATTCGGCACTGCTTCATTTTAACTGACAATTGCGCGGTCGTGCGACGTGGCTCCCAAACAAAATTGGCGTCCTTTTTTTCCCACAAATAGAGCTTTCTTTTGGTGGTATTTGATCACCTCTGCGGTTTTTATTTTTTGCGCTATTAACAAAAATAGAGCGACAATTTAAAAAAAAATGCAATATTTTTTACTTTTTGCTATAATAAATATCAAAAATATATAAAAAAACATTTTTTTTCCTCAGTTTAGGCCGATACGTATTCTTCTACGTATTTTTGGTAAAAAAAATCGCAATAAGCGTTTATCGGACGGTTTTTGCAAAATTTATAGCGTTTACAAAATAAGGGATAGTTTTATTGCATTTTTATTAATTATTTTTTTTTTACTACTAATAGCGGCGATCAGCGTTTTTTTTCGTGACTGCGACAATATGGCGGACACTTCGGACAATTTTGACACATTTTTGGGACAATTGTCATTTTCACAGCAAAAAATGCATTTAAATTGCATTGTTTACTGTGGAAATGACAGCTGCAGTTTGGGAGTTAACCACAGGTGGCGCTGTAGGGGATGTGTGCCTATGTGTGTTTGTTTACAACTGTAGGGGGTGTGGCTGTAGGTGTGACGTCATCGATCGCGTCCCCCTATTACAGGGATGACGCGATCAATGCTGCGGCCACAGAGAAGCACGGGGAAGCCGTGTGTACACACGGCTCTCCCCGTTCTTCCGCTCCAGGGACAGATCGCCGCACTCCAGCGGCGATCGGGTCCGCGAATCCCGCGGTCCCGGTCCCGGAGCTTCGGACCTGGTCGCGGGCGCGCGCCCGCGGGCGCGCGCCCGTGACCCACGGCTGGGTACTAAAATCAACGTATATATAAGTTGATGTGCCCAGCCGTGCCATTCTGCCGACGTAAATGTGCAGTAGGCAGTCCTTAAGTGGTTAAATATTTTATTAGCTAATGTGCTGCTATTTTATGTCAGATTAGCTATTGAAAATAATAACAAAATGCATGATTGGTTGTTGGCATTAAAGTGCATGATATCATCCTATAGTAAAGCCTGATACACACAGGGCAAATAACGGGCAGTATCGGGCGGTTCAACAAAAAACGGCCAATATTCGGCCCATGTGTACATTAGCCTGTCTGACAGAAGATGTCCGAAAGTCTGATTTCTGTCAAACTGGCATGCTGGAAAACCAGCATCCAATTGGCATCCGATCAGCGCTGGCAACCAATGGCTACCAGCGCTGACCTGTTTCTAGTGGCAGGGCAGCCCCCCTGTCAAAACACAATGGCTCAGCAGGGAGATCGATGTACTAAAAAGCGAGTGTAAAAATGTTATATTACAGTCCGGAATGATAATAATTAAGAAATAGTGAGTGATGATGATGGGAAGTGAAGGGAAGTGCGCAATTCTGTGCACTTCCCTTGACTTCCCATCATCATCACTCACTATTTCTTAATTATTATCATTCGTTGTTTTTTATCAACTTTTAAACTTTTTTGTATTTTTTGAAATTTCACGGTTCTATATTCAATTGGTTTATTATCACTGATCACTTTAGCGTTGTACCTTGTTTGTAATTTTATGTTTTTTACTTTGGGTATCTTGAGTAATAGGTACTGGCAGCTTTCTTTAATTAGCTCAATTCATATATTATTTCCAATATATGTATCCACTTGTTAGCGCAGTGTTTTTTCCTAGGAAAAAGCGAGATTCTGTACAGTAAGTTTCTCATTTTGTTTTTTCTGTTCAGAAAGCTGTGTTGAAAAAGACATCTATCAGTAAAATATGTAGAACAACAGAGAAAATATTTAAATGCCATTGTAATTCAACTGCAGTAGTTTTATTTTATTCAAATGATTTGTTGATTGCAGTGTTTATTATATACATTATCAGCCTTTTTTGTTTAAGTAAATGTTAAAATGTTACAACACAGTGGAAACCAGAATAACACATAACAGTCAAAAGGTACCAAAAAAAAGTAATTAAAAGCAAGTGTACTATTATTGCTCTAATGAGATTTTGGTTGTATGATTGTTATTAGTATATTGCTATTGTGTCCCTCATCACAGCCAGCTTTTAAATTACCAGTGTCTGTGACCAGGCAGTGGGTAAATGTTGGCAAAGCGAGTAAGTCAATGGGCCCTTGGCAGAGATGCTGTGGCTGGTTTGCTAAAGGAGTAGAGGATGTCAACTTTACAAAGTGAATTTTCCCTTTTCAAGATTTATGCAATTGGGCTTTGTCAAAATCAATATAAATTATAGTAACAAGTGGTGGCCCTTAATTCACAGGCACTGGTGCTGCCCACCCCCTATCCATGCATCCATCCCCCTAATCCACATACGGAGCGCCAGACGCATGGATTACAATGATTTTTTTTTTTAAGCATGTGCCAGAGGCTGGTGTGTGGATGACCCAACCGACAGCTGCCACTGGTAGTAACCATAACCAGAATTACATTTCAGTATTCTTGGGGGGGAAATATACCTATTCCAAATATGTACAGTAGCGTGCATCGATTTTATTGTTGATTTTAAAGGATCACTAAAGGAATTTTTTTTTTAGCTAAATAGCTTCCTTTACCTTAATGCAGTGCTGTTTTCATGTTCTCATTGTTCGTTTTTGCTTTGAAGTTACTGTAGTTCTTCTCTGATCTCCACACTTCCACACTTCTTGTCTGGCTCCTTATGAAAAATCTCATGGCAGCTTTTCACTGTGGTCCAAGCTGTGTGTCTAAAACTCCTCAGAACCAATCAGATTCATTTTAAAAACAAAACACTGCCCTGGGATTCAATTTAAAAACAAAACACTGCTCTGGATTTGTCTGTTGTTGTTCTGTCTCTCTCTCTCTCTACTTCACATAAACACAAAACCAGTTTAAAAACGAAAGTGAAACTAGAGGCATATTATATGATTGATTTTTATCTATTTTTAATCATTTTTAAACGGAATCAGTAAACTTTTATGTCTCTATACCCTGTAAACAGTAATTTCAGCAAAAAAAAATGTTTTCCTTTAGTGATCCTTTAAGTCAGTTTTGGCTAGGATGTAGAATTTTATAATATTGTACTAAAGATAATTTATTTTATTTACAATTGTTGGAGTTGTGCCTAAACAAGTCCATCATTTTTCACAAACCATAATTTGCTCTGATCCTTGAAAAGTGTCACTTGTTATATTTTTCTTGTATCCATAGTACCACCCTAGGGCTACAATTTATTCCCTATATGGGTTCAGCAAGTTTTTGGAGTTCCTTTATGGCAATTTCCCGAAACCATGTTTGATTTTGGATCTTTATCACTTCCTTAAAATGCCTTACTGCTTCAGACTTTCTAGAATGCATTAAATATTTTGCCCAGTAGAAATGGAGCTCTTGTTTCTGTTCAGGCCACATATCATTCATGGTCAGAGTTTTATCAAATTCTTCTTTTGCCTTTTGGTGTTTATTAGCTCTCATGTATACACTCGCCAATAAAATGTGTGCTGGCACAGATGACCTGTTTAGCTCGACAGCCTTTTCTGAGTAAAATATTGCATTTGCAATGGCTTCAGTGTTTTGCTGCTCATTGTAATGAGGGGGCATTCTTATAATTTTATTGTAACACTTGCCAAGTTGAAAGTAAACATTGCTGGAGGTAGGCGTTAAACTGAGTACTTTCTTCAGTATTGCAATAGCTTCCTTTGTCTGCCTGTTTCTTCTGTAATATGTTGCTACATATCGAAGAACATATGGAGATTCTGGTTGTTCTAGTAGAGCTTGTTCTATTAAAATAGCTCCTTGATTATAGTTCTTCATCTCTAGATATTTCAAGGCAAAGAGAACCTTCAGCACTGTATCTCTGGGATTTAATCTCACAGCTCGTTCCAAGAGTGGAAAAGATTTGCCTCCTGTGTTGCTGAATAACCTAAAACCTTCTATTCTATACACCGCCATGGCATAGCCTGAATTCAATTCCGGATCTTCTGGGGCAAGTTCTAGAGCTTTTTCAAAGCATTCAGCAGCCAATTGATAGTATTTTCCTGCAAAGGATAAGTAAGTCCATCCTTGTTCACCATATATATCTAACAGAAGAGTGTTTTTCTCTGGAGAAGACTCATATTGCTTTAAAATGGTCTCCACCTTTTCAACAAAGGTTAAACTGTTGTTTAACTGGTTCTGGTGGTAGAAAACCCAAGCAAAGTTACCATACATGACAGTTTGCTTATCATCTGCGTCTTCTGCTATACTGGATTCTTGGATCCGTGCCTCAGCTTTTTGGAGCTGGATCATGGCTTGCTCATGGTCTCCTTTGAGATGCTTTAGGTAAGCCAGGAGGTTATACATCCTGTGTTTGAGTGCATCTCGCAAATACACAATCTGGTCATTTACCCTTTCTTCCACATTATCAATATCTACATCTTCTCCATTCAGGTCCCAAGTAAAATGGCATTGAAGTTTCTGTAGACGATCCATCAAGGAATTTTTTAAGATGTCACTGAAAAGTTAGAAATGAAGAAACCTTACATTAAAAGAGTAATGTCAGTAACTGAAGACATGCCTCTGGATTATAAATGAGGGTCGTCACATGACTAGCTAAGTTGTCATATATTCTAATTGGCACTATATGTTAATCAGTCCACAAACACCTGTTCATAACATAACATATGCAGATATTTAAACGGAAATCAAATAAATATTAGATTAATAAACATTTCACCTAGCCTACTGTATAAATCCACAGATTGTCTGCATCCAGTGTATTATTTCAAAAAAGACAAACTCAAACTCAAACTCAAAAAAAATTGTCCAAAAAAGAAAGAAAGGATTTGTGGCGATTCCAAGTGACCCTTAAAGTCGAGTTCCACCCAAAAGTGGAACTTCCGCTCATTTGCCTCATTTGGCACCTTTTGGCCTGGGGGGGGGGGGGATACCTGTCCCTACTTCTGGAAGTATGGGCCGTGGTGAATTACGCCAGCAGGCTTTTAATTTTTGCAGCGGTGGGTGGACCTCCGCTTTAAAGCTCAGTTAACATTGCCCTATGTGAACCGCTGGGAGTGTCAATACAGAGTTAATGACACCCCCAGATTAGTTTGCATATCCCAGTGCGGACTGTCAATTTAGACAGGAATTGGATTGCATGGGTGTGAAAATCCATGCGATCCAATTCTGGTGTGGACCAAAATAAGGGTCCTGCACGAATTTGGTCCAAATGCGATGCAAATTCAGCCATACAATTTGTATGACTGAATTCGCATCACACAGTCATCACATGTAATTTGCACCATGGAGGTTTAGGAGATATTTTGAGCACCTACAGGTAAGCCTTAATTTAGACTTACCCGTAGGTAAAAGTGGTTGTAAAGGGTTTACAACCACTTTAATTGTGGCATGTGGTGGTTATCCGTTCAGAATTAAAGAATCACTTTGGCACAGTTACTAGCAGAGGAGAGGTCTCTGTGTATGGAGTATCTGCACATATTTTTTTTTTTAGTTAGATTGTCTTTTTTTTTTCAAATAATACACTGGATGCGGACATTCTATAGATTTATGGATGATAGGCGGACCCTGAAGGGTCTGGTATGGATTTTGAGGGGGACCCCTATGCCATTTCCCCTGAAGGGCCTGGTATGGAACTTGGGGACACTCCCCACGCATTTTTCTTTTAATTTTGATTTGGGGTTCCCCTTAATATTCATACCAGACCCAAAAGGCCTGGTAATGGACTGGGGGGAGAACCCATGCCATTTTTTTTAATTACTTTTATCTGTATTGCAGAGACCTGACAATTCATTATAGCCACGAGTAGTTTTATTTTGCATTGATACATATCCCCTGGGGCAGGACCCAGGTCCCCAAACACAAAAACATTTATTTTTTCTCAGTTTAGGCCAATATGTATGCTTCTACATATTTTTGGTAAAAAAAATCGCAATAAGCGTATATTAATTGGTTTGTGCAAAAGTTATAGCATCTAAAAAATATGGGATAGATTTATGACATCTTTATTATATATTTTTTCTAGTAATGGCGGTGATCAGCGATTTTTATCAGGGTTACAATATTGCGGTGGACAGATCGGACACTTTTGACACATTTTTGGGACCAGTGACAGTTATACAGCGATCAGTGCTATAAAAATGCACTGCTTACCGTATAAATGTCACTTGGAGGGAAGGGGTTAACACTAGGGGCGATCAAGGGTTTTTACTGTGTTCCCTAGGTGTGTTCTAACTGGGGGGGGGGACTGGGACTGACTAGGAGGAGAGAGAGATTGGTGTTCATCAGTGGCGTAACTAGAACCTTCAGGGCCCCGATGCAAGAAACCATGAAGGGCCCCCTCTGACCCCCAGATAGGGCTCTTTTCTCCGAGCCCGGTGGCGTTACAGGACCCGGTCGCAAGTAGGCGGCTGCATATAAATGAACCGATTTCTCCAGTTCCCCTTGCTTTTTTTCCTCTCTCTCCCGCAGGCATTCAGCGGCTGCAGGAGGAAAATGGAGAGATTGGTTCCTCTATGTCGGTGTTTCGCAATCTTTTTCCAGTCAGGGCACCCTTGAAGTATACCCCTAGGTGAATGGGGCTACACTGCAACCCCCTTGCAACTGTGTGCATTGCATGCAGTTGCAGCATAGTGATCATGTATTTAAGGGGTTAAAACAGGCGCTCAGTAGGCAACATGTTGCCTCTTTACCGGCTGTCAAATGTCTCTGAAAAGCGATCTAAGCATGGATCGCTTTTCAGAGGATTAGCATTTTTTGACAATACTATGAACAAGCAAAAAAAATAAATAAACAAATAGGTTCTGATTGTACACAAATAGGGGATCGGTATTAAAATGTGCATACATACATGTAAACACACATATAAAAACACACACGCATATATATATATATATATATATATATAAATGCACATATGCACACACATATAAACCAGTGACAGATGGTACTCAAAATTTTTAGGGGGGCGCATGCAAACTGAAAAATCCTTAAAAAAACATGATTTGCAACCACTGTGCCCATCAAAAGCTGCCACTGTGCCCATCAAAAGCTGCCACTGTGCCTATCAAATGCAGCCACTGTGCCAAACGCCACTACTGTTCCCATCAAATGTCGCCACTGTGCCCAAACGCTGCCACTGTTTCCATCAAATGCTGCCACTGTGCCCATCAAATGCCGCCACTGTGCCCATCAAACTCTGCCACTGTGCCCATCAAACTCTGCCACTGTGCCCATCAAATGCCGCCACTGTGTCCATTAAATGCCGCCAGTGTGCCCAGCAAATACTGGTGTGCCTATTAAATGCTGCCAGTGTGCCATCAAATGCTGCAACTGTGCCATCGAATGCCACCACTGTGAATCCCCCCGCCTACCCGACTCTTACCCTGTCTCATGGGTCTGCGGGTGACTCCTACGAGCAGGATCCTCCATGCATCTCCTGCCGTCCTCATCTCCCGTCCTCTCCTCCTGATAAGTGTCCAATAGCCGCTCCTATTGTTTCAGAAAATCAGGTGATGGGTAACAGACGGAGAGGTGGTTCAGTGTTAGGAAAGTGAATATTAATTCGCCTTTCTAACACACCTGGGTGGACTTTGAGCTGTGCATGGCGCTCGCGGTTCACCTATTTTGAAGCCTATTAGAGACTATGGCTCTAATCAGGTGCTTCAACCCCCCCCCCTGCTGTGATTCAGGCACCCGAAAAGGAGCCGGACACCTAAATATGGGGGTGGCAGCGGTGGCCATGGATAGATTCATGCTATGCATGAATCTATCCATTGGTCATAGAGGGAGTGACTGGGGAGAGGGATCGGCACACATGCACCCTTATGGACGCACTGCCACTGATAAACACATGCACATACATGCACACTCACATACATGCACACACACATACAGTACATACATGCACACACACATACATATGCCCACACACATACAGTACATACATATGCCCACACACATACAGTACATACATATATACACACACACATACGGTACATACATATACACACATACAGTACATACATATGCCCACACACATACAGTACATACATATGCCCACACACATACAGTACATACATACAGTACATACATATACACACACATACAGTACATACACACACACATACATTACATACATATACACACACACACACACATACATTACATACATATACACACATATATATATATATATATATATATATATACATACATACATATGCACACACACACATACAGTACATGCATATAAACACATACACATGCATCCATACATGCACACACATACAGTACATACATATACACACATACAGTACATACATATACACACACACACATACAGTACATACATATACACACACACATACATTACATACATATACACACACACATACATATATATACATACATACATACATACATACATATGCACACACACATACAGTACATACATATAAACACATACACATGCATCCATACATGCACACACACACACACATACAGTACACACACACACACACACACACACACTATATAAACACATACAGCAGATAGTCATAAAAAAACGGCAGACATTTACCTTGGCACTTCCTGTCGGGTACTGCACTCTAGGGGGAGAGAAAGAGCACACACTACTTTCACTTGTGACAAGCTCCTTCCCTGCACAGTTCGGCTGACGATCGGGAGCTCATCTCAGCCGTCCCTGCTGCTCCTCCTATCAAAGAGTAGAGGGGGGCCCCCTGCAGCAAGGGGCCTGGTCGCCATGGCGATCTCAGCACCCCTATAAATACGCCACTGGTGTTCATACTTAGTATGAACCCACGATCAGCCTCTTTTCCCCTGAGAGAATCTGTGTGTGTACACACACAGATCCCGGTTCTCGATGTGTAATGAGCGTTCACGGGTGCCTGGCAGCCATCGCGCCCTCGGGCACTCGCATCGGCTCTGGCAGCACACATGCCTCCTAGTGCCCAAAATGCAAAGCGACGTAAGGTAACAACGTTTTGCCAAAGGTAGCCAACTTGCCGCAGTACAACTGCAGTGGCTGGTCCAGAAGCGGTTAATAAACAGTAGCTCTACTTTTAGGCCCCTTTCACACGGGGCAGATCAGTAAACCGTAAACCTCTGTATGCTCAGCGGGGATCGCTCCATTGATCCCCACTGAGCCAGCGGATGACAGGGCAGTCCCCACACACTGTGCAGGGACCACCCTGTTTTCTCTCCGCTCTCGCCTATGGGGGGATTTGATGAACACAGACCACCTGTCCGTGTTCATCTGATCCGATCCGCAGACGGAAGGAAAAATAGGGTTTTCTTCCGTCTGAAGAATCGGATCATTGTGGAGGCGGACGAGATGTTCACCCGCTGACATCCGCTGTCTCATAGGGACCAATGTATGTCCCTTTTTCATCTGCATTCCCAGATAGCTGTTTGTTTTTCTGTGTCCATGTGGCATGCACAGTTTTGTCTTGCTGTTAACTATATTTTTTTGGAAACAGCAGGGGGCTCTGAAAAACTATTTTAAATCACAATAGTGAAATATGTGCATCTCCTAAAAAAAAAAAAAAAAATGCGGTGTAGTAATTATGCATATCAGAATGAGGAATTTCCACCTTCACCAACTAGAACACCGACAGTGTGAAAACAGGATGGCTCCTTACCGCAAACTATTGTACTGTTTTCACACTGTCTGTGTTCTAGTTGGTGAAGGTGGAAATTCCTCATTCTGATCACTTACATTCACTCATTCATTAGAGTGAAAATTCACAAGGATTTCTAAAGATACTATTAATTCTTTTGCACATTTATGGACATTTTTATTTTTTAGTCTGGTTTTTGCACTAATTCTTCGGACATTTATATTATTAATAATTATTATTTCTAATGTTTATTGCAATCTATGTACTATTTATTTATTGCACTGATTTGCACCTTTGTTTATTAATCATCTCCTTTGATGGAGATGCACATATTTCACTATTGTGATTTAAAATAGTTTTTCAGCGCCCCCTGCTGTTTCCATTTATCCATTCTATTTTGAATTTTTGGGGTGCAGCTCACTCAGTTGATATTTTATATATCACATTATTTACACTTTATTATTTATTTTGGCGCGAGATCCTTACCCTACCAACTATATTTTTTTGAGGATTTGATATAAAGTTTTGTAGCGCTACTCCCATAGGAGCCGCAGAGATATTGTCCAGGTCTCCCCACAATCTTTGCCCCACAGCCAGGCACACAGGCCCATTCACACTTTTCTTTAATTACCAGTCTAGGGGTGCTGTTTTCTAGGCAGAAGTTGGTTGTCACAAGGGGTCAAGTCCTGGGGGAAAAAGTGTGGGAACTCCCACCCAAGATACACTCCCCCACCAAAAAAAATAAATAATGATACGCTCATATGCATAATTACTACACCGCATGTTTTTTTTTTTCCGATACACTGTACCTTAGTAATCCTTTATGTTACTGGCCGCTTCCTGTATATGGATTCATCGGGTAGTGTGCAGGTATTCCGTCACTTCCTCGATGCTGCAATGTCTCCTGGGAGCTTTTGCCATTGTTCCCAGGAGACATTGCGGATTTAGAATATAAATACCGCGATAACTTGCGGCACACCTCCGCAATGTCTCCTGGGAACAATGACAAAAGCTCCCAGGAGACATTGCAGCATCGAGGAAGTGACGGAATACCCGCACACTACCCGATGAATCCATATACAGGAAGCGGCCAGTAACATAAAGGATTACTAAGGTTCGCCTGCCCCTGACAGTGACTCGAGCTGGGCATCGCCGCTTAGTGAAGGATTGGCTCGGGCGGCTCGGCTGCTAGAGGCTGCTCTAGTCCTGCAAAGGGAACTGAGTTCCTGCTGTGAAAAAAGTGCAGGAACTCCGTAGGACTTCCGCAGGACTTGAGCCCTGGTTGTCACGTTAAAGTGATTGTAAAGCTTTAATTATTTTTTCATTAAAATAATAGATATGTTATATTTATGTACTCTGTGCAATGGTTTTGCATAGAGTGGTCCGGATCCTCTTCTTCTTCTTCTGGCTCCTCCCTGTTGGTAGGTGCCCCCACAACAAGCAGCTTGCTATGTGGGCACCCGAAGTTATAAAAAACATTGGGCCAGATTCAGGTACATTGGCGCATATTTTGACCGGAGTAGTGCACCTCCTTTACGTTAGACCAGCACAATGTAGAGGTGCAATGTAGAGGCGCAATCACCGTATCCTCGTAGTATTTGTGCAGAAATTTGCGCCGGTGCAATGTAATTCCCGAGGCGTAAGGCGGAGTAATTCAAATTGGGAAGGACGTGGGCGTGTTACATTGAAATGAGCCGTGACCCCATGCAAATGAAGAGCCGGCCGGATCGCGCATGCGCACATGAAGCAGACCATGGTCAGCACCTCTGTGCGCATTCTCACAACTCGGCACGGCGCAATCAGTGAGATTTGAACTAGGCCCAGGCAACTTAGTGAGCTACGCAGAGAGCTTAAATAGACAGAGACAATTGTCCTTCCTTTGCAAAACTACATCCATTTGTATCCCTTCCTATACAGCAAGGTGCTTTTGTTCTGTTGTTTATTAGCGTTTGTTTGTTTGTGACGTGTCTTTGAGATATTTGTGACTGTTTTGGATAGTGTTTTGCAGAGTGATTTTTGTATTTTCTGTGTTTTCTTTGTTGTGTTTTTTTTTTAATTATATTTTTGCTGGGCATTTTTATTTTTTGCTGGTCATTTTTTTTTATTTTTTTTTTATTTTTTGGTTCTGTTTGTGAACGCTTTTGGAATGTGGGGGTGACATTCCTGGCAGAAAAGGGGTGTCACCCTCATTTGTGGTGAAGTGATCCCCAGGACCAGGGAGAAGTGATCCCCAGGTCTGTGTGAATGGTGTATGAATGTACAGTGACATAATTGGAGCCGTGGCGTTGCTGCTCACAAGTCCTGCATGGTGGGCTTGTGCTAATCCAATTTGATGAGGATGTGGTGTGTGTGTGTGTGATCTACAGTAGGGACCACAGTGGTGTGCATGCATGCATTCTCATTGTGCCATGATTAATGTGTGTGTTTAACGTGCAAAGATGTCTAATGTGAGCTGTCTCCTGGCTGCTCTTCCCTCAGAAGACGGGGTAGCCTCGGTTAGGGGGGGATTGTCTGGTTTGGGGGTCAGGTCATCACGTATGTCAATCTCCAGGCCCTTTCTCACTGCGAAGTTGTGCAGCATACAACATGCACCGATGATCTGGCATACAAAGTTTGGGGAATACAACAGGGTACCATGGGGGGTTCCGGATAGGAGTCATGAGATGGGGTCCCAATGCATATGCAGAGTCACCCTGAAGGGATAAGACAGGAGGATGTTAGTAGTGCATGTGCCCCTTGTGATTTCTGCATCATGGGAGGGGGGGACAGTCATGCCTGCCACCCATGTCACTCACCAATCAGCCAGCTGTCCCCATACATGTTCTGTTCGAAATCTGTGGGGATGGGGCTAGGATTGTATATGTAGCTGTCATGGGTGTCATGGGTGGTGTCATGTGTTGGGCTGGTGATGTCCTCCTGCAGGGTTGTGGTTATTTCCATGATGGCATGAGGGGTGAATCTGAAGATGCGAGACACCTCAGAATCACTCATGCCAAAGATGTCTATGCGTGTCTGATATATCCTCTCCCGTGAAGAGTGAGGGGCTTGTATCAGATAAAAATATTGTATTAGATTATTATATCCACCAAGGTTTTAAAGGACTATTGCAAGATAGTGAGACCGTGTTTGTAATTTGTATGTTATGTTTTGATGTATATATGTATATATTTTTTTGTAATGTTTATAAAAGCAAATAAAAAGTTTTTGGAATTTTTTTTTAAATCCTCTCCTGTGCCCTCCTCCATGCCCTCCTCCTTTGATCAGCTAAAGTCAGTAGTATAGCTATGAGCATGGATGCCCCTGGCATGTTGGCATACAGTTTGCTGTCCTGCAAGTGTGACTGCTCAGCTCGTCCCTAAAAGTGTTGCTTCAGCTGACATGTAGACGGATTGTCTAATTTTTTTACCACCTTTTATATGGACTAATTTAGACAGAACGTGCAGCTGTTGCGCACAGCGCGTAGCCTGCGCTGCACCAACTTACTTTTGTGGATCCCTGTAACTCCCTCATTTGCATATTTGACTAGCAAATCAATAGTGTGTCTAGCGCAGTTTTGCGTGCACGGATGCGCCGGTCTATCGAAATTACGCCGGTCTAAAAAAATTAGATTTCATGCGTATATCGTTTTGGGGATTCGGCGCATCGATACGCATGCGCAGATTTAGACTTACGCCGCGCATCTCCTGTAACGCCGGCGTAATGGCTCTCTGAATCTGGCCCATTGTGCCTTTACAATCACTTTAAGTTGTCCTGCATCTTGCTCACTCCATCTCCAATACATAGGGGGTTTGGGGAATACTGTATGTACTTTACGAATATTGCTTCGAAGGAAGATATAATAGTTTTATATTCCAGTTTATCTCACAAGATGTCACAAAGGCAAGGAATTTTTGGTAAGATCAACCAGTATTTTTTTGTTTGCTGAAAACATTTGTAGTTTAAAAATGAATACAGCCACCACACATCTGAGGCCTGATAAGCCGCAGTATGTTACATTTTTGTTCTTTGGTTTAGAAATTGATATTCTGGTAACATTTTAAAACCCTATTAAAATGACATTGTTATGGGATGTCAGTTTATAAAATAGGGATTGACAATATTTTTGGTCTCTGACATTTTTTTTTATCTCATTGAAGCATAAGTTAATTCACTCTATTAAACTCTATTATACGATTATAAGTAGACTACCGTACCTCCCAACTTTCTGAGATGGGAAAGAGGGACACCTATTAGCAAAAAAAAATGTAGACTAAAGACACATCCCTGCCATACCCTCATTACATGGAGAATTAATACACAAATGATAGGATAAACCCACAAGTACACTATAATTCCCTTAAGCCCCATACACACTATCAGTTTTCCTGACGGTTTTCTCTTCAGGTTTACCAAAACCATCTAATATGAGGTCAAACCTCAAGAGTTTCAATTTGTATGCAATCAGGCAGGCCCTTGCACTACATGGTTTTGGTAAACCTGATGAGAAAACCATCAGGAAAACTGATAGTGTGTATGGGGCTTAACTTGTGAAATTTACAAATGCAGCAGTTGAGGCCATGACTGTTCTGCCTGCTGGAACGGTATACAACGCTCATTTATGAGAACCTGCTTCCTCCTCTGGTGGGCACCTGCCATTCTGATTGAGGGCTTGTCTTGGTGGTTCTCTCTGCCTGCCCACCTCCGACGTCTCCTTCCAGTTTGACAGCTGAGTGCTGGGATTGCGGTTGCGGGCTTGATCTGGCGCCCTTTCCTTACCGAGGGTGTGTGGACCAGGAGTGCGACAGGGGACATGTACCCTCAGTGCCCTGATTATCAGTGCTGCCCATCAGTGCCACCTCGTCAGTACCCATCAGTGTGGCCTATCAGGGCACATTAGTGATGCCTATCAGTACCCATCAGTGCTTCCTATCAGCGCAGCTTCATTAGCCTCCTCATCAGTGCCGCCTATCAGTGCATATCAGTGCAGCCTGATATGCACTGATGGGCACTGATAGGCACTGATAAGGTGGCACTAATGGGCACTGATAGGTGGCAATGATAAGCACTGATAGGTGACTCTGATGGGTGGCACTGATGGGCGGCACTAAAGGACACAGATATGCACTGATGGGCACTGATAAAGTGGCACTAATGGGCACTGTTAGGTGGCACTGAGAAGTGGCACTGATGGGTGGCTCTGATGGGCATTGATGGTTGGCACTGATGGGCAGCACTGCAGGGCACTGATGGGCAGCACTGCAGGGCACTGATAGGTGGCACTGCAGGGCACTGGTAGGTGGCACTGATAGGCAACACTTATTGGAGGCAGTGATTATGAGGCACTGATGGTCATTGATTGGCAGCACTGAAGGGTATTGATGGGTGGCACTGGTGGGCACTGGAAGGTGGCACTGTAGGGAACTGGTAGGTGGCACTGGGCACTGGTAGATGGCACTAGTGGGTACTGATAGGCGGCACTGGTGGGCACAAATGAGGCAGCCAAGGCTTTCTGTGCAAGGGACCGTTGTCCCTCTGACAGAAGCTGGTGATCTGCTTTTTTACATCTTTTTTACTGATCTTCTGTTTACATCACATAATCGCCTGTTATTGGCTGACAGCTGATCATGTGGTAAGGGGCCGACTGATCACAGAGCGTGCCGTGCGCAACCCCCAATTAAAGGAGTTGTAAAGAAAAAAAAATGTTGGGCTGAAATGACTGTTTACAGGGTATAGAGACATAATAGTTAACTGATTCCTTTTAAAAATGATTACAAATAGATAAAATTCAATCATATAATGCACCTACAGGTCTAGTTTTGTTTTTGTTGTTGTTTCCTGTCTCTCTGATGTACAGAGCCAGAGAGCCAATAGAGGGCAGTGATGGTTTGTAAAACGAAACTGGATTGGTGCTGAGGGGTTTTAGACACAGTAATCACACCTTCTTGATTAGTGACCACAGTGAGAAAGATCCCAGTACTGTGGTTATAAGGAAACAGACAACCAGGAAGTGTCCAGAACAGAGAGGAATTACAGCAACATCAAAGCAAAATGAACAATGAGGGCATGAAAACAGGACTGCAGTAAGGTAAAGGAAGCTATTTAGCTAAAAAAAAAAAATCCTTTAGTGACCCTTTACGGTCCACACTGTAGCCATCTTTCGGCTATAGTGTGCGCAGGAAGTACCGTATTTATCGGGGTATTGCGCGCACCCCTAAAGTAGCCCCGAAATTTCTGTAAAAAAAATGTTATAACATTTTATTACTTAGTTTTGGTGTCTTGCCCAGCGTCCATCGTCTGGTCCGGCGTCCAGGTGCAGGCTCGGTGGTGTCCTCCCGGCTTCTCCAGCGCTGTCCGAGTCGAATCCCCACTTCCCCCGCGCTCAGTTTAAAGCCTCCGCCGACATATACCGAGCGCAGTACACCCGGGCACGCTCGGCTTCTCACGCATAAACGTCGCAGAGCGTGACTACGAGTGAAGCCGAGCCTGGCTGAATGTACCTGAGGGTACTGCACTCGGTATATGTCGGCGGCTCACAGTTCAAACTGAGTGCGGGAAGCGGGTATCGGTGTATATCGCGCACCCATGATTTTCCCCTTATTTTAAGGGGAAAAAACTGAGCGGTATACGCCGATAAGTACGGTAGTGAAAATGGAATGGTATACCAATTTCTATTTTGATCTCCCTATAAGGTACTTTATTTGCATTTGATCAACCTCTGTTGTATACCTCTGGCATAAAAGGGCATCTGATCCCTTGATCCCAAGCACACAACAAGGAGGTCCAAATCTGGATGCAAAAAAAATTATAAACATTAATGCATTTATTTTAAATACAGCAAGAACAATCCATTTCCTAATAATGCAGAATAAAAAAATGGGGACATTGTGCAGTGGTAATATAAAAGTAGTATGCAAACTGGAAAACATCTATAAATTATATAGCAAATGTAAGGTCAGAATAAAAACTAATGGAAAAAGAAAACACAAAATATGCTGATTTTACATCAATATAGAGTAGAGCACGCAAAAAAAAAAAAAGTATCCCTTAGCAAACAATGTGAATATGTACAGTACATAGAGATGGCTAGAAGATACATTTACAGCTAGAGGTGTCTGGTCACTGCTATCACTTTGGATGATAAGGTTACTTACCTCATTCTGCGTTGTTTGTCTTTGAGTGTACTGTGTTTGCTGTTGTTGGGAGCTGCCTGATGTACCTTCTACTGTAAATGACATCCTCTATATATCATAGGCATGCAGAGGGGGTGTGCCTGGCAACACCCTAATCACCCAGCACAGAGCAGATTCTCCCCGCAAATATTTCATCAAAGCTCTTAAAAAGAACTGTAACAAAATAATAAAATATGCAATGCTATAGGCTGCCTATGCTATATACAGATAGAGCATGGTCACATAGTATGAACCTATGAAAATAACATGACTGGAAACTGAAACTTGGTGGTGGCAAAGCAATTACCTGGTCAAACAATAACCAGAGCACCCCATGCAGCTACTATAAATCCTGAGGGTGGAAGGGGGTGTAGCGCTCACCTCCTCCCGCAGGATCCGCTGGTTTGATGTGGGATAGGCGTAATTGAAGTTACCTCTGTAATATGTCTAGGGGTGATGGTAGTGATGAGAGCAGTGACGGAATGTCCAGGCAATTAGATGTTTTCAATGCTTTTATTTCCTGGTCCAACAAGACCAACAGTCAACTTGAGGTAGACAGGATAGGTTGGTGAAAAGAAGAGCTTTGCAGATTCAGGCTATGAATAGTAGAAGAGAAGCAGACCTGCTTCCGATGATTATACTCGCTTTCGTCGCCACCCCAGCCGGGATGGGTGCAGTGCACCCGGACAGGCCTCCCTCACAGACCTGGCAGCCGGAGTGTCACTGTGAGCTCTGAGAAGGAACAAGTCTCTGCCACTGATTTGGCTTTAGTGAATTAGTAAAGGCCTCTGCCACAGGTCCAATACTCAAGGACAGGAATTAAAGCGGATCCTCTCAGTAAATAGTTGGGGTCACCGACTAACAGTTTGCAGCATACAACCTGTCAGTGTCCGGTCACCCAGATCCCCGATGGTTCCGTCTAAATCCTATTGGATCACCTGCCTCCGGGTTCACCTCAGACCGACTCCCCATCAAACAGCACCCAGCTTGGGATCCCCCTCTAAGCGTGGGGTCCCAGTAAGTCACTGGGGCCCTCTGTGACTTTAGTTGCACTGAGACAGGAGGGCTCAGAGTCTGGAACTCCGCGTGGCACGTGCGCCCCGGCCAGGTGGGCCATAGTAGCGGGGCCCATGATGTGCACACCCCCTAAAGGTGGGTGCCGCACCTGCGACCCATTGCAGGTCAAAGACCCGGGTAGAAGACCCGGAACAATGGTGTCGACGCCAGAAATACCCTCCCCCAGCATGCCCCGCGAGGGAGAACACCCTCTAATTGGCTGCTGGGGAAAGGCGCTTTCCGCCTGGACACTCTGGCACCACTTGGCGACAAAAGAATTAGAAGTGTATCCCTGGAACACAGAATGGGACCACAGGGAGCCCAGCCCGAACAATCTGTACAAATAAAAATGGATGAGAGCAATGTAACTTTCATCCCCCTCTAAATTTAAATAACGTCCTAACTGAAAGTATAGGGGCGCTACAGGGGAATCATTAGATGGGCTGCTGAGAAAATGTAAAAAAGAAAATCTGAGTACATGTGCAAATCACGCGCAACCATCACTGTATTAAAGATTGCATAGGTTACAGTTGACCCTCTACAACTTGTGAAATTTCAATTGAAAAGAACTGATGTCAGACGTGCCCAAGGAGACTTTGAAATTGGTGTCTCTTGGCACAGATTCCCTTTTCAGGCTGTGCAGTAAGGAAAATGTGTTTAACTATCTTAAACTGGCCATAGACGGATTGTAATTTAGACAATTCAGCAGAGACAAAGAGGCACAAACAGACAAATAATGAGGGTACATCTCTCTAATGGAACCATGGATAGAAGTAGAACCTAACAGAAGTTTCAATCTTTCACCACCCTATCCAAAACTAGAAAATGTTTTTAGCTTGACATAAACTCTAAGGCCCCATACACACGAGCGGACAGATTTGTTCAAATCTGTCCGTCCGCCGACAGATTTGAACAAATCTGTCTGCTGGGATTTTGGTTTGCTCGCGTGTACACACGAGCAAACCAAAATCCCCGCCAGCAGAGAGCGCGCTGACGTGTCGGTGACGTGGCGGTGACGTTGACGCCGCCACGTCACCGCACCAGGAAGTAAAACACTTCCGCACATGCGCCGAATCCATTTGGCGGCGGTGCGGCGGCGGAGCGGGACGACATGTCTGCTGGTAAGTGTACTAACCAGCAGACATGTCGGGCGGACACATTCCCACCCGATAGATTTCAAAGCATGCTTTGAAATCTGTCGGGTGGACAAATCTGTCCGCTAGCCCATACACACGATCGGAGATGTCTGCTGAAACGGTCCATCGGACCGTTTTCAGCGGACAAATTCGATCGTGTGTACGAGGCCTAAGACCGCGTACACACAATGAGACATGTCCGCTCAAACATGTCCGACGGACTGTTTGCAGCGGACATGTCTCATCAAATTTTGGTCCGATGCCGTGTACACACCTTTGGACGAAAATCCCCTTGGGCTGAGGACGCGGTGACGTGGCGGTGACGTTGACACCGCCACGTCACCACTCCAGGAAGTAAAATACTTCCACGCATGCGTTGAATCCATTCGACGCATGCGCAGAGATTTCTGTCCGCTGGTTAGTGTACTAACCAGCGGACATATCTGACGGACATGTCTCCGGTGGACAAATTTCAAAGCATGCTTTGAAATGTGTCCGCTGGGAAAACATGTCCGCTAGCCCGTATACACGATCGGAGATGTCTGCTGAAACAGTCCGTCGGACCAGTTTCAGCAGATAAATTCGATCGAGTGTGCGTGGCCTTACAGGTCATGGATTCAAAAGGAAATGCTAATTTTTACAGCAAAGAGAATGCCAAAAATTTGTATTTTCAATATTTGTAGAAAGAGAATTTTAGAATGTTAATTGATTTGGTAATTATATTTTGAAATATATTTTATAAAATAAATTTTCATTCACCACATATGCAGAACTACATAGGAACATCAGGAGGTCCATTTCAAAAATAGAGAAAGTCTTAAGCCCTGTACACACGACTGGTTTTCCCGGCAGGAAAACTGGCATGAGAGCGTTTGGCCGGGGAAAACCAGCCGTGTGAATGCTTCATCGCTGTTTTCTCTCGACAGGAAAACTGCAGAAAAAAAATTGAGAACCTGCTCTCTATTTTCCTGTCTGGATTCCCGGCGGACTTTTTCCCGTCGTGAAAACCGCCTGTGTGTATACTTTTCCGAGGGTAAAAAAACATGCATGCTCAGAATCAAGTATGAGACGGGAACGCACTTTCTGGTAAAACTAGTGTTCGTAATGGAGATGTCACATATGTCACGCTGTAATGGACTGAAAAGCACGAGGCTAAAAAGCCTGAATCGTCTCTCACCAAACTATTGCTAACACGAGATCAGCAAAAGCAGTCCAAAGGGTGGCCCCTTTGGAATGGAACTTCCCCTTTATAGTGCAGTCGTACGTGTTGTACATCACCGCGCTTTGAACCGGCGGGATTTTGGATGACAGTCTATATGCAGGACAAGCTTGGCAGGAAACCCAATGGTGTGGAAGAGGACTCCAGTGGCAACCTATGAAGCTCTGGTGAACTTAATGCCCAAGAGGGTTAAGGCAGTTCTGGAAAATAATGCTGGCCACACAAAATATTGACACTTTGGGCCCAATTCTGACATTTTCACCAGTTGTGTGGCAATAGTGAATGAATATTCGCTTTTTTTTACACTATGTCGCGTACACACGATCGGAATTTCAGATGGAAAAGGTCAGACTGACTTTTTCCATCGGATTTTCCAATCGTGTGTAGCCCCATCAAAGTTTTTCCGAGGAATTCCATCGGGGTTTAGATATAGAACATGTTCTATTTTTCTCCGATGGAATTCCGTCAGAATTCCGATGTGATTTGGCTGGGCAAAAGCCTGATCGTGTGTACGCGGCATTTATCTCCTCCTTGCCAATCAGAAAGCGGGTCATGAGTCCATCAAGTCCAACTGATGTGTGTTCTTGTATATCAATATTACATTGTATATGTTGTGGTCGTTTAGGTGCCTAATAGTTTTTTTTTTAAATTATCTATGCTCTCTGCAGAAACCACTGCTTGTGGAAGAGAATTCCACATTCTTACCACTCTAATGCCGCGTACAGACGATCGGACATTCCGACAACAAAACCGGTATGCGGACAGCCTCGGCAAGAGGCAGTAAATGATTCCTGTGCCAGGTCTTTAGAGGGCCCACGCTTCCTTCAGGTCTAACTTGGTATACAGGAAGGTCAGGGAGTTTTTTACATATGATGTATGGCTGGTACTTCCAACGGTCAGCCAGCTTGTGTTTTCCTGGGATACCTAGGTTTCTTAACAAGACTCGGTCTCCAGGTTGTAGGTCTTGAATTCTGACTTTTAGATCAAAGTTCCTCTTGTTTCTTTGTTCCCGTTTTTCAGAACTAGTGTGTGCCTGTTCATAATCCATCTTAAGGCTTCATCTTAAGCGGTCCACATAGCTTTTGTGAGAGGTCTCAGAGGTGTGGTCTAAAGAAATTCTAAAGGTCAGGTCAACTGGCAAGCGAGCCTCCCCTCCGAACATTAAGCGATAATGCGAGTATCCGGTGGTGTCACTCCTGGTGCAATTGTATGCATGCACAATGGCCGCTATGTGTTTGCTCCAGTGTTGCTTTTCTTCTGAATTCAGTGTCCCCAGCATGTTCAAAAGGGTCCTGGTGAGTGGTGAACCGTTCAGGCTGGTCATCCCCCTGAGGGTGATAGGGAGTGGTTCTGGTTTTGTCTATGTTTAGTAGGCCCAACAGTTTTCTTACTAGTTTACTTTCGAAATCCCTCCCTTGATCGGAGTGGATGAGTTGTGGCAATCCATAATGGACAAAGAACTTCTCCACTAAGACTTTGGCTACCGTTGAGACCTTCTGGTCCTTGGTTGGGTAGGCTTGGGCATACCTAGTGAAGTGATCGGTTACTACCAGAACATTTCCTATTCCACTCAGGTCAGGCTCCACACAAAAAAAGTCTATGCACACTAACTCCAATTGACCCTGACTTTGAAGATGGCCCATAGGGGCAGCTTGGCGGGGTAAAGTTTTCCTTTGGATACACTGGATGCAAGAATGGCAATATCCATCAACTTCAGCCCTCATGCTGGGCCAGTAGAACCTGTCTCTGACAAACTGGAAGGTCCTCTCAGGGCCCAGATGACCATGCTGGTCGTGAAGCGCAGATAGTACAGTTTCTCTGTGTTTATCAGGTAGGAACATTTGCCACTTTTCCTCAGGACCATCAAAGGGGCCCCTTTGGTAGACCACCCCTTGATGGAGTTGCAGCCTGTGCCACTCTTTGTGCACCAGTTGTGCTTCTTTCAAGGGACTGTCTAGGAGAATCTGTGGGGCTTTATGCTCCAGAGCTTCCAAAACCAGTCTACCCAGTGGATCTTCCCCTTGATCTCTCCTTAGCTCCTTCTTGGATAGCTGGGGCAAGTCCTCATTCTTCATTTGGGTTACATCACAATAGAACTTGGGGACTCCTGCTGGCAGGATTCCTATCTCCTCGGCTCGAGATCCTCCCTTTGTCTGTAGAGAGAGAAAATACCGCTCAATAGCAATCAGAAAACTCCTTCACTGGATCCAAACCTTGGGTGCCAGCAATGCAATGGAAATGCAAAAATACAAAAGGAACTTGGACAGCCGCACTCCAAAAAAATGTTCCTTTAATTAAAATGAA
Source organism: Rana kukunoris (assembly GCA_029574335.1). NCBI lineage: Eukaryota > Metazoa > Chordata > Amphibia > Anura > Ranidae > Rana > Rana kukunoris. Next base: position 89,551,782 of record CM056056.1, on the reverse strand, counting down.
TCACAAAAAAGACATGCCACAGCAAAACTGGTAACAAAAAGCTAACATTTCGCACTGTAGCTTCAGTGCTTAGTCATAGCTAGATAGTAACTCCGCCCCTTGGCACAATGCCCGTACCCCTTCCGAGGGTATTTGGGTCCATTCTGTCTCTGGGGCAACTGAGCCATGAGGTCTCCTGGATAGGGCATCAGCATCCTTGTTTCGTGCTCCTGGGCGGTATTTTAGGCTGAAATTGAAACCTGAGAGAGCCGCCAGCCATCGGTGTCCTGTTGCATCCAGTTTGGCAGTGGTGAACAGGTAGGTAAGCGGATTGTTGTCGGTCTTCACTTCAAATTCAGCCCCATATAGGTAATCTCTCAATTTGTCCACGACAGCCCATTTTAATGCCAGGAATTCAAGTTTATGAGTGGGGTAATTCTTTTCAGACAGGGTTAGGCTCCTACTCGCATACGCCACTGGGCGCAGGCAACCACTGTACTCTTGGTACAACACTCCTCCGAGCCCCTCCCTGCTGGCATCCACATGTAGCTCGTAAGGTTTTAATGTGTCTGCGTAGGCCATAACAGGGGCAGTGGTGAAATTTTTCTTGAGTTGGACGAACGCTTCCTCGCACTTGGGGGTCCATTGGTCGTGAATGGACTCTTTGGGTTTCCTGGGGCCCATGTGAGGCTTCACAGTTTTACGGATTCAGAAGTGTCATCTTCATCTTCTGCTTTCAACAACTCATTCAAGGGCTTGGCAATCTTTGAAAATCCCTCCACAAATCTCCTATAGTAGGAGCAAAACCCCAGGAATGACCGCAACTCCGTCACATTGATGGGCCTAGGCCAGGAAGTGACTGCCTCCAATTTCTCTGGGTCTGTCGATATTCCTTCTGCGGAGACTATGTGCCCCAGGTAGTGAACAGATGATTGATAAAACTGTCACTTCTCTCTGGACAGCTTCAGGCCTTCGTCATGCAGCCGCTTCAGCACTTTTTCCAATCTCTGCTTGTGCTCTTCCAGAGTCTTCCCAAATACAATAACGTCATCCAGGTACACCAGTACTTCGATCAGATTCATATCACCTACAGTCTTTTTCCATCAATCTCTGAAAAGTGGCGGGGGCACCCGATAATCCTTGTGGCATGCAGTTGAATTTAAAAAAAAAACACTGAAGTAATGAAAGCCATCTTTTCTCTATCTCCTGGGTGCATCGGAATCTGATAATAACCACTCTTCAGGTCAATAACACTGAACCACTTAGCTCCCGACAAACTCTGTAATTCATCCTCAAACCAAGGAGTAGTGTATTGGTCAGGAATAGTCCGCTTGTTGAGGGTTCTGTATTCGATGCACAGCCTCAGAACCATTTTTCTTCCTTACCACTACTATGGGGGAAGCATAGGGACTCCTGGATTCCCGGATGGTTCCGGTCCATTTTAACTCCGCAAGCTACTCCCTGAGGTCTTCCAAATCTGTCAGGGGAACACTTCGGACTCGCTCCCTGAAGGGTTTGTCTTCCCTCAGCCGGAACGGTGGGTGGTGCTCTTCGCACATCCAACATCAAACTCAGTCTTTGAAAAGATCTTCTGCCATCTATTAAGCTGAGCTTCCATCCTCTCCCCCCATCCTGGTGGAAGTTCCGCGTCGTCAGGCTGTGGATCCTTCCTTGGGTTTCCTATCTTCTTGCTCTCCCCCAGGTGAGAAGGGTTAACAGGAGTGGCCTGATGCACTCGGCTCAGTAGCACTTCCACAGGGTTTGCAGTGGGATTCCGGATGTTGACGGATACCCAGCCATGGTTTTTCTCTAATATTTCCAACGGGATCACTGCAGGTATCACCTCTAATCCCTCTGTAGGTTCACCCAGGTTGGGCTCAAGGACGAGATATGGGCCTGGCTGAGACCACGTGAGTTTCACTGAGGCCCTGAGGCAGGTCACTTCTCCAGGCTGTAGGGTCTTCTTAGTTTTTGCTCTCCGCCAGACCCTACCTACTCCGTCTTCAGGGGCTTTCCCCTCCATCACCAGCTGGTGGTACACCCTTCTCACCATCGGATGGATTCTTTGGATTGGAGGCTCTGTTATTTCAGTCAAAGGGGCCAGGAGTCTTCAGACCAAAGCCGTGTTCGTTCCTATGATAAGGGAACTCTTGTGAGCCCCTGGAGGCCAGGGACTATCGCCAGTGTATCGAAGATTTCTGTTACTCCAGCTATCGTGGGGGTCAAAGGTTCCCTTGCTTCCCTCTTTATTTTGGAGCTATTTTCGATAGGTGGGCACCCGGTTGGCTCCTTCACCAGGGCCCTCTGAAGTTTTCCGCCGGCCTGTACACTGGTTGATAGGCATTTACCGGGCTGGGGCAGACTTCTCTGGTGTGTCCATGTCCTTCACAGTTAAGACAGGAAATAAACCTTCTTGGGGTGCCCTGCTGGTCATAAGATCCATAACCTTATCCCTCCTGAGCTTGTAGGGGGTAAACCTTGCTTGGCCAGATAGAGCAGCCACTAGTTCTGTCAGCTGAGCCACCCGTGACTTCAGGAGTTCGACTTTGGGGTCATTATCTTCAGTGGCTACAACACGCACTCGAGCGAGAGCTTCTGCGGCCTGATATTTATTCTTCTGATCTAGGAGGTCCTCTTCTTGTCGAATGGTCCGAATCAGGTCGGGGTACTTCAACACTCCGCCTCCGTTTAGGGTCCGCAACTAAAAGACAATGGGATCCATGAGTTGAGCTCCCCTCACCATTTGTTGGAAGCGTGTCTCATCTACATCTTTCGACTCTATCCCCTTCTTTAACAGCATCCGATGTAGGATCTTATCCAGGCGGCTGACAAATTGATATAACTTTTCTCCCCCTCTTTTGGAAGCAATGCTCCAATTGGCAGCGGAGTTCACTGATGTATTCAATCCTCCCGAACACATTCTGCAGAACTTCCAAATAATCTTGGGCATTGCAATCTCCTTTGCTAAGCTTGAGGTTACAGACGGCCTCTAAAGCGGGCCCTCTGAGGCTTTCCATGATCCTTTGCTTCTTACTCTTCTCTGGGATTCCCCACTCTTCCAGATCCTGAGTGGCCTGATCCATCCATTCTTCAAAGCCATCTTCTGAAGATGGCACAGGGTGTTTCCCTGAGAAGGCCCTGAGTTTCCTGTACCCTGTATTCCAACAGTCCGAGGAATCTTTCTTGCACTGAGCTACAATCTCTTCCAAAACAGCGCACAACTCTGGGTTGAGGTCTTTAAAGGGTGTCTTGTCCGTCCCCTTCACGGGTTTACGTGAACCTTCACTGCGTGCCGAGGCACCAGAAGAAGTGGATGGGGCTGCACTAGAAGAGGGAGAATCAACTGAGACTTGGGTAGGTTGAGTTAGAAAAAGTTCTTTGCCACCAGCTGTTTTCACACTGGGCACCTTAAGAGGTGCTCGCCATTCACTTAGGATATAGGTAGGTAAGTTGGTTTTATCCACTTCTAACCGCATCACCCAGAACTTCCGGCCTTGGGACAAAGCTTCCAAGAGTAAGTGTGCTTCTTCTTTCTTCCAAACTTCTCCCTTCATCTCAAACACTAGGCCTTTCCTCACAGGAACACCTTGGTCTGTGCACCACTTGGCTGCAGCAGTGGCATCCATGGTGGGTCTTGGTAAGGGCGGGGTTCAATGTTGGGGGGTAATAGATGGTTTGAGAAGTAGAATCCCAGACGAGCCCCCACGTGCAGCGCTACCCCTGAGGGATCCGCTGATTAATTTGGGATCTACTCTCTTTTGGCTTAGCTCACCCCTGTTTAACCACTTAACGCCCACCTATGTACATCCACAGAATGGCACGTACAGGCGGATGGGCGTATATATACGTCCCTGCCTTCTATCGGGTCGGGGGTCCGATCGGGACCCCCTCTGCTGCATGCGGCATGCGGCTTACCTCCGGGAGCGAGGGGTCTTATGAGGGGGCGGGCGTTTTGTTGTGGTCCGCCCCCGGAGTCCCAGTCAATTCCCGTTTGTGTCCCGCCCTCTCTGCCTGCCTGTCCTGTAAAATGGGGGGGAGGGGGGCAGGGGGGGGGGGGCGGGGAGAGGAGAGGAGCAGGTCGCAGTAAGTCTGCACAACACTACACTGACACCAGTACACATAGGCACATTAACCCCTTGTGATCACCCCCCCTGTCACAGTGTCACTGAATGCAGTGATCATATATGTACTGATCACTGCATTTAGTGACAGTGTGACAGTTAGTGTGACAGGCAGTTAGTGTTAGGTTCAGGGTAGCCCTGTACCCCCCTAAAAAGTTTTAACCCCTTGATCACCGTCCTAGTTAACCCTTTCACCCCCTATTGCCGGCGTCACTAAGCGATAATTTTTCTGATCGCTGTATTAGTGTTGCTGTTGCCGCTAGGTAGCTAATTTTTTTTTATTGTGATTTTTTTTTTTACTAAAGACATGTGGCTGAATACATTTTGGCCTAAATGTTTGACTAAAATGTTTCTTATAACGAAAAGTAAAAAATATAGATTTTTTTCTAAATGTCGCTCTATTTTTGTTTATAGCGCAAAAAATTAAAATCGCAGAGGCAATCAAATACCATCAAAAGAAAGCTCTATTTGTGGGAAGAAAATGACGCGAATTTTGTTTGGGAGCCACGTTGCACGATTGTCGCAATTGTCTGTTAAAGCGATGCAGTGCCGAATTGTAAAAACGCCTCTGGGCATTTAGCAGCATATTGGTCCGGGGATTAAGTGGTTAACTGGCTCGAACCCTCCCTTGACACATCAGAAGTGTGGGAAGTGAGATATTGTGATCTCTGCTGGGCTGGGGTCACAATAACAGGCACACAACATGCAATGACAATATAACAGTGAATTACCTGGTGTTACCAGATGAGAAAATACACACCACACAGTGAATATATTTAAATATAAGGAAGTTTACTGTATGGAAACTTAAAGGGTCACTAAAGTCAGGGATTTAAAAAAAAAAATATAACAAACATGTGATACTTACCTCCGCTGTGCAGTTCGTTTTGCACAGAGTGGCCCGGAACCTGTCTTCTGGGGTCCCTCGGCGGCTGTCTGGGCTCCTCCTCGCAAAAGCTTTCCTTCTTCATGCGAGGGCGCTCGCATGGAGGAAAGCTTTTGCGAGCGCGCTCCCGTGATACAGCGGCGGCCATAGCCGCCGACTGTATCACTCGGCTCCGCCCCCCAGCGCGCCGCATCATCCGCCCTGATTGACAGCAGCGCTAGCCAATGGCTGCGCTGCTATCAATCCGCCCAGCCTAGCCAATCAACGGCCAGGCTGGGAACCGAAGAGGACGACGTGGACGCGCCCGGGAGATTCGAATGGTCAGGTAAGTACAACGGGGGCTTGGGGGGGGGGGGGGCGGTGTGCTGCTAGATGTTTTTTTACCTTCATGCATAGGAGGCATGAAGGTAAAAAAACTTGTACCTTTACAACCCCTTTAAGGAAAACAGGCATAGAGTTTAACACAAACACAACTAGTCAGTAACGAGTCAGTCTGATTCGTAGGAGCCCTTGCAAGGATCAGACTTCTAGTACAAGTAAAAGAGATGATAAACCTAAGAATGGTACCATTCACTTAAACTAAACAGGCAGTCTATGCTCGTGAGCGCCCTCTAGCGGGCAATTCTGCGGAACAGTTAATGTCCACGATGCTGCCGGTTGGTCCACGTTAGAACTTGTAATCCACAGAGGGCAAATGATCAAAGAAAGTTGATTAAGCGAAGTATCCTGAACAGCACGTTGGTGATTTGATCACTGTCCAGTATCAATCACTTTGGTGTAAATACTGCAAACACCACAGGCCCCTTAAGTCTGAACTGAGAGCCTAAAGGAGATGGGGGCGACCTGTGAGTTGACAAAACACTGCTCCACAGCACAAGGGTCCCGGACGAGGGTACTCCACTGTTCCAGTTGTCAGCTGGGCTGCCTCTTCGACTTCCGGGTGCACAGGCTGGATACTGGAGATCTTTCTTTCCTCCAGATGGCTGGTCTCTCTGTAAATCTAGGCCACCGCCTTCTGGCCTAACCACACGGCTGTCTCTGTCAGCAGCTCCGCAGAGGAGAAGAGGCTGGACCTGAGAGAGCGAAAAAGCTCCACTCCCTTTCCTTAAGTAACCTCCCCCACAAGTCTGTGAGTAGGCATCACATGTTCCAACAGGGCAAGGCATTGCGGGAAATGTAGTCCCTTTCTCCTAAGAGTCAATGGAGTCCATATCTTCCTCTACTGGTAATCCCGCAATGCATGACTTCACAACAATGTCTAACATATTCACAAATTATGCATAAAGTTCCAGCGGGGTGGCCTGTCACTAGACTCAGACAGGGCGACCCAGCTACACAAGCTTTTTTTTTTCTCTTTCTTTTCTATTTTTTCTTTATTATTATGTACCGTTCTTTACATTTAAATGTAAAACCTTTCTGATAGACCTGAGAAGTACAATGATACTCTGACTTTCTTTACAGTATATATCTTGTGGACATTTATTATGCTTGTTGTTGAGAGTGTACATTTATGGTGTGATCTTTGAAGTGTAATCAGCATAACTTTGCTAGGATTCATGTCTGTAACTTGTGACTGTTTTACCTAGCAATAGAAAATTATTTAAAAACAAAAAAGGGAAAGCATGTTGTATTTAATTTTGAGTTGATTTTGTGATGTTTTCAAAAAAGTAATTTTTATGCAGCTTGCACATCTTTACATGCTTGCTCTTCCATAATTTAGTTATTTTATGAAATGTAGACATTTTGGGATTCACCACTTTAGACATGGCACCTTACCTGTTAGACGGTCTGTGTTCATCCGATCCCCCCATAGGGGAGAGTGGAGATCTGACAGGGTGGGTGTTTTTCTGTTTTTTTTCCTGTCCAAATTTGCGGTAAAAAACGCAGCAAATATCACAACAAAGCGTGGTAAAATATGATGCAAAATCGCGCCAAAACGCTAAACTCAGGTGTGAATGCAGCCAAAGTAGTTAAAATGTAATGTGCCATGCACAAAGCAGCAGTTAGCATCTAAAATGGCAAACAAGCATAAAAACAACAAAAAACAGCAGCGTGCATAAAAAACAGCATGTTTAAATGGGAATTTCCGGTCTCGGCTGTATCCAGAAGTGACGTCACCCAGATGCGTCGGGAGGATCCGATGCAATGTGTGTATGTATTGTATGTAAATGTACATAACAAACTTGACCAGGGGCGGATCCTATATCTGGCACCCCCCCCCCCCACGGTAAAATGTAAAAGCACCCCACTGTGCCCCCTGCATCCTTCAATATCTTTGTCACTACTGTGTACCCCTCTCCACAACTGCACCTCTGGACCCCTTTACATTACACAGCACCTCTGGGCCCCTTTACATTACACAGCACCCTGCACCTCTGGCCCTTTACATTACACATTACACAGCACCCAGCACCTCTGAGCCCCTATATATTACACAGCACCCAGCACCTCTGGGCAGGGCCGGCCTTTGGGGTGTGCGGGGTGTGCGGGTCGCACAGGGCGCCATAGCAACATGGGCGCCTGGCGACCTGCACAGATTCCGATGGTCACAGATTCGGCGGCGCCCTCGACCCACCCCCCCCCGCAACTGAATATAACTTAGCGCCGTTAGCGGGCGCCGGGTGGCATGCCTGGTGACAGGGAGGTGGCGGCGGCAGAGACACAGCAGGCAGGGAGGGTGCAAGTCACACCTGAGCGAGCCGTCAGCACACCCGGAACCTGGCAGCAATAATCCCCCACAGTGTGCAGCGCCGCGGGTCTGAGGAGTCTCGGCTGTCTGTCTCAGTCACAGGCAGCCCAGTACAGTGCACCCGCCTCCCCTTTTCCGTCCTGTGCTGTGTGTGTATCAGCACGTGGCTCAGATGACCAGCTTGCCTGGTTTACAGGTCTGAAA